>CM057459.1:70262500-71465000 GCA_016271365.2 Neoceratodus forsteri
TATGTTGCCAATCTTTCCGTAAATAAATATTTTGCCAGTTTTCCAAAGTCCATGAGTACACAGTGTGTATGAGAATCTTAAAGTGCTTAAATCAATTTAATAAATATTATTAATAAACGGTTCTAGCCAATACTTTCTTTTTGTTACCAAGGACACAGCCATATAACATGATCAGGTTTTCTTTCCCTCCCACCGAGCAGTCACAGTCACTTGAAGTTACTACATTTTTGTTATGACAGTGTAGCAAAACATTACTTTGGAAGCACTCACTTTTATAAAAGCTTGACGCAATTCTGGGTCAATCAAAAGATCTAAATATAATTTATACCCAAAACTAAAATTATTTTCCGCAAACCACACAGAATAATGAAACTTTGATACAGCTTCCAGTTGAGTTTTATTCCAAGTATTATTCACCCGGTTTGCAATATATTTTGTATATTGTGTACTTAGCACAATCCCTTTTTTGACAGTTTTTTTTTTCCAAAAAGTCAACTTATGGCTGCTCAGTAAGGAAGACAGTGAAGTATACCACAATTTATTTCTATAGCCCAATCCAAACCAAATCTCTTCTTCTATTAAACATTGTTTTGAAAGTGAAACCTTAGGCAATCTTTTCAGCCTTAGCCAGAAATGTAACCTGCGTGTTTCAATTAATGCCTTTATATTTGTTATGCCAGTTTCTACTCTGATGTAACAAGCAGGGCATGAATGGCCCAGCCTCAAAGTATTTCTTAACAATTTAAATAATGGTATTGTTAATTTATTGGTGTGTTTGGGTTCCCAAATATCTACCCCACATAATAATTGAGATTCAAATTTTGCTTTAATTGCTTGTATAAGACCCCAATCGTGAATCTACCAAACCTATAATTAAATCTAGACAGACCACCAATGGTTTTCCTTAATTGTTCCTGTACTATTTCTATATGTGAGTTCCACGGACATTTAGCGGAGAACTTAATCCCTAGAGAGGTATGAGATTAAACTGCCTCCACCCTCTGTTGTCCAAGAGGCCAACTACCAGCAGCTTTTTTGTTACTAAATATAAAAATTTTTGCTTTGCTATACTTAATCTTCAATTGATGGACTTCCGGTGACGCATGCCCATGGCAACCCCTTGAACACTCAGCTCTGTCTCCTCCAAGGCACTAAAAACTCCAAACTCTACATTTTACAACTCAAATTCAGGGCAAACGTTCTAACTCAACTTCAAGATGCCCAGAAAAAAAACCTGACTTACTGAAAACGCCATCAGACTCAATGGATCCCAATGGATGGGCCACTACCAGTGACAGCTCGCAGATTTCAGGTCACGATGGCCCCACAAGGGCCGACATACCAGCTGCTCCTAATTTCACTAAACAAATGGACATTGTGCTCCAGGAGCTCTGCAACTTCCGGAAGGAGACTCGCTCGACCTTAGTAGCACTCTGGACGGACATAGGTAAAATGGAGCGGCGTCTCGATTCGCTGGAGGAGCAGGCCACCCAATCAGATGCCCACATGGACTGCACTGAGCGGGCAATAGTGCAACTGCACCATGCAGTTCGGGAACTGCAAGAGAGGGTGGAAGATGCGGAGGCCCAGAACCGTAGGAACAATCTCAGGGTTTTGGGCTTCCCTGAAGGGTGTGAAGGTAATAATCCTATTCAATTCCTCCAGAACTTTTTCAAATCAAAGCTGGATCTCTCCCAAAGCTGTACCATGGAGATCGACCATGCTTACCGTGCTCTAGGCCCGCAGCCCGGCCCATCCAACTGCCCACACACCATGGTTCTCTGTTTTCTGCGCTTCAAGGAGAAAGAGCTTATCCTACATAAATCTTGGCAGCAAGGGGACCTTGCATTCCAGGAACATCACATCTACATTGACAATAACTACCCCCCATGACTGCAGTTCGTCACAGGGCCTATGCCCCTATTCTCCAGAAGTTTTGGGAGGCCAGACTAAAATTCCGGACCACTTTTCCCTCCAAACTGATGGCTCACTTCCTAGAGGGCACAAGAACATTCCAAACAGCCGAAGAGGCTGCCCAAGAACTCTGTAACCATGGCATGGAAGTGTTGTTGGCCCCAAAGCAGACTAACCCAACTCTGGCATCCAAGCTGGGTCAGCAGGTCTGGAACCGTGTACCATTCAGGGAAGAGTGCTGCAGAGATGCTGCCTCGTCAATCCAGCAAATAGTGGCAGGCCTGAAGAAGCAGACTATGAACTCAAGATTAGAAGCACACCAACCTGACAAATGAATGGATGCTCCCTAACCTACTCTCTTTTGTCTCCCTACTGGTGAGCCAGTTCTTACTTACACCCCTCAGAGTTGCCTAGTGCCTGTGGCGGCCTGCTGCCCTGCCGTTCCCCTGGATTCTCCCCTTCTTCTTTCTGCGCACACCATGTAGGCCAGTTTGAGGCTCCATTCAATCCCCCTTGGCCCCCGGACAGCACGGGCATGGGCAGAATGGATGGCAGCTGGTGTGACGCTGGGATTTCTGGAGGGTTTGGGGGATCTGGGTGGTGGGATAGGCACTGCCACTTGAGGGAGGGAAGAACTGGCTCTCAGCTAGGCCCCGGTTGCCTTGATGACTGGGCCTGAGACAGGTCGGTGGCACCTTCCATTTACTGAAGTTCCCAGATCAAGGAAGGCCCTAGTGGCCACTGATCTCACTACTCCCATCTCTCGGACACCGGGCCATGGCCAAGTGGCCTTAAGGGTCAGGGACATGCCCATGGGGGTCCTGGTCCAGTAGCCCTGGGAGGATGCACAAATCAGTTCAGGCACCTAGGCACTGGACACCTCAGCCCACCTGTGGGTTCTGAGACGGATGTCCCGGGGTCCAGATTTCAGTCACTGCCCCCATCGATTTTCCTGAAAATATATTACCTCTGTCCCAGAGACCCTTTTAGGCACCGCGGATGTTACGCACGAGGTGGGTCGGGGGACTGGTCCTTCCCCCCTCCCTCCCAGGGGTCCCCTGAGGCCCTTGAGCCCAGTGAGGCTCAGCACCTGACAAATAACCCCCTGGCAGCCACTGTTCTGGGCGCTTATGCAACCCTTGAAAGAGAGTTTGAAATACTTAAACCGGTTTAAATCCCATAGCCTTGGAGAAGCCAAAGCATGACTACACCCCCCCTCTTTTATACTGGACGTTTACGTCTAGTGCCCTCCGGTAGGGACAGGCCAACTTGGCACAACCAGGACACCGGGTGTCCTCAGCACCTAGCATCCATGGAAGCCACCCACAGTTCGACAGGCTCTGCCTAGTTGGCAAATGCCTGCATTGTTACTATTTTCTTCTTACCCTTACTGATAAATGTTTGCTCAGTCGTTCTTTACCCACTGTTCACAATCCCTATGTTGGATATTCAAACAACATGAAGTCTTGCTATATTATGACAATTGCAGTTTGTCCCACCATTAGAACTGCTCCGGAGGTGAAAGAGTTAACTCCATTCTAAGAATGGAACTTAGAGCACGAGCTCGGTTAAAGAAGCTCTGTCTGGGTTATTTCAAACCCAAACTGTCAGATTCTTTACTCCGCCTCACTGAACAGTCGCTCCGGAGATTTCTCCTACTGCTCGGTTCATTTCTCGGTTTAAACAGTGTTTTCTCGGTTCAAATCAACTGAGAATATTATTATTTTAACATAAAACGATCGGTTCAAGCTCTGTCTGTGGTATCGTAAGTAATTTCAGTTTAATTTCTGTGTGGAACTGTAAATGTTATCGGTTCAGTTTGAACCGATCAACTTCTTTAAACTTGAAGTTACAAAAATTAGAGGTTTTAGAGTGTGGTTCCCGGTTCTTATCGGTTCTGAAAAAAACGGAATTCATTACGGTTTTTCCCAAGACCCGTGACACGGTTAGGAACCGATAAGGGTGTCTTGCCTGGCACTGCCGTTTAAAAGGGCAAGTTTTTAGTTAGGATGGCATTATGTCTGAGAAACCCAAAAGAAAAACTGGGCCCACTGGGTTTCAACACTGTGATGCTTGTGGGAAGTCTTTGCCAAGGCTGACCCACACACCACATTGTTATATTGTCTGGGGTTTGACCACCTCAATTCAGACTGCCAGATTTGTAAAAATTTCCCTGCAGCCACCCTGGATAAGAGAGTTGGCAGGCTCAGGGAACGAGAGGCCAAAAAGTCCGCTGACCCGGATGGCCAGCCCAGTTCGGTGCCAACCGAACCGGAGGGAGTGCCCTCTGACCAGGGCGAGACTTCCTCGGGCAAACGCAAAGCTGGCTCGAATGAGTCAGTTCCAGTAAAGAAAACAAGAAAATCAGCAGGTTTGGAGCCCAAAATTCCTTCTCCAACTGCTGCAGAGATAGCAAGAGCTATTCAGATTTTCCAGTCACTTTCTCCGGTTCCGTCCGAACCGCCACTGTCTGGTAAAAGGTTGGTTCGGTCGGTTCCACCGGTTCAGGAATATAATGTTGAGGAGTTTTATGAACCAGAGGAGGGGGGAGGATGATTATGAACAGTATGAATGTGACTTGGAGGGTCTGGGTGTGCCCATTGAACCAGACATCTCCCCAGACAGACCTTTAGAATCTCCCCCTATGCTTTCTGAGTCCCCCTCTCACTTTCTGTTTTACAAAAAAGTTGCTGAAACCCTCCAGCTCCCATTGGAGGAAGCTGTGGATGAGCAAGAGGAACCTGATTTTGTAAAAATGATGGATATACCAGAGTCTAGGAGATTGTCTATTCCTTTGCATAAATCATTTAGAAACAAACAATAAAATTTTAAAACTCCTAATTCTGTGCCTCCTGTGGATAAAAAGATGGACAGGAGGTACACACTGTCAGGTCCTGACACAGAATTCCTTTCACAGCAATGCAGTCATGTTGGGGTGGTTCAGGCTGCAGCCTGTGATAAAGCTAATATTCACCTGGCTTCACATCCTCCTGACAAGGATTCCAGGAAGATTGATGCCATGGCTAAAAAACAATACATGGCAGCGTCCTTGGGACTCAGGCAAGCAAATTACATGGCTTATGTAGCAAGGTTTCAAAAATCTAGATGGGACACTGTCATGGCTTTTGGCCAAACAGGCCTCTGGCCAGCTTGCTAATGAGCTGGAACAGGTGGCTGCTGATGGCATTGAGGCATCAAGGTACAGTTTCATGCTGCTGTGGATTTTAATGATGTATCCTCTAGAGTCATGGCTACGTCTGTAGCTTTTCGTAGGTTGGCCTGGCTCAGGTGTACTAGCTTGTCACAGGATACCCAGACTAAGGCTATGGATTTTCCTGTGGTGGGAAATTCTCTGTTTGGGGAGCAGACAGAGAATTATATGAAGAAAATGGATGAATATAGGACTACCAATAAGAGTGCCCAAGCCAAGGAGCGGCAAGCCACTCCTCAGAGGCAGAGCCCCAGGGGTAGGGGTAGGCCTTTTCACAGGCCTTTTTAACAAACCCAGGCCTCCTCTGCTTATGCTCAGAGGGGGTTCTTCAGAGGCAGAGGCAGACGGGGTGTGGGCAGGCCTGCTCCCACCTCTCAGCCTAAAGCACCTGCCAAACAGACACCCTGATGGGGTGCCCAGGGCCGATTCTCCTTTACCCGTAGGGGGCAGGTTGGCTTACTTCATTCAGAACTGGGTGTCTCTAACTTCAGACAAGTGGGTCCTGGAAGTAGTAAGCCAGGGTCTGGTTCTCAGCTTCAAAAGTTCCCAAAGATGAGAATCAGATCTTTCCCACCTGCAAACTCTTTAGAGACCTTTACTCTAGAAACAGAAGTCTCAACCCTCCTGGCTCTCAGAGCTGTAAAAGGATTCTCCCTACACCAGGGCAAGGGTCTGTACTCCAGATATTTCCTTACCCCAAAAGACAGGAGAATGGCGGCCCATTTTAGACCTCAGATATCTGAAAACACCTTTTGAAACCAAAGTTCAGAATGGTAACTCTGGCAATGATTTTACCCTCTCTAAGGCCAGGGGACTGGCTAGCCTCCCTGGACCTCAAGGATGCCTATTTTCACGTTCTAATCAGAAGCTCCCACCAAAAGTACCTCAGATTCGAACTGCCCTCAGGTCACTACCAGTTCAGAGCAATGCCCTTGGCCTCACCTCTGCCCCAAGGGTATTCACAAAATGTCTGGCAGTAGCAGTTGCTCATTTAAGGAGGCAAAGGATTGTTGTCTTTCCTTATCTGGACGACTGGCTCATTGTAGGCCAGTCCCCAGAACAGGTAAATCCACCTGCAAGTTACCCAGCAGCTGCTCACCTCCCTGGGCTTCTTGCTAAATCTTCTAAAGTCAGTTCTGGAACCAGTTCAGGTGCTCACCTTCATAGGTGCAGAATTGGACACAAAGCAGGCCAGAGCCTTCATACCCTTAGAGAGGGTAAGGAACTTGGTGGCTCTGGCCTCCTCCTTCACTCCGCAGGTCTCTCGACCAGCAAGACACTTTTTGCAGCTCCTGGGGCACATGGCTGCATCCATAGCCGTAGTGCAAGGAGCAAGATTTCAGATGAGGGACATTCAGTTTCACTTGAGAGCCTTTGGTCTCAGAAAGGACCCCTTTCCAAGTTGGTCCCAGTGACCCGAACCCTGATCCAGGCCCTCCAGTGGTGGCAGGATCAGAGCAATTTTAAGACTGGGGTCCCCTCATTCCTCTGTCTCACTCCTTGACCCTCACTACAGATGCTTTCCTCCTGGGGTGGGGAGCCCACATGGGCGACCTCTCCACTCAGGGAGTGTGGTCCCCCCAGGAATCTCTGCTCCACGTCAATTTGCTGGAACTCAGAGCTGTCTTTTTAGCACTTCAAGTGTTTTCTGCATCTGTGCAGAACAAAGTGGTACAAGTCAGAACAGACAACACCACAACAATGTGGTACATCAACAAGCAGGGGGGCACTCGGTCTTCGGCCTTGTGCACCGAGGCAATGAAGTTGTGGTCTCTGGCCTATTCCCTGAACACTTCCCTCATAGCAGTTCATCTTCCAGGAAAGGACAATGTCCTAGCAGATGCTCTCAGCAGGATTTCCCAGGGCCATCACGAATGGTCTCTGGATCCTCAAGTACTGGGGATAGTTTTTGCCAGATGGGGCACCCCTCAGATAGATCTTTTTGCAGCCCCAGACAATCACAAACTTCCACTGTTCTGTTGCAGGCCCCCAGTGTTGGGCTCAGTCCCCCTGGATGCCTTCCTCCTAGATTGGGAAGGGAAGTTTCTTTATGCCTTTCCCCCCTTCCCTCTCCTATTCAAGGTGCTAGTCAAAATCAGATCCCAGCCTTGCAGGGTGATTCTGATTGCCCCAGATTGGGCCAGGCAGCCCTGGTACCCACTCCTTCTGTCCCTAACAATCCATCTTCCTCTGTGTCTCCCCAGGAATCACAACCTGTTAACCTGTGCCCAGGGGAGAGTTTGGTATCCGAACCTCAAATCCCTCAACCTCAAGGCCTGGCTCTTGAGGAGTTAGAATTTGCTGACCTACACCTTTCTCAGGGTGTTATTGAAATCCTAAAGGCTTCTAGGAAGGTTTTCCATTTGGTGTGCTGGGAAACATATTTCCCCGGAATCTGCTGATTTGCCCATTGTTTTGGACTATATGGTCCATCTTAATTCTTTGGGCCTGAGACCAGCTACCCTGAAAGTGCATTTGGCAGCTGTCTCTGCTTTTGTTTCAGCAGGAAAGCCCTCCTCTCTTTCCGCTCACCCTGTATTTTCCAAGTTTTTAAGGATTACTTCATACTAATCCACCTTTTAGGGATCCGGCCCTGCTTGACCTTAATGTTTGCATTGCCCAGTTAATGCAACCCCCTTTGAACCTCTGTCTTCTGCAGAGCTTAAGTACTTAACTTGGAAAACTGTTTTCCTAGTGGCTATCACTTCTGCCAGGCATAAGTGAGTTGCAAGCCTTGTCAGGTAGAAACTGCTTTATTTCTTCCACAGGGATAAGGTAGTCCTCAGGACTAACAGGAAGTTTTTGCCTAAAGTGGTTTCAGATTTCCATCTTAACCAATCTATCTCCCTTCCAGTGTTTTCACTGAACATTCTTCCTCTGGTGAGAGGAGATTGCACAGTTTAGATGTTAAGAGGGCCCTAAGTTTACTATATAGAACGTACTAAGGGTCACAGGTTTGAATCCTCCAACTTTTTCTCACTTATGGTGAGGTCGGGAAAGGAGACCTGCCACTAAGAGATCAATTGCCAGGTGGATTGTCTCTTGTATCAATTTGTTATCAGAAACTGGGAGAGTTCCCCTCTGGCCTTAGGGCTCATTCTACCAGAGGTACAGCAGTGCTCTAGCTGCTGCCAGAGACATCCCTATCTTAGAGATATGTCAAGCAGCTACCTGGAAAACGGTACACACTTTCACCAAGCATTGCTCCCTGGATGTCCAGGCCAGGAGAGATGCTCGGTTTGGCACAGCGGTGCTTCAGAGCCTATTCCCTAAGTAGGTTCTGTCCCTCCTCCATGGAGGTACTGCTGTGTAGTCTGTAATTGTCATAATATAGCAAGACTTCATGTTGTTTGAAGAAAAAATTACTCACCTTAGTAATGTTGTTTCTTCTAATGGAGTCTTGCTATATTATGACCTCCCAGCCTGCCCCTCTCAGAACTTCTACTTGGGTATGGGGTGGGCAGCCTAGTGTGGGCACTAGTTATGCCCATTAGATGTTTTCCACCCCTTCTTGGGGTTTTGGGAGTGTGGTGTTTTTATTTTATATTATATTATTTTCTGGTCCCCTGACTTGAGTCTTTGTTGGGACCAGCAATAGGTGTTAATATTTAGGTAGCCAGTTGGCTAGTGTAGGTTACAGCTTCCACACAGACCTTAGTGAGTTTTGCTCCTAAAGATCTGACAGTTTGGGTTTGAAATAACCCAGACAGAGCTTCTCTAACCGAGCTCGTGCTCTAAGTTCCATTCTTAGAATGGAGTTAACTCTTTCACCTCCGGAGCAGTTCTAATGGTGGGACAAACTGCAATTGTAATAATATAGCAAGACTCCATTAGAAGAAACAACATTACTAAGGTGAGTAATTTTTTCTTCCCCCTCAAGGGTTCATGTTTGAGGGTTTGTTCTCTCACTTCCCTACAAGAAGTCACTATTCTAAGCCTGGAAATTCAGGTCAGGATGTTAGGATATCGAAATCAAATAAGTATCTTTTGTTTTTAGCAGGCTTAAACATGGCTAGCAAACACATGACACTTTATTCTTTGAATGCTAATGGACTGAGAAGCCCCATAAAATGCTCTAGGATAATCTCGTTGTTAAAAAAGAGCCAGGCTGAGATTGTATATATTCAGGAGACTCACTTGTCAGCTGATGAGCATAAGAAACTGGTTGGCAGGGGTTTCACCCAGATCTTATCTTCCGCGTTCAGGAGGGGGAGGAGGAGAGGGGTCACCATATTGATTCCCAGCTGCACACCCTTTCAGTCTACATTAGAATGGGTTGACCCAGAGGGCTGTCTGGTCATTGTACAGGGGCTGTTACAGGACCAGGAGGGACCCTAGCTAATATATATCTCCCCCCTGGGTGCAAGTGTCGCAACTATCCAACACTTCGTTAACAAGATAGTGGAATTAACCAAAGGAACGTTAATCCTGGCGGGAGATTTTAATATAGCCCCAAGCTCTAGTCTGGATCCCATGAACCCCTCCAGGGGTAGGAAACCTGCCCCTCACAAATTCTTTAAGCGCTTTGTGCAGGAGGTGGGCTGGCTGGATGTATGGCGATCTCTTCACCCCAGGGGCAGAGGATATACTTATTACTCTGCAGTACATGGTACTTATACCCACATCGACCACTGCTATACTCAGAGAGCCTTGGAGCAGTGGTAAATGCTTCAATAACGGGTATTGCTCACTCTGACCATGTGCCTTTACTTACTTCATGGGACCTGGGGATGGAGAGACGGAATAACTTTTGGTGTTTTAACCCAATCCACCTCAAGAATGAATCCTTTAGAGAGTTTCTGAGTGACGAACTTGAGGAGATCTTGGAGGACAACACCAACCCAGAAATCTCCCCCCCATTATATGGGATACTCTGAAGGTAGTCCTGAGGGGACACTTAATTCAACATACAGCCACCCTTACGAGGATCCAAAAGGAGAGATGCACACATCTAGAACAGACTTTACATTTCCTGCAGTCTGCACACCAGCAGCGGGACCACTCAGTGGCCGCCCAGCTTGCGATGGCTCGGTGGGACTTGGATGCCCTCTGTACCCAGCAAACAAAAACAGCACTCACTTTTTGAGACAGAGATATGGAGAAATCAGGCCATGAGCCTCTCACTTGTTAGCCTATTGTTTACGTAAGCAACGTAAATTCTCAACCATAGCTGCCATAAAAAACTGTGCCACTGGTATCCTTCATACAAAACTTAGTAACATTGTGCAGGCATTCAGTGACTATTATAAGACCCTATATACCCCTAAGCAGATGGTCACCCCAGCCACTATTGACACCTTCCTATCTACTCTACATCTCCCAGGTCTGAATCAGGACCAACAGCAGACTTTGATGACCCCCATCACCCTGGTGGAACTGGCTGCAGCCTTTTCCAGATCCAAAGCCATGAAGGCCCTGGGCCCAGATGTCTATGGAGTGGAGTTTGACAAATTCGCTGCTCCAACAGTCAGCCCAGTCCTTCTGCGGGTATACAATGAAGTTCTGCAGGGGAATTCCAGTCCTCCCCTAAGCTGGTCATATGCTGCGATCTCTCTTATCCCTAAACAGGGAAAGGATCCCTTATCATGCAGTTCATACAGACTGATCTCAGTCCTTAACATGGACTACAAATATCTTATGTCCATTCTGGCCTGTCATCTTGATTCAGTCCTCCCCTCTCTGATCAATCTCGACCAGATGGGTATTGTGAGTTCCAGATCCACAACAGACAATACCCGAAGGGCTCTCCACCTGGTCCATGAAATGCAGAACCAAAAAGCGCCCCTCTGTCCTTCTCAGCCTAGATGCTGAAAAGACTTTCTATAGGGTCTCCTGGCCTTTTCTTTTCTCCACCATGGTGAGGATGATTTCCCTTCACCCTTTATATTATAATTAAGGCATTATATGCCTCCCCACTGAGCCTGTTCAGGTCTCGGGACATCATTCTAGTTACTTCCCCCTCTTTAGAGGAACTAGACAGGGCTGCCCCCTCTCCCCTGGACTCTTTGCCATCTTCATTGAACCTTTGGCCCAGGCAATAAGACTCCCTCTCCACATATCTGGTATTCAGCTGGGAGGGACGGAACATCCATCGCACTGTACGTGGACAACATCCCACTCTTCTTCTCAGATCCATCCCAGTCTATCCCCACAGTGTTTCACATCCTCAGAGCTTTTGGCATATGTTCATGATACAATCTCGACACCTCTAAAACTGAAGCCCTAGTGTTTCACTATGCCCCCTCCCCTGACCCTCCAGCAGGACTACCCATTTCAGTGGGATCTTGCTAGACTGAAGTACCTGGGCATCTATCTATCCCATAACACACAGAATGCAATGCAAAACAATTATGACCCCTTTTACAACCAGCTACAGCAGGATCTGACCAGGTGGAGTGTCCTTCCCCTGAATTTGTATCGGAGAATAGAGGTCATCCGGATGGTGGTATTGCCTAGGGCCCTCTACCTTTTCCAAAATGTCCCACTGCACTTACCTACCAAATTATTCAGTACTTGGAACAAGACTCTGCTTGAATTCATCTGGTCTGGAAGGCACCCAAGAGTGAAGTTCACCACTCTCTGTCTTCCTAAAAAACAGGGTGGCCTTGCCCTCCCCAACCTGCAGCTTTATAACTGGGCCTCCCACCTATCTTTCATTGTCGCTAGGTACATGAGGGCCTCCCTCACGATCTGGAAGGAGGTAGAAGAGGGGCTATTCCCCTATGACGAGCTGATTAGAACCACTCTATATCAGACTACTTCCCATACGAGTCAAGCCCCCCGCAGTCCCTGGAATCAGCACCAGGTCAATACCTGGAATGTGATCCACAAGCAACTCTCTCTTGTTCCATTCCTGATGCTTCTGTGCCCAATTTCTCTGCTGAAGAACTTCCTCCCGGCCCGGTTTAACCATACATATCATAACTGGAGCTGCTTGGGTCTCTCTTTTCTCTTCTAATTCCTGAACGGTCCCATCTTTAAAACATTTCAGGAGATGCTCCACTCCCATGAGCGCCACCAAGCAGATTTCTTTAGGTATCTCCGACTGAGGCACTATTTTCATTCCCTTCCCACCCTGGCCCATCATTCTGATGGATACCCCCCGTCTGATTACACTCCTTCAGGGTCTCCTATTCTCCACCAGGCTGCCACACGCAATTTCTGTGATATACAAAGCCCTATCAAGCTCAGCGGGGAACTCCATGGGGAGGATCCCTGACAAGGGGAATGAGGAGCTGGGAGCAGATATCACACCCAAACAATGGGAAATCAGCTGTCTCACCATGTCTAAGCTCACATTTTCCCATACCTGGCATCTCTTCTCCGGGCAACTCCTTATTAGGTATTTCTGCACCCCAGCCATCACTTCCCACTACCTCACTGCTGGCTCCTCACACAGCTGGCACCAGTATGGTGACCCTGCAGCGCATCACTCTCATGTATTTTGGCTGTGCCCTGGGTTAAAACCTTTCCTGACTTCCCTGGAGCGAGAGTTGGGGATCCTGTTTGGCCTGCCTATCTCTCCCTCCAGGGAATTTTTCATTTTGCATATATTTCCCACAGAGTTCAAAGACCTGCACACCCATTACCTTCTGGGAGTTGTCCTTCTGGCAGCCAAAGGCCATAACACAGTGCTGGCTCACGGCCCTAATTCCTACAGTCCCAGTTTGGTGAGACTTGGTGAATTGCATATACAGAAGTGAAAAAATCTCCTTTTTTCTGAATGATAGACCAGAACTCTGCACACTGAGGTGGAATAGATAGATTTTATAGGTTATGTCCAAGGATCCAACCTTTGTTCCCTAAAGAATCAAACTGCATGTCTGGTCTGGGGAAGGGTGCCTCTTAGGGAGAGTAGGTGGATGTGAGGGGACCCAGGATAGGGAACATTGAGAATCAGAAGCCCGAATGCACATTTATAATGCCCTGCTTCCTGCAATATTATACTGCTAGCCTGTTTCCGCTTGTATTTATCTATGAACTCTGTGCCTGAACTAACTATGTCCTGTACCCCTGTACATTTAAACCGACCCTTTATTGATGCATTTGTGACTGCTTGCACCCTGTTGTAACTGGAAAAATGCTTAATAAAGACTATATTTACAAAAAAAAATCTTCAATTGAAGTTCCTCTGATTTTTTTGTGCAAGAAAGCCAGCTTTTTTTTAACTCCATGTTTTGATAGAGAAAGCAAAACAAAATTGTCGGCATACACCAATACTGCACAGGCTAGGCTTTTTATCCTGGGTGAGTTGGACACTACTAGGTCAATCTCTCTTAATAAATTATCCACATATAGTGAAAATAGAAGGGGGGCTAACACACAGCCTTGTCGCACACCCTTGTTTATTTTAAATGGGTAGGATAACTCCCCCTTGGCACCTAATCTTATTTTTGCCCATGCGTCTTGGTACAGGTTGGCAATTATGATGATCAAATTTGCATCTATACCTCTATTTGATAGTTACTTCCATAATATATTGCTAGATATGGAGTCGAAAGCAGATATAAAATCAATAAAAGCTGTATACAATTTTTGCTTTCTCAAAAAACACATATTTTTCAATAAAGTGTCTCAAAACAAGCACACTGTCAAGGGTACTGAAACTCATGTAACTCTGTAACTTTGTTCTTACCTGTTAATCTGTGTACCTTTCTATGTATTTGTCCTGCTTGATGATGAGACTTTCTCAACAAGTCTTTGACTCAAAGGATTGTAATTCTGATTATACCAATAAATAAATAAATAGAGAAGTTAGCCCTAAAACTGGCTTGTGTATTAGCTAGGCCCCGGGTGGCATCAACCTGTGCTTTTAATCTTTCTAGTAACACTTTTGAAAATATTTTTAGATTAATGTCAGTAGGCTCATTGGCTTGATACATAGAGGATCTGACAGGTTGTCTTTCTTGTGTATTGGCAAAATATTAGCACCTCACCAAGTGGGAGGAAAGCAACTGGAACTTATACACATTATAAAAAATAGTCAAAATTTTACACCATAACCCAGACTGACAAAAATATACCTCTGTAGGAACACCATCTGGCCCTGCAGCTTTGTTTTTCTTTAACATGTTTATAGCTAGAAAAACTTATTCCAAAACTATTGGTTGGAAGTTATTGATAATGATCACTAAATGAGCATCTATTACTGTAGTATCATAGACGACCTGTGTAAGAAAGTTTACCCATGTGGCTTTTAGAATAGATGAGTCCAGTACTGTTTTATGATTATCCATCCCCTTAGCCACCAGTGTCCAGAATTTCTTCCTAGTTTTATTTTCTATTGCTTCTAGCTTCTGGTTCCATTGCTTGGTATAACAGATTTATTTTTTTTTCTTTTACTAATGCCTTATATTTTTTCCTTTCTTCATTAAGTACTTTTAATGTCAATCTATTTTTTATAAAGTCTTAATAGCCTATTAATTTGTAGTTTATATTTTCTACATTCTTTATCGTAGCAGCCTTTGAATTCTTGAATCAGTAACATTTTATACGGGCGTTCTAATTGCAATTTTATTTAATCAGATAGCTCATTTAGTGCTTTCACTAATTGCCAAATATCATTATTTTACAGGTTACTTAAATACATAGCCATAAAAGAATTAAGAATTACTGGACCAATAACTTCTTCTGAGTTACGCTGTCATAACATCCATTTGTTTGAATTTCCATAAATGGGAGTGGACTCGAAACCACATCTGGAATTTGCATTCCAGCTTATACATTTTCCAAAATTAGAGGAAAATGGTCACTGTCTGACCAAATTTTTATATATAAACTACCCCAGGAGTCTACTAGTCCTAACCAAAAGGCAAAATCCACTGTGGAAGCACCTCTTACTGACACATAGGTATAATCCCCTTCATTGTCCCCCATAACTCTTCCATTGAGTGGGTATACATTAAGTTCTGTTATCATTTCAATTAGTTTTTTCTCTGATAAATTTACTTTCAGATCTTTGGCCTTCCTAACAGGGAGTTTCTCTAGGAGGTTATTGTTAATGAAAAATGAGTTATCACTTAGACCCTCAAACTTCAAAATTCTTGCATTAAAATCCCCCAATAACAAAAATATTTGCCAAAGGGAAAGATTGCTGTGCCTCATGTGCATAATTAGTAAAATGATCCCAGACTGAGTCTACATAAAAAGTGCGAGTTCATCAGTGGAATATAACAATTAACTAAAATAAGACTCTGTGATGCCCAGTATAAGACCTCAAAATCAGCATCATTCTTCAACAATTCTACCTTTTCAAAGCTTCCAATTTTAATAAACATAGCCAGACCCCCCCCCCCAAATTCCTTCCTAGTTTATGTGATTTCCTACCAGGTGACTGAAAACACTCCTATCTGTTTAACTTAATATCATTTTCATCATGCCAAGTTTCTTCTAAGCACAAAGCATCAAAACCTGAAAGGCATCTTTCCAGTTCCCTGTCAATTAGAACTTTCCCCCATCCAGCAATATTCCATGATAAAGATAAGAGACCCTTGGATATCCTATTATCTGTAACCCCGAGAATCCTTAAGGGTGGCTGTTAATTAATAAGCTAGTTCTGAAAGTGAGGAAATCTATATTATAGTTTCAGAGTACCAGGAAGTCTGGTGTGGTTCCCCATCCCCAGAAGAGCAGAACATTAGATAATAAAGTAACTGAAAATGTTCCTACTTTTAAATATTTGAGATTAGCCCTGTATAGTGCTCTATTTTGCAGCCCATGTAGGTTTGGTGGTAAAAGACGTCCACTTTTGGTTGGGCTTGTTATATAGAATTTATAAAAACTGGACTGTGGAGACAAGAAAACTTGCTGCTCAAAGTTTGTTGGTCTCATTAATTGATACGGTTTAGTGATCTACTTGGCTGCAAATGATACTTTACTATCTGGGGTTTGGGTGTTGTATAATTCTATTTGTCATTTTTATCACTGTATTTTTGAATGACAGTTTGAATTGTCTTCCTCTTAACTATTGTATAAACTACTATATGATGATTACTGTAAGAAATATTATGTTTGATAATAAGATTCCAGTTTTAAATAACATGTTCTGCTTTCCTAGGTTAAATGAGCTTGAACTTTTAAAAAATTCTTTAAAGAGGACTATACAAGGCAAGCAGTTTTTCAACTTTATTGCAGTTAAACACTGGAATTGCAAAAATGGCTCCTGTCTTTAAAGTACATCTAAGGAGATATCTTTTGGATCAGGCACCTTGCAAATAATGGCCCCTGTGCACTAAGAGGCAGGTTGGCTACATTCTATGGATCCACAGCATGTAGGCAACCCTACGACAGAATGCCGCACAGCAGGGGTCCTGCAGCTGCATTCATGGAAAGGACGCACATCCATTCTGCAATGGATCCCCAAGTCAGTCATGCATCTATGTGCACAGCCAGTCTGGGGCATGTCCCATGGCATGCCAGCACTCCATGCCATTCACAAAGGAGCAGATAGTCAGACAAGGAGGCACAGGATATGGCAGCGAGAACCCTGACATATCTATTGCATGCCACCCCCAGATTTCACCCACCAGCTACTGAGGGATCAAAACCACCTCCCACCATGCTGCCCCAGCCTTCTGGGCAGACACAGAGAACTGGGGGCAGCCATTCATCCCACAATCCCTTGCACATGTGGAGCAGGGGATCCATTTTGGGACCAGGATAGGCATCCAATTGGATGCCTGCCTGTGTCCTCTGATCCACCCCACACAGCAGTGCACCGGGGGTGGGGTCACAGACAGGTACATGACAGTGGCCAGCATTCATGCATGCATACTGGCCCCCACATGCCTGTCTGGGGATGTGGAGCTACATGGGCCAGGAGTGTGCCCATCGCATGTACCCAGCCCCTTGATAGTGCATAACCCTGGTGTTTTTATTGCTTAGTCTAGTTTTGTTGGGTCATCATTAAAAATTGACACTTTTTGTCCTTAGACTAACCTGGCAAAGAAACAAAAATATCATTGCATCCTTCCTGAACTACAGGAATGCTCACACATAGTCCAGCTGCTCATGGCTAGGGGTGTGCTGATACTATCCAGTCAATGTTAGATACATTAGCTTGAACAGTGTGAACTACCCACAGATTCAGAGCAGACAGTGCACGATCCACATCCATTATCTATGGTAAATGCCCAGATGATAACAGCGTTCCTTTGTGCTTGCCCAGTAAGTCTGTCCCTGATTTTAGAGTGCTTACTCCCCTTAGAAGTTTACAAATATTTTATTACGATGCATCCAAGGGTGTTGGAGGGTACTGATAAGTTGGATTACCAGCTCATGAAGATTACCACAGATATTATACGTTACGAGCAAGGCCCACTAGGCCCAACTGTCTGTTTTCAGGGGCAACCTAGGAGCACTAAGGAGGTTAAGTGACTTGCTGAGAGTCACACACTATGCAAGTGGAGGTTGTGGGTATCAAACCCCAGGTCTGCTGGATGTACCAAGCTCATTAACCGCTCGTTACTCTAACGTCTAGGCAATACTGCCAGCCAGTCTTTAATAGTTCGCTTTGCCTAGGCTGGTTTCCATCAGTATGGAAAAGTACAATAGTTACTCCTTTGAGTAAGTCTGGTGACAAATCTAATATTCAAAATTATAATCCAATTTCCCTTTTGGCCTTCTTAGCAAAGGTTATGGAATGTATTGGGTTTCATCAATTTTTAGAATATCTGACCAAGCATGATGTTCTGACTCCAGCCCAATATGGTTTACACCCAGAACTTAGTACAGTGACAGCCTTGGTGAGATTCACGAAAGAAAGCGGTCCATGAGACCTTTGATAATGGCCTCTATGCTATGGCCATCTTCGTGGTTCTCACCAAGGCCTCTGATCTAGTAAATCATCAGCTCCTCCTTAGGGCTTTGGGAGGCCTGGGATTTTCTGGTGAATGTCATGGGCTGGTGTCAGAACTATCTACAAGGTCATTTAAAAAAAACTAAAATTTCAAATTCTTTTTCTTCCCCTGCTCCAGTTGCAATGGGAGTCCCCTAAGTGTCAATCCTGGGGCCCCTTTTGTTTAGTTTTTTTTCTTTAGTTCTCTTCCTAAAGTTTGTAGGAAAGCAAGTTCCTTTTATACACAGATGATGTGGTGATCTTCACAAGTGGGTCTTACAGATTTAATACAGTACAAAATGATTTTGATTATGTTCAAGATTATTTTTGTCACAGAAATTGCCTCCAAAACTAAATCTATGGGTTCCTACAATGCTAGAAAAAGCTGCCTTCATTTAGTATTTCAGGGTTAAGAACTACCCATTGCAGTGTTATAAAACAAGTTATTAATAGTAAATATTTAGGCCTCACCCTGGACAGCACCTTATGTTTCTATCATGGTAAAAACAGTGCGTCAGAAGTTGGGTGCTCTTTACAAATTGAACTCTTTACTGCTTCCTTCTACCAGGTTACTCCTTTCTCAACGTTTTTTGGGTCCTCTCTTTGACTATGGTATTTTATTCTACTTTTCAGCTAGGGAGGGTCTGCTCTCCAGGGGCAGGATCCTTTACAATCAAATTGCCAGGTTTCCTACTCAACTACCTAACTGAACACATCATTGTAATCTTTTCAGCACCCTTAAAAGGCCTTCTTTAAAACAGATGTTCAAGATTCGTATTGGAAATCTGGCCAGGAAAATTGTCAAGGAAAAAGTATTAAATTTAAAATGATTTCATTGTTTTTTCCATCATCAGAATTCTTTGACTTGTACACGTTCAGCTGTCTGCAATGTTTTTCATATTCCCTCTATGAGAACAAGTTTAGAACAGAGATCACTTGTTATACCAGTTGCAGTATTTTTACAACTCTTTGCCGAGATGCTAAATTCTGATCTCTCCAGTACTGCCAGTTTTAAGAACACACTTAAATGTCTGTTGTGTGCTAAGAGCTGTCAGTGTGCATGACTTCTATATATCATATTATGCTGATTTATGTATTTTTATTTTTCAGGTCTATTTTGTGTTGTATTTCTCATGTTGTTTTCTTGTATCTAGTCATGCATGAAAATGGGCTTTATACTCATGGATTTATAATAATAATAACATCTTTATTTAATATAGCGCCTTTCAAAATGTCAAGGTGCTTCACAAATATATACAAATTCAATAAAACAATAAATGTAGATAAAATCATAGAAAATGAGGAAAAGCTTTGTTCCAGAGAAAAGTCTTCAGTGCCTGCTTAAAGTTCCCCACTGTCCTGCACTCCCATAGCTGACGTGGTAGAGAATTCCAGAGGGTTGGAGCAACAAACATAAAAGCCCGAGCCCCAGATGACTTCAAACTAACCCTCGGAATCTCCAGCAAGCCCTCATCAGCCAAGCAGAGCTGTCTCACAGGGTGTAAGGAATTAGAAATTTACCAGACTTTAAATAAACAAACCAAATAAAACAATAGGTAGCCAACAGTAGGCAACCACAAATAGCAATTTGCCAGCCTAGAATTAAAAAAAAATACAATAATGGGCAGTCAGCTATGTGCCGTAATAAATAACCGGTTGCCAGCTTGAATGAGAACAACATAAGCTGCGGTTATTTCCTCAGGTAGTTGCAAGCAGAGAAGGACTGTAAATGTTTTCTCAAGGCACCTCTGAAGAGGTGGGTAGGAGAGAATATTTTAGGGAGAAGGGTAAAGTGTATGGGCATATGACAAAAGGGTTAATGTTCTGAGAGAGTTAAACTTAAATAAAGAAATCCTACCCTGTAGCACAGGCAGCAGATCTGCCGCCATGCCAGCCACCTGGGTTTGGGAACAGACCACGGTAGCTTGGAGGCCAGTCAGGACAGAAGAACTGAGAATCCTTAGACAGCTCTCCTTCAGGGAGGGGGGACAGCGCATAAGACTGCTTGGCTGCCACCTACCAGAAGTTATGTAGTACAGCAGTGGTCGGTCATCTAGTTGGCTGGGAGCAGGTGCAGAGGGATGCTAAGTCTTCTCAGAGTACATGCACACCATTGCATTTGTTCCAGCCTTGGTCAGGAGAAAATGGGGAAACACCCATCACCGGCAGGATGATTCCAGTGACCCTGCAGGCCCCGCATCACCTACCAAGGCACCCCCTGAGAAGTAAAGAAGCAGATGTGGTACGTCCCAGGTATGGGAGTCATGGGGCTGAGGGATCACCAGTAGAAGGGGATCGGTGGGAAGGAATCTGGAGATAAAAAGAAGAAGAAAAAAATTAAGTAAGGAAAGGAAAAAGTAATACAGTGATAGTTTCACTTTAAACTGGAACTGATCTAAAAGCTTATTTTCAGGCAGCTATCATTCTGGTGAAGCCTTAGCAGATTGCCGTATGCACTGATTTGCATAATGCTACCCATGATGCTTTGCAGTGGGTTTGAAGCGTTAGAATGTAATCATGTGATTGGAGAGAAACACATAAATTCTTTGTTATCTCCCTGTATCCATTTTGGATCCTATGTGCTGTTATTCTTGTAAACTACCTCTCTTGTACAGTATGTAAGTCCACCCTCTCCCTGATGTCTAGGGGTATGCTAATGGTCACTGTTCTGACGGGCAGCCACAGCAGCGGAAAACTTTCAAAGATAGCTTACATTTACCCAAGTTCATAACAGAGAAGGGAGTGCCTGCCACCCTAATGTTGCTGGGCTGGAAAGGAAAACAGAGGTTAGCAGCATCAATAGTCCTTAAAGAATGCTCTTCTTTGGTTTAAAAGAACAATGGGATCCCATTTTAATAAACTTGATACAGTAAACATATGGCCACTCCATGGAGCAGTTAGTAGTACAACAAGGGGAAATAGCACATTACACCGGACTGTGGAGGCTACATAATTACTGGAGCCCCTTCACACAAATTCCATTCATGTAGCGTAATCAGGATGGCCATCAAATTTTAGTCAGCTGAGTTCTTCCCGAAACAAAGACAATTCACAGAGCTCCAAGGTTGGTTCCCTCACAGTCCTAGACATACTTGCTTTCTTCGTCTTGGCTCAGCATGGCCTCTCACCTTGGGGCCATTGCTCCACAGCTCCAAATTGATCATTAGGGCGGTTCAAGCTAGCCTCTCACCTCGGGGCTACTGCTCCCTCCTCCCAGAAGTCTATCTTTAGCTTGGGCTCTACAGCCTCTCACTTTGGGCTGCTGCATCACCCAATCACCATGCTCACTGCTTCTCATGGACAATAACCCAACGGAAACCCCACGGCAACCCATCCCCATCTCAGCTGCCACCTTGCTCTCCCACGGACCTCCTCTCTGGCAACCACTTTCCTCCAGCATGGAATGCTCCCAGATATTGTCCCCTCAAATGGGGGGGTTCAAACTGGAGTGACTGCCGCCATGTCCCACTTAGATGCTATCTCTTCACCTATTCCCTGAAAAAAAATTGTTTCACCAGTTGAGCAGGTAACTGTCCCTGCTCAATCTCAGTCGATTTCACTCTCTCCCCCCACCCTTTTCCCATGCTCTCCTTTATATTAGGTACTGCCCCATAGGGTAATCCTGAGCTGCCAGCAGTTCCCCGGGATGGCAAACAATTAACCCCTTGAATACAGAGACCAAATGTCCCCATCGAATTTCCCAAATGCACTATAATGATGTCCCTAACCCCAACGGGGGGGGGAGGGACTGTATTATCTCTTAGTGCACTAAATGTCTAATAATGACATAAGAAACTAAAGTCAGACTTTATTTCAGTGCTGTTACATACAGTAAGAACAAATGCTAATAGAGAATTATATGAAGAGTATGTTCAACAGAAATGTTCAATTCTTAAAGGAGCTATGTACAGACTATTTATACTTAGAAAGAATTATGAATTACTGACCAGTGTTTTTCCCATAAGGAAAACTATATGTACTTTTATTTATTTATTTAATTAGTTATTTATTTATGTCTTTGGTAACCGGGTGAGTGAGCTGATCCAAAGGACCGATTTTAGTCATGATCCAGGCCACACAGGTGGCAACAAGCATTCTAGAAGTAGTAAATACAGAGAATACAGAGAATACAAAGATATGATACCATAGCAGTGGTAGTACGTGGGACTATAAGTGGAGGGATGGAGGAGGCCCTGAGGCTACAGAAGTAGTAAATACAGAGAATACAAAGATATGATCACATCACAGATACAAGATACTAATAAAGATACAAAGCAACTATCAAGCAGTACAAAGTGAACACATGCACTGAACAGGAGGATTCAAGGTCATTATACAAATAGCCGTCAGTAGATACATGCTAAATGTGGCAAACAATACAACTCACACAAGCTAACCTGCCTAACAGAGGTCAAGAGACAGAGTCAGAGAGAGAGAGCGCATCAGGGACTGATAAGAGAGCAGGGCAGGACAAGGGAACAGCAGTACTAGGGAGCAAGGATACATAGAAGAACAGAGATAAGCAAGGCAGGGACAGATTTTGACCTTATGACTGTGCAGGGAAACAGTTGCAAGTGGATTTGGTCATGAGCCAGGATCTAAGGTAAGATTTAAAGGAGAAGTGGGAGGGGGACAAGCCAATGGACGACAGTAGCCTGTTCCATAGGGATGGAGCGGAGACAGAAAAGGCCTTACTTCCCATAGCAGTGGTAGTACGTGGGACTATAAGTGGAGGGATGGAGGAGGCCCTGAGGCTCCTAGAAGCCATCCTATCTGTTAACAGAAGTGTAGGGTGACAGCTGTTTGCTCCTGAGTGCATTGTCCACTAGGCAGCCCAAGACGTAATCAAAATGACCTTGTAGTGGGAGCCACCCTAGGGATTGGTAGAGTACACAGTGGTGGGAGGAATGGGGGACTAGGAGAACAAAGTGACAGAGCTATAAGTTGTATTTTGTTGAGAGCGTACGGTAGCATTAGAATCAGCTGGTTCTAACAGTATTCACACACCAAGAACAATTTCTACAGCTTTTTAGACCACACATTCCCTTGAGCGCACACATCTCTAGATCATAGATGTTTTCTTCACCATTCAAAACCAACACACATTTGCCAAATAAAATTATCAAATGAAACTCCTGTGAAGTAAATGTCTGATTTACATTGCACAATGAACTTTGTTACCCACGGCTGCTTTCTCTTAACCCTTCATTACAATGACACCCCAATCATTAAGCACCAAAATCTAAAAGATATAAAAAAGAAAAGAAAAAATAACTGAACTGACTTTGTTCTTCAATCTGATATCCTTTTAAAAATAGGCCTTTTCATATTTTTTTAATATTTGTTCCCGGTCAGGTTTTACAGTTCTGAACTCATAAGATCCTCAGGGCCAAAAATCACTGGCCAGCAATCATATCAAATAAAACATGTGACAGTGTGCATAATGAGAATTTTATACACGTCCTCAGTGTGTGATGTTTGGGTAAAACAGTCAAGCTTTGCTGTTGCGGTTTATGTAGCATCACACGCCTAGGGTGTGTAGTACGTTCACATTATGCACACCACTCCATGCATTATTCTATATATTAACTTAGCGTTAAAATAATTTCCAGAAAGGCACGACATGCCATAATGGCTTAAGGTAATGTTAGGTGTGAAGAAACATGATATCAAAGAATAAAATCTAGACCCCTCAGAGCAGCTCACCTAGAAATATGGGGTATGGAGGAAACTTGTTCTGTATGGATTTTCATTCTAAGCAGAATGCTTTTGTACCACAGTGCACAGGTTATGGAACATGGTTGTACCCTTTTGTGGTACAACAGCGTTCTACACAGCTGAACACAATATCCGCATGGCAATCTCTAATGAAAGCAGAGCTGAAAAAACACAATGCTCCCAACAAATACCACAAAAATGGAACACAACGTGGACCTGTTTTCAACAAAATCTTATAAAATTAAACTTTTATATAGTAACTTACTTAATCTTTTTTTTTTTTTTAATCATCTGTTGCTCTGTGTTAGCTGTCACTTGTAATTGACAGTGGGAGAATTTCTGAGGATGAAAATGGAACACGAGTTTAAACACTTAAAAAAAAAGTTTGATCTCCATACACCATAAAAAATATTTGTTGGGCAAAACCATGCCTAACCAGCCTCTGCTGCCACGGCACCTCAAGGTTCACATTATAAGGGACCTCTCAAGCTTTGCTGTCAAGGTCTGCTGTAATCTGAACCTCTCATTGGCACCACAGGCTGGTTGTGCATGGTTTCCCAACCAGTTGTAAGCACCCAGTGGTGCTTATGACAGCCATAGGGTTAACTCCTGATGTCTTCTGGGGCTGCTTGTAGGCTTGCAGCCACAGAAGGGCGCAGGAGGCTATTTAAGGGAGTTGGATTTTGGTGTGAGAGAAGTTCCCCTGAAGAAAGTCAGTGGGTTAACTGGTGAAGTGGGGGCTGGGGTGGGGTGCTTGCCCCTGGCCCTGGACGGTGGTTTGGACAGCATCGATAGAGAACAAAATGTACCAGCAGTCCAGTCCTGTCCTGCAGCGTGGCTGAATTTGGAGGCATCTGGGAGTGCGGTCTGAGTCTGGAGGGAGCCGGGCCCATGGGCAGTGTTGAGAGCCTGCTCCGGGCCCCACAGGCAGTGGTGGTAAGACTGCCCTGCCCCTCGAGCTGTGAAGCTGGGTCCAGTTTGTGTGCAGAGCAAGTGAGGATGGCCAGATAGCATGGGAAGCCTGGGCGTCAGTCTCTTCAAGCTGCCCACCTCATGAGTATGTCCCTACTGTGTGTGCTGGAGCGCCCATGTTTGGCATCTGTCCATTGGACTCAGTGTCAGACAGTGAAGATTGCAGGAACCATGTAAGTCCCAATATCAAGTTGTCCTGTGAGTGCTGTGACTCAGGTTCAAGTCCCGGTAGCACTGACTGTGATTGGGAAAGCAAAGTCATGGGGAGGCATTCACAAGTTTGAGCCCAGTGGGGGGGGGAGTACAGGAGTAGAAGGGAACTGGAGTGGCTATGCTGGGAAAGCTGTCAGCCTGATTCAGCTGCCTGTGAAAATGTTGCTGCCATCAGCTCTTAGTGCAGTCTGATTCTGCTGCAGACAATGCCTGTAAGGGCTCCTTAACCATGAAAAGGTAAAAGGGGAAGAGGTACTGTTGTACCCTAAATGATCTATTGCTTACCCACCACGTTCTATAGAGTGGATTTTTTTGTTCTCTTAATTAAATGGACTTGTTCTATGCACTTTACTGGTGTGTGGACATTGGATTCATCGTTACAGCTTGTTAAAATGAACTAACCTGCATTCTTCCCACAGCTGCACCAGCCATGCTGTTAAGCACCCTGTCTTCAATCTTCAGGAACCAGGTAAATGCAGCCAGATGTGGTTTCTGGGTTGGTGGCCCTCCTCCCCTCGGACTGCAACACCTATACCCCTAGACATGGCGAGGGGGGGTAACAAATGTGGCCACTCATCCGGATGCTGTTTATGAGGTGCCCGTGTGTACCTGATTTGACAGGCACTGCAGTGCGGGAAATGGACTTTACAAAATGTTCTCTGCCATTTTATGAACTATAAGAAGTTGCCCCTTTTGGAAGAGTGGCTCCTAAAGGCCTGGCCGGGGGAAAGAGCTCATGTCAACAGTGGGTCTATGCTAAATGGTGATTAGCTCTGGAACTGGTTATGGGGCACAGATCAAGAAGGCAGAAGTCACATGTCAGGGCAGGTGAGGCGGGAGAACAGGAAACCAGTGCTGCGGAGACAAGTACTTGCGTAGTAAGGAATTTGGTCTCGCATTTGGAGTGGAGAAAGTTGCTGCAAAGATTTTCAAAACGGGCCAATCACCCAAGCCAACAGGAATGGAGGAAATGGTCCCTGCTTCCATGCTGCACTCATTGTGGAAGAATGTAGAGAAGCTAACCACCAAAGAGCAATGTATAATATGCAAATACCAGGGCTGTGGAGTGTTGGAATTGCCGCTGTGCTACATGTGCTCCTGTGGAGCTGCAACACCTGCTAGTGGGCTGCCCCACTATATGCCATCATGGGGGTGGCCTGGACCATTTACACCTTTTAGCTCGGAGACCACCAGCACCGAAGTTTGGGAGGAGGTGACATCAGAGACCAGCCCTGCAGCCCCAGTGGACTAGTGCTCCAGATCTCGGGAGAAAGACACCAGCTGTCTGCCCAGTCCTTCTTGCACTCCAGTCCTGGAAGCTTCCCGTGGCAGAGGGAGAGGCATTGACCATGGGGAATTGCCATCAGGTGGATCATTGCCATTGGGCTTGGGAGTTGCACCCAAGTATCAACGTACGGGAGTGGCACCTTCTGTTTCTGAGAAGTCAGACATAGAAGTCAAGGAAGTGGCACAGGAAGGTGCAGGCAGTTCTCGTTTGAAGGGCTGGGAAGAGAGCAAGAAGCTGGACAATGCAGCAGCCACCCTCAGTAACCATCTGACTTTTGACGACCAAATATTGGAGAGGGACATTCCCAAGCCCTACCTGTCCCCCATGCTTTGTTCCCCCGACAAGGCTCCCACCCGTGCCCGGGTCTGGCGGCAGAGCAGAGAGAGAGAGAGAGAGAAGCTGGATCAGCTTAGGCCCACTAACCACATGGTTGAGGCTCCAGTCCGAACAGGCTCCCCAGACCAGTGTTCATAGTACTCCAAACTGGTACTAAGCAGAGCGGTTCATCTGGTGCCAAATTCACAAGGAGTATCCTGCTAACTGCTACCCCTACCTCCCAGAGTGCCTGTGGGACATGACTGAGGAACACTGGCTGACTGGGTTTCCATGCCATACCAGACAAGGTCAATAATAAGCGCATCTCAGCCCATCTAGCCCTGGGATACAGCTACAAGAGTCCCAACATCATGCCAGAGCTATGTGTAATAGGCACACTTATACAGGTATTACACTCTTCAAGACCTTTACAGTGATCCAGGATGTTGCGAGGAAGTGCATTAGTACTATATCATTGGCCAGGACTCCTTTGGAGAAGAGGTGACAAAGGCAGACCCACATTTTTATTATGCCAGTGGAGAAGATACACCCTAAATGCAACTCTCAAGTTAGCACCCACCGGAGCTGCAGGACTGAATGAAGTGACCTGTGAGAAACCCTTCTGAGAGTTCCCAGCCTAAAGACTGCTGTGTTTTCTGGACATGGGTGAGACAAACCCTTTTTGTTATTAATTTTTATTTGTTCTGGTTGCTGTTACTGTTAATACGGTAATGTTTCTCGTGTAAGGGTGGATCTTTCCTCAGATGGACTTTAGAAGCCTTAACTAGTTATAGCAGCATATGGACTAAATGTTTAGACTGCTTCAAAAGACTGTGTTACCAAAGACTGAGCACCTCAGTGCTGTAAGTAGAAGCAGTGGGGTGGGATATAGAAGGTATCTGGAGAGGATGCATGTTTTGTGGTGCTAGTGTGACTGGCAGTGTGTGCATGTTGGTGTGAGGTGTGATTGTGATGGGGTTTCCTACAGTCCTGTAGCCAATGTCTTCAAATGTTCCTGTTAACTTTGCAGTTGTGATAGGCCTACTTGCGCTCCTGTTGGGCTGCAAGCTGTTATGTATTGTGATGGGGGGCAGTTATCCCTCAGAAAATTGTCTGGTGGCAGCAGCACTGGGGAATGGTAGTTGTGAGTATATGGGGACACCACCGTGGTAGAGCAAGCTGTCCACAGCACAGTGGGTGGGTCGCCATGTCTTTGAGCAGTATATGGTTAGGTACTAACAAGTGAAAGTATGGGGGTAGAATTAATTTTGTAGGGTCCACCATGTCAGCAGTGTCATCAGCGGTGCCATGCGGTACCCGGGGGGAGGGAGGAAGAGTGTGCATATCTCCTCCCCGGGGAGGCCATGCTATGTAGCTGGTTTGGCGCTCACCAGGAGGTGAGCATTTTTGTGTGGGGGGGGAGTGTAAGCCCCCCCATTGGACTTACAGCAGCCATATGGTTGATTCTTGATGTCATCTGGGGCAGCTTGCAGGTGGGCAGCCACAGGTAGCTGAAGGAGGTACTTTAATGGAGTGAGGTTTTGGCGCGAGAGGAGCTCACCCAGAAATAGTCAGTGGGTGGACTGGTAAAGTGGGGCCAGGATGGGGTGACTGCCTTCAGCCCCAGACAGCTGAAGTTGGAGGCATCCAGGAGTGTGGTTTGAGGCCAGAGGTAGCCAGGTCTATGGGCAGTGGTGACAGCCTGCTCTGGGCCCCACAGGCAGTGGTGAGAGCCTGCCCTGCCCCTTGGGCTGTGAAGCTGGATCCAGTTTTGTGCAGTGTAAGTGGGGACAGCCAGATAGCATGAGCAGCCCAGGTGTCAGTCTCTTCAAGCTGCCCACTTCATGAGTATGTCCCCACTGTGTGTGCTGGAGTGCCCATGTTTGGCGTCTGCCCATTGGACTCAGTGGCAGAGAGAAAAGATTGCAGGAACCATAGAAGCCCTGATATTGAGTTGTCCAGGGAGTGCTGTGACAGAGGTTCAAGCCCCAGTAGCACTGACTGATTGGGAAGGCGAAGTCATGGGGAGGCATTCACACGTTTGAGTCCAGTGGAAAAAAGAAAGTGCAGGAGTAGAAGGGAACTGGAGTAGCTATACTGGGAAAGCTGTTGGCCTGATTCAGCCACCAGTGAAAATGTTGCTGCCATCAGCTCTTAGTGCAGCCTGATTTGGCTGCAGGACAAAGCCTGTAAGGTCTCCTCGACCATGAAAAGGTAAAAAGGGAAGAGGTACTGTTGAGCCTTAAACATAGAAACATAGAATTTGATGGCCGATAAGGACCACTTGGCCCACCCAGTCTGCCCATTTCCCTACCTGATAGATAAGCTGCAGATCCTAGTTAACCAGCAGCCTACTTCTTCCTACCCCACCCCTAGAATTGCCTTATGACTGTCCCATGCATGCTTGAATTCCACCACTGTTTTTGACTCCACAACCTCCTCGGAAGGCCGTTCCATGCTTCCACAACCCTCTCTGTGAAAAATACTTCCTATAAATTACCTCTGACCGCCCCCATCTTCAAATTGTGCCCCTTGTTCCTGCACACCTCTTTTTTTGAAAGATGCTACCCTCTTGGACTTTGTTGATTCCCTTGAGGTACTTGAACATTTCTATCATGTCCCCCCTGTCTCTCCTTTCATCAAGGATATACATATTAAGCTCTCTCAGTCTCTCTTCATATGGTTTCTGATGTAGACCCTGCACCATTTTAGTTGCCCTCCTCTGGACAGCTTCCATCCTGTCTATGTCTTTGCGGATGTCTTAAATGATCTACTGTTCTCTTAACTAAATGGACTTGTTGTATGCACATTACTGGTGTGCGGACATTGGACTCATTGTTACAGCTTGTTAAAATCGACTAACCTGCATTCCCCCCACAGTCGCAGCGGCCCTGCCATTGGGCATCCAGTCTTCAATCTTCAGGAACCAGGTAAATGCAGCCAGATGTGGTTTCTGGGTTGGTGGCCCCCTCCCCTTGGCCTGCACCACACATAACCCAAGACATGGGGAGGGAGGGGTTACGCAGTATTCTCGATGTCCTAGGCAAGGCAATTTTATACATTTGGCACCCTTTCCCTGGGCTCAGGGTGCTATACAAAATGAACATAGAGCAGAAAACAAAAGCATACAATAAATAAAAATTATAGCATAAAGATGTTCACAACAAATACAACGTATGTTACTGCTAGCTATTAATTAATTCCAGATTTAAGTAATAAATTACGTCAGGCAAGCAAGTTTGAAAAGACAGTATTACGGGGCCCCTTTAAAAAAACCCACCTAGATCATATCTAATATGAGCAGGTAAAACATTCCATAATATTGGTACAGGTGCCATAAAAGTACTGTCCCCAGAGAGCTTTAACCTGGACCGTGGGACCAGCAATAGCATGCAAGATAAGGAGTATTGCAGTTCCGTGCATCAAATGCTTAGGGACATGAACTGGCTTGTACATTTGCTCCAGTTTACAGTAAGGGCAACACAATAGAGACATGTTTCCTCATTTTTTGGATTCCTTAGTGCAGTCACTGTCTCAGCCAAGTATCAGGTCAGTCCCAGAGGAAACTACCCTACACAAGTATTTGCTGCTACCCATGATGGTTTGCATTAGGTCTGAAGCTTTAGAGTGTCTGTTTCTAGATACAGTGTTCCCATGACCACTGACCTAGGGTTAGGGCTTCTGCCCCAGCATGTCTCCAGAACCACACAGAGCAGCAGCCAGCATAACCTAGTGGTTAAGGCATGGAACTATAAACTAGAAGAGTGGGGTTCGAATCCTGATTGCCATAATTTTCCTTTACCCTTAAATTTCGCCAGAGTGGTGATCCACGGCAGTGTGAAGTTGGAATATTACATCGATACTACAGAGAAACAAGTGCAAGAAAATATATGTTGTAGTACACTATCCTTACAGTGCACGGACTCCAGATCAGTACTGGCAATAAACACCCTGGATCAGTGATCAGGTGAGACATTTATCTGGAATGAGCACAGAAACACATAGGATATTTATTTTCCTCTGAACCCATTGATAGTTCCTATACACTTCTCTGTCTGCAAACTGCCTCCCCCTTACAGTATGCTGCCACTGATTGTTCATTTTGTTATGCTCATTACCCTCAGCAAGTCCAATATTTTTTTTCTCTCTTTTAGTTACGCTCTAGTGAAATTCTGGTGAGTACAGGGCCGTTCTCGTACTTTGTGAATTACTGAACTCCTGCAGTTGAGCCTTGAAGCATTTTTATTGCTTTTCATGGCTGAGCATGAAGCCTTAATCTTGTCACAGTCCCCAACAAGGAACATTTTTCCTTTCTCACCACAATTTATGTTGTGTAACAGAAATTGTTAGTAAGTGATAAGGGTAACCCAATGATTAGAAGCTTACGGATTCCAGTCCCACACCAAGAATGTGGATACTCCATAATGACAATGAAAAAGATCATTGTAACCTCCCCCCCCATGGATCTAGAAAGTAGCTATCACAGCTCATTGGTCAAAAATTACCTACAATTCAAATTAATGTGACCCCTGTTTGCTTTCATCCCACCAGCTGTAAATAAGAGCACTATGAAATTTTTTGGGGGAGGGGTTGGTTTGTTTTTTTACTTCTGCTGTTATTGGTCTAATAAATGTTTCAGGCAATGTTTACCCACGGAATTGCACTATGACTGCCATGAAGGTTAGGCATGCCATATGTAACAGTTGTGGGCAGCAAGGCCCTGAAAAACAGTTTTGTTGTGTAAATTTGGCAAGAAATTACAAAAGAAATTCAGCCCCTGTGAACTCCATGGAATTTCCAGACAAAAATAGGATAGAGTGCCACCCCTCCACATGGACCTGGTGGTGTAGCAGTGCCTGAAAAGGGCATCTCCTGGTGGCCTGTAGGAGCAGAACAGAAATCCAGCATCTGCTGGCAAAGCAGTCCTCACTTGCTTTTTTGCACAAGGAAAATTAAAACCGAGTTCCTGCCAGCATGGCGGGTCTATCCTGGCGTCAAGAAGGAACAGAAAACTGAGCATTTGCGCAGCAAGGTGGGCCTCTCCATGGTCCTACAGGGCTGGAACAGAAAATCCAGCATCTGCCAGTGTGGCAGACATCTACTGAAGTCCCGCACAAGTAGGAATGGAAAACCTAGCATCCTACCGGCATTGTGGGCCTCTCCTAGTGCTGCAGCATATTGGTGTGAGAAGCAGCCCAGGTTACTTTGTAGTCACTTGTTTGTTGCCTAGTTTTAAGCCTGGTCACTGCTGCAGTTGCCTCTTTCAATGTCTTGTGTTTGTATACGCACAAATAAAGTGGGACATGAAGCTATCTACATGTTGTGGCAGTGACTATTTAGAGTAATATACCCCTTGCTTTGTGCACAGCAACTGTTGTCTTCCCTCTCCTAGTGTCCCATGCAGGAGTGGGAATAGAAATCCCAGAACCCCCGGCTGGCTTGAGCAGTGGTTGAGTTATTAACCCTTAGGCTGCCGGAAGATTTATAACGCATAGGTTTTTAGGACAAGATATTATGTCGGCGGCAGCAAAGGGATTAAGTGATCTTGAGGAGGCTCTAGAACTTGCCATGACCTGGGGAAATAAAAAAGCAGTTAACATGGCACCCCTTGCCTGTGTCCTGGACTCCATACAACCACCAGATCAACAGCACCGTCGGATAGGCTGGCACTGTTTATTTTAGAGTGAGGAGCGAAGGAGAATCCATGAAGATCCTCCAGCAGCATCAGAAAAGAGTGAGCAGTGATGCTAAAAACATAAAACTAGCTGCCACAGCCACCCACTAATTTAATAATTTACTTGGCTGATTTGAGTGTTTGTTTGGTGTTTATAATATTGTATACAGAATGGGGGGGACATCAGTAACACATTTTGCTAAGAGAATCTTGAAGTCTAAGCTTGACCCTAGGTCTGCAGTGGGAAAAATCAACCCCATTGTTTGCCTTTGCCCCCTTACAAATTGTAATTACTGGGGGCATAACTCTGTATTTCCATATCCTCGCTATGCCCCGAGTCCTGATAGATGCTGTGTTTCAGATCCCAACCCTCAAGCCACATCCCTTTAATTGCCAGGGGATGCCTGTCAGATTTCTTTCTGGCCACATAATTATTTCACCTTTTGCAGACCTTCCTTAGTGGTACAGGCACTGGGCAGAGGAAGAGAGATCCTGGCAAGGCTAATAGGGACAGCTTTGAACTGGGTCAGAGAGGCAAGACAATGCAGTGAATATGGGAAGTGCAGCTGGGTCCTGCGATGACAAAGATGCTACCAGAGGGGCATAGACACTGAAATGATTTAACTGTGCAAGCCATGACATGATGAGGTTTTGGGGTAAAAATCTGACAGACCCCACCCATTTGCCCATACCAGGCCCATAGATCGAGGTCATGGAGGAGATGCCACAACTGCAGACACACAAGATATGGACCCAGCCTGAGAAGCCGCCCATTCTCTGGCCAGTGATGACACCAAACCAATGACAGACCCACCTGCCCATGTTAATCCTGCAGTGGGAAGATCTTGATGAGAGAAGACCTGAGATGAGGTGGAAACAGTCCCAGGTGCAGTATTTATTGGTAACCCTGCAGCTATTAACAGCTCCTGGAGCAGTGACAGAGGAGACTGGTTTTGATGAAAACTGGAGAAAGGAACCATATCTCTGCCAGAGGGCTGCCATACAGCTTTCATTGCCCAACTGGGCATGCCACATGTTGCCCTCACTGACACTGCTCTGCCACCAACTCCGAGGGCCCCTACACTACTGCCACAAATGGATTCAGAGAATTTAGAAAGGGGAGATTACCTCAGTCCTGTGCCTATTTCACAACCCGAATTAGGCAAATGGAATTGGAGCCAAACATTTTATTACCCCTAGACAGAGGTGTTACCCTGGGCCATGCCCACCCCCACCAGGGTGTACACAGAATCCACAAGCAGGCTCGAAAGGTGAGGGCTGGACTAGCATTATCAGTATCTGAATAATCACAGCCATAAGGTGAAAGGGCAGGTGGCATGCCCAGATTCTGTGGTAGCTGTTCCTTATGCAGTCGATCATGGGGTTCGTTGGTGGTTGCAATGGTTCTTTTAGTGTGGGATTAGGTGACTCTATTTCATGACTGGCTTATTTAAATGTTACAGGCTGCTATATTTAAAAACGTGATATTTTGTAATGTGTAGCTGGATATGGAACACTACAAATCCTGCCGAAATCCAAACTTTCATCAAAGGCTTAAAGTATAACTGCCTCAGTGCTTCTGAGATAAATATTCATTAGTTGTCTACATAGCAGGCAGTGGAGCAAAGACTGAAAAAGGAGAGTGATATTATTTTAATGCAAGCAGGAAATTAAACATACACATGAGTCAATGATCAGGAAGAGATTGAGAGATTTCATGTGGAGTGGAGGGATAAATCCCTTTTCTGTCTAGGTTCCCATAAAATCTAGCTACAAGTCTGTTACCATGATCACTATCTGTTCTGTTCAGTAGTAGTCTTATATTTGTGGCCCCCCAATGCAGTTTGCCATTTGGTGCCATCTACCCACCCTAGCAAATGATGTCCTACTTCTGACTGGTTGAAATGTAACCAGCTGGAGTCAGTGTAACAGTGCAGTTAGCACACAAACCCAGGAGATCCAGGTTCAAATTCCATCATAGCCATTAACTCACAGAATTACCTGCAGTAGATCTGGCCCTTGCCTTGTGTGACCTACAATCCCGTTGACAGAAAATGTTCCCCGTCAGTGCAGTGGTACCTCTACTGCTTGTGATGCCAGTGACCCAAGTTCAGGATCGAGCTCAGGTCATCGGTGACCAGCCGGGGAAGAAGGGTCGAGTGTCCCAGAGGATGTTCTCTTCCTCAGGGGAAGGAGACTTCCATTCTCTGGCACATTACTGCCACCTGGGTGACCACAGGTGGTAGTGCGGTTGGAGAACTGAAGGGAGGGTGGGGACATTGCAGACACAGACAGGTGCACCTTGATGTCCTAGCATGTGACATCCCCAAGGATGGAAGGAAACAAGAAAGAAAAATGGCCCTAGCACCTCCACGATGAAGGACCCTGGTATATCTGCATCCCTGCCTCCCCAGTGCATGGCACCATCTAACAAAACTGTAGGAGGCAGTGGGTGACAGACAGACACTTATACTAGGAAATATGTGTATCCCCCCTCTCGAAAGAGAGGCTTATGTTCCCATTTAGACATCCCTTCCCCCTCCTGCCCTCCCAGAGCGAGGGAATGGGTTAGAGCTCCTGGGGATATTGACTGCTAGATGCCTCAAGGTGGAAGCAGAGAGTAGGTTTAGGGAGTATATAAGGAAGCAGACAGGAAGTATCTGGGCCTTTTCCAGCCCGGGCATTAGGCCTGGGGCTGGAGGGGGGAGGTTGGAAACATAGGATGGGAGCAGATGAGGTGGACAAGTAAGAGAGCAGATGAGGTGGCAAGTAAGGGAGCTTGGAGGTCCAGGAGGACCAGTGGGGAACCCCCCCAAAAAGTAGAGTCAGGACGGCTTTTTCATGCATCGTGGTTGATGAGGAGTTGGGGAAAAGGAGCTCCATGAGGGAATATGTAGCCAGGTCCTGCATCATTGGGGCAGGGACAGTAGGTGACTTTGTAGGCCAAGAAAGTGTAGGAGCCCTTAGAGACCCCTAGAAGGTGTACCCCAGGTCATCAGGGCTGGGAAAGCAGTGGCAGGGCCCTCTCAGGAGGGGAGCTGGTGGCAGTGGCTACCATTGTACCCGGTATGCCAGGGAGGCCTGGCATTGTACAGGGCAGCCCTCGTGCTGGAACTTAACGCAAGCCCAGGTGGTGTAAAAAGGGATGTCGACCTGGCAGGGACCCCCAAGGAAGATGACCAGTGGAATCTGGAGTGATTTGGGCCACCCATGAGAAGGCAGGTGCTGAGGCAAAGCCAAGTGGAGGTGGCAGGTCTTACATTGGCACCGGGTACAGTGCCAACTGTTGGAAGTGGGTCGGGGGGCCTTGCTCATCAGTAAAATTCCTGGAAACCCTGTGGCTTGGGCCAGCACCCAGGGGCCCAGGTGGGAGGCAGCTCGCTTTCCCACACCAGAGTTTGGGGGATGAGCAGTGCCAGTGAGAAAGTGAGTGAGTGACCTGGGTGAGAAAGGAAAACCAAAGTTTTGGCTTACCAGATCCAAAGAAGCCAGGAGATTGCAGGGATCCGAGTTAAAGTAGGTCTTGGGTAAATCATATGAGAGAGAGAGAGAGAGAGAGAGAGAGGATAAATCCTTGTTTGTGACCGCCTTGTATCCATCATTTTGCTGCCTTAGAATGTCCAGCCGGTGTTTGTAAAAAGTTAATTAGCCCCATGAAGCTGTTTTATCTAATTAAAGTGAAGTATGTAACCCCTGTATCGCTGGAAATCATTTGCAGTACAGGTGCAGAATAAAAGCCAGTTTTGGGAGGAAACAGTGGGCATGTGCCTTATTTAAACTGAGAGGGGGAAGCAAATGAAATGAAATCCTTCCTTTTCCCATTTATGTGCAGTTTGATTAATTTTCATAAGTTGCATTTCTGTTGCAGCATTCATCCCATCTGAGGCGGGACCATAGGGGCTCCTGAGACAGCAGAGGTACAGCGTGGAGTTCCTGGTCTGGTGTGCAGCCTGCAGGGAAGAAAAATCAAATACTGAGGAGAAGTAGAGTGCACAAGTGTTGAAGACGCCTGAGAGGCAGGATATTATTTCCGTGCCTTAATTTGGAAGTGCATTTGTCTTGATGTTAGCTCTTGAGGGTACCCCTTCTCTAGTGCCCTGGAACATCTGTGAAAGAAAGTTTATGCCCCTAGATGGGGCATGGAGGGGGGGTTACACTGTGGGGTCTCATCTGGAATGTTCCCTGAACCCCAAAACACTGCCAGCCCCCGGAGACTTGGGGGAGACTCTGCTGCAGTGCCAGGCTTCCTAGCCAGGTTGGGCCCCATTGTGCAGTACAAAATGCTGTGGGAGTAGGCCTGGAGCAGGCATAGGTCTAGGTTTGCTGGTGTGGATATGCGTGCATGACTCGTTGGTCACGTGACCCTCAGGCAGGGTTACGATTGGAGGATGGCCGAGAAGGAGCTACAGCAGCTGCAAACAGAAGTGCCATCTTAGGTAGATTGGACTGAGTGGAGCTGAGGGAGTGGAGACCAGCAGCAGCAGCAGTAGAAATAACACTAGCGGGAGGAAAGAAAGAGAAACTATTTTTTCCTAGGGCGCATCCACAGTCAGGTGAGTGAACTGGGCTGCCCATATTTAGACACTGGAGCCATCTGTAAGTGAGAACTGGGAGGGGAAGGTCTGAATTCAGGCATCCACCATGGATTAGCAGCACGTTGTGGCTAGGGGTAATGCAGACAGACCCAAAGTGACCCCCCCCAGAAAGAACCCCTGGCTACAGTTCCTGCCTCACTGCTCTCCTGGCTCTGGAAAGCTGGGGGAAAAGGCAAAGAAAATGAACATTGTATGAGGTGTGGGTTCATGGGGGAAGCAATTGGCAGGTTGCCTATATGTCCATATTGTATAGGCATGCCACCAGTTCCGAATTTGGGATGTATGCTCCCAGGTCCACCTCCAGCTCATTTATACCATGATCACCAGCTAGTGGAGGTTTGAGACTGTCCCTGGGAGAAACACCTGTGCCCAGGTGGATGAGACCCGAAGCGAATCCCTGGATGAAACAGTGGAGGCCGTAGAAGAGGAAGGTGCAGGTGCACCAGTCAAGGAAAAAGGTGATGGGAAGCACAGTCTTTTGGCCCACTCCCCGTCGTGGACTACTGGCTATACCAGTGGCAGATGGAGGGGCAGGAGCCTCAGACAACCGATCAGGGATCCTCCAGGGCCCTGGGGACCCTTGCCACAGCCCATGTCCAGCGGCAGCCCACAGGCCCTGTCAAGCAAGTCAGAACCTGTCTCGGGAGCCAAGTTTAGAATTAAACCTATAGAGAGTGGCACCAAGCCAGGGTCTGCACCAATATCAGCTAGAGGGAGTGTTGCTGGTCAAAAAGATTTAGGGCAGCTGGATGAAGAAAAATATGTTGGCAGTAAGTTCCAGTTCCAGGACCATATGTTGGTAAGGGCCATTGCTAGGCCCTACCATTGCCCTGCTAACACCGTAGGAGATAACACTCCACAGCTCCTGTTCCAGACTAAGACCCTCCGGACCCAGATGGATGGGTTGAACCCAAGTGACCCGTTGAACCTGAAATATCAGTAGGATATGACTACCAATGGACAAGCCAGGAGGACCAGCGTGAGGACCTGCCCAAATGGAGCCAGGCCGAAAGGTGGGTTCGCAGGTGGCTACAGGTAGAATATCCTAATTTGAACTATCCTTATGTGCCAGAATTGATTTGGGACATCACTGAGGAGATGCAGGAGGACTAGATCTTTAAGGAGCAGGTGGAACATTTAAAGAATCATCCATGTGAAAGAGGTGTCCCACCTCAGCAGTTGTTCCAGCAGGCACAGTCGATGTGTTGCACAGGGACCTGGTGTGGTTTGACACTGTTTAAGCATTTTGTGTAACTCCTAGTTGGCGCTATCCCAAGGGCTACTACTCCTGCCTGCTTGGCTAGAAGCAGATTAAGGGGCCCAGGTAATGAAACGGGTGCCTCCACCCGGAGGTCAGGGTTGTTAGTGGTCAAGCTAACCTGGGCACAGCCCTCTGGGACACTGTAACCCCCCCTCTTTCCCTTCTGGTGGCCTGAACAATATATAATAATTACTTTCATAATGACCCTTATTCACCAGGCAGTTACCCACACTGTTTGCACTTACCACCAAGGCTGGTTCCTTTAGCTTGACCCTGGGGACCCCCTGTAAAACAAGGTTAAGCACAGCAAATAGCAACAGTACAATACTTTTGGCACAAACTGGAACCATAGTCAGGTTAAATGCAAACAAAGTTAAATCTGATTTATTTAGGGGATGTGAACAAGGGAAGGACGTAATCAGGTTGATTTGCTTAAAAGCTATATTAATCAGTCAGTTATGCATGCAGTTCAGGGCCCCTACACAGTCACACACTCTTTGCACCCAGGTAGGAAAACGGTGGGCTAGCCAGGAATGTTGTAGCTGGTTGGGGCCCTGTGATGGAAGACACAACATGCAAAACACACACTAATTGTAATCCAGAGCCGGAGGCTCAGTTTGTGAAAAGGCAACAAGACAATCAGATGACAATGCTTTAGATTTAGCTGTTGTTGCAGGGAGCTACCCTGATGTTTGCTCACGATACCCAATACTGGACACAGGCAGGATGAAATCGAGACTGCAGGCTGTTGTGCTGGAATGCCCAGAATAGCAGGCCCCCACGAATCACCGAGGCATCGTTCCTGTTAAAAGCATTGAGCTGGGGCTGATCCCAGGCGGTCTCTTGCTTGATTATTCTGGCTGGGCCAGTGTAGTAGGGCCCAGGCAAATGGAAATGGATATGGATTCAGTCCGTGGAACTGGATACAGCCTCCAGCAAGCAAAACACAGTTCAGACACACAGTAGGGAACCAAATCATGACCCACTATAAGCACACAGCACATTCACATGTAAGGAAATTCCACTGTACCAGGCAAATGGCTCTCCGGTCGCAATTACAGAGTCTCTGCACAATCTGGGAGTTCAGAGGTAGCTGGAAGTCCTGACAGGCCGATCGCATTCAGCAAATCTTTGGTCTTCTTCAGGTTAAAGCCTGATCGCAATTCAGTGACTTAATTCACTCTCCAAATTCGGATTCAGTCCGAAAAAGCACAAGTTCCCCCTCAGGAACAGCAGGCAGGCATGCAGGCCAAACTCAGGCCTTTCCACAGTTCTCCAGCGCAAATCCTCTATGGATTGCTGCTCAAACTATCTTGAGCTGTTACTTCTTCACTTCCCAACTCAGATCTAACTGAAACTGCAAGCAGTATGGGACTTTCCCCAAGATCCAAAAGGTTCGGTTGGCTGATCTGTCTGTCTGTCACAACAAGGGTTCCCCTCCAGGTTATTTTAGGTACCAAAACCCCAAAACTACAATTCCTACAAGTTTTGGCCCCACCAAGCCCCTGTAGGCAGGCTCCATTTTAGAGTCCCAAATGTACTGATTAACCCATTCTGACAGTCCAGGACCAAGATGATGGAAACAAACAGAACTGTCCATGCTGCAAAGAAGGCAGGTTACAACAAACTGTAATATTATTACTTTAGAAAGTGATCAGCAAACAAGTACATCTTCTAACAGAGCTGGAAGCTGTTCAGAGGAGGGCAACTAAAATGGTGCAGGGTCTGTACTGGAAGACATATGAAGAGAGACTAAAGGAGCTTAATATGTATAGCCTCGAGGAAAGGAGGGAGAGGGGGGACATGATAGAAATGTTCAAGTACCTCAAGGGAATCAGCAAAGTCCAAAGAGGTAGCATCTTTCAAAAAGGGTGTGCAAGAAAAAGGGGGCACATTTGAAGATGGGGGGGTGGCTCAGAGGTAATGTAAGGAAGTATTTTTTCACAGAGAGGGTTGTGGATGCATGGAACGGCCTTCCGGAGGAGGTTGTAGAGCCAAAAACATTGGTTGAATTCAAGCATGCATGGGACAGCCATAAGGCAATTCTAGGGGGTGGGGGAGAGAAGTAGGTTGCTGGTTAACTAGGATCTGCAGCTTATACAATAGGTAGGAAATGGGCAGACTGGGTGGGCCAAGCGGTCCTTATCTGCCGTCAAATTCTATGTTTCCTCTCAGATTAATTATGACTACAATCCAGGCAGCTCTTAAAGAGACCGTATACAGAGGCTATACAGGCACTCTCTGGCAATATATTTAAACTGCTAAAATGCAGGACACCAGCCTGGCAGTGAGCATTTAGGCAAGCTCAAGGAAGACTTTTTGGGAACCCCCATTTGTAGGGGGGTTACATTTGTTATGGTCCAGGACTTAACTGGAACTTGGACCAAACACTATCTTCTGGACCGGGATTCCTTTGGAGATGTGACCACTAAGCCAGACCCAGCATGCTACTTCCCTCCAGGTGGGGGACCTGCAACCTAGGCCTTCTGGTTTGGAACTTATGGACTGTGCCAGGAGAATTGCTCTACGGAGTTGATTTGGTGACTGTATACAGTATTTTTCTTTTTAAAAATCAAGCTCTTAAATTTGAAAAACATTTACAATGTTGATGTTATGATCAAGATAAAACACGTTTAGGAGACTGGTGAGAGGATGTGTGTGAGAATGTGTGAGTGAGTGGTTTGGGGACTGTACACAGTGAAACTTATTTTAAAATTTGGTGGGAGGCTTTTGGGGATAGATAAACAGCTTCTGCCTCATTATTGTTGTTTGCAGATGCTTAAACTTGAAATGTCTGGTTATTTTGAGAAATTATTACAATTGTTGTTTAAAGAAATAATGAAAGTTGTATCTATTCCATTTAGATTATCTCCTGGCGCAGGTAAGTTTCAGGTTTTTTAGGTATATTGGGCTAGAAAAGTACTGTAGGTTGGGTGGTGCCCTGTGGCCAGGCATTGGTATGTTTTTGCCAGAAGGCTGGGGAGTGTGCATACCTAGTATGATGGGAGGAGACCATCACTGGGCCTTGCCATCATTCCCAGGAGGAATGATTTCCTAGGTGGGAAAAGAGTGTAAGACCCCTCTCTAACGAGAAGCTTATATTCCCATTTAGGCATCCCTTTCCCCCTCCTACCCCCCCCAAGAGCTGGGGAATGGGTTGGAGCTCTGGGGGATATTGACTGCTGGACACTTCAAGGTGGTAGTAGACAGTAGGTTTAGGGAGTATATAAGGAGCAGACAGGAAGAATCCGGGCCTTTTCCAGCCCAGGCATTAGGCCTGGGGCTAGAGGGGGAGGCTGGAAATGTAGTTTAGGAGCAGATGAGGTGGGCAGGTAAGGGAGCGCGCCGGTCCAGGATAACCAGTAGGGCACCCCCCCAAAAAAATAGAGTCAGGACAGCTTTTTCATGCATCGTGGTCAATGAGGAGTTGGGGGAATGGAGCTCCATGGGGGAAGAACATAGCCAGGTCCTGCATCACTGGGGACAGAGACAGCAGGTGGCTTTGTAGGCCAGGAAAGTGTAGGAGACCTTAGAGACTCTTAGAAGATGTACCCCACCCTAATACCTGAGCCCTTAGACACCAAAATACTTTGCCCTGCCCCAAAATTAGTATGGTACAAGGTACAATACTGTAGGAAAATAGAATGTCAATGTCCAACTCTTACACGTAGTTTTGCATACCGTGATTCACGAGTTCAAAGTTCAGTGGTAGTACAGTATAGTACAGTACAGTCTTTAAGTCTATTATTTATGTAAGTCCACAGTTAAGAACCAACAGTCTTCTGTTTTGCAGTCAAAATGTTGTCTGGTGGAGGACAAGCTGTTCCTCCAGCTCCTCTGGGGTCCTCGCTGTTCTTACCCTGGAGGTTAGTGGATGGTGCAGCATCTGGTGGGACCTTAATTGCTTGTTGATCTGGGTGGTTCTTGCTCTCTTGGTCATCTGCAGGGTGCTTGCTTTCTTAGTCATCTGGGGGTTGTTTGCTTCATGATCATCGAGGGGGGATACTTGTTTTTAGGTTCCTCCGTGGGGTCCGTCTTTGCATTATCGTCTGTCAGCTCCTTGGTTTCCAGTTCATTTGGGGGATATGTGGTAAGCTGTGTATGTTGGATACTGTCAGTTGCAACCCACTGAAGGGCCTTCATCTCCTTCCCCTCTGTCAGCTATGGGCCATGGTTGTGATCTCCTTCTGCAACAGACAAAAACACAGTTCAGTTGTACATGCAGCATACTATATGTATAGTACAATACATATACAATAGGTTAATACAGTTCATGTGAGAGATCTAAAAAAACATTTTTTTTCATATTTTTATAGAGAAATAACACTTTCTATGTGTGATTTTTGATAACCTATGATCTTTCGTTATTAATTTAACAGGTGACATTTTCTGCATAACCAGATTTTACTTGGGGGGGAAAAAGAAAAGTCAAATACTGTTTTAAAAACTGTTAAATCATACAGCTGTACCACAGTAATGCAAAGATACTGTACAAAAGGTAAATCAAATATAAAAATTAAACATTAAAAATTTAAATATAAAAAATATAAAACTGGATATAGACAGAAACATTTAATTTGTTTTTCATTGAAACACATAGTGCTCCTTAGTACTGTAGTTGGCAGTTGAATTATTTGTTACTAGCAATGTTAAAAGCAAAAGTGAAAACTTGATTTTTTTACTGCACAAATAGCTTATTTATTTTATTTATTTAGTTTTGTTATTGTAAAAGTAGAAAGTAATTACTAAGTCATTAAAATACTGTACAAATAATAAAATAGTCAGTTGTCTATTTAGTAGAAGGAAACATCTGGGCCGATATTCAAAAGTTTACTCAGGCGCAAACAGGTGTTTGCCCACACAAAGCAGATTTTGATGTAAGTCAAAATCTTCAGATACTCACCATTTCTATTCACTGTGTACCAATATTCCTCATTAAGGAGGACTTAATACTATCGAACAGTACCTCCTTAAATACACTGGGTGGGATATTCAAAGCGGTTGCGCATTGCACAACTGGGTTGCAGATACGCAACTGCAGAAATGCGCCAGAGAGCAATATTCAGCAGCAGCAACTGCGCAGCGCAAGTGGCAGTGTGCCAATGCACAATCGGAATGTATGCATGCGCAAGTGCAGGGGGCGTAGCCATGAATATGTGGCACAGTGCGATATTCAACACCGGACAAATGGCTCAAGTGTGGAGCAAATGGCAGTTGCGTGGAGCACACTTGAGCCTATAAATACAGGGAGCAAATAGGAGAAGGGCACTTGCGCCAGAGGGGAGCAGGACAGAGGGAGACACACAAGCCGGCAAACAACAGTCTAGGAGACTAGGAGAGGGACACAGACAGAGACAGAGAGGGAGTGGCTGTGTGTGAGAGACAGTGAGTGTGTGTGTGTGTGACAGGCAGGGAGGTGACGGTGTGTGTGAGTATGCCTGGGCGTGACACAGAGGCACCAGGCCCGAGAGGGGCAACACAGGAACCCACAGGGGTGGGAGTGAGAGGCCACAGGCAACAGGCAGCCAGCTGGGGGCAGGGCACACAGGCATGGGCCCCACTGAGCAGTCCGCACAGCCGCACACAGCCGGGAGGGCCAGCGTAGTCAGACGCCCAGTGGGGACAGGACAACAGGGGCCATGGCCAGTGCCATATTGCAGATGGAGGCCATAAAGAAGGATGTGGGGAGGCAGGAGGCAGGGTGGCATGGCCATGGAAGGGCTTGTAGGTGGTACACCCGGAACAGGTGGTACTGTGCCTGCACCACCTTCGAAAACTACTCCAATATGGAGATCGTGGGCCGGTATTGCCTGTACCAGGCGACTCTGAGGCAGCTTTGTGAGCTGTGCAGTGAGGAGATGCAGGCACACACTAGACAGAGCCACGCCCTGATGGTGGAGATGAAGGTTACAGCTGTCATGTGCCTGCTCGCCATGGGCACCTTCCAGAGACCAACAGGGGACACCACAGGTATAAACCAGTCGGCCACGTCATGGCTCCTCACACAATTCCTCAACACCCTGCTGCCACATGCTGTGGAATACATCCACTTCCTCAGCACACAGGCAGAGTGTACAGCGAACATGCAGGAGTTACACAGGGTAGCACATATGCCTGACATGCTAGGGGCCATCGACAGCACCCATGTTGGCCTCCAAATGCCACCTCGCCAGGAGGGGGGTAGCCTACATCAACAGAAAGGGCTACTCCAGTATCAACTGCCAGGTGGTGTGTGATGCCGGGGGGGGCATGTTCAATGTCTGTGCCACACACCCTGGGGGAACACATGATGCCTTCATCTGGCACAGCTTGGCACTGTGCCACAGGTTTGAGAGTGGGGACATCACCATCGGCCACCTAGTGGGTGAGTATACCGAGGGCAGCTGGGTACAACAGGGCATGGGGGCACCAGGGTAGGGGAACCACGGGGTGTGGCTGGGAAGGATGAGGGGCACAGCAACATAGGACACCAGGTTAACCAACTCTCCTTCCACACAAGTGACAGTGGCTACCCACTCCGACCCTGGCTGCTCACCTCCTACCGGCACCCGTCGTCCCCTGCGGAGGAGAGGTACAATGAGGCACATGCCAGCACACAGAACATCACTGAGCATGTCTTTGGGCTGCTGAAGGCATGATTCCATTGCTTGGACAGGTCTGGCGGTGCCCTACAGTACAGCCCCACAAAGGCCTGCGGCCTATTCCTGGCCTGCTGTATTCTGCACAACATGGCCACTGACCGTGGGAAAGCTATTGAGGTCAAAGAGGGGAACAGCAGTGAGGACAACGTGGCTGACGGGCTGTGTGATGGTGGGCAGCCCCCCTGGGTAGTGGGATGCCCGGCTGACCAGGATGGCACCCCAGCACAGGGCCACAATAGCGGAGGAGCACTACGGTGCACGCAGGTAGGTAGACAGACACCCAAGTATGGGATAGCCACATTGGCATGGCACACAGGCATGTGTTAGTGTACACTGTGGCCTGAACAGCTGGATGGGGGACATGGGCGGGCGTGGAGCCGGACCACATGGCCACACACATCAACACGCAGCACAGCACACCCCACACACACCCAGACGCCCACCCACACACACCCACACACACAGCCGCACCACACGCACAAACAACACACACACACATATGGGAGCCCGCTGGCACGTGCCTATGCGCTAGCACCAGGCGTGGATCAGACACAGAGCACCGGTGCACAGGTGCATCCGGTGCTGTGTTGGCATCATCATGCACACGTCACACAGACCAGCGGCTGGGCAGGTGTGCATACAGCCAGTGTGTGGTGCAGTCCACGGATGCAACGTCCGTGGCATGCACACGCACACACAACACCCTTGTACGCACAAGGCGGCAGCAGCAGACTGTGGACAGGGAGGCGGGCACACGGCCAACACGGACACGTGGACAGCCCCGCCGAGGCTGCCCCCCAAGCAGACCCAGGCTGCACAACGGCCACAGAGGTTGTCTGCGACAGTCCCCCAGGGGTGTTACTGTGGGAACGCAACTGTGTCCTCGCAGGGGTCTGCAGGCTCCCAAACAGGCCCGCTCCAGGTGTGCCTGGAATGCCAACAGCGGATCCCGATGTCAACATCGAGGGAGTCACACGACACCATGACCGTGGGGTGGACAATGCACTCTGTGGGGTCTGCAGTGGCCAGCCGCACCCCATAGTGGCCAGTGGGGCTAGGACGACAGTTACCGCAGTGCCATGGTGATCCAGGGCTGCGGTAATGTCCTCCCGCAGTCGACTGATGGCCTCCTGGACCTGCACAAAGCCCCTTTTGTACTGCGCAGCTGCCTGGTGCACCTCAGCACGGAGTGCATGCACCCCAGCCACAAGCAGAACTGTTGTTCCACAGATGCCCACAGCAAATCGGGTGTGCTTGTGCAAGGAGTCAGTGGCGCATGGGCATTGCGCCAACCCACCGGTGGCGTGTGACTGCACTTTCCAGACCCCCACTCAGGTGGGCACTGCACAGCGTGGTCCACTTGGGGCTGCTCACTGACCAGCGCACCAGCAGCGGACACTGCACCCAGCCCCCCCAACATCCCCAGCCATCTGCCGCTGCTGCCCCTCCAGACGCTGTGCACTGGGCAGCACCCCTGCGGCTGTACCACCACCACCATCCCCTGGTGCTGCACCACTGTCGCACACAGTGGCACCAAGGGTGGTGGCGGGCAGCTGACCCACCACCAATGCTGCAGGGATGGTGGATGATATGGTGTCTCCCCCTCGACAACACCCCCGCTGTCCAGGACAATGGTCACATCGTCATCAGTGTTGGACCCCGTCCCGATCTATGTCTCTGCACACTGCATGCCATGGCTGGTGTCCCGCTGGAACACAGCCAGGGCCTCATCTGTCACCATGCCCAGGACATCCGGCTGGACAGTGGTGGTGTGCTGCAGCCGATCGGGCCCCCGGATGCCAGTGGAGGTGGATGGCTGGTCCTCCAGGGCTGGGCATGCCCCCACAGCAGACACCACCGCCCCTGCCACTGCATGCTGGCATTTCGGTGCTGAAAGGCAAAACAGTTGCATTAGTGCCGCCAATGCACAGGCCCCCCACACCCCCAGCCACTACCCCCACCCTGATGCCGCTGTCCCTACCATGCAGTGATGGGCTCCCACTGGTCTGGAAACCACCGCCTGGCACCCCTCGCGTGCTGTGCTGTTGTTGTCCGCCACCAGCTCCTCCTGTGGAGTCAGCTGTGGCATGTCGGCCTGACCCCCCCACCTGTGGCCGCCCTTGTGGCCCAGATGGCCACCACCTTCTCCTTGATCCTGCACCTGTCAGTACCGACCTTCTTTTTGCATTCCAGCGCTGACCGCTGATGGCTACCCTAATGGTTCACGGCCTCCGCCACCTCTTCCCAGGCTGCGGACCTGGCCTGGGGTGTGCCAGTTGCGCCACTCAGCAGAGACTCCCTGTCTAGGTACACCTCGAACAGGGCAACCGCTTCCACCTTCGTAAAGTTGGGCCTGCACGCCATACTCCTCACCCTCCTCTCACTCGGACATGCTGCTACGTGTGGGCAATGACATATGGTCAGTGGCTGCAGCACCCCACTCCTGCTACCCATCCTGCTCTGTTATCTGTCCCCTCAGCTGCCGCAACTTACCACGAATGGTTGCAATACTGGTCCATGTCCTGTGCAGTCCCCCAGTGCCTTTGTAGCACATCGCATGCAAATGAGCCGATGCACAACTATAATGAGATGCTAATTGCCCCAGTGTGCCACAGATATGCCGATGAGCTAATCTGCATATGCCAGCTGAATATCGCGATGTTGCGCCTTGCTCAATGGACTTGCATTGGCACAAGTCATGACACAATGCTGTGATGTGCGCAGTGCGGCCATCAGTGTGCATGCACCATGGCCTGTGCCTATGCCAGTTGCACAGCATACACTAGGTACACCATAGGTTACATGGCGCTCAGCCACCATAGGGCCTATGGCACTCAGGTGCCATGGGGCGTATGGCGCTCGGGTGCTATTGGGCCTATGGCTCTCGGGCACTTTAGGGCCTATGGCACTTGGGCACCTTGGGGGCCTATGGCGCTCAGGCGCTATAGGGCCTATGGCACTTGGGTGCCATAGGTCCCATGGCACTCAGGCGCAACTAGCCCTATAGCGCCTGTGCACCATAGGGCCTGTAGGCCGTGGCGCCCACTCGCCCCTGTTGTGCACCATGCGTTATGGTCCCAATAGTGCACTCATGCACAGTGCGCTTGCTGACCCCTGACCTGCCCTATGCCCCTCAGGGACCTCTGCCCCACATGCCAGTGTAGCCACACCCGTACTGTGCATCCCCGGGGATACGCGATTGATGAGGGCAGCGCATCTCCAAGTGAGGCACGTGGAGCTCGTGCACTACAGGGCACCATTTTGGTTTGCTACATGGTGGAGTAGACATGCTGTGCCATGCAGAACCATGGGCTCCTAACTGGAGCCAGATAGAATTAGTGAATTGGTGGCCAAGGTGGAGTGCCGTGCAGGCTGCCTGTTTGGGCAGCAGCCCCTTGCCAGGCCTAGGATGGAGGTCTGGCAGGAGGTGGCAGATGGACTTGAGCAGGGAACAGTGTTGCCACCGATATGGTGACTTGCAGAGGTGGGACCCAGAGGGGCTCAGGGCACTGCAGGCGCATGTCCAGCGGGGGGCCATGCCATGGCCAGGTAAGTGTGCTTCGTTTGCATCTGTGCATGTCCAGTGTTCCATGGGGCCAGCAGGGCTGCATGCCATCCCAGGGGGGGCACTGACGCTGCACGCCCTGTGGCCTGGGGCTGCATGCCCTGGGTGAGCTGCGCCACCACACCATGGCCATGCCAGGCTGGGGTGCACTCTGTGCAGGGGGTTGAGGCGGTGGGCACGTGGTGTTGCTGTGTACTGATGTGTGCATGTTTATGTTTCCTTCCTAGGCCCTGAGGACAGGAGGAGAGCCAGGGCAGCAGTCATGCCTGGCAGGCCACGGCTGGCTGCCACAGGACCCATGGCTCAGGATGTGGGTCAGATGACTGGAACTGCTGGGCCAGCGTGGGCAGTGCAATGGCATGCAGGTAGGCGCAGTGCATTACTACATTGTTGTGCAGGGTGGGCAGTGGGAGTGGGGAGACCATGGTCCCCTGTGTGCTGAGCCATCGCTGCTGTGATCTGCCCGCGATGTGCATGGTGCTGTGCCGTGGCCACTGCACATGTGTGTGGCTGCTGCTGGTGGGCTGTGGGTGCATCCAGCTGCCACCTGTACCGCTGCGGTCCCACTGCTGTGCCATGCCACCTGCCTGCCAAATTGCTGGTGGTTGGTCCATGGGTGGTGGTGTCCAGCACTTTGCATAGCCGTGGCATGCCGGGTTGGCGGCAGGTGTGGACCCACCCACTGTGGGTGGTCAGGGTGCCACCCCAGGGATATGTATCACCACTGCCTGCTGCACACGGTAGGTGGGCTGGGGTGTCCTGGACACGCATTGATCACGCATTTCCTCCTTTGGCATAGGTGTCTGTCAGGGTCCATGACAGACTAACTATGGCCACCTCCTGAGAAGGCTCATCTCCATCACCACCGCCACACTGGAGGTTGCACGACTGATGTGATGGCTCCTGCTGCGGGGACAGTGTCAGGCAGCTGCAGGATGAGGCCACACATAGGGTCTGTCGGGCCTGCACCAGTTGTGCCTTCACCTGTCCACCCTTCCCAAGCCCTCCCCTGTCCCTTTGTATAGCCCTGTCCCTGCCCCCATACCTCTCTTCCCTGCCTTCATCCTGCTCTGTATATAGTTTCCTACCTTGTTCCCTGTTGCATTGTTTTATTTGTTATATAATACAACTTTTATATAGTTACCCATCTGTGTTCAGATCTGCTTTGCGGCTGGCGTGTGGATCCATGCTGCAGTGGTGTACTGGGTGGCTTGTGGTGTGCCGTGTTGTTCTGGGGCTGTACATGGTGGTGTTCACCCATTGGTCAGTGGCTGTGCCCTGGGGTGGCCATGGGCTGGCTGTTCGGGTTGTGTGGTGTATGTGCTGGGTGCCATTTGCATGGGTGTTGCTGGCTGTGGCCCTGGTGACATGGTACGTGTCATCCAGTGGGGTGGCCGTGGCAGTCCACCCATGGCCGTTGGTGCCGCCTTCCTATATCCACCGCTGTGGTGCACGTGGCGGGGCCGCACATGCCTGTTCTCCTTGGGCAGTGTTCCATTGTGGGACGGCTGTGCTCTCACCTGGCACTACCACCTCCCTGGTGGCCACCCTCTCCTCCTGGTGCATTGTTCCTTGATGTGCCTGTGGCTGGTCCATATTTGTCCTGGCGATCTTCCTCAGCCCTGTGCATCCATGGTTGCGCTATGCGATGTTGCGTTGCGTTGCTCCCTGGCGCACCCCTTACTGCGTTCTGGTGCATCCATGCGATATTCAGACGTGTTGCGCTGGCACATTTCACCATGCGCAACCTTTGAATATTGCGCTCAATGCACCATGGCGCATTGGATTTGCGCTGCACTGGCCTTGCGCCGCCATCTGGCGCATTCCTGAATATCCCACCCACTGAGTTTCCCCAGATTAAAATTAACATGATTACAGGGCTTACTGATATTGTTTTGAAAATCAATGCTTTTATGTTTATGGGGAGGAACTACAAACAAATGAAGGGTTCAGCAATGGGTGCCACTCTGGCACCTAGCCTAGCAAACCTATATCTGGGGGAGTGGGAGGAGAGATCAGGTTACAGTGCCAATAATCCATTTATAGACAAAATAGATGTGTATAAGAGGTTTATTGATAATGTGTTTATGATTTGGAAGGGCACAAGAGAGGAGCTTGCAGAAAAATTTTTATATACTTGGAAGGGAGTAACCTCAATCTGAAATTTAAACTGACAGCTGACCTCTTCACTGTCAACTTTCTGGACTTGACGATCATTAAACAACACAATGGCACTATACTGAGTGATTTATACATCAAATCCACAGATAGGAATAGCCTACTACATGCCGAGAGTTGTCACCAGCACACACTGTAAGAAATTTACTAAAGGGCCAGTACATGCACATAAAACGAATCTGTGACAGTCTAGAATTGCACAATAAAAGAGTCATGGAACTTACTGAAAAATGTTGAGCTAGGGAGCACCGTGATTCTGATTTGGAATGAGCAATCCAACATACAGAGAACATTGATAGGGAGTCATTGCTCTTTCCAAAAAACAAAAAGAAAAAAGCAGGGCAACCGCTTACTTTTGTGACCACCTATGGTGGGGGAACGAAGGAACTTGTGGGTATGATACAGAATGATCAGACAACATTACAAGGGATACCAGAGTTAAAACCCTTCCTAGAAAAACCGTTGAGGATATCATATAGAAGGGTAGAAACCTATGGTCTGTGTCTAGTGCACAGTTACCAACCACAAATTCAAATGCAGAACATGAATAAAAAATGGAGTAATAAATCTCTTTACTCAACCAACCAAAATCCCTCTCTACGCCTACAAAAATACATTGAAATATTAGTACATCCAAACCAAACCAGTTTTATTCCCCACCATCACCTCTCCGACAATATTAGAAAATTGTTAAATATATTAGTATATAAATCCTCTTCCTCCACTTCACAACTTGCAATCTTTTTAGACGCAGAAAAGGCATTTGATCACCTCAACTGGATATATTTATTAACAGTAATGGAACATATGGGGATAGGGAATAACTTCCTTAAATGGGTCTCTTACTGTTACCACAAGCCAAAAGCCAGAGTTCATGTCAATAGCACGATTTCAGAGTATTTTGACATTGAAAGGGGCACAAAGTAGGGGTGTCCCCTATCCCCCCTATTATTTGCACTGAGCATGGAACCCTTGCACAGGCTGTCAGAGAAGCAACAGACATCACGGAAGTGTCGGTTCAGTAGGTATTAAATAAGATCCCCTTGTATGCTGATGACACCCTCTTATACCTGGAGAATCCCAAAAGCTTCCTCCTACCAATGCTTAAATTATTGGTATATGGATAGTTCTCCAGTTTTAAAATCAATAAGGAAAAATCAGAAGTTTTACTTAGTGGGGGCTCACATCCCCCAGATTTTAGATGTCAGGTCCCCTTTAAATGGCTTAAAGATAGAGTCCACTACCTCGGAGTACAGATTCCTTGTCATCTTTCCAAGCTTTATCAGTACAACTATGATAAATTAAAGCAACAGATTTACTCAGATTTAAATAGATGGAAGGCTTTATCACTCACTTTCTCAAATTGTAGAGAATCCATTAAGTTGAACATATTGCCCCACTAGTTATTCCTTGTTTTCCACGCTGCCACTGCCTGTTCCCCTGGCCGATTGGAAAGACCTTAAAAAAAAAAATTTGTTGCAGTTTATCTGGGCGGGCCAAAGACCTAGGATTCGCTGGGCGCTGTTGACAGAATCCAGAGAAAGGGAGGATCTGGGGCTCCCTGATTTTGAAGCACTATTCCAAAGCTGTACAAATACTTCTAATACTTAATATGTTGGTTCGAGAAGGTGTGGTATGCCATGGAGGAAAATGCGACATCGGTACTTTTATATGTCCTCCCTGGGTTGTACCTCACAAGAGATTTAAACATTGTAAACCAGTAGATGAAGCATACACTATCAGTTTGGCTGAACGCTCAGCAATGGTAGGAGATCCCAACCCCAATTTGGTGCTATATCCCCTTGAATTTCCTTTGTAACCTTACAGACAGAATTCAATATACCTAGCAGGGATTTCTACAGATTCCTACAATGTGGACATTATATTCAATCTACCTCAGGTATCTCTGCTCTATTACTCTCATCCCCTCCTGTCATAGTATTGACTTATAATAAAAGTCACTTGAGAAACAGTAGAAAGTTTATTTCCCAAATATATAGGTGCTGCAAGAAGGTGGGTTTACTGGTAGTACAGAAAATTGAGGACAGATGGCAGGAAGAAATGGGCAGTACCCTGTCTGACATAAACTGGTCTAAGATTTGGCGAGGAATATACAAAACCTCAAACTCTCCATCATGGAGAGAATTTCGTTGAAGGTGTGTACTGCTATTTTATAACCTCGTAATATCGAAACACTATGCCTCCCATCCCTCTGACCATTGTTGGAGGGCTTGTGGCCTTAAAGATACGCACCACCATATGTTTGGAGCCGTCCCAAATTTCTAGTTTTTTGGTAGATGTAGCAGAGGCAGTTCAGTCAATATTCGATTTAGGGGCTCCTCCCACCCTTGAGAACATGGTATTGGGACTACCGCCACCTGAAGTTGATACAGTGATGAATAAATACTTGTTCTATATCTTAATAACAGCAGCCCTAAAGGTTATTACACAGAATTGGCTTACCACCAATTAACAGCCCAACATTGGTTATCTAACCTGATATTAATTAAAAATATGGAAGCCATTACAGCACAATTGCAGCTTCAAACTACTAAGTTTAATACCAAGTGGCTCCCAAACTGATTAAATAAAATTAAAAATAAAGAGGGTACCCAGTTTTGAACAGCTTCTTTCATAATATTTTATGACTCTGTAGGTTAGAGGAACTATTGACTTCTGATTTATATGATCTGCCTAGCTCCTTTATCAACTCTGTGATCCATATGCTTGCTATAGCATTTTTCTAGGTGTAGCAATGTGCAGAGGCTATTGTTGTTTGATGTTTATTATTGTTAACCTGAATAACAATTGGTAATGACATTGTAACCCCTAGGTGGCGCTATCCCAAGGGCTACTACCCCTGCCTGCTTAGCTAGTAGCAGGTTGAATGGCCTGAGTTCTGAAACGGGTGCCTCCACCCGGAGGTCAAGGTCGGTAGTGGTCAAGCTAGCCTGGGCACAGCCTTCCAGGATACTGTAACACCCCTCTTTCCCTGCTAGTGGCCAAATCAGTACACAATAGTCACTGCCACAATACCCCTGGCACACCATACAAATGCCCACACTGTTTCCACTTACCACCAGGGCTGGTTCCTCTGGCTTGACCCTGGGGACCCCAAGTAAAACAAGGTTATGCAGAACAAATAGCAACAGTACAGCACTTCGAGCACAAACTGGAACCACAGTCAAGTTAAATGCAAAAAAGTTAGCTTTGATTTGTTGAGGGGACTTGAACAAGGGAAGGAAGTAATCAAGTTGATTGGCTTAATGACTCTATCAATCAAATACTTATGCATGCATTTCAGAGTCTCTAAACGGTCATGCACTCTGGGTACCCAGGTGGAGAAGAGGTGGGCTAGCCAGGATCGTTGCCCACGTAGGCCGGCATCGCAGCTGATTGGGGCCCAGAGATGGAAGAAAACAACATGCACCATACACACTATTTGTAATCTGGAGCCAGAGGGCTCAGTTCATGAAAGAAAAGGAACAACAAGACAATCAGATGACATACTAAGATTAAGCTGTTGTTGCAGGGAGCTACCCTGATCGTTACTCACGATACCCAAAACTGGACACAGGCTGGATGAAGACTGAGACTGCAGGTGGTTGATCTGGAGTGCCAGAAGAAGCAGGGCCCACATGATTCATTGAGGCATTGTTCCTGTTCAAGCGTGGAGCAAGGGGCTGATCCCCAGGCCGGTCTCTCGTTGATGGCTTTCTGTGCAGTGGGGTAGTCTGGCAGTGCCAGCGTGGCGAGACCCAGGCTGAATGGAGATGAACACGATTCAGTCCCTTTAAACTGGCAAAAGATTCCAGCAAGCAGAACACAGTTCACATAGTGGGGAACCAAGTCATGACCCACTATCAATACACAGCACACTTACATGTAAGGGATTCTACAGTACCAGGCAAACCGCTCTCTGGTCACAATCGCAAAGTCTCTGCTCAAACCGGGAGTTCGGAGGTAGCTGGAAATACTGACAGGCCGATTGCATTCAGCAAAATCTTCTGTCTTCCTCAGGTATGAGCCTGGTCACAAGTCAGTGGCTTACTTTGGTCTCACCACTCGGATTTAGTCTGCAAATTACTCTCTTTTCCCTCTCAGGGCAGCAGGCAGACATGCAGGCCAAAGCTCAGGCCTTTCCACAGTTCTCCCATGCGAAACTACGCAGACAGCTGCTCGACTGTCTTGAGCTGTTGCTTCTTCAGCTCCCAACTTAGATCTGACCCTGAGATCAGGCAGCTTGGGAATTTCCCCAAGATCAAAAAGGTTCAGTTGGCTGATTCTTCTGTCAGTCAAAGCAAGGGCTCCCGTTCAGTTGCATTTGGCGCCAAAGTCTCAAAACTACAGTTCGTACAAGTCTTGCCTCCACAGAGCCCTGTAGGCAGGCTTCATTTTAGGGTCCCAATATACTGATTGGTCCAGTTTGGCAGTTCAGGACCAAGATGGTGGAGACAGACCGAACAGTCCTTGCTGCAAAGAAGACAGGTTAGACAAATTACATTATCATTATCTCTAATAGATTTTCAGCAAACAGTTACATCTTCTAACAGAGCTCCCTCTGTGCAATTAGTGATGGCAGAAATGGAGCGATAATAGGCAGCCCGGGTGGGACTCGAGCATGGAAACACTCAGCCCTCCTCCCAGATTAAAGGAGAAGTCCACCCAGAATGTGCAAAAACATATGTTATGTAGAGTGTTTTGATATGTATGTTAAGTCCTAGTGTGTCCTTCCCTCTGTCTGCTATTAGGAGTTTTTCCTAAATTAGCCTGCTAGCTGTATGGTAGTTTTACTACCCCTGGGGATCTCCAATCACAAATAGGTTTATTGGTTTTCTTTCTACTACGATGCACCCTGGTTCGTGTGACAGTGATGTAGCTTTGCCCCTAGATTTAGCAAGGTCTGTCACAGCTCAGTCACAAAGATAATACTTCTTTCAGAGAAGAAGTCACATTGCTACATTTTGGGTGAGTGTAATCATTATTATTTTTTGATATTAGTACCTTGTCCTGCTATGTTACAACCTATAAAGTGATGTTCAGTTTTTGCTACTTAGTACTGGTGCAAAAACTGAAAGTGACTGAGAGGAATAGAGTAAACAGTGACATGATTCACACACACACACGCACACAGCTGAGCATAGCAGGACAAGGTACTGATATCAAAATATAATAATGATTGCACTCACCCAAAATCTAGCAGTTTGTCTTCTCTGGAAGAAGTATTTTCTCTGTGGCTGAGCTGTGACAGACGCTGTAACAAGACACTGGCTTACTGCAGGGGCAATTAGACATCACACCAAAGGGCACTCTGGGAAGACTAGAGGCCATAAAAGAAACCAGAATGGCAACCTCCAAGGGCAATAAAACAGTTAGGGAAAGTTAGAAAAAACATCTCTCACAGCCAGAGGAAAAGAAAATGCTGGGAACTGGTTAGAACACAGAAGAAAAGACTACTACATATCTTTTTCTGATTTTAACATAGAGTTTTCCTTTAATTATAACTGCAAACCAGGCAACTCTTAAAGAGACAGTACACAGAGGCTTTACAGGCACTCTCTAGCAATAGCATTTAAATGGCTAGAATGCAGGACACCAGCCTGGCAGTGAGCATTTAGGCAAGCTCAAGGAAGACTTTTGGGAACCCCCATTTGTAGGGGGTTACACCCTTCCCTGCCTGGAGAAAACTTGGCGTCCACATCAAGTCTGTACCATCACAATATTACAAATTCAAAATACACAAGACATTTATACCATTAGTATGTTATGCAAGTAACATCTGCTGCATCAGTCAACGTAAACTTTTACCTTTACTACATATATTCTCTACACTTCTCAATAGTATATCCATTCTGACAATATATCATGTGTATATTGCACAGGTAATTTACACATTACTATGCAGAATCATGTAATAACTTCTTGTACATTGAACAATGTAAGAGGGGGCCCTTCCCTATCAGCTAACTTGGGCCTAGATGGGGCAGGGGCACCATACCTAGAAGGCAGAACAAGCAACCTGGAATTGGCACTTAGGCTCAGTTTGGGCAATGAACTCTGAGAAACATAAACCCCTTTGTGGACCACATTGACAGGCAAATCCACTGGCCTCCCGGGAGAATCATAACTGAAGCGTACTACTGGCTTGACAGCTCAGCCAGTCTTTCTGATGGAGACAACTACAGTCTTTGTACTCTCAGCACTGATCTGGGGACTCTTGTCACTTGTGAGAGGTGCCTCTGCCTGGATGGGGATGTCCAAACTGGGGGCACTGTCAGCTCTGCGAAGGCTCAGGCACAATCAAACTTTGAGGCACTGAAGGGGAGTTGTCAGCACTCTCATAGTGTTCTTCAAGTTCTGGTATGTCACCAGAAAGACTCAAACCATCAGCCCCTTCTTCAGGCAAATCATACAGTTCCACAATACACAGAGACTAAGCATCTTCAGACGTGATACTGTGCACTTCACTTTCAGGGAGCATTGGCTCCAAGGACAAAGCTGGGTGGTTAGGCAGTCTAGAAGGTCCAGCTTCATCCCCACAATTAGTCATAGGGTTACCTCGAAACAGCTGACTCAATTCATAGGATGGGTAATAGGTATTATCACAGTCACTATCATTCTGGACCTGCTGCGGGAGAAACCTTAAATTTGTGACCACTGGGGTAGGTTGACTCTGTCTCTTTCTTGCAGCAGCATGAGTCACCGGCCCAGAGGAATCAATCTCTGAGGGTTCAGCCTCAATTATGACTTGGCTGATAGGTAGCAAGTGGTTACGGTGCATGGTCTTGATAGCTTTGGAGTTATTCTCTGGGCGCACTTTGTACACTGCTAAATCATCCAACTTCCCAACTACTACATGGGGAAGATGGTGCCATCGATCAGCAATTTTGTGTTTACCGCGCAGTCCCAAATTGTGCAACACATGGTCTCCAGGTGAAGCTCTTGAGCCTTTACTTTTCTATCATGCCTCTCTTTGTTGGCTAGATTTCTCTTGGCGGCCATTGTCTGGGCCAGCTGATAGGCATGGTTTGATTGACCTTTCAGTTTTTGTACATATTGCAGGTAGTTTTTGGCTCGGACCCCATCTGAAGAGACCCCAAAACAGACATCAACTGGCTGCCAGGCCTCTCTCCCGAACATGAGGTGGTAGGGGGAGAACCCGGTAGCATCATTTTTAATGCAATTGTATGCGTGTACCAAGGTGCTAATCTGCTGGCTTCATTTATGCTTGTCTTTTGGGTGGAGGGTGCCCAGCATGTCTAGCAGAGTGCGGGTAAAATGTTCTGGTTGTGGGTCTCCCTTCGGGTGATAGGAGGTGGTTCTTGACTTTTGCACCCCCCCATAGAGAGAGCATTTCTTTGATTAGCCGACTCTCAAAGTCTCTGCCTTGATCAGAGTGGATCCGCTGGGGGTACCATAGTGGATGAAGACATTTTCCACTAGCACCTTGACCACGGTAGATGCCTTTTGATCTTTGGTGGGAAAAGCTCGTGCATACCGTGTGAAATGCTCCGTAACCACTAACACATTGCCAATGTTCCACTGATCAGGTTCTACACACAAGAAGTCTATACAGACTGGTTCCATGGGGGTGCTGGTAGTAATATTAACAAGGGGGGGCAGCCCTCTGAGGCAGGGCTTTCTTTGTAGGCAGCAACTACAAGTCCTCCATGGTGCTCAACATCGGCCCCATCTTGGGCCAGTAGAATGGAGATCATACTAGGTCAAGGGTCCTGTCAATACCGAGGTGTCCCATATGATTGTGGAGGGACCTCAGTACCAAATCTTTAAAGGCCATGGGCAGGACCAATTGTTGCTTGTCTACTTTGCCACTATGATCTACTGTCTCTCTATACAACAACTGATTGAGCAACTTCAACCTTGGGCCTCCTTTAAACAATAAAGCAGTTCGCAAATCAGAGAAACACAACTTGGACACATCTTTCCCCGCACAAAGGGCATCAGGTGCTGGCTGAATCATACACTATTGGGACTCAGCCCACTGAATGCTGTCATTGTCAAATTGAGGTAGTGCACTAATATCTAGAGCAGAAAAGTGGCAGTACGCAGCCGGTATGCATGTGTCAGAAGGGCCCAAGCAAATCTACTAAGCAGTCCACTGTGTCCGCAGACATCTGTTCATCTCTATCAAAATTTTGGCACAATGCTCGGATGTCTGGTTCAGACAGCCTGACCCAATCACTCTTGGAAGTGGGCCTTTCGGATAGGGCATCAGCATCAATATGGTTCAGGTCCGGTCTGTATTTGACAGCATAATCATAGGTTGATAATGCAGAAAGCCACCGGTGCCCAGTGGCGTCTAACTTAGCTGAAGTCTGTACATAGGTCAAAGGGTTATTGTCAGTCTTCACCAATATCTTTGCCCCATGAAGGATTCATGAAACTGGGCAACTGTGGCCCATTTTAACAAGGAACTCCAACTTATGCACAGGATAGTTTTGCTCCTGATGGGGTCAAGCTCCTACTGGCAAAGCCACTGGTCTCAAACCATCCTCATGGTCTTGATACAGCACAACTCCTAGACCCTGTAGACTAGCATCAGTATGCAGCACATAGGGTTTGGTGGGATCAGCAGAGGCGAGGATGGGGGCATGGGTGAGCTGGTATATGACTTCATGGAAGGCTGCTTCACAGTCGGGCATCCAGTGGGGCCCGAAAAGTTCACCTGGGTGGAAGTATACTTTCTCTGGTTCTTTGGCTGACCCTTTTTTGTATCTACGATTGGTAGGAGGGTAACCCTGGGTAAGATTCAAGAGTGGGTGAATCACCTTGGAATAGTCTTTTATGAACCTGCGATAGTAGCCACAGAACCCCAGGAAACATTGTAGTTCTTTCAAATTATGGGGCTGGGGCCAAGTAGTCAGTGCTTCAACCTTACTGGAATCAATTCTATCCTGTCTGTATATACTATTTGCACATACTTCACAGAGGTTTGGAGAAACTGGCACTTGTCAATGGACAGCTTGAGGCTGAAATCTTCCAATCGGTCTAGGACTTTAAACAGTCGGTTCTCATGCTCCTCTAAGGAACTCCCAAACACAATAACATCGTCCAAGTACACCAGGCACTCCAGCAAATTCATATCCCCCACTGCACGTTCCATCAGTTGCTGAAAGGTGGCCAGAACACCCGATATCCCCTGGGGCATTCTCAGAAATTCGTAGAACCCCAAAGGACAGATGAAGGTTGTTTTCTCGTGGTCCTCCAGAGCCATCGGAATCTGGTAATATCCACTTCGAAGATCCAACACCAAGAACCATTTGCTCCCTTTCAAACAATCCAGGGCATCTTGTATACGGGGCATGGTGTATTGATCGGTGATAGTCCGCCGGTTCAGGGTTCGAGAATCAACACACATCGTCAGAGACCCATTCTTCTTACGCACAACCACAATGGGAGAAGCATATGGGCTCCTGGATTCTTGTATCATGCCAGCGGCGAACATTTCCTGCAGGTGTCTTCACACATCATCTATGTCTGCTGGGGCTAGGCATCGGGACCTCTATCGAAATGGCCGTTGATCATGCAGGCATATGTGATGCTCCGCACCCTGGACACATCCCACGTCCCATTTCTTCAATGAAAACACTTGGACTCTCTGGGCAAGTTTCTTCCTAATTCTAGCTTTCCATTCAGCAGGCAATGGGGAATCACCAAAGTCAAATGAGTCTAGGGTCACTCTCTCCTTCTCACCAGAGTGCTTGTTGCTAGACAATACTGCAGTGTCTGCACAGTGTGCTGTAGCTAGGGTGCACTCTCTGTTCACCCGAATCTCCCGATCCGACACATTCTGAATCTGGACCATCACCCGTCATGCATAGGCATGGGCATGAGCAGGCAAGATGTTGGGTTTGACCAATAATCCTCCTGGCAATTTTGCATCGCCTGGCACATCCAACATTAGTATTTTGTTCTTGACATCTTTCTCGAGGCGGACCTCCCCATGAATGGTACACTGAGCATTGGGTCCCAGTACCAGAGAGTCAGGATCCTTCTTCCACATGATCCCACAGGTTCATCCTGGCATACTTCCATGGGTTTCTGTTGCAAGTCATAGGCCTTTTGATTAGAGCCAGAATTCTAGGCCCACCAGTCCGTTGCCCTTGTTTCTTACGGCAGAGTTGTGCCAGTCTCCCGAACATATGGTGTTTGTCCCAATTAACAAGGGAACCCCATCATACAGTCTGGTGGGGGGACACACTAAGGCAAGTATCTCAACTTGTTCATCTACCCCCGCCACTGAGGTAGGGAAAGACAGCCAGATCCGAATATACCCCGTGTATGGGTAAGACTTCTCGCTCAACCCCCACACATGTAAGCCTTGCAAGGGTTGTAGGGACACATCAGGCAGATGCTTTTGATACCAGTCTTGGAACACTATAGTTACTTGAGAGCCACTGTCAAGCACGGCCTGGGTGGACACACCGTTCACTATCACTGTAGTTTCCGTTGAAGGGCCCACCGCCTCAGACCATTCTGGGGGGACAATAGCAGGGGCCAGTACATATGACTTAGCCACAAAGAAATTGGAGTTGGGATTTCCTGAGCCTTCACTGCAGTTGTTTCCCACACCCCTCGGCCATGGTTTTGATTTCTGGAGCTCCCCTTGAAGTCTGTATACAACCTTATCTAAGTCTTTTGGGGACCGGCATTCTTTCTTCATATGCCCCTTCCTCCCACAATTATGACAGAGTATATGTTCTAGAGTCTGGCGTGGCCGTGGCATCACACTGGGGGCTCTGGCGGGGGTGTTACCAACAGAAAATCGGGATTCAACCTGTGTCTAGTGTGTGGTGAGTATGGGGAGATGCCTCAGTAATTCCCTCACTTCCATAGTCAATTCATCAATCTTTGAGCTGCTGTCAACAGGGGATGCCTGGGAGTGCACCCCCACCCCCATAGTGGACACGCTGTGAGAGGGGTTTTGGCCCATTGTATCTCTGGAATGGGCTTGTAGGGAAATGGTAGCCCTCATTTCTTGGACCTCTCGCAGTAGCTCACCCCAGGGCGGAGCGTCCTTGCTAGCCTCCCAATGTTCAACTGGCACTGTATTTTGGCCCTGAGCATCACTCACATGTGCATCCTTGGTCATCTGGGCAGCAGCAACAGCAGATACAAGAGGGGTCCCCCCGCATGGCTGCCTCCTCTCAATCCTCCGAATTTCCTTCATCAGTCTGTCATAGGTAGGAGGTGCATCCAACCAAGTAGCAAGGCATAGTTGGAGCAGCAATAATTCAGAGAATGGGGCTGACTTGAGAAGTTGATCCAACCTATTCCGATCTAACTTAGCTGGGGCCATGCCACCTTTCTTTAGGCATTCCTGTAGCACCACTTCGAGTCGAGGCACTTACATGGATGAGGGCTCCCATGGGTATTGCTGAATGTTTTTGACCCTACCCCACAGGTTCTCATCTGAATCGGGACTCCCATACACATTTTCCAATGCATTCAAAAAATATTGAGCAGTTGCTTCTGGATTACCAGCCTGTGTAGCATGGATAGTAAGTTGGGCAGCACCTCTGAGGCTTTCAGACACCCTTCTCCTTTTCTCTGGTTCGGGGCATTGCCATTCTTGGATTTGAGGGGCAACATAGTCTATCCAAGTCTCCCAATTATCCTCCCCCTGGGGTGTGGGGAGGGTGCCTGAAAACATCCAGAGCTGGCGATACGAGTCGTGACTAACTTCAGGAATGGAGGTGAGCACAGGAGCCAGTAAAGAAACAGGAACAGGAACCGGCAGGGGTGTTGAGGAAGGAACACCCGCAGGTGGCAGGAATAACTTCTTGAAGTCTTCTACAGTCTTCCCCTCCTCCAGTAACAACTTGCTTAATTTCTCCTCGAAAGTCTCAGATAAGGGTGGAGGCTCATCCCCCCCAGGGTCTTTACTGTCCTTAGTTATTACACTCCAGGTGGCTGGGACCCCTTCTGAGGCAATAGTCTGCGGCACTTTGGAGCTATCCACGGAGTCACTACACTCTACTAGGGCCATGAAAGTTTAGGTGGTCAAAACAACCTGTCGACCCACTACCAGCACAGCGTTTGTTAAACATTCAGCTTTGGAAAGTACTCTTTCCACAGTGTCTTTACTAATGCTTAAGTGAATATCCAATATAAGCAGGGCATTGTGAGGGTCAATCTCCTGCCCCGTACAACACCCCACCAACTGATGCACAGCCACTTCTGTTGGGGTAGCCATTTATGTTCAACAATAATTTATGATTTTGGCCACTAGGGGCGCAAATTCCAGTGGTGCCTCCAAGATGTAACCCCTAGGTGGCGCTATCCCAAGGGCTACTACACCTGCCTGCTTAACTAGTAGCAGATTAAGGGTCCTGAGTTCTGAAACAGGTGCTTCCACCCAGAGGTCAGGGTCAGTAGTGGTCAAGCTAGCCTGGGCACAGCCTTCCAGGATACTGTAACCCCCCCTTTCCCTGCTAGTGGCCAAAACAGTACACAATAGTCACTTCCACAATACCTCTGGTACACCATACAAATGCCCACACTGTTTTCACTTACCACCAGGGCTGGCTTCTCTGGCTCGATCCTGGGGACCCCATGTAAAACAAGGTTATGCAGAACAAATAGCAACAGTACAGTACTTCAAGCAGAAACTGGAACCACAGTCAAGTTAAATGCAAAAAAAAGTTAGCTCTGATTTATTGAGGGGACTTGAACAAGGGAAGGACGTAATCCGGTTGATTGGCTTAATGACTCTATCAATCAAATAGTTATGCATGCATTTCAGAGTCCCTAAACGGTCATGCACTCCGGGTACCCAAGTGGAGAAGAGGTGGGCTATCCAGGATCGCTAGGTAGGGTAGCTCAGTAGCTGTTTGGGGCCCAGTGATGGAAGAAAACAACATGCACCATACACACTATTTGTAATCCAGAGCCGGAAGGCTCAGTTCGTGAAAGAAAAGGAACAAAACTACCACAATCGGTGATTGGTTTAATAAAACTAATGTATACAAACCCCAAAGCATATATTCGGATAAATGGCTCTTTTTCAAATCCTATAACACTATCACGCGGAACAAGACAGGGATGCCCCCTGTCACCTCTTTTGTTTGCAATTTATCTAGAGCCCTTGGCACAGCCCCTAAGACAAGACGAGGGAGTTTCTGGAATCGAGGTGGCCTCTACATCCCATAAATTAGCTTTATATGCAGACGACCTTTTGCTATATCTTACTAAACCTGAGCCTCACTACCCCTCTTGGGATAGTTTGAAGAGATTCAGAGATCTCAGGCTATAAAATCAATGAAACAAAACTGAAGTTCTGGCTTGGAATTATGTCCCCGATAGTGAAATGGAAACTTTTAGTTTCCGTTGGGACTTGAAGAGTATTAAATAACTGGAGTGAAGATTGGCCCCTCTTATGAGGACATATTCTCTTTGAACTACACCCCCTTTATAACTAAAATGATGGCAGACCTAGACAGATGGAGGGTTCTCCCCCTGTCTATGTATCAACGGGTAGAGTCAGTTAGGATGGTGGTTCTCCCCGCTTTATATATCTGGCTCAAACTTTGCCAACCCAGATCCTTGACACATTCTACAGAACACTGCAGAGAAAAATATCTGCATATATCTGGGCCAATCAAAAACCCAGGATCAATCTCCTAACATTGCAACTACCCAGACAGAAAGGAGGGGTGTCCCTACCTAATTTTAAATTATACCATCTAGCTGGTCAAATTAGAATCCCGATACTCTGGTTAGACAGATCTTATGAGACAAAATGGAAATCGCTGGAATTGCAGGGGAAGGGTTTACAAGAGGTGAATCGAATGCTATTATCCACTCCTTCTATAATAAGTGAGGGAGATACCTCTAACCCCTATACCTATTCAACTTTACATTACTGGCAAAAACTACTGATATCACAGGAGATCACCCCCTGGAGACTGGCACTACTCTCCCTCCCTTTCACAGACACCTTTGTTCCAGCAAAATTGGACAGGAGATATCTCTCCTGGCAAAGGAAGGGTTTACACTTAGTTTACCACTTCATGCCTCAGGGAATGATTCTTTCATTGACAGAGCTGGTTCAAAAATATGATATCTCTTTTTCAGATAGATTTAGATATTTCCAGACAAGGAATTTCCTTAATTCCCTTGGGAAGGTGGGGTGGGGTGACTCTCCACTCCCCGGAATCCTTTTAATCATTCTAGGAGTTATAGATGGTGGACCAACCCCTCCTCATATAACTTCATCTATTTATAAAGCTTTATGTTCAGTGTACAGTAAGCCCTTAGACAGTATCAGACAGGCATGGGAAAGGGACTTGGGAATGGAAATAGCCTCCCCCCAGTGGGAGATATACCTAAAAACAATGTCTAGAGGTATAGACTCTGGTCTCTGGAAAGAGTTTCCGTGGAGGGTAGTTATTAGATACCTAGGCCCCAAAGGTGATGTCAAAATATGGGGGAGTTATAAGGCAGAGTGCTGGAGGCAGTGTGGATTCTCCCAGCATCCCTGGGTCATATTTTCTGGTCCTGTAATAAATTGCAGGATTTTATTGGTCATCTACATAAGGCTCTCCAACAATTAATATCCTTTAATATAACACTGGGTCCCAAATTGTTCCTATTTAGGGACACTTCTCAGGAACCCTTAAATATCCCATCCAGAAAATTTCTAAATTTAGCCTTATTGGCTGCTAAAAAAACCATTACGAAAAGTTGGGGCTTGCCTCAGCATCCCACACTAGACACATGGCATCAGATATTGATAGATATCTATAAGATGGAGAGACTAACCGCTAATATAAACAAAACTTACGAAACATTTGAGAATATGTGGAGAAGATGGGTTTTGTATATTTCTCCCTTGAGACCAGATTTTCAACCATGATCCACTGCACCTCTTAAAGTATCTGTACATGTTATGAAGGTATCAAATGTATTCTTTTATATTGTTCCTAGATCCTCCCTGTCTTGTCAGCAAATGAAATATGATGACATATACTTGTAGTGCACATATATGTTGTTATGTCTATGTCTGTCTATTGTTGTTAAAACTATAAAACATAATGAAGAATGAAAGTTAAAAAAAAAAGAAAAGGAACAAGACAATCACATGACACACTTAGTTCAAGTTCAAGTTTACTGCAGGAAAACTCCATTGAGCAAGCTCATTCACAAGGAGGTCATGTGACATAAACACTTAAAGTACAAACATAGATAGGTAATAACAGTATATACATGAAATGCACGTTACATGATACAGGCTGGATATACATACAAGGGTACCACACAGGGTGACCGCAGGTGGTAAACATTAATATGACACAGGGAAGCGACTTACAGGTTGCATACTGATAAATGAAACATGATGACTGGTGTGTGCAATACATATATTTTGGCAGCTAGAACAAACAACAGACTACAACTGATATGGGGGGGAGAAGTGATTTGATAGAGTAGCAGTGGAGCGTAAGCATAGATAAAGCCAGGAGTAGAAGGGGAAGGGAAAGCAGTTAATATAACAAAGCAATTATAACTTACCAGTGGATAAATGTGGTACACATGGGGAAGGAAGAGACTTAATGACAGTTAGGTGGTCTTTTATTTTGGCTGAACTTAGCGATTTGTAGAAGTTTATTGAAACTGTGCTAGTTAGTTCAGTACGGCTTGTATTGGTTCCAAATGGAGGAAGGGCATATGCAATCAGCACGCTTACCAAAGGAGGTCCAGTCCTTGGTATGTCACATAATAAAGTCAGATTTTCTTAACGAGTATGCACTATGTGAGATACTAATAAGGGAGAGAGATAGCTTGGCAATTTCTGCAGGAGCAGTTTAAGGTCCATAGCCCAGCGTGGAGCAGGCGCTAGTAGTAAGGATGTCCCAACCAACAGCTGCATATAAGTCACAGGTGCTAACGGTAAGGAGTTGGTAATGAACCGTAACGCAGTGATAAAGGATGTCCAGTTTACTTAGATTTGCAAGAGTGGTGGAGGAATAGATTACATCGCCATAGTCGATTAGGGGAGAAAAGTGTCCTGTACAGCTTGTTTGGAGTTTCAAGGGGAAAAGGGCCTATTTCTGTAGAAGAAACTTAACCTTGCTTTTAACCTTCTAGAGACATCTTCGACGTGGTCATTGAAAGATAATTTATTACGATTCTAGATACCCAGATATTTAAATTTGGTTACAACTTCCAGAGGTCGTTTAGCGTGGTGACAATGAAGTCTTAGGCAAGGTATTGGGGGGCTTGTGACAGCACTGCGGAGAATATCATTGCTTTAGTCTTCTTAGCAGCATAGCAGAAGCTTTGCGCTTTATTAGATTATGCTCAAGTTGTGCAAGTCACTCTGAAGCACTCCCTTGACTTCAGATAACGATGAGCCAGAAGTATACAACTCAGTATCATCTGCAAAAAAGTGCAGATTGGACATAGATATGTTAGCATCTAAGTCATTAATGTACAAAGAAAACAAGATAGGGCCTAAGATGGATCCTTGGGGGACTCCTCTTGCAACTGGCAAGGCAGCAGAAAAAAAGCCTTCCGCCTTTACTTTTTGGAATCTTCCAGTTAGGTAGCTACAGAACCACTGGGTGGTATGGTATGTGGCACCCAACTTTGCAAGGCAATTGAGTAATAGTTTGTGATCAACAGTATCAAAAGCTTTGCTGAGGTCCAAAAAGACTGCGCCAGTTACCTTCTTAGCATCTATAGCAGAGATCCAATCATTGGTTACTTTTGCTAGTGCAGTGATTGTGCTATGATTAGCCAGGAAGCCAGATTGAGCTGGGTTAATGAGAGAGAAGGTTTCAAGTGAGATTTAACTGAATATGGATCAGTTTTCGAGAACTTTAGAAAGGATAGGCAATATGAGATAGGTCTATAGTTGTTTATATCACATGGGTCACCAGATTTAAATAGAGGAGGATATGTGCTGATTTCCAGCAGGACAGCACAGTAGCAGATGTAATGGAAAGACTGAAGATGTGGAGAATTGGGGCAGTGAGATGGGCGTAGCCTGACCTTAGGAAAAAGGGTTCCAAGCCATTGTCCCCTTCGCTTTTTTTGGTGTCTAAGTTAAGAAGAGAATCTTCTACTTCTTTATAAGTTATCTCGCACAGTTGGAAGGGGCTGGGTCCAGGATTAGATGTAGGGGGAGGGGTATGCTAGCTCACCACAGCACCAGCATAAGGTGACGAGTCAAAAGCTAATCCAGCTGTGGCAAAGTGGGAGTTATGTTCCTCCAGGATTAGGGACTTGTTTTCCACAATCTTGCCACTTGCAACTATCTTTATTGGGACAGAGGGGGGCCATGGGCCGTCCTTCTATAGCTTTGATAGTCTTCCATATTTTATGAGGGTTACCTTTAGCTTGTTCGAGAGTAGAAATATAATAGTTAGCTTTAGCAGAGTGAAGTTTTTTCACAGTTATTCCTGGCTGTTCTAAAGGTCTGCCAATCCAAGATTCTTTGGAATGTCTAGCTTTGCCCAGAGCTTATCTCGAGCTATAAGGCTGCCTCTGAGATCCGAGGTGAACCAGGGTTGGAATTGTTCCATACCCTTACTTTAATGAAAGGGCATGCTTATTTATTATTGTAGTGAGTTTGTCATTAAGGATGTAAGCTGCCTTGTTGACATCTTTAGCTAGGTAGAGATCTTGCCATCTGATCATGCTTAGGTCAGATAGGAAGTTTACTGCACTGAATTCATGAAGGATCTTTTGTTATAAAGATGGGTTGCAGCCGGGCCTTAATTTGAGATCTTATGAGCTAACAATTCCATGATCGTCATGTCATTGTGAAACACTGCGAATGAGATATTTTTGTGGATAGGTGGTTAGTACCACATCTAGGATGGAACTGCTGGCAGTATTTAGAGTGTTGTTCCTAGTGGGTTCACTGACTAATTGCCCAAGACCTAGCTCATCACAAAGGGATTTGAGGCCGTGTGATTTAGGTGACAGCCAGTCCATATTTAGATGTCCTAGAAATATTGTTTCAGTTTTTGCATCTACGAACATGGATTTCAAAAGATTAAGGACTTCATCACCACCAGACAGGGGTCTGTAGCCACCTAGGATAGTGATACATTGTGAGGAGGGGAAGGGAGATGAAGGCTCAGTGAAACTAACTCAAATTCCTTGGCTAGAGATTTGCAACTAATATTGGTGACCGAGTACTTAGATTTGGCATAGATAACCACACCCCCGCCTCTAGACTCTCTATCTGCTCTAAATAAATTGTAGCCCTGCAGTGATATTTGTTGATCAGTGTTCGTCTTTTTTAACCACGGCTCAGTAATTATGATAAGTTCAGGGTTAACGTGTGCAGCCCAGGCTTGCAGCGTGGCAAGTTTTTTAGGCAGGCTTAAAATGTTGATCATCATCATTTTGAGACCTGTGGCCTCAGCAAAATCGATAGGTGAGGTAAGTTGTGGGGGCAGGGTTGAGCTCCACATTTCCTGAGCAGAGAAGAAGCAGAAGTATAACTTTCTTTAAGGAGCTTATAAGAATGGAGACTGCTTTTTATTTCTTGGCGGTAACCCATATTCGTGCTGCATGAAGGCGGCACCACTGCAATGACAGTTTATCGTGATCAATGTAAGTGCTTGAATAGACATAGGTGAGGACAGTAGCAAGGGGGTGTAGGCTAACTGGGGGGAATAGGCTAAAAGGGGAGAGGAGAATGACATAGTGTCTGCACGGTAGACCGTTATAACATTAGGTACTGATAAGGTACATTGGAGAACTGAATTGCATTGAGGTACTTCGAATTGCACTGTATTGCTGAGAACGCTGCACCTTAGGAGCAATAAAAACACAATAAGGAGAGCCATGGTCCCAGATTGAGTGGTCTCGTGACTTAGATTAAGCTGTTGTTGCAGGGAGCTACCCTGATGGATACTCATGATACCCAAAACTGATTCGCCGAGGCGTCATTCCTGTTCAAGTGTGGAGCAGGGGGCTGATCCCCAGGTAGGTCTCTTGTCGATGGCTTTCTCTGTGCAGTGGGGTAGTCTGGTAGGGCCAGCATGGCGAGACCCAGGCTGAATGGAGATGAACGCTGATTCAGTCCATTTAGGCTGGATACAGCTTCCAGCAAGCAGAACACAGTTCACACAGTGGGGAACCAAATCATGACCCACTATCAATACACAGCACATTTACATGTAAGGGATTCTACAGTACCAGACAAATCACTCTCCAGTCACAATCGCAAAGTCTCTGCTCAAACCAGGAGTTTGGAGGTAGCTGGAAATCCTGACAGGCCAATCGCATTTAGCAAAATCTTTGGTCTTCCTCAGGTATGAGTCTGGTCACAAGTCAGTGGCTTACTTCAGTCTCACCACTCAGATTTAGTCTGCAAATGACTCTTTCCCCTCTCAGGGCAGCAGGCAGACATGCAGGCCAAAGCTCAGGCCTTTCCACAGTTCTCCCGCGCGCAACTACGCAGGCGGCTGCTTGACTATCTCAAGCTGTTGCTTCTTCAGCTCCCAACTTAGATCTGACCCAGACAGTAGGCAGCTTGGGAATTTCCCCAAGATCCAAAAGGCTCGGTTGGCTGATTCTTCTATTGGTCAAAGCAAGGGCTCCCCCTTCAGTTGCATTTTAGCGCCAAAGTCTCAAAACTATAATTGCTACAAGTCTTGCCTCCACAAAGCCCGTGTAGGCAGGCTCCATTTTAGGGTCCCAATAGTACTGATTGGTTCAGTTCGGCAGTTCAGGACCAAGATAGTGGAGATAGATCGAACAGCCCCTTGCTGCAAAGAAGGCAGGTTAGACAAATTACATTATCATGATCTCTAATAGATGTTCAGCAAACAGTTACCTCTTCTAACAGAGCTCCCTCTGCGCAATTAGCATAGACAGAAACAGAGTGATTATAGGCAGCCTGGGCAGGACTCGAGCATGGAAACACTCAGTCCCCCTCCCAGATCAATTATAACTGCAAACCAGGCAGCTCTTAAAGAGACAACACACAGAGGCTTTACAGGCACTTTCTAGCAATAACATTTAAATGGCTAGAACGCAGGACACCACCCTGGCAGTGAGCATTTAGGCAAGCTCAAGGAAGACTTTTTGGGAACCCCGATTTGTAGGGGGGTTACAACAACATAAAGAGACAGGACATCATATAATCAACTCCAAACATGAAAGGACATTTTTGTTTGGACTATATCTTTATTAGTAGCACTGAACAACAAGTTAACTGGATGCTGCATATTCTCCAGGACATTCCTTCCGGGCTGAGTTCTGCCCTGCAAAAGAGAAGATTGGCTAAAAGGTTATGGGTATTAGATATTTGATATGCAGTTCACCAATAACAGGCTTGTACTACTTTGGTGCTACTTTATGATCAAATATGTTATGATATTTGTAATGTATTTATTCCTGTCTTGTAACATCAATAAAAATTACAAGTTCAAAAAAGTAAAAGGGGTAATAACAGAGTCCCCAATGCCTAGTTGGGGGCAGCCATTTGTCTGTGGGCACACCCCTCCTCATGACACCTGGGTGGGGGGGCAGGAGGCAAAAGGGCTAACCCTTAGCAGCCGGCGCAGGTAGGGAGGTGTTTCCAGAGGAGGGGCAAGTGGAAGACGGAGGGGAGGAGTATCGACCTACATAAGGTCAGTGCTAGAGGGGTTTGCCATCTTTGCCTCCCCTCTCGGACAAAGAATAACCTCTCTCTCTCTCCAGGAAGCATCGGTAAGGTAAGGCTTTCCAGCTGGAGGAAGGGATCTTGGCTTGGGTCAGGGCTCCTGGGGTCATCTGCACAGGCAGCTCATAACCGTGTGGAGGCCTAGGGACCGGCTAGCAGCTTCTGGGTTGCTGCTCTTGCCAGCAGAGTGAGGGGGCACAGCAGTCTCCAGGCCCATGAGTGGAACCAGTTTCCTTCCTGGTCGTAGGCCGGGACCGCATAGCCGCCTTCCCAGTTTCTCCTCGAGCCCAGCACCGATACGGTGAATTTCTCCTCTCCCCCCCTTGGACAAGCGCCTGCTCCACACTGGAGCCCAGTCCTTGCTGCTGTGCTTCACAGGCCTCCCTGGTCGCTCCACAGCATTTACGCCGGTTGGGGTCCTGCTGTTGGAGGCACTGGTGAGCGGGGAGGGAGTTCAAGGGGAGAGCAGCCACAGGATGGCGGGGGGAGCATAGACCCGTGGCTCAATCTGGGCATAGCTAAGCGGCTCCCCCTTGCAGCCGGAGAGTTTAGGATGCGGGCAGGGGGAGGTTGTGGTGCAGCCCAACATGTCACCACTGCAGAAAGACCCTCGGCATCTCTTCGCCCTGTGATTGGCTTGGGTGATCCCAAGGCAATGGGGCAAATTGCTTCCATCCCCGGCCTATCCTTTCTGTTGAGGGGATGAACTTTTTAGGTATGGTCAGGCTTACCTGGAACGCTGCACTGGTCAGCCGAAGGTTTGAATTTGCCACAGTCCTGGAATGCTGGGGGGAGCTCTCTTGTCCGAGCTCAAGGTAAGAAGGTGCTGCGCTTCCAGAATTCCCTCAGAGGGGTGTCCTTTCCACTGGCATGAAGTGTCACAATCTCCCTTCCCATGGCAGAGAGCATGTCTGAGGCTGCACCACAGCCCAGCGGAAAATTACATACTAACATACTAACATACTATTTGCCAGCAGATTAGGCCTTATGGTCTATCAAGTCTGCTCGAACCTAGATCCTTAGTTGGGTGCCGAGACCCTCCCATCCCTTGTGCTCCAGAAACCCCTATCATCCATCCCCACCCCCCCGGGACAGGCCATCATCTGATACATCCACTTTCTGTGTCTGTCCCACCCTCTCTTAAAGCCCTCCACTGTGGATCTCTGAACCAGCTCACCAGGCAGAGCATTCCAAGGGTCCACCACCCTCTCAGTGAAAACCCCTCCTCTTTTCCCCTCACCCTTCCACCTTCCAACTTCAAACCATGCCTCTGGTGATGCCTCCCTGCTTTAGTCTAAAGATCCCCTCCATGTTTACCCTATTTATTCCCTTGAGGTACTTGAAGACCTCAATCATGTCCCCCCTGTTTCTCCTCTCCTCCAATGAAAACAGGCAGAGTTCCTCAAGTCTGTCCTCGTAAGTCAAATCCCCTAGCCCTCTGATCATCTTTTGTTGCCTCCTCTGTACCCGCTCCAGGAGCTGTATGTCCCTCTCAAGTGTGGTCTCAGTACTGTACACAGTACTCAAGGTGTGGTCTAACCAGTCCATTGTACAGCGGCAGAATCACTTCCTTGCTCCTAGAGTGATCCCCTCTGCATGCATCCCAACATCCTGTTTGCCTTGCTAGCTGCTCTCCTGCACTGCTCAGAGTTATTCATACATGTATCCACCATGACCCCTAGGTCTTTTCCCCTGTTGAGGCTTCCAGCACCTCCTCCCAGGGTGTACCTGTGTTTAGGGTTTCCCGACCAAGATGCAACACCTTGCACTTGGTGATATTGAAATTAATTTGCATGTGAGCCCAGCTTTCCAGGGTGTCCAGGTCCTTGCAGGCCAACCTCCCTCTTCTCCCTCAACTACTGCTCCCATCTTGAGTCATCCGTAAGAGACTCATTTCACACCCTATACCATCCCTGATGTCCGATATGTATGCATTAAACAGGATTGGACCCAGGACCGAGCCCTGTGGTACCCACTACCAACCTCTGTAGGGTTCGAGAGCTCCCCACAGACCACTACTCGCTGGGTGCATCCAGCTATCCAGTTTCAATCCATCTGACCATCAAAGGGCTCACTCCTAACCCCATCAGTTTCTCCACCAGACCATTGTGGGGGACAGAGTCAAACGCCTTGCTGAAGTCCAAGAATAATACATCCACAGGCTTACCCCTGTCCAGTTCTGATGTTACCCATTCATAGAACTCCACAAGGTTGGTTTGACATGATCTACCTGGCACAAACCCATGCTGCCGACTATCCAGACCTCCCACCTCCCCAAATAAACCCCCAATCGCTCCTTTAGTATACTCTCCATTAATTTTCCCACCACCGAGGTTAAACTGATGGGTCTATAGTTTCTGGTACTTCCTTCGACCCCCTTTATGGATTGGTACCACATGCCTCTCGCCAATCCCTAGGTACCTCCTGTCCAAGTGACCTGTTGAAAAGCTCCGCCAGGGTGCAGCCAGTATGTCCGCCACACCCCATAGTACTCGGATGAATGCCATCCGCCCAGGAGATTTGTCTTCTTTAGGGCCTTGAGGGCAAACCACACTTTTGGTGGGATGGCATCATCCGTCCCTCCACCTTACTGGTCTTTTATCTTTATCCAGATGTGACACCCTGGGGTACCTTTCCTCCCTTTGCTCCATTTCTGTTGCTCCCTGATCCCACCCCCTGCCTTCTATCCCCTTTGTGCCTTGCTTTGTAGATATCCCATCCCTCCCTAGTGAACACAGAGGCAAAGTACTTGTTAAATACCTCTGCCTGGTCCCTCGCCTCTTCCACCCACCCTCCTTCTGATCTCAATCTGCTGAGATGGCCTTAGTTTTTCTCCGCCTCCCAGTGTACCGAAGAACCCTTTTCTCCATGTATCCCCTGTGCCAGCCGTTGCTCTTTACTGGACTTTGCTCCTCACCATACGGGTGACTTTTCTAGATGCAAGCTGGTACATTTCTTATCCCTATCCCTCTTGTTGTTTTATATTTTTGTAAGCCTTTCTTTCTCTGACTGCTACCTGACCTCACTGGACCACCAGCATGGTTTATGTGACCTTGCTCCCTTACGCTTCAACTTAGCGCAGATCCTGACTGCCTCAAGAAGTCCCCTGCTTATGACCTCCCATCTCCTTTCCACACTTGTCGTTGAGGTAATCCCTCTGTGATCCTTGAGAATATTTCCCATGCCCATAAAGTCTGCCCCTGAAGTCCACTGCCAGTGTCCTAGATCTCACCCCACTCCCCAATGCTTATTTGAAACCAGACAGTATTGTGGTCACTCCCAGTCAGGGGTCCTGTACAACCATGTCCCTTACCAGATCCCCATCTGCCAGAACCACATCCAGGACATGCCCTCCTTGTGGGCTCCATCACATGCTGTGTTAAGAACACATCCTGGAAGCCATCCAGCAGCCTGCTCCTGGCCACCTTAGAGGACATGGTTCCCCAGTTTGTACCTGCATATTAAGGTCCCCATCAACACCACTCCTTCCCTTTGGTCCACACTGGGCAATGATGTTGTCCAGCAAACCATCCTCTAGAACATCACTCATCCCGGGGCCTATATGCTACTCCCAGCTTGACCTTATCTCCTGCTGGGGATCGTAAGGTGACCCATAAGGCCTCCACGTTTCCTCTGCCTCTTCTACCATAGCAATTTCTATGTCATCTCTAATGAACATAGCCACTCCACCCCTCTGCCCTGCTTTCTATCCTTCCTAAGCATAGTGTCACCTGCACATTTAGGGTCCCAGTCATGGTTTTGTTGGCCCACGCTCTTGACTGCCGCCACATCCACCCCCTCGAACAGCATGGCCTGGAACTCTGGCAACTTGTTTCCCAAGCTCCTGGCATTTACTAACACTAACTCCACCCTTATCCCTGATCCTTTGTCAACCCCACCCAGATTCCTTATACTTCCATCCTCCCCTGCTCCTCCTGAAACCTCCACCTCCAGTCTGTTTCCTCCCCTTGGGCTTGAAGGCTACTCCTCATCTGGAGGAGGGCTTCTGGTCAGCCCCTCCTTATCCCTTCCCCTTACAAGTTTAAACCCCACCTTTCTTGTATGTAGTCAGCCATCCCTGTTTAAGGACTTCCTTCCCTAATGGGGCAAGATGAAACCTGTCCTTGGCATATAGTCCCTTATCCTCCCAAACTCCATTCCAGTTCCCTAACACCCCAACCCATTCTCTTCACCCCACTTCCTGAGCCATTCATTAACCTCTGTGAGCTTCTATTTTTCTCCACTGAGGCCTTTGGTACTGGCAATATCTCCAAAAGGAAATGTTGCATCCATTATCCCGACAGACTCTGGCAAGTTCTTGGAACCTTGCTGGATTTCCATAATGCTATTTCTCTAGATCATTAGTTCCCAAATGCACCAGGAAATCGGTTTCCTCCACAATCCCTAACCATTTCATACACCATGAACTTTGCTCTGTGCACTGTCAGCCCAGAGATACTCACTACCTTCACCTGGCTATGGCATCCACTCCCCTGTCCCTCCCAATGGATACCCTTAATCATCGAGTCTCCCAGTAACAGAACCTTAACACCGCCATCATCCTTATGGTTACCTCCACTATGCCCTCTCAGCCCCTCCCACTTTATTCATGATCGCAATTTCATGGGAGTCTTCCTGCCTTATTAGAGACCCCTTGTCACCCTCCCTTTCTGCCTCCTTGCTATTTTGCCCACTTAACTCAAACCCCTCTGAATAGGTGTCCCCTTTAACCCTCTCTTATCTGAACCATTTATCCTGGCCCTGATGGTTTTCCTTCCCCCGCACCCCCATCCCCCCCCCTTTGTAATAGTACCCCTGTCTCCAGAGGCTCTCTGTGGGTCCCCTTTAGCTAGGGCCCCATCCTTGGTACTGACCTTCCTGCTGAAGGGGCTCCTCTCCCACCTCCTTGTCTCCCAGTTTCTCTCAATCATGCTCTCCTCCTCATGTCTGGAATATGTTGCATCTCCCCATTTGCTTAACATATATGTTTCCTTCTCCCTCTGGGACTATGTCTATCCTTTCCATAGCTGTTCTGTGATGCCCTCTGGGTATCTGACTCCCCTCCCGGCCTCTGTATAAGTTTCCTCATTTCCACCAACCCTTCCTCCCTCTAGGATGCTTAGTATCTCAAATTTATTGTGACACTCTATGTCAGCCTCCATCAAGTAACCCGAGTTTCTCTGACTGCATCTCTAAACTGACCCTCTTCTTCCTCTCTGCACTGTTCACCTTAGGAGCTCCCTTCCCACAGTCTGCTGTTTTAGGCTTCGCACAACAGCCCTCCTGACTCTTCCCTCCAGTCTCCTTGAATTCAGAATTTTCACCCTGTACGCTTCCCTTAGCATCAACTTCCCTATCTAAGGGTCCCCTGTCCCTAATATCCCCTTCTGCTTGCTGTAGCATAATGTCCTGTAATTTCAGAGCATTGCCCCAGCCTCCCTCAGCCCCACCCTCTCTGCCCATATCCACACCCTTATCCTGGACACCCCCCAGCTCCCACAGCTTACTCCTTAACCAATATACCTCACTCCTGATACAAGATAGCTGTCTACAGAGTGGGCAGCCTCCCTCTCTCCAGGCCCAATTTAGAATTATTGCCATCCCACAGCCTGTGCAGCCTACAACCCTTCCGAAGATGCCTGCCATGGTGGAATATGGCCACTCTGATTATCCTCCTCTGTTTATAATAGCACACCCCCTTTTCTCAGTCCCTTTCCCCTGGAGTACAGTTTCTCTCTATACTGACTGTAGTTATTTACAAACCCAATTTCAACCCCACCAACAAAGTTCCCAAGTCTCACAAACACATACAGTCCAGTATGTGTTCAGTCCCACTAACAGTGTGTGTGTAAGCAGACACCAGGTACCGTATGATGTCACAGGCCCACCAACTCCTGTTGCTTCAAATTTCAGTCCCAAACAGAAATACTCAGCCCTTCAATCTCAACCCCCAGTGGCTTTTCAGTATTTAAGAAAGCCTACAAAACAGGGTGGTGGGAGGGCTCTTACCAAACACCAGGCAAACAACACATTTAAATTACCTTCTAATTTTCCCTGCCAAACATCTATCCCCAAACCTACAATATCACAGCCCAAGTATCAGTTCAAATTCAAGGTAATAATTTTTAACACACAGAACTAATTTCACTTACAAACTATTCAAATATTTCAGTTTAAAACAAAATATAACTCCTGGCCTCTTTTCTACCAACCTGTTGCTTAAGCTCCCAAGTGAACAATGAAAGCCACAGTAATTCCTGTTTAAAGACAAGTTAATTGCAGCTAATGTCCCTCCCCAAACACCAGGCACACAACACATTTAAATTACCTTCTAATTTTCCTGCCAAACATCTATCCCCAAACCTACAATATCACAGCCCAAGTATCAGTTCAAATTCATGTAATAATTTTTAAACACAGAACTAATTTCACTTACAAACTATTCAAATATTTCAGTTTAAAACAAAATATAACTCCTGGCCTCTTTTCTACCAACCTGTTGCTTAAGCTCCCAAGTGAACAATGAAAGCCACAGTAATTCCTGTTTAAAGACAAGTTAATTGCAGCTAATGTCCCCTCCCCAAACACCAGGCAAACAACACATTTAAATTACCTTCTAATTTTCCTGCCAAACATCTATCCCCAAACCTACAATATCACAGCCCAAGTATCAGTTCAAATTCAAGGTAATAATTTTTAACACACAGAACTAATTTCACTTACAAACTATTCAAATATTTCAGTTTAAAACAAAATATAACTCCTGGCCTCTTTTCTACCAACCTGTTTCTTAAGCTCCCAAGTGAACAATGAATTACCTTTCATTAATTTAAAAAAAAAAAAAAAAAGAGAGAGAGAAGCCCTGACCCAGAAAGAAGTCTAGAGTGCACGGTAGGCCTAGGGCCATGTTGTAGTGGGGGAAGCCTAAAACCACATGGTGCCCTACCCAGTCCTCTGTTTTCAATAGGCCATTTGGCCACGTGGTGCGGAAGACACCAGCAGGCCATGGGGGGGGGGGGCCTCCAGCCAGCCCCTTTTCCTAGGGATTGGACCATGGAGATACAGATACCAAAAAGGAATAATTGACAGAGAAAATGTAAATTAAACAAAGACAAATAAATGAATGAATACAGAAGCACTGCTGTGCAGGGCTCCCAGATCTACAGGGATTCCTGTATGCTTCAGGAATATGGAGCCATTGGCAGGGAATTTATGTTCATAGACTTGCATTGATAATCAAAATTCTGGTTTCATGGGAGATAATGGAATCTACAGGAAACACAGGAAATTGTCTGGGGCCAGTCCTCTTCAACATCTTCATTAGTGACCTTGCAGATGGACTAGAAGGTAAGGCTTGTCTGTTTGCAGATGACACCAAGATCTGCAACAGAGTAGATGATCCAGATGGGGTGGGCAGAATGAGAAGAGATCTGGATAAACTAGCAAAATGGTCAGAAGAGTGGCAACTGGGATTTAATGCAAAGAAGTGCAAGATCATGCACATAGGGAAGAGAAACCCTGAAGCCACCACAGGCTGGGAGGAGTTCTAGCAGTCACAAGGGAGAAAGGACTTGGGCATCATCATCACGATGACCTGAAATCATCCAAGCAAACCTCTAAAGCAGTAGGTAAGGCTGGGGGGGTGTTAGGGTGTATTAGTGAGGTATACAAGTCGTAAGAGGAGGTAATAATCCCTCTTTACAAGACACTGGTTAGGCCCCATCTGGAGTACTCTGCGGCAGTACTGGAGGCCACACCTTCACAAGGACATTAACCAAATTGAGGCAGTCCAGAGAAGGGCAACCAAAATGGTGCAGGGACTGCATCAGAAGACATATGAGGACAGATTAACAGAGCTCAATATGTATACCCTTGAGCAAAGGAGGGAGGGAGGGAGGTGATATGATTGAGGCATTCAAACACCTTAAGGGCATTAACAAGGTGAAAGAGTCTAACATGTTTAAATATAAGAAAAATAGCAGGACAAGAGGACACAGCATGAGATTAGAGGGGGGCGATTAAGGGGGAATGTGAGGAAATTCTTTTTCACAGAAAGGGTGGTGGATGCATGGAATGGCCTACCTCAAGAAGTGGTGGCTATGAATACAGTGCAGGGCTTCAAACAGGCATGGGATAGGCATAAGGGAGCAATACAAATGAGTATGAATGGATAGGCCACTGACAGAGCAAAGGCCGATGGCACATTTATAAGGTAGAAAAGAAATGGGCAGACTGGATGGGCCTTGCGGTCCTTATCTGCCCTCAACTTCTATGTTTCTATGTTTCTATGAAATCCAAACTCAATCAGGGAGCACTGTTGTTTAGATGGCTAGGGTACTATTGCAATGCCACTTGTTAGTTGCATTTACAGAGGTTGTACTATAAAGCTGGATGCACAGTGCGGGGGTGCCACATAGTGGTAGAATGAGGTAATTATATAAAAAAATGATCAAAGGCATATATACAAACAAGTATATATGGGTCAACGGGAGCACAGAACTCATGTAAGGCAGACATTGAGTCAGGATGCAAGGTGCGGCTTTGAGAGAAAGTTAAGCAGGCTGGTACAGTACAAAAAGATGTTTTTTTTTTAATTGTAATCATTAATTAACGCATAGACATGCAGGAGGGTACTAGGGAGTTAGGCAGGGCCTTGGAAAGTATGCAACAAGATATACTAATATCTCTTTGTCTGACAGAATCTCTGGTCGCAGAGCAACAGAAGTGGTGCTACAGCCAGAGAGTGTCGAGCCTTGTGTTTGTGGTCTGTGTTGCAGCTTCGAGTAAGGATGGGAGGTGACGGGAAGACAGTGGAAGTAGCGTTTGAGAGCCAGCTGGAAAATCTGATGCGGAGCAAAGGCAAAGCATGGTGGGATGCCTTGTTTCTGGGGCAAGATAACGTGGACCAGCAACAGCCGACTGAAGAACCAGGTCCCTCAAATGAGCAGATTCCAGGTTCAGGTGACAGAGCAGTAATCCAGCCACCAGTTCCGGACCAGGTCCACCCACCCAAGAAGGCTAAGACACAGTAAGTAGCAGGTAAGCCTGAGCTGGAAAATATGTCTATTGATGAATTAAGGGCACTGTTGAAGCAGTCGCTGGAGGGGCCTTAATGGGCACCTGCACACTGAGGTAGAAAGCCTTGCAAGGCAGCAGGGAGTGAGCAGCCAATCGGGGAGGAAGCCTTTTCCAAAATGAGGCTGCAGGAAAGGGGGCAGAAGATGAGGCCTGAGGCTCATCTCCAAGGAACCCCACCAGCGCAAAGCCTAATGCCCGTGGAAGTTGTGTTGACAAGGGCAGAACTGGTTCAAGTGGGACTGTTGGCTGGACCTTCTGCTCTCCACGCAGGGCTGGAACAGAAGTTGGATAAGGTGTTGGCATACATTGCAGCCCAAGAGAAGGCACAGGCCACACAAGGGGCAGTGGCCCCAGGGTCAAGCGGCCTTGGTGCAACAGGCCCTAGGACAACAGCACAACAGACAGGAAGTAGTCTGCGGCCAACAGAACAGGCTATAACAGGTTTTCTGAGCCTGGGCGAACCAGTGGGTTCACACTTGACAGACAAGATACGGCAACAGATAAAAAAGGGGAATGTGTAGGTGGTTTTACATTGTTGAATAGACCTATAGAGCCGGAAGAGGATAAAGATAAAAAAGATAAGGACAGAGATGATGGGGTGGAAAGAAAATGGAAGGTGCCAAGTAAGAGAACTTGGGAGAACTGGCTAGCGGGGTTTTCGATTTATGCCGGATTATTGATCTAGGCCAATCTGGCTAAGGCACGGGGGTTTGGGTGTATTTGAGCCAGGTTATGTCCATGCAAATGGCAAAGCTGGGGGAGGGCGAGAAATTTCATACGCTCATGCAATACAATGCCGGCAGGTCATGGGACATGCTGGACTTGCCTCTGCTGTGGGTGATAGACATGGGGGGATTCCAGCATATAGACAGCGGTTTTCCCGTCAGAAAGCCATGGTCCCCAAAGAAGGAGACATTGGACTATAGGGAAAAAAGGGGAAGGGGACATTGCGGTAACTATTACAATCAAGGCTCGTGTAAGGCCGAGCAGTGTTAATTCAAGCACGAGTGCCTGGCATGTGGGAAGGTGCACCCCTTCACCCAGTGCAGGTGCGGCTTGGGTTCTGAGTCCTTTTGCCCTTACAAAAGAGGGTGGCATAAAGGCCCCATTGCTCATAAGGGTGGACCATCTTAAAGAAAGTCTAAGGCACTATCCGGACACAGTGGCTGCAGTGTACCTGGTTGAGGGATTCGGAGCAGGATTCCAGATTCTGTATGAGGGTCCACGCCAAAGTTTTGGGGCAGAGAACCTGAAGTCAGCCAGGGAGTGACCAGAAGTAGTGCGGAAAAAACTTGAGAAAGAAATAGCAGCGGGTAGAGTGAGTGGTTGGTTTAAGACACCGCCTGGGGAAAATATTCAGAGTGTCACCAATTGGGCTAATCCCAAAAAAGAACCCCGGGAAGTTTAGGATGATTAATCATGTGTCCTATCCAGAAGGGGAGTCGGTGAACCATTTTGTAGACCCGGTGTACCCGGCAGTGTCATATGCATGCTTTGATGATGCAGTTGAGATGATTCAGGCAGCAGGGAAGGGAGCCCTTCTGGGTAAAGTGGACACCGAATCAGCATTCAGACTATTACCAGAGCATCCAGAGGATAGGGACCTGCTGGGTATGAAGTCTGAAAGGGAATACTTCAGGGACAACTGCATGCCAATGGGCTGCACAGTGGCATGTGCAGTGTTCGAACAATTTAGTACAACACTGCAGTGGGTCACAGAACAGAAAGCAGGGAGAGCAGAAATCATCCATTACTTGGACGACTTCCTGTTCATGGGCAAGGCAAGTACTGACAATTGTGCGTGGATTATGGAAGCATTCCAGGCAGTGTGCTCTGATTTGGGTGTGCCCCTGGCTCAAGAGAAAACAAAGGGCCCCACTACTCTTTTCTGGACATTGAGATTGACATGGTGGCCAGTGAATGTAGGCTTTCTCAACAAAAGCTGGAGGTCTTAAAAGACCTCTTAGAGAAGATGGCCCAGGCAAAGAAGACCCACTTAAGGAATTAGAACAACTGGTGGGTCACTTAAACTTTGTGTGCGAAATCATGCCAATGGGCAGGATGTTCATGCGTCGGCTTGCTCAAAATGGAGCAGGCTGCTCCAAGCCCCATCACAGGATACAGATGACGGAATCCATGAGGGAAGATTTGGGGGTGTGGCAAACCTTCCTAGGCTGCTTCAATGGGAAAGCATTTTGGCAGACCCCATCGACCAGCCAGGAGATTGAGCTGTTTACTGATGCTGTGAGCAATCTGGGGTTCGAGGCATATTTTCAAGGGCAATGGTGCACACGTCAGTGGCCTGGCTCATGGCATCAGGGGGGATTATTGAGACAGCTGATGCTACAGGAATTTTTTCTAATAGTAGTTGCACTGACAATATGGTGCGACCAGTTCAAGGACATGGCCATTCTCTTCAGATCAGATAATATGGGAGTAGTGAACACCATTAACTGACAACTGGGGGTAAGGGACCGATGGTGGACCTCATGAGGGTCTTTGTATTTAAATGCCCGATGCTGAACATTAGATTCAGGGCACAGCACATGCCTGGTATGGAAAATGGTATTACTGATGCTTTTTCTCATTTGCAGTGGCAGAGAGTTCATCATTTGGCACCAACAGCAGAGAGAGCCCCCAGGGAAGTACCATTATACCTATGGGATTTGGTAACCCAGAAGCCTGGGACCTGATCAGGGAATCCTTGGTACCAAGCACCCAAGTGGCCTATCAGAGGGGAGTAGATAGCTTAGTGTTTGTCAAGCGCAAGGGTGAGTAAACAGTTGGCCTATCGCAGTAGACCATTTGTGTACATACATCCTCCACATGAGGTGGGCTGGCAGTTCACGGGCAGTGGTCAGACAACACCTAGCAGGGATTGCTTGGTTTTCGAAGGTGATGGGATAGGCAGATCACACCAGAGCCTTCTCGCTGCACAAACTGCTTGAGGGGTGGGCTTGGGGAACCCGAGGAAACTAGATGCTAGGCGTCCGCTCAGCCCAAAGCTTCTGCACCGGGTCTGAGGGATGCTGGCACAGGTGTGCTCCTCTGATTCAGAAGTATGCCTCTTTAAGGTGCTTTATATGGTTGCTTTTTGTGGCACCATCAGGGTGTCAGAGTTAGTGCAACCAGGCAAGGCTGCTGGGTTACCAGTGGGTCTAGTGACGACAACATCAGGCTGACTAGTGAGGGTGTCTTCATCCGACTAAGGAAGAGCAAAATGGACAGCATGGCCAGGGGTTGCTGATGTTGTCTTCGGCCCCCACCCAGGGTGCAGTGGGGAATATGGTACATGGTTAGCGACTACGTGACACAAAGAACCTAGCAGGGGGCTGCATATTTTTATCATAGTGATGGGTCCCCAGTGACAGTTTTTCAGTTCGGGCAAGTGCTGGGCATGTGCCTGGAAAGACTAGGGATACAAGCGAAAGAATACAGCACACACTCATTTCAGATTGGGGCAGCATCTCATGCCCGGTTAGCAGGGTTCACGGACGAACAAATTCAGTCCCTGGGCAGATGGCAGTCACAGGCTTTTGAAGGTTACATAAGGCCACACATTCTTTAACTTCTTTCTTTGTTTTAACAGGCAATAGCATTCTGAGGAGGCAGATCTGGGTGTGTGGGCACTCTTTTGTGCATTGGGCGGCCATTCATGCAGGAAAGTGTAAAGGCGGAAGGAACCTGTACTTGGATCCACGAACCTGTGAGGTGCAATGGTTGGGCCGCTGGTGCTTGTGTTGGAAAGGTTTACTAACAATGGATAAGGAAGAAGCTTGAAGGAGAGGCGCACCACAGATGCTGATCATTCATTTGGAGGAAAATTAAATGGCTACCTTATCGTCTATTGACCTGCTAAGGTAATCAAAGGAGGACTTACAGTATTTAAAAGGCATCTGGCATGAGGTTCATATAATATGGTCTGATGTCATTCAGAGAGGCCATTGGTGCCAGGCGTGCAACCCCAAGGCCCTGGAAAAAGTCCAGAGGCAACATAATGCAGCCATGAGGGCATTCATGGGAAGTATAGATGGTACCTAAATAAAACACAAAGATATTAGAGCAAGAAATAAAAAGCGATATGTTAGAGATGGAGTACACCTGTCAAGCGCAGGTTTGGATAGATACTTAAGGAACATATGCAGAGCAATGGAGAAACTGATAAAATAGCATGCTTGTGGGGGATGAGTCAGAAGGGACTCACCTTGTGACAGCTAGGTGGCATTGGTTGGTTGATGCAGGGGAGGCAATGGGGGATCTTGGTCTCATGCAGAACAGATCACTCGGAGGCTGACGGAAGTGCTGGTCCATCCAGATGGGGCTCACCACTTTAAGAATATGGTGGCACCCGGGAGGCAGCTTCCTTGGGTGAAAGCCTGCAGCAACATGGCGGCCCCAAATGGGGGGACATCTTGGTAGCCAGTTGTGAGCCACTCCTCATGCCCTGGAGGCTGGGTACCTCGTGAGGGTTTGCAATGGTAGCAGCTTCCGTCTGACGGCAGACTGGTTTAATAATAATAATAACCATACAGGCCAACCAAGACCACCTGGCAGTGCACACTTAATGTATCATGATTGGTTAATAAACACATGGCTGTGGCCATTTAACTCCACTTCTTGGTGTGGTCTCAAGTTATTCAGGTGGCATGGGGGGATACTGCGCATTATAAGACAGTAAACCCTGTGGGTTTTGTCATGCCTGTTACTTAATGGACAAAAAAGAAATCTTTGTGAATCTAAGAATAGATCAAATTGAGAAAATTAGGGGACACATTGACTGCAATACAGAGGCAGTAGTGTATCTTCTTACCTGCTTTTGTGGTAGCTTCTGTGTGGGAAGAACTAAATGTAAATTAAGGTTCCGATTAAATGAACACATTAGCAATAAAAAATAAGAATCCTGAGTATGCGACAGCTGTGCACATTAACAACCCGAATCTGGAGATTCCACATATGATTAGGGCTATAGGCATAGAAGCCATCAAGAAAAATGTGAGGGGAGGTGACCTGGAGAGCTTGCTGAATTGCAAGGAACAGGAATGTATCTTTAAGCCGGGGACTCTGAAACGCCAGGACTCAATGGCAAGTATGAAATGTCTCCCTTTCCATTTAAAAAGAAGTAATGCTGCTATATGAATAAAATGAAATATGATAGCAGCTTGTTGGCGTATTTTTGTTAAAATATTGGCCCCCCTCGTTCCTAACCTTCCCTCTCCAACTTAAGCAATCTCCATGGAAATGGTGAGTGAGTATCTGTAGATGTTGACTTGCAGCAAACACAAGGTAAACCAACATTTTTTACTGTTTTTCAAACATCTTGATGTTCTCTGCATTGCAGGTTCTCGGAGAAGCCATAAGGTCTGAATGAATGAAGAACAGGACAAAGTAAATAAATTAAGAAGCCTTATACGGTACATGGGTGGTGGTTTCTTTTTTGATATTTTGATTGTTTGCCTTTTTTTATGTGATTATTGATGCTGATTGTAGCCACAGGTATATTCTACATGTATTAGATTTGAATTGGGATTTTACAAGTTTTGATTGGTGGATGAAAGGCATGGCTTGTTACCAATTAGTATAAATAAATACCTATGCACTAGTTGTTTTATCTCTGATGAGACCCTGTTTGTGGGGTGAAACGTAAGCAGGGCAGTGCGGAGGCACTGTCGTTTACTTGTATGCAGCTGTCCATGAAAATGGCTATATAATACACACAAAGGTTCAGTGAACTAACAGGTTTTCGTGTGATCTCCTTCCTCACAAGTGGTGAGTGCTCTCTCTTTTTGTTACATAGAGCTCCTTAGTACTGTGATTGGCAGATTCTGACATTGCAATACATAAATTATATTGAATTATTTGTTACTAGCAGAGTGAAAAGCAAAAGTGAAAATCCAATTTTTTTACTGCACAAATAACTTATTGTAAAAGTAGAAAGTAATTTCTGATGACAATGTCACTCTACTGACAACACCCCCCTACCGACCCAAATGCTTTTAATGCTCCTGCAACTTATCTGTAGGTGCCATTGTTGTAATTGACTCTGTAACATGCTTGGAAACTCTGTAAATGTTAACTCTATAATGATGAAAAAATGTGACTCTCTACTCTGTGTATCACCCGACTTGAATTGTTGTTTGACGATTTATGAATTATCGTATGTTGTTGTATTACCTGTTTGTTCCTCTACACTTTTGATGTAGAACCTTCATAAATGAGTCGCTGGCTCAAAGGTACTGTAATACCGAAACTTAAATAAGTAAATAAAAAAATAATTACTAAGTCATCAAAATACTGTACAATAAATAAAATAGTCAGTTGTCTATTTGGTAGAAGTAGACATCTGGGGCCCGATATTCAAAAGTTAGCGCAGGAGCAAATGGGTATTTGCTGGCGCAAACCAGGTATTGTGCTGGATCGTGGTATTCAAAAGGGGCAGTTGCATGAGAAAACAGGGTTAGCACCCCCACAAAAAATAATGTATGTGGGTGGGTAAAGGGGGACAGGGACAGGAAAACCCACGCAACCCCATATTCAGCACATTTGCACTGTGAAAAAGGGATTAGCGTAACCAATTTGCATAGCACAAATGCCACTGAATGAAACCCCATCTTACTCCAGGCAACCCTAACAACTGCCAGAGGTACTGAAGTCAACAACCAAGCCTGCCAGTGAAGGAGCACACCTGCCCCCTGGTGGTCCGTGGTCCCCCTGATTGCCTTCCCCATACTAAGCATGGTTGTCCCTGGTGCCTAATGGTCCCCCCTTCCTCCGATCACCATCCCAGTATTCCATGAAAGTATCCCTAGTGCCTTGTGGTTCCCTGCCCTCCAATTGCCATCCCAGTATTGCATGAAATTATCCTTGGTGCCTAGTGTACCCCCTCTCTCCGATCCTCATCCCAGTGTTGCAGTAAAGTATTCCTGGTGCCTAGTGTGTTCCCCCTCACCCTCTGATTGCTGGCCTGACATGAAATGCATACATCCCTAGTGCCCAGTGGTCCCCCCTCCCTCTGTTTGCTGGCTCAACACCAACTACATGCAGCCCTGGTGATCTGTTGGTACCCCAGTGCCGCTTGCCATCCCATATACGACATACCATCCCCCTGGTGGTCTGTGGGTTCCCCAGTGTCCGATCCCTGGCCCCGTAATACACTGCATCCTCCCTGGTGGCCAGTGGTCCCCCATCCTTGATCTCCGGTCCTGCAAAGAAACCTATTGGCCGTGGTGGCTACTGTTCCCCTTGTCCTCCCATTGCCGGCCCTGTATGAGAGCAATATGGATAACAGAAGGTTATCCCTGAAGTCTGCACTAAATAAACAAACTTTAGAGAAACATACATATTCTCTGGTGTCTACTGTACCCCCCACCCACCGATCGCCATAGCATCCTTTCCTGGTATCTAGCAGCTCCCCCACACCACTGGCACCAGCTACCCATCCTGACAATGACCCCCTAACCAGATGCGCTGGTGCCTTGGGAGTACATATGGCAACTGGCACAGCCCACCTCTCACCTTCTTGGCCGGTCACCATATGGATACTCAGGGAGTGTGCTGCCCAAGTTTTGTATAGAGCACTTACCTACTTACTGTGCAGGGAGTGCGTGGCCTTGTACAGTACACAGGCTGGTGGCTCACTGTATAGTACAGAGGAGTGCGCCCTATACAAAACATTAGCAGCACACTCCCTGAGTATCCCTACAGCAGTCAGTCGAAGAGCTGAGAGGCGGGCTGTGCCAGTCATCATATGTGCTCCCTTGGCACCGACTCATCTGGTAAGGGGGGAGGTTTGGCAGGGTGGGTTGCCGGTGCACACAGTACAGGAGGGGCTACTAGACACCAGGCAAGGATGCTATGAGGATGGGGATCAGTGGGTGGAGAGTACAGTAGATGCCAGGGAATATGTGTGGTTTTCTAAAGTTTGTTTATTTAGTGCAGACTTCAGGGATAATCTTCTGTTATCCATAGTGCTCTCATACAGGGCCAGCAATGGGTGGGGGCAGGGACAGTGGACACCATGGCCTATAGTTTTTTTGCTGCACCGGGGATCAGGGATAGGGGGACCACTGGCCACTAGGGGATATGCAGTTTACTACTGGGCCAGGGATTGGACACCAGGGGGCCCCATAGACAACCAAGGATAGTATGTCATGTACGGGACAGCGATCGGACACTGGAGAGACCACGGACCACCAGGGATGTATGTAGTTGGTGTTGGGCCAGGGATGGGGGGGACCACTGGGCACCAGGGATACTTTACTGCAATACTGGGACTATGATTGGAGGGGGGGTACACTAGGCACCAGGGATAGTTTCATGCAATACCAGAACAACAATTGGGGGGGACCACTAGGCACCAGGAATAATTTCATTCAATACTGTAACAATCATCGGAGTGTGAGGGGGACCACTGGGCACCAGGGATATTTTTTTTATTCTGGAATGGCTATCAGTTTCAGGGGGCACTTGGCAGAGAGGCTATTTTATTAAAAGATGGCATGGCGATCGGAGGGCAGCGTGTACCACTAGGCACCAGGGCATTTTCTATCTTGTATGGGACCGGGCACTCAGAGTGGGTGTGGCGCCACACAAACCTGCCGCCACTTCCCATGCAAATGAGCCCTTAATGGGCATGCAAATGGCCCCTTACTGTCTTACATGCCCAATGGGCTCATTTGCATGGGTCCCTCTGAATATCGTGCCTAGCGCTCTGGCACTATTGAGTCTGGTGGCGCTATTCTCTGCACAGCAGGGATCCATGTTGTGACAGCACTACTTGACTTAGTGCTGCACTGACAAGCCCCTGTATTCAGTCAGATGCACCGGTGCGCTATTCAACTGAATGTAGCATCCTTAGGCTCCTGGGTAATGGCAAAGCGCAGTGCAAAACTTTACCCAGCGCTTTGCCTGTCTTTGGATATCAGGCCCCTGCTCTTTAACATTAAACAGTGACGTCTGAAACTTGGGCATCAAACATGGGTGGTGAGTAAATTCTGTTTAACCATAGTAACATGTGATTGTCAGAATACATGACACCTAACACATGTAGGAAACCCTACATAAAATTTAGTGCGCCATAAGTAAAACATGGCTGCCTAAACAGACACCACCTGACACGTGCGGGAACAGAACAGATTCACAATTGGTAAACTACTAAAATTCACTAAAGATTACAAACCTACACTAGGTAAACCTGAGAATACAGTACAAAGCACAGTACTTACACCATGCCCATGGGTCACCTCCCAGAGAGCCTCAGATACCCGCTCCTTGTAGAGGTCTGGACTAACCAGGACAAGTTTCTTGGCGACGAGTGCTGTGCCAGTCTGATGCTTCCATGGGGGTTGACAGTGGCCTCCTGTTGCCTTATGAACATGCTGTATTCTTCACCTCCTCCCCAGCTTCAGCCTGTAGTGAATAAGAAATACAATCAGTAACTATCAGAAAAGACTACAAGTAATTTACTATATAAAATAAAGTCATTTACAGTAGCTAATGTTAACAGACATTAAAGTACTTTTCAGTTTTAATTACACAATATAGCAAATACAAGACGATAATGCTAACTTTGTTTACACTCCGTTATATTTCTAATTATGCAAGACGCACATCACATCACTAACTACAGTACAGTAAGAGGTTTCCCCACTGAAATTACAGTACATGCAGTTTTGTCAGTAATGAAATAATGCATTATTCAGACCACATTAAATACTGTGCTGTTCAGTACTTTTTTTAACGTTAAACTTTTTATTGAACTTTTTCCAAATACATAGCCAGAGAAACAGTTAGCATTCATATATTACATGTGTTCAACATGGCAAAAAGAGAAACAGCTTCTAGGACATCAAGCAATTTATGACAAAAAAATACAACAGTAAAACACTATACTTAAACTTACAACCAGGTAACTTCTAATCAATATACCAATATCCAGAAGTTACAATGGTGATCTCATAGTATCTTAGATAGAGATATATACTGCTCCCCATGTTAGGAGCAGAGGGTTAGGATTCAAGGTCTGGAAGAGCTGTTCAGTTATTACTCTACTGACATCTCCACCCAGTCTCACCTAGGGCTGTAGTGCTTGAGGAGCTGGCCTGTAGGGTTAAGAAGGGGTCCCAGATAGTCTGATATTGCTGCCTTTTGCCTAAGGCCATATATGAGAGCCTTTCCAAGGAAGCGAGATGCCTCATAGATCATAACCATTCTCAAAGGGAAGGTATGCTGAGGGCTCTCCAGTGCCTATGAAGTAGGAGTCTGGCTACCATAAATCATTTGACCGTCAGGTCATTCTTGGGGATGCCTGGTGGGGTTATACCCAGGATTACTAGGGATGCATCCAGTGGGATTGCTAGAGGGTAGAGGTGTCAAAGTAATCCAAAACTGCTCCCCAAAACATGGCAATGAGGGGACATGATCATAACAAGGTATGGGAAAGGGAGCCATCCTGTTGGTGGCAACATTAACAGAGGGCTGACTGTAGGAGTCGCACCTTATTTAACACTTGGGAAGTTCTGTGCCAGAGGTGTAAGCTCTTCAGTTGAATCAACTTAGCTTTGGGGTCCCTTCAATACATGTGTGCCCTGTATCATGTATTTTTTTTATTTTATTGAAATCTAGGATTACAAATACCTTTGAGCAGGAACTGCTCATTTACAAAGGTTCCACGTCGAAGGAATGGGGGGTATACATACATACAAAGGTCAACATAATAATACATAGTTACACAATAAAAAGAAGTAAGAGACTGAGGCTTAGGAAATTCCAGTAATTCAAAATGTGCCAAATGTTAGGTAGCATGACATAACCAGCCAAGGGCAATCTTGAAATAAGCACTGCAGGTGAGAGGGAAGGGGCTGCAGGCAGGAAGGCCATTGTCGGAGGGTAGAGGTGAGAGAAGAGCTCTAAAGGGGAGGGAGAGGAGGATAGAAGTCAGGAAATGCCCTGGGGGAGGAAAGGGAGAGCGTGCAGATAGAAGGAGGCAAGGTGGGGGGGGGTAGCTGTCAAGACTGAAGTGGAGGGCAGTGAGCAGTGGGCCCCTGATTAGGTGAGGCAGTCACAACAACTAGTTGAAATGAGATGAAGTCGGAGTTGTCTCTTAAAAGGGCCAAGAGCAGCAGCAGCAGTAAGAGTTACTTTATTGAGAGTATTGTACCACTGTGGTGCTCTGTGGTGCTTTGTTGAGAGTATTGTACCACTGTGGTGCTCTGTGGTGCTTTGTTGAGAGTATTGTGCCACTTTGGTGCTCTGTGGTGCTTTGTTGAGAGTATTGTACCACTGTGGTGCTCTGTGGTGCTTTGTTGAGAGTACTGTACCACTGTGGTGCTCTGTGGTGCTTTGTTGAGAGTATTGTACCACTGTGGTGCTCTGTGGTGCTTTGTTGAGAGTATTGTACCACTGTGGTGCTCTGTGGTGCTTTGTTGAGAGTATTGTACCACGTGCTCCTGTGGTGCTTGTTGAGAGTATTGTACCACTGTGGTGCTTTTGTTGAGAGTACTGTACCACTGTGGTGCTCTGTGGTGCTTTGTTGAGAGTATTGTACCACTGTGGTGCTCTGTGGTGCTTTGTTGAGAGTACTGTACCACTGTGGTGCTTTGTTGAGAGTATTGTACCACTGTGGTGCTCTGTGGTGCTTTGTTGAGAGTACTGTACCACTGTGGTGCTCTGTGGTGCTTTGTTGAGAGTATTGTACCACTGTGGTGCTTTTTTGAGAGTATTGTACCACTGTGGTGCTCTGTGGTGCTTTGTTGAGAGTACTGTACCACTGTGGTGCTCTGTGGTGCTTTGTTGAGAGTACTGTTCCACTGTGGTGCTCTGTGGTGCTTTGTTGAGAGTAGTGTACCACTGTGGTGCTCTGTGGTGCTTTGTTGAGAGTACTGTACCACTGTGGTGCTCTGTGGTGCTTTGTTGAGAGTACTGTACCACTGTGGTGCTCTGTGGTGCTTTGTTGAGAGTACTGTACCACTGTGGTGCTCTGTGGTGCTTTGTTGAGAGTATTGTACCACTGTGGTGCTCTGTGGTGCTTTGTTGAGAGTATTGTACCACTGTGGTGCTCTGTGGGCCAAGGCCCTCTGGCCCATGGCAGTCCGGCATCTGGCGACAAGGAAGGTTAGTTGTGAACTTCTAGTTCTCTGGGTGCTGTGGTGATCAATAAGTAGCTTTTCAATGCCCGGGGGCATGACCGCGAAGGACTTTTTTGGCTAAGAGGCAGGTTTGATACTGTATCCGGCTGATGAGAGGTAGCCATCCTGCCCGAGTGTACAGGTCAAATGACCCCTGCTGTGCCTTTAGGTAGCTTGAGCCATGAATGTAGGGGATACATCATTGGTATGTTTGGATACTGTTTCAGCATTGGGGAGGGAATGGGTCTTAGCTGTGGGTAAAACCAAAAATTGTGCTTAGGAGGGTTGGACTGTTCTGCTAGCTCTATGAAGGTGTATAGATAGCCACAGCCCTAGGGACACATGTCTTGGACAGTGAGGATGCCCTTAGCTGCCCACCCTTCCCTTGGTATTGGTTTGTAGTCTGTGGTGATCGCCTCATTCCCACATAGTGGGGCAAAAGGTAGTGGAACGTCTGGGAGGTGTAGCTGGTTGAGATCTGCTTCCAATACTTTAATAGCTAGTGACTGTGGGATGCTGAAGGTGTATCTTTTTGTTAGGGTTGGTATAGTGAAGCTTTTGGATTGGGGCGTCAGCTTTTGTCCTCCATAGTGACACAAGAGGCAAGAAGTCAGAGGGTGGGAGAAGCCATTTTTATTGTCTGTGCCTGAATGAAAGCTTTAAGATAATCCACAAAATGTAGGCATCCAAACCCTCCCATCGCTCAGTGTTGCTGCATTTTAGACCTACTGAAGTGGGGATTCCTCCCCTCCCATATGAAATTTCCAACTAGGAAGTCTATTTTAGAAAATCAGAAGCTAGGTATATCGGTTGGGATGTTAGCAAGGGTATGGAGTAGTTTAGGTGCTGCTACCATTTTGAGGGCAAGCTATTTTCCCATCAGGATATGTTTAATAATTTCCAACAGGCTGTGTTCGTTTTAGAGATTCTAAAGGGAGAGTGAAGCTCACCTTAGCAGAGGTCCACCAAACACTGTGTGTATTTTGATACCCAAATAAGTAATCTGAGTCACACCAAAGCCAGTGTGCCCTGCCAATGTCTGTTGAGTGCATCTTTTATTTTGAGGGTATGTCTGGCTTAGCATGGTTGATACATTATCATTTGCACTTCTGAGACTTGAGCCAGCAAGGTCTGGAGTGGGGTCAGTGCTGGACATCCACAAGAGGTATGGAGAATGTCTTCTGCATTCATCAGGCCTCTATGGTCAGTATCCTGTTGTAATGCCTAGCAGGTCAGGATGCACCCTAAGGGAAATGGTTAGGGTTCTGATGGTGCTTAGAAACAGGAGAGGTGAGAATGTGGCATCCTTTCTGGTGCTTCACTGAAGCAATACAGGATCAGTTAGGTGCTGTTGGTCAACACCTTGGTAGCAGGGTCGGTGAACAGGGTATGCACTGCCCTAAGGAAAAAGGGGCTGAAGTCCATGCTTTTTAGGACCTCACAAAGGTAACTGCATTTGACTGAGTCAAACATTTTTTTAAAGTCAGTTGTTAGGGCTGCAGATAGGGAGGTGAGGGATTAGGTGGCCAGGTGCAGGTTGAGAAAGGACTGGAGGTGGTCTGAATCCAGTCTCCTTTTCACAAATCCAGCCTGGCTGAGGTGGATGAGCTCAGGCATAATAGACTTTAATCTGGCTGTCACATGTCTAAGGATGCTTGGGGCATAGGTGGCTTTCTTTCAAGAAACCAAGTTTGTCTCACAGGAGGCTAAAAATTGGTCATGGAATGTCTGGGTGGTGTTATTGGCTGTCCTGCACAGTAGGTCTTCATCCTCTCGCACAAACATGTCAGATGGAAGGTTGATAATGTCCACAGAAATGTGAGGGAGAGGGGTTCTAGAAATCGACAAGCCTCAGGCACTCTTAGTCTCCAGAATGTATATGCCCATAACAAAGGCTCCCCGGATTCTGTTCTGCAGTTGGCATAGGTCCTTGTGGACCCTACTGACCAGCACACACTTATCCTTGCAGGGGTGGGCTTTTAACCTTACCCTGGAACCAGCCCTTGACTATACCTCTACTATAACAGATTCTCTTCAGAAATCACTTGAGATGCTAAAATGGATTATGCAGGAACATGCTCTCATTGACTGCTGGCTCCTTTTTAACCCTATGGTAAAGAATTACACATTTCATTCACAGGTCCACACTCACTAAGCCGACTGGATTTTTGGCTCATCTCCCCACATATCACACAATCCACCATAAGTATACCCATACACCTTATGGTGATCTCTGATCATGCAGCGGTGGCCATGACTATACTCTGGAGTTCCCCTACTCCTAAACCCTCATCCTACAGATTAGGCCCTCTATTGCTTTCAGACCCTAAGTTCCTACCCTGGCTACAAAGAGAGGTTCAGGAGTACAAGGCATATATATATCTATATCTATAGTGTAATGGCATGGGGAAGGTGACCCATCCACTATAAGGGAAGCCTGAAAGGCTTTCATTTGCAGGTGTATTATTAGCTGTGTCTCCAAACATTGTAAGATTTGGGCTGCAGAAGTCACAGAGCTAGAGAAGCAGCTCAAGGCAGCAGAAGCAACATTTAAGTCAAGTCCCAAGACTGATCCAGCCAAAGTGATCCATCTCCATACCCAGCTCCTCATGCAGTATACTCTAGGAGGAGTTGGGTTAGCCCTCCAGAGCCTATCTGCAAGTTCTGGGGGTGTGAGGGAGAAAAACATCAAGTAAATTCCTATCAGCTGTGGAAAATGCAGGCCAAATGCTACATTCCAGTTTGATGGACAGGTGTCCTGACAAGCTTCAGACCTCCTCTAAAGATAGCAACAGGATCATGGCTCGTGACACTTTATGCCACCCCTGCTCCTCCCTCAAAAGATCTGTATCAAGGCTTTCCTAGAACCCATGAGAATGACTTCATTGTCAGTGGTTCAGTCAGCCATCCTGGAAACCCCTTGTCCTTAAAGGAGGCCTACCTATACTGAGGTCTGTGAACAAACAATAACCTGGCAGTGACAGTCTCCCCAGAGACCTTTACCAGGCTGCAGTAGATGGGGGTTTTGCACCCCTTCTCCAGTGTACTTTTCAGAAAGCAATCACTGAAGGTTGCCTGCCTGCAACTTTCAGTGAAATGGCGATAACTGTCCTTCCCAAAAAAGGGAAGGAGTCCTCCTTACCAAGCAGCTACAGTACCACCCACCTCATTAATAAACATTGAACAGTTCAGTATGTACCAGAATGGGCTGCTTGATGTCCCATATGAAACCCTGTGTCGCAATATATCAAGCACTCCCTCTTCAGTGGTGTCAGGACTGAGTGAATCTGGCAGTGGGTCCTGTGCCATGGACATGGTGACTGTATCTTTTTGGTCTTCCCCATCCTTCTGGTAATTATGGCTGGCCTTGTGAGACTATATGTACTTGCTGGATTGAGGGATGTATGTTTTCACGCTTTGGAACTTTTGAAGGGCAATGCACTACACGTGCATGCAGTAAAGGTTATGGCCAGTAAAGAGAACTACAATAAGGCATTCATGCGTAGTACAATAGAGACCAAATTTAAATGTTTTTGATTGATATTGTGGCCTGTATCTGTACGGTGTCATAATCTCAAAGCTAAATCTAGAAGTCGCAGCGAGCTAGCACTCACAAACTGTGCTAAGCATGCTTTACTGTAATAACAGTCTTTTTTACTTTTTTATTATTTATTACTAGGATTACAATGCCTTTGAACCATGGGTTCTTTTACAAAGGTTCTAAGGCCAGCAATGGAGTGGCAAAACAGTGGTAGATGCAATTTGGGTCAGGAAGTTAACACAGAAGTAAGCAGAGGTAAGATACAATACAGGTCAGAGGTTAACTTAGTAGCAAAGACAGTACATGTATAGACTAGCACAGTAGCAAAATAGTCAGTGGCAAATATCAATGCACAATTGACAACATGGTGTATATATTGCAAGATACAACACAATAAAAACCATCCTTTGGGGGACATAAGTGGTGTGGGTGGGATAAGAGGAGAAGGGTGGGGAAAAGGAGGCATGCAGTCAAGGATTTGACATTGACGTAGTGCAAGTAACAGAAGATAATTGTAGGCAGTCTGGGGTGATCTAAAAGAGATAGGGTGATAGGGAGGGGGAGACAGGAGGAGAAGAGGGGGTGGAATGGTAGGTGGAAGGGGTAAAATAGTAGGTGGGGTGGGAGAGAGACGGGGAGTAGCAGAGGATGGAGGGGTAGAGAGAAGTGGGGAGGGTAGCAAGGGAGGAGAGAAGAGGAGAAAGAGGTGAAACAAAGCCACAAGACTAGGCAGAGCAGTCACAACTGCTGAGGTCAATGAGGTCCTGGCTGGAGTTTACGTTTGAATGGGCCAAGCTTGTTTTAGCTGCACTTCAGGAAAGGTTGTTTAGCAGCAGGGGCCTTGTGTGGAAAGCACGTTGAGCCTGTTTGGTATGTAGAATGGAAAGATAAATGTTGGTTTGAGGGACTCATGCATAAAATGTGCAGTGACTGACTCATGGGCAACATTAAGGCATGAGTTGCAGGGGTGTGAGGTTAAGACAATTTTTCTTAGCCAGTAGGCAAGTCCTGGTAGACAAGTCTACTATTTAGATTGAGCCAGTTGGATTGCTTGTAGAGATCACAGGTATGTGTATGCTTCTCTGCACCAGTGAGAATCTGGCATTTATTGAGGGCGTCTTTTTGACCCATTTAGGGTGGTATCAGCGTTGCAGACCCATAGAAGACAAGCCTATAATCGCATGACGGGTAGGACTGAGGCAGTTATGGCTGCATGCATAGCTTCTTTGGTAAGACAGCTATTAGTGGTGGTAGAGGACCCCAGTTCTTGAGCTGACTGATTTTTGATGTGTTGAACATGCTAGCTGAAAGACATTGTGCAAACTAAGGCTATACTAGAGTATTTAAACTCCTGCACTTGCTCAAGGTGGCTGTTCAAGTTCATTATGTATGGTGAAGTTTTGGATCTGTATTTGCTGTGAGAGCTATGGAACAGCATGGACTTTTTTTATAATTCATCAACAGCTTATGTTGAAGAAGTCAGGTTCTCAGCTAGGTAAAGTTCGCCTGTAGCACCTTTGAGAGTGAGACGGGCGTGTATGGGAGGAACAGAGGACCGTATCATCAGTATAGAGACTTAATATTATTGCATCTGCAGGAAGAGTATTGATGAAAAGGCTGAAAAGTAGAGGGCCAGGGATGGAACCCTAGGGTACACTAGGCGGACAGGAAGGGCACCTGAGGAGACCGTCAACGATTTTTGAATTTTTGGCTCCTTGCTTTGAGAGGTAGCTTTCAAACCATTTGGTTACACGTCAGATAGTCCAGGGAGGAGAGTGAGTGAAGCAGGAGTGGTGGTTCACGGTGTCAAATGCCTTGGTCAAATCAATGAACACCGCAGACGTGTAGGTGGCCAGTGTCAATCATCTTATATGAATATGGCTGGTGAAGTCAACAGGCAGCGGTAGTACTATGGGCTTTTTCAAGTCGTGATGTTGCGGGCAGAAGTTATATTTGTTGAGGTGTTCAGTAACTGGTCGTCAATTTGCTCCAAACGCATTGGAGAGTGGCGTGAGGATATAGGCAGTAGGAGAGAAGAGACCTATCACCGCTTTTTATGAACTGGTGTGACCCCTGCTGATTTCCAGAGTTGGGGCATTGTTTTCTGAGGAGTGAGAGATTCAGAAGTTTAGTGAGAGTTGTTGAGACAATGTCAAGGGAGAGAGAGAGATGAGTTTGAGGTCAAGGTATCGCTGCTGAAACTGGCTTTGCTTAGCACTTGTTAATATATCTTTAACTTCAGACATGGATACCCTCTAGAATGGGAGGTATTACTGTGAGATTGATTTTATTATTGAGGCAGGGCCGGGCAGAGTTATCAAAAAGTTGGGGGAAGGACACTGCTAAGATCAGTAAATCCCGAGATTAAAGAGAGTCCGCTGGCTAGCACCTGAGGTCCTGTAAGTCGTTACGTTAACCTCAATAATAGTGAGTGAGATTTGCTTGGTTTATCGTGAGGTTCTGATGTTCTACCAGTCAATTGTGATTATTGTTAGGCTAAGGTCCACTAACAGCCATAGAAAAGCACAGGCAGTTACACCTATTATTCCAGTTTCAGGATCACATATCTGTATTATGGTGGCAAGATGTAAGAGCATAATATGGAAGAGTATTATAATTTAATAAGGCACTGCAATCACTATACATTTTCTATAGAAAAAAAAGTACCCCTGGAACAATAAATTTTAATCCTTTAACTTTAATACTTTAACGTTAATGTCATTTTAAATAAAAAATTACTTTAAACCATAGCAAGCATCATGCGTTACTGTACTGTGCTTATGTATTAGTAAGACTTGCAGTCTTTCTGGGGTTCCTGAATTGTTAATTTTTTCTGTCCGTTATTAATTTCATGTTGCTGCTGACCTCCAAGTGCCTCCTTACGCATATTGCAGTTGGTATTGTTCTCTCCCTTCTGCTCCCATCCTAATTTACATTTTTTCCTGGGACAAGATATTGAGTTTGAGGCAGCAGTGTCTGAAAGCCAGTGCTGCAAGATGCTCAGGCCTGCCATTGGACATTGTCACTAGTTCAAGTTCTCTTGCCTTGCTCATGGGAACAAACTGCATTTCATGCGAGGAGGATGTAATGTTATTGCATTCAATAGCAGGCATAACTGGCAGATGCGGGGAGCTGTCTGAGCTTATTACTGCAGTGCCATCACTGCTCCCAAAGCTTGGAATCTGCACATCAGCTTCAAGAACCACTGCTTATCTTGTATAATATTGCATCTGTATTTTGACTGTCTCACTTGAACTCTTCTGGGTCGCCTGAAAATAGGCATTTCTGTGTCTAGTGCACTTACCTGCTTTTAAAAAACAAACAACTAAATAAATAAATAAATACATAAATAAATAAGAAGCTGGATGAAAGACACAGGTGATAGACTCACTACAGATATGACACCACTGGAATGTGTGTGTCGTAACTGCTGGAGCAAAGGTCCGCTTTTCTCAATGCTCAGTGCTCTTTCTTCCATGCCACAGTTCTGTTGGTGGCATATTCTCATCTTGATCTTGCTCGTGCATACCCTGGAATGTATCTGTACAAAATCCCAATGCATACAAGCCCAACTAGACGAAATCCCACCAATTGGATCTTGACCCTAATCCCGATGGTGTCTCGGATTTCTCGACAGCGACATCCCCAACAGTATGGGGACCCAAATATTTATATATATTTAACAGGGGATGGGATAGAGCCTACTGTGAACAGTATCAAGAATTGCACTGTCAGCATCTTCTTCTCATCGGAATTGTGGCCATTGGGGTTTTTATATCAGGATTTTGCCAGTTGGGCTTGTGTGCATCGAGATTTTGTAGTAGACCCCACCTGGAATGTCCTCTTTTACCTCTGGTTGTTCCTTTCCACTTTCAAACTGCATATGCCTATTAACATCTGGCTCCTCCTCGATTTCATCCTCCATCTGCTTCTGGCTTTTCCTCTGTGACTGCAACCTCCATCTCCTTGTTAATGCTCTGGCATGTCCTCCTCGACTGCATTCTCTAGATCACTGTCAACATCTGCCTGGGTTTCAAATCAAGTTCACTGGAAACCTTGGTTTGGTCCTCCCTCTATTTCTTGTGTGCTTCGTGTTTACCTCTGCCAGAGTCTCCATTTCTATTTCAGCCTCTTCCTGTTCATCATTTTTCCAACCTACGAGAGGGTTACAGGTACTTTCACCTTGTACACTGTTTTCATCACCGCTGCTTATTTCCATAGTCATCCACTTTATTAACAGGCCTGCACTGTTTGAAAATATAGAATAACACTTAATGTCATGTACAGTACAGTGCTGTTTGCTAAACAAGAACGATTTGCAGAATTTAGTAACACAGTCTTTCTTGCATAAACAAAATTAAAGAACTGTGCTGAACTTTACTTCGGATGCCTTTGTCCTTAGGCTGCTTTGTGGTCTTCAAGGTATCTATGGAGTTCCTAGTTTACATGATTTCAGTCCACTGATGTTCTCATTCCTGTGGTGGCAGACAGCCTGGTCACAGGCGGTGTCCTATTTGACAAGTCGAGACTTTTCTCAGTGGCCGAGATGCCACCATTTCTGGATTTTCCCCTAGAAACAGTCTTGACCATGGTGGAGTAGACAGATGATAGCAGCACTGACATTTCTTCCAAACTTGTACAGTAAAATACTGTTGACATAATGGACACTTTTGTGCCATATGTAGGCTGAGAACAGGTGGTGTCGAGGTAAAGTGCGCCATGGCAGGTACACATCAGAGCGCATTACTGCTTCACATTGAATTATAATAAGTAAGGTGATGCAGTACCTTGATATTATAACATAAATGATGTGTTTGCACAGCTAGGAACTCTTACTGGTGCTGTTATCACATCGGCCATGCAAAATGGTGAAGAAGATTTCAGTCAAGATCAGCGTTACAGGAGGTGGATAAGGTCTGAAGGTGAATGAATCAAGAACATCCAGGTGTTTCTGAGAGAGCCAGGATCTGCATCACAGTTAGTAGGCTGAAGACCCACCTGAAAACAACATCCCAGTGCTGCATGCACGCAGCTACCATCTGTACCAGGTACTCACATGTATAGCATTGTTACTGACCTCTTCTGAGACTTTACATATTGTGTTACTGTAGTGTAGTATTACAAATTTACCTACAGTAATTTACAGATAAAACTAGAGTGGCGATTTATTTTATTTTTGACTTCTGCATATAAGGAAACCATGCCAATTGTTGACCACATGCTCTGAAGATGACAAGACCACTGCAAGGGATACTGTTGAATGTCTGGTCAGTGAACATGGGGCAGTAGCATCTATCTCATCTGTCAAGCAAATGTGCCACCAGATGGGGTGGACATACAGGTGGGCAAGGTAAGGCATTTAAAAATGTGCCCGTTATTGTGTTATCACAGTAAGTTGTATCTCATAAAAACAGTATATTATCCTTTTTTCTTAAAAGTTTTGCCCATGATACAGTATGTGAACAAAGAAGGATGGCTGGAGCAAGCAAGGACATGGATAAAGCATAAGGAGGCGTTTCATAACGTGTTTTTTCTCTGATGAAACAACAATGTCTTTGGAACAGTTTGCATCCATGGTGTTTCATAAGAAGGGCAGAGACTCCATGAAGCCAAAGCACACACTAAAGCTTCATGTTTGGGGTGCAATATCTAACTGTGGGCATGGTCCATTACACATTTTCTAGGGTTTGGCATCCTACAGTAAATTGTAATAAACTGTAGTTTGACAAACCAGTAAAATGTCACATACAGTACTTGCAACAGTGCCCCGGTTTTTATTTGCGCAGGAACAATGGATGAGGACTTCTTCGGGGGCATATCAATCAATCAGTCAAAATCTTTATTGATCCAGGTGAACATCGTTGAGCAGTGCTCATTTGCAAGATGGACCTGGTTAGAACAAGGTCAGTTACAAAAAAAATGGTGCAATGCAATGAACAAAATACAATGTACAATGATAGATCAGGTTATACAACCTCATTAAGGATACCAACACATGAATATGTGTGAATAGGCATGATACATTAACATAAATTCATATTATTACATATTTATATATATATATATATATATATATATATGTGTCATAGAAGGAATTTCGAATTATGGGCATGGAGAGAATGTAGGTGGTGACTAACATACATAATTGTGTAGGTGGGATTTGTCAAATGGGGAGGAAGTAGACAACCTAGATCTGGTTAGGTGATGGGTGTGGGCTAGAAGGAGAGGACAAGATGGGAGAGGGAGTGGCGTGAGTGGCAGGGAGGAGGTGAAAATAGACAGTGATGAGGTTAGAGATATAGGAGAGAGGATGGACAAAGCACAAATTACTATCGTGGGTATATCGTCAAGGGAGCCATCCAAAAATACATGAGGAGAAAATCTCGAGATGGACATTGAGTCTTTCAAGACAATGACCCTAAACACTCTGCATCAGCAGTGGCTGTTGCAGCTGCTGGAATAATTGTCAGGGCGCCACCAGAGTAAGTACTGTACTTAACAGAAGAATCCGTTAAAAAAAGGGGTTTATAATACGGTGTTTCAGAGTTTTATATTTTTCACACCACATCGCAAATAACTATTGAGATGGTGTTGCATGCCATGAAAAGCGTTTATACTCGGTTCCATACTCGATTGTCAGACAGAAGGAGGTGGGTGCCCATCTAGCCTGTCTCCCACCATAGTGGGGTCACACTACTAGCCTTTATACAGTAGGAAGTTGTCCAATTTGCTTTAAATGTATTCAAGGTACTTGCATTAACTACCTCATTTGGCAGATTATTCCACATGTTTATGGCTCTGTATGTAAAATAGCCCCTTCTTTTCTTATCAGGAGAAAGAGAAAATCCAGACAAAGCAAGAACTTGTTGATGCTATCAAGCAATTTTTGGAAGACATTAAAAAGAAGACACTGCAAATGATACATTGCACAGTTGTACAAAGTCTTGCCTGTCATGACTGCCAAGCTCGGATGTGCCACTGGAATGTGAATGACACACTGTGACATACTACTGCCTACTGCATTCATTCTTTAAATTGTTTTCTTTAGATAATTTGTTTTGTAATTTACAGTACCATACTGCGTAAATATGCTTATGACATTTTCATCCATAAGGAAAAGTTATAGTGATAAACTGTGGTGTACCCTGTATTGCACTGTGAAACGTATTACTGTACATTGTGAAATATTTCAACAAAAGCAACCCTCCTGATAACACACAGTACACACATGAGTTTGAAACAAATAACAGATTCCACATTTCATTAAGTGCTCCCAGGAGAAAGGAGGACACAATCAAGGCCATGGTTTCCCAGAGATTTCTTCCACTGGTGTTTTTTCTCTCTCCTGAGCGTCTGGATGTTGTGAAGCTATAGTGTCTGCCAAACAGTAGGCTCTCTTCAGGATTGCCCTGAGCAGGCTCCATTTTCTGCGCTAGCAGTCCGGCGCTGAACACAGCCAGCTGCAGGGTGCTCCCCAGCCTGCCCTCAAGAGCAAGGATCTTGGATGTCCCTGAGCAGGCTCCATCTTCCGCGCCAGCGATCCGGTGCTGAACACAGCTGGCCACAGGGAACTCCCTAGCCTGCCCTCAAGAGCAAGGATCCAGGATTTCCTGAGCAGGTTCCATCTTCTGTGCTAGCAGTCCAGCGCTGAACACAGCCAGCTGCAGGGAGCTCCCCAGCCCATCTTCAAGAGTAAGGATCCAGGTATGCTTCGGGAAAGCAGCTCCAGCCTGGCTTGCTAGCCGTGAACTCAGTTGGTGGATCATGCCTGAATCAGGGGTGAAGCCAGGAATTTTAAACTTGTACTCAAAACTGATGCACTGTTGCCCCCCCCTTATGTAAACATAAATCAAAATATGCACTGCCACGCCACACCAGCAATCGACCCACCTGCCCCCTCCCCACCGTTTGCCATGTCTGAGTTCAAGCAATCAGTTTCCTCCTGCAATCCTCCTTCCTTTGTTTTGCCCAATCGGACCCACAATAACTGTACACACACACCAGGTTTCAATTTTGGCATAAAAGGCCGCAGCTTTACTAAACAGTAATCATTTTATTTACAATACATAAAATTCTCTATATACAATCCATAACCTTGTACACAGTTATGCAAGAGACTCCTGGGGCAGCGAATTCAGGTGGTGCGGTGCTTCCAATGGGAAGAAACTCTGGCCCTTGAGTCGGGCAGACCCACCCAGGGCCATGCCTCTCCTTCGGACAGCTCCCCCCCAACTCAGTTGCATCTGGGGGTATCATACCAGTTGAGCAGGAGCTGGTGCCCGCCTAGGGTCACCTTCCCCATCCTCCAGCCCTGAAACCCCTACAATGCCCACCGTGTTCTTGGGTACCTCTTCCCGGTAGCATACCCGCCCAGGGTCGCGCCACCCGGGCCCCGGGTCACCCAATACCACGAACGCTTAATTTACCTATCCACCCTGAATTTATGCCAACCATGACAGTTTGCTGCAACACTGAAATTGCGGGCCCACGAGGGCCAATAACTCACCATCCCCAACACTTGCCGCCCATTGAAACAAAATTTTTGGGTGGGTGGGATGTCCAGAAGGTCAGGGCCAGTTCAGAGAAGGGAATCCTCTCAGCACTCCCCTTAAAAAACTGTTGACCCTCCCGGAGCTCAGGCCGCTCCCTCCCATTGTGGGAGGCCCATGCTGATTGGCCTGCTCTGGTAGCGGGCTGGGCCACCATTCACGAGGTGTGGTGGCCCAACAACATGGCTTGCCCAACAGCAGTTTTGGGCCGTGTGCAAAGGACCCCCCGGTGAGAGGCCGGGGGAAGTCATTTCTGCCTGCCTGCCTGGTAAGTTGCTCTTGTTTGTATATTTGGCTGGTGGCATCAGTGCCCCATAGCAAACAACAAAGGCAAAAGGGCTCAGCGCCACACAGACACAGTGTGACTCACAATGTCCTTGCTTTCCTCTTTTTGTTGCCTCTGCCTGATTTGTTACCCCGCCTTAATTTTTTTTACTGTACTCTGCTGAGTACAGTGCATACGCCTGCCAACACCCCTGACCTGAATTGGGTCTACTATAGTCTGATTCAGCACTCCGTCTCTCCCCAATTGGCTTCAGCTCCTGGGTATTTGAACTGCCTGGTGCCTTCACCTGGAGCTCATCTCTCTGTCTCCTGAATTTCTTTTCTTTTTCTAACCTCTGCAACACTGTCTGTAATGAGCCTAATGTACCCACTGTTGAATTTGAATTGTTAGAGTAAGGAACTACAATCATTTTTGAATTGTTAGAGTAGGAAACTACAGCCATTTCTGGAGTGTTTTTTTCTGCCTTAAGCTATTTAAATATTAGCAAAGTCTGAAATTAAAAACTGCTTTGTCCAATTGCTGAATCGCTGCTTCCCCCTTCTGCAACATCCCCCCGCATGCCTTTCCTCAGTATACTGGTGACACTGCTAGTGCCTAATACCAGCCACTCCCAGAGCCATTCTTTCCCTCCCTGGCTAACTAAGTACCCTTAATTTCTCACCTTGTTACTGAATTCTTTGGTCTCCTTTCTTCCCCGCCTCAAACTCTGATGCCTTTGTCCTGTCGGTGTATGCTGATTTCTCTCTTCTGGATGGCCCTGAGCAGGCTCCATCTTCTGCTTAGCGGTCCGGTGCTGAACACAGCCAGCTACAGGCGCTCCCAGCCCACTCTCAAGAGTAAGCATCGAGGTATGCTTCAGGAAAGCAGCTCCAGTCTGGTTTGCTAGCCATGAACTCAATTGGTGGATGGTGCTTGAATTGGGTCTACTATAGGCTGATTCAGCACTCTGTCTCTCCCTGATTGGCTTCAGCTCCGGGGATTTGAACTGCCTGGCATCTTCACCTGCAGTTCATCTCAGTGCTGCCTAAATTTCTTTCCTGACCTCTGCAACTGAATCTGTAATGAGCCTAACGTGCCCACTGTTGAATTTGAATCCTAAGAGTAGGGAACTACAGCCATTTCTGGAGTGTTTTTCCTGCTTTAAGCTATTTAAATACTCCCCCCCCCACACACATACTTTTCCACTTGCAAGTTATACCTGTCTACCACTTGAGGGCACTGTTCCTAAGCCAGCATTATTCAAAGGGCAAGAATCGTTCTATCTTTCTGACACATCACCTGACTTTAAACTAGGTTCTACTTATGGCTTCTACTCCACCTTATCTAGACCTGTCACTTAACTAGGCATTACCGAATTACCTTTCCCTAACCACTCCAAGTCGTCTGCAAAAAAAAAAAAAAAACTTCTTGCCTGACCCTCGCATACCACAGAATGCTGACTTTACAAATAAGCTGCCTATTCTCCTCACTCTCTTTACTGTCTCACTTCTTCCCACGCCACCTGCCCATGCAAACCTCCTAAATAAACCCCAGTAAACCCTCTTGCTTATTTTCTTCCTCTAATTTGAGCCCTTTGATCTCGATGTTGGGATCCCCCACTCCATGCCTCCAACTTTGGGCTCATCATACTTTTCTATCCTGTGCCTTCTTCTCCTCTCTTCTGTCCCTAACTCTTATGCACTCCTGTGCTCCCTATCTATCCGGTTTGCTTCCTCTTACTATCTGCCTACCTCCTATCGCCTAGTCACATCTAAGTCATGGTACAAAAGTTCAAAGCTCCACTTTATAATCATCTTCCTTCTCCTACTATCCGCCGGGGATATAAACCCTAACCCTGGCCCCCCTCTATCAAACATGTAGGTGGCCCGTCTCCCACAAACGCCCTCCTCTGCCTCCAACATGCCAACCCTCTCTCATGGTTTTAAAATCCTCCACCTTAACATAAGAAGTCCAATACCTAAACTAGTCCTGCTTCAACCCCTAGCACTATCTCTGGCCCCTAACCTCCTCATAATAACCGAAACCTGGTTAAATAATAAAACACTTGATCCCAGTATATACATCCTTGGCTACAATATCACCTGGCAAGACCGAGCAGGTAGGGGCAGTGGTGTAGCTATTTACACCTCGTCCTCCATTCATACTACCTCTGTCCTATCTGTATTGATCCCCACAGCTTATGAAGCACTTGTCCTCAGGCTCTACATGCCTTACTCCATACCAATCTACATTTCTGGGATTTACTTCCACTGGCCTCCCCTACTATTGCCTCTAATCTTCTCTCTCAAATTTCTACCTCATATCAAATGGCAAACTCTATATACTAGGTGACTTTAACCAAAACTGGCCTGACCCCTTCCTATCCAAGCTGCGTAACAACATTGCAACCCTTAACTTAATGCAATTGATCCACGAGCCAACCCAACTAAATACTAAATCAGGCAACCACTCAGTCATCGATTTGGCCCTAACCTCACATGTCCACAGAGTAACTGAATCAGACCTCCTCCCAGATGCACTCAGCGACCATATGATCTACTTGGTCCATAAACTCCACCGCTTAAAAGCATACATAAAACATTGCTTGTCAGCTCATATAAATCCCCAGACCTTATCCACCTCCTATATGATCTAGCCCACACTGACAGGTCTTCTATTTCCTCTGTTACCACAGTTAACAAAGCCCTGGACTATTTCCAAGGCCACTTTCTTAACATCTGGAACAAGCACGCACCTTTAAGCATACTTGACTATGCAGAAACCACCTCCGTGGATCACACTGAAATTGATATCATGTATGAGAGCTCGAGACTGGGCTTGCAAGGCTCACAAAGTCTCTAAATCAAATGCTGACTGTGACAGATATTGAGCCGTCAGAAACTCCTACTCCAAGACTACAAGGCTCGCTAAGTCTGAATACCTTAGATCTACCTTTGATGCTAACATACATACCCGTCAAAATTTTGGAAAGTTATTAACTCCCTCATCTCTCCCCCCTCTAAATCCCAAACTCCACTCATCTGTGTCAATAATGGCCTTACGTCTGCCCACCTCTCAGTTGCCAGTGAAGTCAACTCTTACTTTACCTCATGTGCTGCTGCTGTACTAGCTTCTCTTCCTCCTACCCAACCAGTCGTGTCTGTCCGCAATAACTCACACCCAAGCACCCTCCCTAGCAACCTCTTCTCCTTCTCTCTAGTCTCACCTCATGATACTCTAAATGCTCTCCTCACTCTCAACCCATCTAAGGATTCCTCACCTGATGGCCTTGACCCCAAACTTCTCTTCCTCTCTGCTCATGCCATTTGTTCACCACTGTCTGCCTTACTAAACCTTTCCTTCTCACTGGTCTTCGTCCCTGACCCATTGACACACACTGTAGTTCTCCCACTACCCAAGGGAGGTGTCCTTCTATGCTTGGAACTATCAGCCAATCTCTCTCTTACCTATTCTCACTAAGCTTCAGGAGCACCTGGTCCTCTCCCAACTCTCCTCTTACCTCTCCAACTCTGCCTTTTTCACTTCCTACCAATCTGGTTTTAGGAAAGATCGCTCCACTATGATTTCCTTACTTAGGCTCACCGATTCCATACTCTCAGGTATGGGCAGTGGTCTAATCACATCTATGATCTTTGTCAAACTTGTAAAAGCTTTTGACATTGTCTCCCACCCTCTTCTCCTAGATAATCTGCAATCTGCTGGCCTGTCTGATTCAGCCAGAAACTGGTTTAGCTTCTACCTTACAGGCCGGACACAGTCAGTCAAAATTTCTGACTCCGCAACCCCCACTCCAAATTAATGCTGGTGTACCCCAAGGCTATGTCCTCCCCCCCCCACTATTCTCCATATTCCTTAATGACCTCCTGTCAGAGTGCATCTCCTCCTCCATCCACATGCATGCTGACGATACTGTCCTTTTCTACTCTAGTCAATCACCAACTGATGTTGCTTTCACACTTCAGCATGACTTTGAGAAAGTTCAGCAATGGCTAAGCTCCATCAGCGTTTCCTCAATGCCAAGAAAACAGTCTCCATGACCTTCAGCACTAGGCAGAGACTCTAGACTAACTAAATTGCCCACCTTCTACACCCTTGATGGCTCTACATTGGAGGACAAATCCTCCTTTTGGTATCTTGGGGTCTGGCTAGACCAGCACCTAAACTTCACTGAACACATAGACTCCATCCTGAAAAAGCTGTGCCCCAAATTAGGTGCCCTTTACAGGAACTGAAGCTGCCTAGCTCTACAGGCCAGGCGGGAGATTGTCTAGACAATGATACTACCCATCTTTGACTACTGCGACTGAGTCTACAGTGCCGCACCAAAGTCATCCTTAACCAGACTGGACACCCTTTTCAATGCTTTCTGTTATTTCACTCTGGATGCCCCTTCCTTTACCCACCACTGTGATCTATATCGCTCTCTAGCTTTTCCTTCCCTGGAAAACTGCTGTCTAGCCCACAGTATAAAATTTGTTTCTAAATTCTGGTTTGATCGCCCCCTTACCTTGCCTCCTCACTGTCCTCCCACTCCACTGCCCTCCCTCCCTTAGATCCTGTGACTCCTGCACCCTAGCTATACGCCACACCACCTCTATAGGTCAATCATCGTTTCCTATAGGTTCCCTAAGCTCTGCAACTCAATGCCTCATCAAATCAGGTACTCTTTGTGTGAAGCAAATAAACAAATCAAAACGAAAGAAAAAGCCTCTATGGTTCTCAAAAGAGGTGGCTGTGAAAGTCGGAAAGAAGAAGATAGCATTCAGGAAGTATAAGGAAACACAGGAGGAGCAGGACCGAGAGCTGTACCAGTTAAGGCAGAAGGAAGCAAGAGGAAGTCATAATAGCAAAGGCCCAAACTGAGGAAAAGATAGCCAACTCAGTTAAGAAGGGGATAAAACCTTTTATAGGTATATCAGCGGCGTAGAAAGACAAGGGAGGGACAGTGAGGCTGAACAGAATGAACGGTGAGTGGGCAGAGGGGGACAGTGAAAAAGCAGGGATACTGAACGGATATTTCTGCTCAGTATTCACAAAAGAGGAAGGAGGGGGAAGTGCCTAATCCAATTAACAGAAGCACTCTTGGTAGGGGATCGATCCCAGTCCTTTCACAGAAGAAAGGGTTCTGCAAGAACTCCTAAAACTGAAGGTGGACAAAGCAATGGGGCCTCATGGAATTCACCCCAGAATTCTAAAAGAATTAAGGGGGAAACTAGTGAAACCACTGGCTACTCTTTTTAATAAATCATGGGAGGATGGTGTGGTACCCGAGGACTGGAGGAAGGCAGATGTGATTCCCCTTCACAAAAGTGGGACCAAGACAGAGGCAGGACACTACAGACCTGTCAGTTTGACCTCTGTGGTAGGGAAAGTGATGGAGTCACTTCTGAAGGAAAGAATAGTTGAGTACCTAGAGGCCAGTGGGGCACAGGACCCAAGGCAGCATGGGTTCACAGCGGGAAGGTCATGTCAGACGAATCTAATAGATTTCTTTGACTGGGTGACCAAAGTAGTAGACCAGGGAGGGGCTGTGGACATGGCCTACCTAGACTTTAGCAAGGCATTTGACACAGTCCCACACAAAAGATTAATAGTCAAATTAACCAACCTGGGAGTGGGTCCCAGGGTGGTAGCCTGGGTAAAAGATTGGCTGGACAACAGGACACAGAAGGTAATTGTAAATGGAGTCCACTCTGAAGAAAGAGGGGTTACTAGTGGGGTACCACAGGGTTCATATTGGGTCCAGTCCTTTTTACTGTCTTCATAAGTGACATTGCAGAGGGACTAGAAGGAAAAGTATGCCACTTTGCAGATGACACAAAGATCTGCAACAGGGTTGATATACAAGGAGGCGTGGAAAGGATGAGAAGGGACTTGGCAAGGTTGGAGGAATGGTCAGAAGTATGGCAGCTAGGATTCAATGCAAAGAAGTGCAAAATAATGCACCTAGGAAACAAGAACCCAGGGGAAGAATACACAACGGGGGGGAGGTAGTAACAACAACAAAAAAGGAAAGGGACCTGGGGGTAATCATATCAGATGACCTTAAGGTTAGCAAGCAATGTAAGAAGGCAGTAGGGAGGGCTGAGGGGATACTGGGATGCACAGGGAGAGGCATCAGCAGCAGAAAACAGGAAGTTGTTATCCCTCTGTACAGACAGTTGGCGAGACCCCATCTAGAGTACTGTATCCAGTTCTGGAGACTCCATCTCCGCAAGGACATAGACAGGATAGAGGCAGTCCAGAGGAGGGCAACTAAAATGGTGCAGGGTCTGCAAGAGAAGCCGTATGAGGAGAGACTAAAGGAGCTTAATATGTATACCCTTGAGGAAAGAAAGGGGGACATGATAGAAACTTTTAAGTACGTCAGTGGAATCAACAAAGTCCAAGAGGGTAGCATCTTTCAGAAAAAGAGATGTGCAAGAACAAGGGGACACGATTTAAAGATAGAGGGGTGGTTCAGGGGCAATGTGAGGAAGTATTATTTCACAGAGAGGGTAGTGGATGCATGGAACAGCCTTCCTGAGGAGGTTGTGGGGTCTAAAACTGTGGGAGAATTCAAGAATGCATGGGACAGACATAAGGCAATTCTTGTGGGAGGTTGAAGAAATAGGCTGTTGGTTAACTAGGATCTCGGTCTATCCTGTAGGTAGGGAAATGGGCAGACTCGATGGGCCAAGCGGTCCTTATCTGCCATCAAAGTCTATGTTTCTATGTTTCTCTTCCTCTCCGTGGTCCATCTCGACCTCCTCCTCAACTTCTTCTCTCCATCCTGTAGCTGCTCCTAATTTAACCCTCTGGCTCACCTCCTCCTAGTTTCCCCTCTGGCTTCCCCATCCACTTTCCCAGCTTAGCATTTAATGTGAGGAGAAACCAATGTACTTTATTGCACTTCCTTGTCCATACTGTACATATTACATCTGCAGTGCTGTTAATTTACTCCTCTTGCATCAAATCCCAATGTTTAGCCAATGCTACTAACTGATGTATTGTTTTTTTTTTACTCTGTTGCTTCTCTGTTTTATATTATCTTGGGAAATGTGTTGTTGATTATTGTATATATACTTTTCTATAATACGGCATGGAAATGTGCTTTTGATTACTGTACTCCCATGTTCCCCTTCCCCCAGGATGCTCTGTAAGACAAGCAATTTTATATTGTTCAGTGTGTCTTTCCTGGTAAAACTTTTCAATAAATAAATAAACATAAGACTCACTTTTATAAGGCCCGTAATCCAAGTGCTGATACTACAGTATACAAAAAAAGCACAATTTTCAATAAATGCAGTATGCACATTACCAAGCATATGTCACAGTCTGTACAGGTAAGCATAAACTCCAAAATAAAGTACACTGCATGGCACACACTGTCCTCTATACGCAAAACAGATGCTAAAAACTGTGCTCTGTGCACATTTCACTGAGTACTCCCAGGAGGAAGGGGCACACCCAAGGCCATGGTTTCCCAGAGATTTAAGCCAGTGTTTTTTTTCTCTCCTGAGAGTCTGGATGTTGTGAATTGACACTGTCTGACAAAAATAAGCAGTACTTTTATAAGGTCCTAATGCAAGTGTTGATACTACAGTATATAAAAAAAGCATCACAACACACACTGTCCCCATATGCTAAACAGATCTTAAAAATTTGCTCCACGAACATTTCATTAAGACCTCAGGTGAGGAATGGGGACACCTCCCAGGTCATGGTATTCAAGGGATTTCAATCACTGCCGCAGTAGCCCCATGCAGGCATACCTTTTGAAGTTCCTGTTGTACTAAATACAGTACCAAAAGTTCCAGTTGTTAACACTGAATAGGGATTTTCACTTTGTGTCAGTTTTTAGCTGGTCATGACAACTGTTAAATGTGTAGCAACCTACTTGCCACCTATTCAGATGTTAATATCTAGCCCACAGACCAGTGAGCAGTGAAAATGGGGGAAGGCAGATCACAGGCATGACATGATTAGAGTGTTAAGGACAACTTACAGATTTGATTTCAGCAAGATCACAGAGAAATACTTGTTTGGTAAAGAGACTGTAGCATTTATAAGAAAAAATATCTTTCATGCAAGTTTGATGTCCAACCCAAAGTACAGCGTATCACAAGGCAGAGTGGAATATGTGAGTGAGGATGGGGATTGCTAAAGGTACTGTATGACTAGATTAAATAGTTTGCAGGTACCCTAAAATGTGAGCCAGCTTAGAAAAGTGATATTGCTATTTCTACACTCAAATGCACAAGACTGGCAAAGATTGAAGGTTAGAGCTATCAATATTAGCATCACTTCACTAAACACCGACTATCCCCCTGCTCGGAAAGGTATGTTCCAGAAATGAAAATAAAAACAAAACAACACAGTACACATTGTACAGTGGAACAGGTTTTTCAAAATGGCTGAAGCAAGACTGGCAACGCCACCAAGCCTCTTTGTGTTGGGGTTCCTGGTCCTACAGGGTGGAGTTCACCACGCCCACTCAAAAGCAGTGGTTGACGAATGATTGGAACTAGAGTGAGTACAGTAAAATGTGGTACATGCAACATATAGTACAGTATTTATACTGTATTATGGAGTGAATATAGAGACTCAAATAGTCTTCTAACACCAAAAGGATTGATTGCACTGGGATGAGGTGTTCCCGATAACCATAAGGTAACACCAAACAAAATCAGGCACTCACTACCTCCAAATTCAAAATAAGATGCGGCTTTGTATTCACAGGAAGAGGCTCTGGATGCTATTGCATATTTTTTTTTAATTCTAGAGGCAATGAAGCTACTTCATCCACCGAGTTTTTACTTCAGTTACTGTATCTGAATTTGTTCTGAAATTTAATTCCTTCACTTTTCTGGACCAGTTTTATTTACAAATAAAAGAGACAGCAATTGGGGCAGCATTTGCACCCAGTGTGGTTAATTTATATGTGGGGCTCTGGGGATCTAAGGTGATCAGGGTTCAAGATGTAAATCCATTCTATGGCGAGATTGACCTTTTTCGTCATTTTAGTGATGATATATTTATTATTTGGAACGGTAATCTGCAGGAGTTTGAAGACTTCGTGGAATACTTGCATTCCTCAAATTCGAAATTTAGTTTCGCATACAAGGCTAGTAAATATGAAGTGGATTTTTTAGATTTGAAAATTCAAAAAGATGACAGGTAATCTACAGATGGGTATTTACGGGAAAGAAAGTGACTGTAACACATTGTAACTGGCATCCCATTGCCATCCTTACCACACTGTGTGCAACATCCTCAAGGGCCAATATTCAAGGTTGCAATGCAATTGCATCACAGATGAGAGTTATGCAAGGGCAGCCTCAGAGCTGACTGCAGGATTGGCTGAACGGGATATTGTTCTAGAGTAGTGGAAGACGCAGCGCATTATAGCCAGGTCACACAATAGGCTGGATCTCATTCAAGAGACTGAAAATGTAGCACTTTGAATACTAGATTAAATTTTGTAACTACCTATTTTGTTCATGCAAGTTATTTTGAGAACATTATTAGGAAGAACTGGCACATCCTTGAAGGAGAGCCAGCACTATAGAAGTAAGTGAGAATCCCCATGGATGGCTTACCATAGAGGCACTAGACTGCAAGATATGTTAGTACATAGCAGACAAAGGAGGTCTACAAATGCCACTTGGTTACAAAATAATTTGAAAGGCTGTTATTAAATGATGTATGTATTACAAAGTTATTTCTTCAGGAGACACTTTTCAAACCCGATAATAAAAAACAGTTTTTGATTAGACAATTTATGACCTGTAACAGCTGTGGTGTCATTTATGCTGCTATGTAAATGTGGAGTCTTTTACATTGGAAAACTAAGAGGCAGTTTAAAGTACATGTTGGGGAACATTGTAGAGCCATAACAAATGATGATGAGAAATATGCTCTGCATTGCACATTAAAAAGCAAATAACCCACAGCCAGCCCAGTGGCGCTGAGGGTTGAGGTGCTGGACGCCACGGTGACTCAAGTTTAAGAGCGATTGGACCACCATAGGTCGGCTGGGGGTGGGGGAGGACTGGAGAGGACTGAGCAGCTGTCAGGAAGCTCTTTCTCCCAGATTGTAGGTTAGCTTTCCAGCCCTTGACTGCTACTGAGTGGAGAAGCGATGATAGTGTCAGGCAAGCGGGGCTGGCACTAGGCTGGGTGGGTGGAGCAGGGTCATTGCCAGTTCTGTTGTGCATGCGCACCTCCATGTGCATGCGACTGTGTCTGCCAGGATCCCATGGAGTTACTGAGGAGAAAATGGGAAAAGCCCGTGTTCCCCAGTCACCGTATGTGACGGCCCTCCAGGTGCCCCCAAGGGCCTGATGGCAGGAGTAGGTGGCAATGGGCAGGCAAACAGTTCTATGGAAAAAGAAAAAAGCAAATAACCCAGAAGAACATGGCTTCATTTATAGCCATTGATAAAGTGTGAACATCCAAGTGGGGGAGGGATTTTAACAAGCTACCTCTGAAATGGGAAGGAGTTGGAGTTACACACTTGGAGCTTGTGTATCTTGACATTAATGGGAATTCTGAACTAGCCAGATATCCATAATTTTCCTCTGATTAAAAGTGATCTTAGTGATTTATGAAAGTTGGTGAAGCGTACAATCTGTGTACTGTATGGTTCTCCCGGTTTTATTTTTAAACAGAGGGACCACAATTGTCCCTTTTTTATTCTGATTGACAGGTGTTATGGTTTGGGATTTTAGAGGTTATTTATGTATTATGTATATGTATCTATTATTCATGTAATCTGTATGTAATATTTATATATTATTTCCATAGAAACCTCAGGTTGGTAGCAGATATTTGTGTTTTCCCTTTAAATAAATCTTAGGATATAGATAATTGTCTGCTTTACTGAAGCTGGAAATGTTTTCATCGAATATAATTGTAATATGTATCAAATTGTTTGTTTTTTTTTGTCTTACAGCTTTGTTCTGCACCAGGTCTCAAAATGCTTCCTACAGTAGCGACCTTATATTCTTTCTGACTAAAACTCTTTTTTTTTCTCTCTCTCTCTTTCTATGTTGGGGTTCTAAAATTGCATATCCAAATACTTAGTATATGACAATACCAGGACCCAATAAGCTTCCTGCAGTAGTGATAGCATATTCTTTTTATGTTGGGGTTCTAACTTCACATATTTAAATATTGAGTATTTGATAAGGTATACTAAAAGTGTTGACATCTTTTCCACATAGTTTAACTGTATTTATGGTACATAATTCACAAGAATGCTCATTCGTTTAGCATTTATTTTTTTAATTTTGAATAATATGAATGCAGTTTTTATGCAAGTCTTGTATTTAATTGTATTGATTTGTGAATGGGTTTAGGCTTGTATATATTAAGAAGTGATGATTTTGAAAATTTTCATGACACCTGATTGTGATGTCATACATTACGTGTATAAATAGAGTTCAATGTTTGGAATAAGTATCTTTTGATAAAGGAGCAATCCAAAATATGTCAAGGTGCTTTTATATCAGTAGGCACACAATAAATATTTTCCACAGTTTAATAGAGCAGAATCTTTTATTGAATTTGGAGGTGGTGGGTGCCTGATTTTGTTGGATGTTACAGACTAAAATAGCCATGTTCAATATTGTATTTTTACAGGATGCTCAAGGGATGACTGTGGTCCTGAGGGAGGTCACGGTGGGGGGGACAGACAAAGAGGGATGACACTGGCCAGTGTTTCCAGAGGGCACACAATTGCCACCAGTGCTGTCACACAAAGGGGAGCACTGTATTGACCCATATGACAGGGAGGGCATGTTATGGACCACCAAGTGAGTAGTGACAATAGTAATACTTTATGAGCACGGTATAATGAAATTTTGCAGTCTATTCCCAGCACTAAAAAGACACCTTCAACTTCGTGTTGCAGATTGACAATAATGGAAAGGAAGCATGGACCCTGAGAACCTCATTTTTGACAACTACAGTACCATACTGTATTACAACAATAAACCTCACAGAAAATGGCTAATATGTTTGCCATTTTGCCTGAAATTTCAGAATCATGTTTCCCAATGCCCCTAACAACCCCTAGAAACACAAGTCTGTACTCCAAGTGAAAGTTCATTGGGGGCTTCATGTGCTCTCTGAAAACAGCTTTGTTCCTATTAACACTAATGCATTTAGTGTCACAGAAAATGACTGCTATGTTTGGCATTTCTGTGTACTTTGCATACAGTTTCAGAATTATGTTCCCCAAGATATCCCTAACCACTCCTAGAAGAAAAGTCTGTAGTCCAAGTGAAAGGTCATTTTGGGAGTTGGGGAGCTTCATGGTCTCGGAGAAATAGCTTTTATCCCCAACATTAATGTATTTAGAGTGTCATATCAAATGGCTGATATGTTTGGCATTTCTGCATACTTTTCCTGAAATTTCAGAATCATGTTCCCCAAGGTGTCCCCTAACCAGCCCTAGAAGCACAAGTCTGTACTCCAAGCAAAGTTCATTTTTGAGGGGGCTTCATGTGCTCTGAGAAACAGCTTTCAGGCCTTGGACAGTCACACACATTGGAAGAGGAGAATGATTGCTAGGACCATCAATGGGATGGAAAAGAAACAGCATATGGGGATTGGCACTGCTGCAGCACAAAGAGGTGTCACGTCACTGTCTGCAGCAAAATACCTGAAAATCACATGCTGTGTGAATGGCAAAAACAACGTGATCCTGGGCATACTGCACCTCTTGTGCTGACCCCAAAAGGATTGCAAATTGCTCTCTGTCCCAACAAGCACTTTCCCTCACATGGTTTTAAAACATAAAATCCACCCACCCACCTCAGCCTTACCACCTTCCTAAATAACCTTTAGGGTACCACTAAGTAGCCTCGTAGTTTTACATTTGTCAGCATCCTGTCCAGCACTGTACAGTGACCCTCTGCCTCTTCCTCCTTCAAAAGTATTATAAGGTCTCCTCTTAGTCATTACTCTGCCCCCTCGTAAAACAAAAAAAAACTACCCTGCATATCTTAGCCACTAAACTCACTCTATGCAGAGCCTAATTGAGTCACTCCATTTTTTTATATCTGCACACTTTTTTGGTCAAACACTATAAGATGATCTTCTACTGCTTCCTATTACTGTGGGGCTCAAATGCTGGATTCATGCCCCATTATGATTTTGTGTGGGCCCCAGAAAGCACTGCTGGGATGAGAAACAAGCATTCTGGCCCATTAGCAGTGATAGGAAAAGGCAGTGGATCATCAAGCTGCCTTCAACCATTCAAATCCAGTACAGGTTGGTAGTGGACAAAAGCCATTGTCACCTGAGGGCTGTTCAGTAGCCTATGTGCAAAGAGTTGCAGTGGTCTCAGTGCATTTCCCACTGGGCAGGTGTCCGCATCACAAAACCACCAACAAAGCTGGCACAAATTGGCACCCTTGTTGGCAGTCTCACATGAGAGGCCAAGGGCTGAATGGGCATGGAGTCTGAACTACCCTCTTACCTATGTGGTAGTCTCTCCACGACAAGGGCAGTGTGGGGAAGCTTGCACTGTGATCACCCATGCTGTACCTGTCATGTGGATACACAGAGGACTTCAGATTCCAGTGATTTCCATCCAGAACCTTTCATGAGCACTAAAAATTTACAAACAGAAAACAAAATTTAGGGAAAAGCTGCCTTTTACCAGAATAGGGTACCATTATAAAAATAGGGTGACTCAAGGAGACTCAGAACTCGTTGGGAGGGTCTGAGGGCTGAGATGGTTAGGGTGAATTTTAATTTTATAAAGCTACCCACAGGCAGAGTAATGGGCAGAAAGGAGTAGAGCAGTCTCTGTCTAACTTACTGGGGCAGTTTCTGTGTAATTTCTGTGGCCAGATCCAAATTCTATGGCCTGCCCAAAATTCTGTGACTTGTCTTAATTTCTGTAACAATCATCACGTGCCACAGAACTGCAGAAAAGGGGGGCCTTGGTTGAAGTCTAAAAAATCAACTGCATCACCTTTTCTTGAAAGCAGTTTTTCTGGCTGTATAATGCCGTAAAAATTCAATAAAAACAAATTTAAAAAAAAGAATGCCAAGTGGCAGTTGTGTTGGTTGTTTTGTGATGACAACTGTTGACTAAGAATTGGATTGAGATGCCACAGCTCATTTCACATAGGCGGGATCGTAGTAACTTTCTGTCACCACTAACCTGAGATGGATTCAAATTGTGAAAGACTCTCCAACTTGCTACCAATCTAATGAGCCATCCAGTCCCATTGTAAAAGAGAGGCAGTAGGATAATTATCATATGGGAATAATAAACCAAGTAATGTGATTGCCTCATTGTGCTCACATGACCATGAATTATTCCAGCACAACATAAAACAAAAATAGTTAACTTTCTGAACCTCATTATTTCCTTTTTTAAAATATTCAAAATTAAGGGAGCCATTTTATAATTGCAGAACACTCCAAGTTGTGTTTTTTTATGGGATAAGGTTCACAAGGTATTTGCCTTGCCTTGCCTCAGGCCTCATTCCCTGAGGTGAGCCATTTTCTCACATTATACCGAAAGGTCCTTGCAGCCATTCAGAAACAGAGGTACTGTCTGGTTACTCAACCACACAATGGAATCTCATAATGCAACAGTTTTCTAATCTTTGCATTATAACTGGATGAAACAAATTATTCTTCACTGTCTGTAGCTATCCTGTAAGCAAGGCCCTGGAATTCTGGTGTTGCCGCAGAATATATACTAGATGCAGCAAATTCATTGTTTTGGTGAATTTTCATATAAATATACTGTTTTTCCATAGTGTCAGGCTTTCTTTCCCACCTCGCTTATCCTGAAGCCCTCCTCTATGCTCAGCATATGATGTCATCGATGACATCACATCATATTTAGCCAATGACAGGACTGCATTCTGCCAGAGAAATGAATAAATCATGCTGCAGAAATCAGAAAATTCTGCTGCAGAACACTAGGGCCCTGCCTTATAGGGCAGAAATGGTAGCAGCAATGTCTTGTTTTGTGTCCACAATATTTTTTAATTTAACACAAAACAGTAGAGATATGCTCAGGACACCCTGGCAATCAATTGAATTGTGGTATTCTTCACCAACTGTAAGTGGCGATCAAACTTTCGGATAGAATTTGGTCAGAGCATTGCAATATTCCAGTCTGATGGGTACTATGTCAAAATCATGCAGCAAAATTTGTAAAGTAACAATGGCACATGAACATCAGCTCCAACAAAACAGCGAGCAGCACTAACAGCTCGCACTCAAAACCATGAAAATAACCGCAGAAGCAGGGGAACGGCACTTGGGGGTCGGAGGGCAGATTAAATATTATCACCCGGGGATGCAATTCAGGGAGGGGACAAAGTCGGAGGGGGAGATTAAATATTATCACCCTGGGGATGCAACTCAGGAGGGGGACAAAGTCAGGAGGGGAGATTAAATATTATCACCCTGGGGGATGCAACTCAGGAGGGGGACAAAGTCGATAGGGGCAGATTTAAATATTATCACCCTGGGGAGATGTAACTCAGGAAGGGGGACTAAGTCAATAGGGGCAGATTAAATATTATCACCTGGGGATGCAATTAAATATTATCACCCTGGGGTATGCAACTCAGGAAGGGGGACTAAGTCGATAGGGGCAGATTAAATATTATCACCGGGGATGCAATTAAATATTATCACCCTGGGGTATGCAACTCAGGAAGGGGACTAAGTCGATAGGGGCAGATTAAATATTATCACCCTGGAGGGATGTAACTCGGGAAGGGACAAAGTCGGAGGAGGAGGACAGAGTAAATATTATCACCCTGGGGGATGCAACTCTGGTAGGGGACAAAGTCAGTAGGGAGGCAGATTAAATATTATCACCCCAGGGGATGCAATTCGGGAGGGGACAAAGTTGGGAGGGGCAGATTAAATATCATCACCGGGGATACAACTCAATGAGGGGACAAAGTTGGGATGGGGTGTGACAGCAGAAAAAGGAAAACAATGCACTGAGACTTGAACCTGTTGGTTGGACGACTCAGCACCATTCACAGATTGTCACTCTAACCTCAAAGCCACACTGCCTGGACAGTGAAGCAGCACATAGTCATGCATTTACAGTGCTCAGCCTCACCGAATGATACCTCCTACATCTCTCAAATACCAAGTGCTGTAGTGACCACTTCACCAATATCACATTTGCTATTTTTCATTCAACGTTATTGAGTCGCTCTTTAACAGGACACTGTCGGATGTCACAAAGGCATGAACCGCATGTTTTGGTTCTGGGGACTTAGATACGGCTTGATCCAGGCGATATTCTTAAAACAGAAATAATCCAGCACAAACCAACGCTGACACCTGATGTTCTAGTGTCAGTTTCTGGTCTATAATGATGCTCAGATTCTTCATCCTATCCCTGGCCATGACAGGAGTGGTACCAATTTATAATCCAGCCACCACCCTCTCGAACCTGTTATGCTCTGAGCACCTGCATCCAGCAGTAGCACTTTTGTCTTGTCTGGATTCAACCTAAGCCAGCTGGAGGCCATCCAGTTGTGGTAACAGCAAGGCAGTCATTTAGCACATTGACTACATTTCTCTCCCAGGGTCAAACAATAGGTGTAGCTGTATATCAATCAATCAAAGTCTTTATTTAACCAGGCGATCACCATTGAGCAAGCTCATTTTAGGTGGACCTGGATTTGTCAACAAGGAACAATATACATGGGATGCAACATGCAAGAAAATAATACTAATACAAATAAAGTGAGATACAGTAATAAAGTACATACAAAGTATCAGTAGGTAACATTGACAGTAGTATATGTTTGGAACAGAAGATACAGCTGGTTTTGGGTAGGACACAATTTTTCATAAAAGTAAAGAAATATACATATCAGGTGCACGAACACAAATAAAACCTAATATCAAAAGATATATAGTTATATGGTATGGAGAATTTAGAGCTGGAACCAGGGTCAAAGGAATGTGGAAGGGACAGATATGGGGGCAGAAAAGGGAGAGGAAGAGTCGATTATAGATGTGATCAGTCTTTTAACAGTAGTAATTGGAGTGTACTTGGAATTATAGGAGTCACTATTTAGGGTAGACAGGTACAGGACTCCTTATTATGATGTAGATATAGAGATTGAAAGCTGCTAGGCTGATGGGAGTATCATAGGCATAGCAATGAAACTGTAGACTATACCCACAGATGACTTCCCACCGTGGCTGCATATACACCGCAAACAACATAGGTGACAAGATCAAACCTTGAGGGACTCCATAGGTCAGGGCAGCAGTGCATGATGAAACATTTTCCCACACAATCTTCTGTACACTACCAGAAATGAAGGACTCAAACCACCTCAACATGGTGCCCCAAGTCCAACCAAGTCCCTCAACTCAGTTGTTAAAAATCTCATATCTACGGTGTGAAAAGCTAATAAGAGCTTGAGGAGAACAAGGATAGAACATTCCCCTCTATCTCTAGTTAGGAGAAGATCATTTTGCACCCTGATGAGTGTTGTCACCATTTTATGATGTCCCTGAATCCTGACTGGCATGGTTTATGTAAGCCCCCCTCACAGGAGGGCTTATTTCTCACCCTTAGGGACCCTCCGGGGTGCTTAGGGAGTTTGTGTACTCAAGGGGGCATATTTTCTGCTGGCTGCCACTTGGGGGCAGCAGTTATGGCTTCTATATATAGGGGAGAGCTATATAAGGGAGAGCTAGAGTGAGAGGGAAGAGAGACCAGTGGGTATTGAGCAAGGCAGCTTGGAGGGGGCCCTCCCTCCTCTCAGGCAGGTCAGCAGTTTTGGTGCTGGTGTGATGGGTTCCTGGGTTTTTGGGGTCTCTGAGGGAGGTGAGCAGCAAGGCAGTTGGGGTCATTGGGTCTTGGGTCCCTTGAAATGGGTGGAGAGCATCCAGGAAGTCAGCATATCATCGGAGGGCAGACAGCATATGACCCTGGGGTACTGAGCCTAGTCTTTAGAGTAGAGTTTTGAGCCATCAGAGCTGGTAGGAAATGGCAGGGCCTCATCAGTGGGGTCAGAGGATGGTGGCAGCATTCCTGGACCCCTTTTCCTGCATGGCAGGGTGGGTTATAGTTTGGAAGGAGGGCATGGGTGGTGGCCTGGACTTGATGGGGCCTGTCATTTCCCATGTGCTTGGGCAGGTCCTGGGGCCTACAGGTGGGGCAGGCCTTTAGGCCAAAATACTGTTGGCTCACCCAACAGGAATCTGGAAGTATGGGAGCCACTGTAACTGTTTGGGAAGCTCGGCTTCAGGGAGAGTCATGGGTAAGGTTGGAGAAAGAGCACCAAGGACCAGGCCATTCCAGGACTGAAGTGAGAGAGGCTTTAAGGTGTCGGGCTGCAAATTCTTCACCCCAAGCATGAATTAACACAGCGGTGGCGGAGGAGCACATCGCCCCTGATGAGGATGAAGATCAAGCGACAGAAATAGGACTTCCGGTTCCAGTATGGCAGGCTAGACACCTACCCGTTGAACCTCCCCACTCAGCTCTCATCAAACTGCCTCCCAAAGAGGACATCTAATATTTTTTTTTTTTGCCTGAATTGACTATAACATCGTAGTGGGAGGGATACTGTACAATTTCTCCCTCGTAGAAGATGGCAAAAACCTCACCATAACCGCTTCCTCCCGATAGCAGATCTTGAGGAGACAGAGGACTGGAGCCTATCAGACAACGAGCAGTCTGGGGGAGTTATAGAGACCGAGGGGAGAAAATCTGCTGTGCCCACTCCAGAGAGAACAGGGGGAAGAGAAGGACATAGAACCCAAGCAGGAAAATATTCTCTGGGCGATCTCCGATTTTAGAAATGAGAGACTCAATAAGGGAACTACACACAGACATGAGCACTTTGCAGACTTGCGTGGAGAGCCAATCACCAGATCTCCTTAATGCCACTAGGACAGAAGATGTGAGGCGAAGTCAAAACTCCTTCAAGCAACTATACTTAGCACTACATCAGGAGGATGCTGAAAATAGAGCAGGCGCAAGAATATTCAGATATACGGCCTCCTGAGGGTGAGGAGGGGAGGATCCAGTGGCATATGCAGACCATCTTTTTCGCCAGCTACTCGAAAGAACCTGCCTTACCAGAATGACACTGAAAGAGCTCTAGGCCCAAAACCCTCCCATGCAGATGCCAGACCTAGATAATTGTGGTCAAGTTTCAAAGCTTCCAGACCAATGACCAGTTGCTAAGAAAGGCTTGGCAGAAGGGCGATTGATGTTAGATATACACTGTTTGCTTTTGACGATTATGCACCCCACACACAACAGCTGTGCAGAGAGTATTCTCCACTGTTCCCATTCCTCAGGGCAAAATAAAATTTTGCACCCCTACCCAGCAAAGCTCTGGGTGCAATTGTCATCAAGCCTGGTGACTTATTCATCAGCTCAAGAAGCAACAGAAGATCTTACCAAGAAGGGAATTCTTGAAGAGACGATTTCAAACCTCCGACCAATACAGCGGAATCATTGGCTGGCGACTGATGAGAGAGCCTTGATCCCTCCAGGACCTGTTGGATAAACTATGCCAGTATCAGAACCCCACCTCACCTTCCGAGTATCCGTGAGTAAGGTCTTGTTTCTCCTCCCTTGACTGACCACTGCCTCTCCTGCTCCAGGTAGCCTTATGTGCTTTGGGGGTGTGTTGGGGGTCTCTGATTGCCCCAGTGGAGTGCCCGGGATTTCCTTTAGGCCCAGGCAGCTTTGACGAGGGGACTCAGTATTTATTTATACAAAAAAATATATTACATAAAGGAAAAGAAAATCATAATCACCTCCTTCAGTCACTTTGGTTGCTATACTGGGCTTAGATTACAGGACAGAGGGCCTTCGGGCTGACCACTGGCCTGGGGATCCTGGGCACTACATGGGAGACGGACCCCCCCTCTTGCCCACTGATATTTTAAGCAGGCATTTTAGGACTCCATTTACTGAGTCCTGGGGCTTTATGGTCCAGGAGAATGTCGGAGAGGATGTTGGGGTCGAGGAGAGGGTCGAGGGGGACCAGACCAGCTCAATACAGATGAACTGTGGACACTATATGATTCTTCTACGAAGGGTCAAGAAACAAGAGAACTTTATCTGCCTCAGACTTTGCTCTCCTCCCCTCTTTCAGACATAATTAGAACAGTTTAATGAAGGAGAGGATGGTAGAGAGACACCTTATATGGAGAACTCTCACCCCCTTTTTCTTTTTTTTTTTTGTTTCTCCCTCTCCCCCTCCCTTTTTGTTTTCCCTTTCCCTCCCTTCCCTTTTTTAGCCACAAAGATGATATCTACAGTAAAGGACTGGGAGAACTACTTTAGTATGATTAAGGGCATGGGGGCTGAGGATTTAACAACTTTGAGCTTTCACTGAGGATCGGAGATCCGTTGAGCTTTTGAAGCCTTCTTTATCAACTGCCCAGTACATTCAGTCCCTCCTCCTTCCACCTCCTCTTTTTCTCCCCTTACCCAACAGAAGAGATGGCTTTGCTATACAAGGTGATAACTCGTCTCTATGAGACCGACAGGGGACCCATCTCATACCCCTTCCCCTTTTTTCTCTTCTCTTTTCCCAGACTTCTCTTGGTTAACAACCCGACTCCCCATCTAATACTCTTCAAAGCTCCCTTTCATTGAAGTGGCATCGTACTAAAACCAAATACCTTGGAATTTATACATAAAATTAAAGCACCTTGAATTAGTTAATTACGAACCTCTCTCAATACAAATTCAAGAGGATTTGAACAGATGGGGACGATTGAAGCTTACCTTTTCTCAAGGTATAGAGACCACACGCAAGAATATTCTCCCAAGATTGTTATATTTATTCCAGAATATCCCAACCTTTCTGACGGACTTTATTTTTGATCCTGGAATAAGACCATCCTTCTTTTCTTTGGGAGGGTCAAAACCAAGGATTTGTTACTCAATATTAACACTAACCTTGGAATGGGGGTGTTAATCTTCCCAACTTAAAACTCTATGCACTAGCTGCCTTCTTAAAATTATTCTTCATTTGGCTCTCCCCACGATCAGTCGACATGGAAGGACATTGAATTTTTACTTAACGATATGTATGATATGGAAAAAATAGCTTTTTATCTAGGAACATACCCCCTTTGAGAGATTTTTCGTACTCACTGCCCAGACATTAAGGGTTTGGCAAAAGACAAAATGAATAAAATCTCTAAAACAACTAATTTTCTCATTTACTTTAATCTTAGTGGATGAATCCTTTTTACTAGCTAATTATGACTCTACGTTTAAAACATGGCGGAGATTTGGCCTTAATTTTTATGGGCAATTTCTCAGCTCTTCTGGGGTGGTTTCTTTTTCTGTTTTACAAACCCAATATTCCCTTCCAGAGAGGGATAGGTTCAGATATACGCAGGTGATAAATTTCATACTTAGAGGGAGACCACAGTTTGTTTGCCCTCACCTCTTCCAGCGCTATGGAAACTAATAAGAGACACCTTACAGGGTAATTTATGGGATAAAATAATCAGTCACCTATACGGAATCCTACGGGAGACACTGGGAGATTCTTCTCTAACAATACTGGAAGCCTGGAATAAAGACCTACAAACAGAGGTTTCTTTTGAGAGATGGCAGGGGCAACTTTAAAAGCCATCAAGATAGCCGCCTTAATGTATGGCGGGAATTTGTGTGGAAGTCCCCTCTTGGTACTTCTGATCTCGGCAATACTTACTAAATATCGTCCTGCCTCCTATGGCTTCTGTTGAGAGGCTGTAACTGTAGACTAGCATATTTGGGTCACATTTTTTGGTTCTGCCCAAAGCTGACACCCTTTTGGTGTGCATTACAGAGTTGGCAGGATGTTTGTGAGTGGACATAGAACTAACAGCGGAAATTTTACTTTTGTCAATCTATCACCCTCATAGTCCCCGTTGGGACAGGACCTTACTTCCCTTATTCATTCTGGTAGCTAAGAAAACTATCACCCGACGGTGGATGACACCTAAGATACCCTCAACGAGTGACTGGCGAAAATTATTGAGGAAATTTACCAAATGAACAACTTATAGCTAAATTCTGGGATAGACTCCTCAATTTGAAATAAAATGTTGCAAATGGGTGTTCTACCAGTCAGGGTTGGACCCAGATTTTGTCCTCTATGGAATTGATTCCATTAGGAAAGTCCAGGGAGGATCCTTTCTCTCTCTCTGACACGAATCCCATCTGGTGGCCTGCCTCATGGGGAGGGAAGTAAAGAGGATAAGATAAAAGGGAAAGAAAAGGAAAAGAAGCATTGAAGTAAGGGAAGGGGAAGGAAAGCAGACGAAAGACGGGTTAACATATGATGCTTGTGTGGATATCTGTAGAACAAGGAAAATTACCATGTAATCACCATTTAATGATAAAACCTGAATAGGTGGTAAGGTTGATGGTAAATATTATTATGTAATATCATGTCTCACTTCTCAATAAAAATAAAATTATAAAAAAAAAAAAGAGAAAAATTGATTGGGAACAGCCCATTAGCAATGTGGCAGTTGTGAGGAGACATGGGAAAAATAAGCTCAGTGTGCAGATCAGTAACAGTGTTAAGGTGCTTAGCAGTGTCAGTGGGTGATGGGAGCTTCACGCTGCCAGAAAAATTAAAGTCCAGTCTCTGGTCCTGAGAAAAGTGTTTGCTGCTAGTTCTGTTGTACAGAAAAGTTATGCCTAAGTAATGCCTGTTTTGCTGTCTCTCTCTCTCTCTCTCTCTATGATCAGTCAGTGTAAAAAGTTAGCTCCATAGAGATGTAACTTTTCAAAGCTTGAAGTACTTGAAACCCTGAGCTCTTACAATCATTTAGGAGCACAGGAGAATAAAGTGATTGGTTTTGGGTAGAAATACGAGTCCAGTTTGATTTTTGCCACAAAGGGAGTCTAATGAATTTCAAGTCCTTTAGTTTTTAGGGGTTTGTGCAGTTTTCCAGGGGTCTTGAAGCATTTGTATCCTGTGCCCTCCTGCTTTGGGTCCGGTGGTTGGGAGAGGCCTGAAGAAGAACTGAATAGTTGGCCCACTGGATTCGCCTGCTGGGAGAAAACGTACACCTTTTGGGGCTCACTGCCGATGTGAGAAGACATCTTAAGCAAGGCACGCTTTTTCTGATGTAAAAATGCTGCTGTTAATCCGTGGAGAACTTAGTGAGATATCTAGAGTCTGGGACCCCCTTCCCCGGTACATCTAGCCCATAGACATTTGGGAATGGGGGTACACTTATAAACGGGGAAAAAAACACCAAATGCATCTCCAGCTGCATCATCACCACCTTCTTAATCATCTTCCCCAGAAAGAAAAGGTTTGACACAGGGCTGTAACTGGCTAAGATGTCAGGGTCCAAAGATAGTTCCTTTAGGAGGGGTTTCACCAAAGCCCTTTTCAGAACTAAAGGGAAAACATCCTCACTAAGGGGACACTGGATTATGTCAGCTGTCACTGGACCCAAAGACTCATAGTAGTCCACCAAACAACTGAATCAGTCCAAGGTCAAGCGAACACAAGAAAGAACACAGTTCCAAGATCAACAGGATAACCTCTCCAGCTGGTATTGGCTGAAGTCTCTCAGACTGACAGAAGGCCTCTGTTAGTCACATACTGGATCATACTGGGACCCAAGAGCACACTTGTGAATCACAATTGAATAGAGAGGCTAATCATGGAAAAACGCTCAAACTCCTCACAGCTCTCAGTTTTCAATATCTCTGTACTGCAGGCAAGATCCAGCAGCTTGTCTACAGTGCAGAAGAGCTGAGCTGGTCTGTTTCCCTCAGCAATCACCCATGACAGGAACTCTGCCTTTCTCAGTGACTGGCTCATGAAACTCCTTATAATGTGCTGTCATACTTAATCTGTTCTCCAACAATCCTGATCTCCAACAAGAATGCTCCAATTTCTGCCCTTTAGCCTTCAACTGTCCTAAACTTCTAATTAAACTGGGGAGCACTGACAGCAGACTCTAAGTGTACATGAAAAGGTGCAAGGAGTAAAGTTCTGTGGTGATAGCCATATTAGAAGCCCCCACCATGGTTTGCCACTCCTCAGCACACGCCTTCAACAAGCTTGAGCAGCTCGGCACCAACAAAAGCCCTAAAAGGCTCTATATTAGGTAAAGACTGGTACAGAACTAATTCCATCAGGGGTTCAGCTGTTTAGGAGAGACCCTGATATGAAAACGTACAGCATAATGATCCAATCAACTGACCAGATCAACACTGATGTTAAATATCTCAAGCCCCAGTGGAAAAAACAGGTCCAAGCATGGCCCAACTGTTGAGTTGCAGATGAAACCACCTGTGTGAACCCCAATAAATGCATTTGTCAGATGAACTGCTGTCTAGCCACAAGGGACTCATCATCAGTTCAGATACTGAAGTCCCCTAGCACTAGCCATCTGGAGCTTTATAATGTCAGGCTGGTAATGAACTCCCACATTCCTGCAGGAACCCATGGTCACACCTTGAAGGATTTTATACGCGGAGAATCCTGACCCCCACACCTGTGTCACCCTTAGCAGCCACACATTCAAACACCCTGGTCTCACCCAGTGGGTATGCTGCAAGTCTTAAATCAGATATAAAACAAATGGCCACACCCCTATGCTCCTGTCTCAGACAGTGCACAACAGTGTACGCTGGTGGAATGGCTACCTCCAGCACAGGGCTAGGGTTGTCTCCCAACTAGGTCTTGACAATGCACACCACATCCACCAAAGAATCCACGATAAAATCTGCCACTGTCACGGTATTATTCCTAAGGGACCTAGCATTGCAAAGAAATGCCAAAAGGGGAGGAACCTTGCTGGTGGGCCCTATGGTTACCTTCTCTGATGGCAACGCAGAAGCCCTCAGGACAGGAACCAAGCAAGGTAGTCCCCAGTTCTGGTTCAACTTCAACCAAGGTTGTCTCTCTGTCCTGCCTCTGATCCTACCTTCCCTTCTCCCTCTCCAAGCCCAAATCTGAATTGATGACAGTGCCTTCCTGCGGTCCCAACTTCTCTGTAGCAGCATATAGCTACTGCAGGGACAGGGGAACAGTCAAACAGACGTAATCAACGTAGTTGGCCCAAAGAGTAGGAGATGATGGGGGTTTCCACTACCACTGAAACATACTGGCCAACTGCTAAAATACCTCACAGCACCACTCCCACCAATAACAGCACAATACACCCAATAACCACACCAACCCCCACCCTACCCCACACTCAATTCAGTCAAGACCCAGCCACACAAACATTCACCAAATCCACTCGCCCTAGACATGGCACTCTCAACCAGCAATAAAATATATAAATTTATAATGTAAAACAGTTCAAAGTTTAAAGTGCAGTCCCGATACAATCAGGGAGTATATAAACCCTTGACCTGCAGCCATGGTGCTTGTGAATTCCCAGATATGGTTATTACCTTCAAATTACTGGTTGGTGTAAATAATACACTTACATTTCTCACTGCCTTTTCCTGCTCTTGCCCTAGCCAATGTATGGTGCTGGATTTTAGAATGTCCAGAATTACTGCAAGCCCCAGGTGCATTGAATATATAGAGCAGTGGGCTTGCAGCAGTCTAAAGGATTTTCAATCCTTGTGGCAAATGACACTCACTAGACCATCTTTCACTGGACTAGCGTGCTTCATTGCTGGGTACTTATAACACAAGCAGCTTGCAGCCAAAATTTGCCACAAGCTGTTGTAAATTGGGTAGACTGTCGCAGCTACACCCAAGATTACAAAATTGGATACAGCTGCAGCATTCAGCTATGACACAGCTGCGACACGCTAACGGTTTGGCACAGGGCTTGACGCGAGCCCTGTGTCACCCTTTGAAAATCCATGGACTCTGTTCCTTTCCTCCACCTTCGCCTGCTGCCTGTAACCTCTCCTTGCTTGGTGCCCCCCCCACACACACACACTTTGTAGCTTCTGTTGTTGACCCTCAATTCACTGTGCAGTTGTTTTTTGTGCTGCTCCCATACTCTCTACTGCAGCTTTCCCTACTGCTTAACATAATGGGTTATTGCCTATAGCATATTGCTGCCTTGCATTGTACCCAAGCCTGTGTTTTATAATTTGCCCGTACAATGTTTTTGCCTACACTTATACATTGTATTCACCATTGTGTTTTCTAAGTCCTCGTACACTGTTTTTGCCTGTGTTTTATAATTTGCCCGTACAATGTTTTTGCCTACACTTATACATTGTATTCGCCATTGTGTTTTCTAAGTCCTCGTACACTGTTTTTGCCTGTGTTTTATAATTTGTCTTTGCATAATGTTTTTGCCTACACTTATACATTGTATTCACCATTGTATTTTCTAAGTCCTCGTACACTGTTTTTGCCTGTTTTATAATTTGCCTGTACAATGTTTTTGCCTACACTTATACATTGTATTCACCATTGTGTTTTTAAGTCCTCGTACACTGTTTTTGCCTGTGTTTTATAATTTGCCTGTCAATATTTTTGCTATACATATACATTGAGTGCAAGGTGTTGCATCTTGGTCGGGAAACCCTAAACACAGGTACACCCTGGGAGGGGAGGTGCTGGAAGCCTCAATAGGGGAAAAAGACCTAGGGGTCATGGTGGATACATGTATGAATAACTCTGAGCAGTGCAGGAGAGCAGCTAGCAAGGCAAACAGGATGTTGGGATGCATCGCAAGGGGATCACCCTAGGAGCAAGGAAGTGATTCTGCCGCTGTACAATGGACTGGTTAGACCACACCTTGAGTACTGTGTACAGTACTGGAGACCACACTTGAAGAGGGACATACAGCTCCTGGAGGGGGTACAGAGGAGGGCAACAAAGATGATACGAGGGCTAGGATTTGACTTACGAGGACAGACTTGAGGAACTCTGCCTGTTTTCATTGGAGGAGAGGAGAGACAGGGGACATGATTGAGGCTCCTTAAGTACCTCAAGGGAATAAATAGGGTAAACATGGAGGGATCTTTAGACTAAAGCAGGGAGGCATCACCAGAGGGCATGGTTTGAAGTTGGAAGGTGAAGGGTGAGGGGAAAAGAGGAGGAGGTTTTCACTGAGAGGGTGGTGGACCCTTGGAATGCTCTGCCTGGTGAGCTGGTTCAGAGATCCACAGTGAGGGCTTTAAGAGAGGGTGGGACAGACACAGAAAGTGGATGTATCAGATGATGGCCTGTCCTGGGGTGGGGATGGATGATAGGGTTTTGGAGCATAAGGATGGGAGGGTCTCGCACCCAACTAAGGATCTAGGTTCGAGCAGACTTGATAGACCATAAGGCCTAATCTGCTGGCAAATAGTATGTTAGTATGTTAGTATGTAATTTTCCGCTGGGCTGTGGTGCAGCCTCAGACATGCTCTCTGCCATGGGAAGGGAGATTGTGACACTTCATGCCAGTGGAAAGGACACCCCTCTGAGGGAATTCTGGAAGCGCAGCACCTTCTTACCTTGAGCTCGGACAAGAGAGCTCCCCCCAGCATTCCAGGACTGTGGCAAATTCAAACCTTCGGCTGACCAGTGCAGCGTTCCCGGTAAGCCTGACCATACCTAAAAAGTTCATCCCCTCAACAGAAAGGATAGGCCGGGGATGGAAGCAATTTGCCCCATTGCCTTGGGATCACCCAAGCCAATCACAGGGCCAAGAGATGCCGAGGGTCTTTCTGCAGTGGTGACATGTTGGGCTGCACCACAACCTCCCCCTGCCCGCATCCTAAACTCTCCGGCTGCGAGGGGGAGCCGCTTAGCTATGCCCAGATTGAGCCACGGGTCTATGCTCCCCCCGCCATCCTGTGGCTGCTCTCCCCTTGAACTCCCTCCCCGCTCACCAGTGCCTCCAACAGCAGGACCCCAACCGGCGAATGCTGTGGAGCGACTAGGAGGCCTGTGAAGCACACCAGCAAGGACTGGGCTCCAGTGTGGAGCAGGCGCTTGTCCAAGGGGGGAGAGGAGAAATTCACCAGATCGGTGCTGGGCCGAGGAGAAACTGGGAAGGCGGCATGCGGTTCCGCCTACGCACCAGGAAGGAAACTGGTTCCACCTCATGGGCCTGGAGACTGCTGTGCCCTCACTCTGCTGGCAAGAGCAGCAACCCAGAAGCTGCTAGCCGGTCCCTAGGCCTCCACACGGTTATGAGCTGCCTGTGCAGATGACCCCAGGAGCCCTGACCCAAGCCAAGATCCCTTCCTCCAGCTGGAAAGCCTTACCTTACCGATGCTTCCTGGAGAGAGAGAGGTTATTCTTTGTCCGAGAGGGGAGGCAAAGATGGCAAACCCCTCTAGCTCTGACCTTATGTAGGTCGATACTCCTCCCCTCCGTCTTCCACTTGCCCCTCCTCTGGAAACACCTCCCTACCTGCGCTGGCTGCTAAAGGGTTAGCCCCTTTTTACCTCCACCTGCCCCCCCCACCCAGGTGTCATGAGGAGGGGTGTGCCCACAGACAAATGGCTGCCCCCAACTAGGCATTGGGGACTCTGTTATTACCCCTTTTACTTTTTTGAACTTGTAATTTTGATTGATGTTACAAGACAGGAATAAATACATTACTAATATCATAACATATTTGATCATAAAGTAGCACCAAAGTAGTACAAGCCTGTTATTGGTGAACTGCTATATCAAATATCTAATACCCATAACCTTTTAGCCAATCTTCTTTTGCAGGGCAGAACTCAGCCCGAAGGAATGTCCTGGAGAATATGCAGCATCCAGTTAACTTGTTGTTCAGTGCTACTAATTAAGATATAGTCCAAACAAAAATGTCCTTTCATGTTTGGAGTTGATTATATGATGTCCTGTCTCTTTATGATGTTGTAACCCCTACAAATCGGGGTTCCCAAAAAGTCTTCCTTGAGCTTGCCTAAATGCTCACTGCCAGGGTGGTGTCCTGCGTTCTAGCCATTTAAATGTTATTGCTAGAAAGTGCCTGTAAAGCCTCTGTGTGTTGTCTCTTTAAGAGCTGCCTGGTTTGCAGTTATAATTGATCTGGGAGGGGGACTGAGTGTTTCCATGCTCGAGTCCTGCCCAGGCTGCCTATAATCACTCTGTTTCTGCTATCGCTAATTGCGCAGAGGGAGCTCTGTTAGAAGAGGTAACTGTTTGCTGAACATCTATTAGAGAGATCATGATAATGTAATTTGTCTAACCTGCCTTCTTTGCAGCAAGGGCTGTTCGATCTATCTCCACTATCTTGGTCCTGAACTGCCGAACTGAACCAATCAGTACTATTGGGACCCTAAAATGGAGCCTGCCTACACGGGCTTTGTGGAGGCAAGACTTGTAGCAATTATAGTTTTGAGACTTTGGCGCTAAAATGCAACTGAAGGGGGAGCCCTTGCTTTGACCAATAGAAGAATCAGCCAACCGAGCCTTTTGATCTTGGGGAAATTCCCAAGCTGCCTACTGTCTGGGCTGGGATCTAAGTTGGGAGCTGAAGAAGCAACAGCTTGAGATAGTTCAAGCAGCCGCCTCGTGAGTTTCGCGCGGGAGAACTGTGGAAGGGCCTGAGCTTTGGCCTGCATGTCTGCCTGCTGCCCTGAGAGGGGAAAGAGTCATTTGCAGACTAAATCTGAGTGGTGAGACTGAAGTAAGCCACTGACTTGTGACCAGACTCATACCTGAGGAAGACCAAAGATTTTGCTAAATGCGATTGGCCTGTCAGGATTTCCAGCTACCTCCAAACTCCTGGTTTGAGCAGAGACTTTGCGATTGTGACTGGAGAGTGATTTGTCTGGTACTGTAGAATCCCTTACATGTAAATGTGCTGTGTATTGATAGTGGGTCATGATTTGGTTCCCCACTGTGTGAACTGTGTTCTGCTTGCTGGAAGCTGCATCCAGCCTAAATGGACTGAATCAGCTTCATCTCCATTCAGCCTGGGTCTCGCCATGCTGGCTGATCAGACTACCCCACTGCACAGAGAAAGCCATCGACAAGAGATCTACCTGGGGACTCAGCCCCTGCTCCACACTTGAACAGGAAATGACGCCTGCTAATCAGTTTTGGGGTATCATGAGTATCCATCAGGGTAGCTCCTGCAACAACAGCTTAATCTAAGTCACGAGACCACTCAATCTGGGACCATGGCTCCTTATTGTGTTTTATTGCTCCTAAGGTGCAGCGCTTCTCAGCAATACAGTGCAATCCAAGTACCTCAATGCAATTCAGTTCTCCAATGTACCTTATCAGTACCTAATGTTATAACGGGCTCACCGTGGCGTGACACTATGTCATTCTTCCTCTCCCTTTAGCCTATTCCCCAGTTAGCCTACACCCCTTGCTACTGTCCTCACCTCTATGTCTATTCAAGCACTTACATTGATCACTTATAAACTGTCATTACAGTGGTGCCAGCTTTATGCAGCACGATATGGGTTACTGCCAAGAAATAAAAAGCAGTCTCCATTCTTATAAGCTCCTTAAAGAAAGTTATACTTCTGCTTCTTCTCTGCTCTAGGAAATGTGGAGCTCAACCCTGCCCCCCACAACTTTACTCCACCTATCGATTTTGTTGAGGCTACAGGTCTCAAAATGATGATGATGATCAACATTTAAGCCTGCCTAAAAATTTGTACAGCTGCAAGCCTGGGCATGCACATGCTAACCCTGAACTTATCATAATTACTGAGCCGTGTTAAAAAGACTAACACTGATCAACAAATATCACTGCAGGGCTACAATTTATTTAGAGATAGAGAGTCTAGAGGCGGGGTGTGGTTATCTATGCCAAATCTAAGTACTCGGTCACCAATATTAGTTGCAAACTTCGCCAAGGAATTTGAGTTAGTTTCACTGAGCCTTCATCTCCTCCCTCCTCACAATGTATCACTATCCTAGGTGGCTACAGACCCCTGTCTGGTGGGTGATAGTCCTTAATCTTTGAAATCCATGTTCTGAGATGCAAAAACTGAAACAATATTTAGGACATCTAAATATGGACTGGTTGTCACCTAAATCACACGGCCTCAAATCCCTTTGTGATGAGCTAGGTCTTGGGCAATTAGTCAGTGAACCCACTAGGAACAACACTCTAAATACTGCCAGCAGTTCCATCCTAGATGTGGTACTAACCACCTATCCACACAAAATATCTCATTCGGCAGTGTTTCACAATGACATGAGCGATCATGGAATTGTTGCTTGCATAAGATCTCAAATTAAGGCCCGGCTGCAACTCCATCTTTTATAACAAAAAGATCCTTCGCAATTAGTAGTAAACTTCCTATCTGACCTAAGCATGATCAGATGGCAAGATCTCTACCTAGCTAAAGATGTCAACAAGGCAGCTTACATCCTTAATGACAAACTCACTACAATAATAAATAAGCATGCCCCTTTCATTAAAGTAAGGGTATGGAACAATTCCAACCCCTGGTTCACCTCGGATCTCAAGGCAGCCCTTATAGCTCGAGATAAGCTCTGGGCTAAAGCTAGACATTCCAAAGAATCTTCGGATTGGCAGACCTTTAGAACAGCCAGGAATAACTGTGTGAAAAACTTCACTCTGCTAAAGCTAACTATTATATTTCTACTCTCGAACAAGCTTAAAGGTAACCTCATAAAATATGGAAGACTATCAAGCTATAGAAGGACGGCCCATGGTCTCTCTGTCCCAATAAAGATAGGTTGCAAGTGGCAAGATTAGGAAAACAAGTCCCTAATCCTGGAGGAACATAACTCCCACTTGCCACAGCTGGATTAGCTTTTGACTCATCACCTTATGCTGGTGCTGTGGTGAGCTAGCATACCCCTCCCCTACATCTAATCCTGGACCCAGCCCTTCCAACTGTGTGAGATAACTTATAAAGAAGTAGAAGATTCTCTTCTTAACTTAGACACCAAAAAAAGCGCAAGGGACAATGGCTTGGAACCCTTTTTCCTAAGGTCAGGCTACGCCCATCTCACTGCCCCAATTCTCCACATCTTCAGTCTTTCCATTACATCTGCTACTGTGCTGTCCTGCTGGAAATCAGCACATATCCTCCCTCTATTTAAATCTGGTGACCCATGTGATATAAACAACTATAGACCTATCTCCATATTGCCTATCCTTTCTAAAGTTCTCGAAAAACTGATCCATATTCAGTTAAAACTCTCACTTGAAACCTTCTCTCATTAACTCAGCTCAATCTGGCTTCCTGGCTAATCATAGCACAATCACTGCACTAGCAAAAGTAACCAATGATTGGATCTCTGCTATAGATGCTAAGAAGGTAACTGGCGAGTCTTTTTGGACCTCAGCAAAGCTTTTGATACTGTTGATCACAAACTATTACTCAATTGCCTTGCAAAGTTGGGTGCCATATACCATACCACCCAGTGGTTCTTAGCTACCTAACTGGAAGATTCCAAAAGTAAAGGCGGAAGGCTTTTTTCTGTTGCCTTGCCAGTTGCAAGAGGAGTCCCCAAGGATCCATCTTAGGCCCTATCTTGTTTTCTTTGTACATTAATGACTTAGATGCTAACATATCTATGTCCAATCTGCACTTTTTGCAGATGATACTGAGTTGTATACTTGGCTCATCGTTATCTGAAGTCAAGGGAGTGCTTCTAGGTGACTTTGCACAACTTGAGTATAATCTAATAAAGGCAAAGCTTCTGCTCAGTGCTAAGAAGACTAAAGCAATGATATTCTCTCGCAGTGCTGTCACAGGTCCCCCAATACCCTTGCCTAAGACTTCATTGTCACCACGCTAAACGAGCCTCTGGAAGTTGTAACCAAATTTAAATATCTGGGTATCTGAATCGATAATAAATTATCTTTCAATGACCACGTCAAGATGTCTCTAGAAGGTTAAAAGCAAGGTTAGGTTTCTTCTACAGAAATAGCTCTTTTCCCCTTGAAACTCAAACAAGCTTGTATATGCCACTTTTCTCCCCTAACACTATGATGCATGTCGAATCTATTCCTCCACCACTCTTGCAAATCTAAGTAAACTGGACATCCTTTATCACTGTGCGTTACGGTTCATTACCAACTCCTTACTGCTCGCACCACTGTGACTTATATGCAGCTGTTGGTTGGACATCCTTACTACTAGACGCTTGCTCCACGCTTGGCTATGGACTTAAACTGTTCCTGCAGAAATTGCCAAGCTATCTCTTCCTTTATTAGTATCTCACATAGTGCATACTGCTAAGAAAATCTGACTTTATTATGCTTGACATACCAAGGACGTGGACCTCCTTTGGTAAACGTGTTATTGCATATGCCCTTCCTCCATTTGGAACCAATTACAAGCCGTACTGAAACTAACTAGCACAGTTTCAATAAACTTCTACAAATCGCTAAGTTCAGCCAAAATAAAAGACACCTTAACTGTCATTAAGTCTCTTCCTTCCCCATGTGTACCACATTTATCCACTGGTAAGTTATAATTGCTTTGTTATATTAACTGCTTTCCCTTCCCCTTCTACTCCTGGCTTTATCTATGCTTACGCTCCACTGCTACTCTATCAAATCACTTCTCCCCCCCATATCAGTTGTAGTCTGTTGTTTGTTCTAGCTGCCAAAATATATGTATTGCACACACCAGTCATCATGTTTCATTTATCAGTATGCAACCTGTAGTCGCTTCCCTGTGTCATATTAATGTTTACCACCCGCGGTCACCCTGTGTGTGTACCCTTGTATGTATATCCAGCCTGTATCATGTAACGTGTATTTCATGTATATACTTGTTATTACCTATCTATGTTTGTACTTTAGTGTTTATGTCACATGACCTCCTTGTGAATGAGCTTGCTCAATGGAGTTTTCCTGCAGTAAACTTGAACTTGTCTAAGTGTGTCATGTGATTGTCTTGTTCCTTTTCTTTTTTTTAACTTTCATTCTTCATTATGTTTTATAGTTTTAACAACAATAGACAGACATAGACATAACAACATATATGTGCACTACAAGTATATGTCATCATATTTCATTTGCTGACAAGACAGGGAGGATCTAGGAACAATATAAAGAATACATTTGATACCTTCATAACATGTACAGATACTTTAAGAGTGCAGTGGATCATGGTTGAAAATCTGGTCTCAAGGGAGAAATATACAAAACCCATCTTCCACATATTCTCAAATGTTTCGTAAGTTTTGTTTATATTAGCGGTTAGTCTCTCCATCTTATAGATATCTTCATAATATCTGATGCTATGTGTCTAGTGTGGGATGCTGAGGAAGCCCCAACTTTTCGTAATGGTTTTTTTAGCAGCCAATAAGGCTAAATTTAGAAATTTTCTGGATGGGATATTTAAGGGTTCCTGAGAAGTGTCCCTAAATAGGAACAATTTGGGACCCAGTGTTATATTAAAGGATATTAATTGTTGGAGAGCCTTATGTAGATGACCAATAAAATCCTGCAATTTATTACAGGACCAGAAAATATGACCCAGGGATGCTGGGGAGAATCCACACTGCCTCCAGCACTCTGCCTTATAACTGCCCCCATATTTTGACATCACCTTTGGGGCCCTGAAGTATCTAATAACTACCCTCCACGCAAACTCTTTCCAGAGACCAGAGTCTATACCTCTAGACATTGTTTTTAGGTATATCTCCCACTGGGGGGAGGCTATTTCCATTCCCAAGTCCCTTTCCCATGCCTGTCTGATACTGTCTAAGGGCTTACTGTACACTGAACATAAAGCTTTATAAATAGATGAAGTTATATGAGGAGGGGTTGGTCCACCATCTATAACTCCTAGAATGATTAAAAGGATTCCGGGGAGTGGAGAGTCACCCCACCCCACTCTTCCCAAGGGAATTAAGGAAATTCCTTGTCTGGAAATATCTAAATCTATCTGAAAAGAGATATCTATATTTTTGAACCAGCTCTGTCAATGAAAGAATCATTCCCTGAGGCATGAAGTGGTAAACTAAGTGTAAACCTTCCTGCCAGGAGAGAATATCTCCTGTCCAATTTTGCTGGAACAAAGGTGTCTGTGAAAGGGAGGGAGAGTAGTGCCAGTCTCCAGGGGGTGATCTCCTGTGATATCAGTAGTTTTTGCCAGTAATGTAAAGTTGAATAGGTATAGGGGTTAGAGGTATCTCCCTCACTTATTATAGAAGGAGTGGATAATAGCATTCGATTCACCTCTTGTAAACCCTTCCCCTGCAATTCCAGCGATTTCCATTTTGTCTCATAAGATCTGTCTAACCAGAGTATCGGGATTCTAATTTGACCAGCTAGATGGTATAATTTAAAATTAGGTAGGGACACCTCCTTCTGTCTCGGTAGTTGCAATGTTAGGAGATTGATCCTGGGTTTTTGATTGGCCCAGATATATGCAGATATTTTTCTCTGCAGTGTTCTGTAGAATGTGTCAAGGATCTGGGTTGGCAAAGTTTGAGCCAGATATATAAAGCGGGGAGAACCACCATCCTAACTGACTCTACCCGTTGATACATAGACAGGGGGAGAACCCTCCATCTGTCTAGGTCTGCCATCATTTTAGTTATAAAGGGGTGTAGTTCAAAGAGAATATGTCCTCATAAGAGGGGCCAATCTTCACTCCCAGTTATTTAATACTCTTCAAGTCCCAACGGAAACTAAAAGTTTTCCGCATTTCACTATCGGGGACATAATTCCAAGCCAGAACTTCAGTTTTTGTTTCATTGATTTTATAGCCTGAGATCTCTCTGAATCTCTTCAAACTATCCCAAAGAGGGGGTAGTGAGGCCTCAGGTTTAGTAAGATATAGCAAAAGGTCGTCTGCATATAAAGCTAATTTATGGGATGTAGAGGCCACCTCGATTCCAGAAACTCCCTCGCCTTGTCTTAGGGGCTGTGCCAAGGGCTCTAGATAAATTGCAAACAAAAGAGGTGACAGGGGCATCCCTGTCTTGTTCAAGGTGATAGTGTTATAGGATTTGAAAAGAGCCATTTATCCCAATATATGCTTTGGGGTTTGTATATACATTAGTTTTATTAAACCAATCACCGATTGTGGTAGTTTTGTTCCTTTTCTTTCACGAACTGAGCCTTCCGGCTCTGGATTACAAATAGTGTGTATGGTGCTTGTTGTTTTCTTCCATCACTGGGCCCCAAACAGCTGCGACGCTGGCCTACCCTGGCAACGATCCTGGATAGCCCACCTCTTCTCCACTTGGGTACCCGGAGTGCATGACCGTTTAGGGACTCTGAAATGCATGCATAACTATTTGATTGATAGAGTCATTAAGCCAATCAACCGGATTACGTCCTTCCCTTGTTCAAGTCCCCTCAATAAATCAGAGCTAACTTTTTTTTGCATTTAACTTGACTGTGGTTCCAGTTTCTGCTTGAAGTACTGTACTGTTGCTATTTGTTCTGCATAACCTTGTTTTACATGGGGTCCCCAGGATCGAGCCAGAGAAGCCAGCCCTGGTGGTAAGTGAAAACAGTGTGGGCATTTGTATGGTGTACCAGAGGTATTGTGGAAGTGACTATTGTGTACTGTTTTGGCCACTAGCAGGGAAAGGGGGGGTTACAGTATCCTGGAAGGCTGTGCCCAGGCTAGCTTGACCACTACTGACCCTGACCTCTGGGTGGAAGCACCTGTTTCAGAACTCAGGACCCTTAATCTGCTACTAGTTACAGGCAGGTGTAGTAGCCCTGGGATAGCGCCACCTAGGGTTACATCTTGAGGCACCACTGATTTGTGCCTAGTGGCCAAAATCATAAATTATTGTTGAATATAAATGGCTACCCCAACAGAAGTGGCTGTGCATATCAGTTGGTGGGTGTAATATGGGTGAGATTGACCTCACAATGCCCTGCTTATATTGGATATTCCTTAAGCATTAGTGAAGACACTGTGGAAAGAGTACTTCCAAAGCTGAATGTTTAACAAACGCTGTGCTGGTAGTGGCCGACAGGTTGTTTTGACCACCTAAACTTTCATGGCCCTAGTAGAGTAGTGACTCGTGGATAGCTCCAAAGTGTCGTAGACTATTGCCTCAGAAGGGTCCCAGCCACCTGGAGTGTAATAACTAAGGACAGTAAAGACCCTGGGGGGGATGAGCCTCCACCCTTATCTGAGACTTTCGAGGAGAAATTAAGCAAGTTGTTACTGGAGGAGGGGAAGACTGTAGAAGACTTCAAGAAGTTATTCCTGCCACCTCCGGGTGTTCCTTCCTCAACACCCCTGCCGGTTCCTGTTCCTGTTTCTTTACTGGCTCCTGTGCTCACCTCCATTCCTGAAGTTAGTCACGACTGTATCGCCAGCTCTGATGTTTTCAGGCACCTCCCCACACCCCAGGGGAGGATAATTGGGAGACTTGATAGACTATGTTGCCCCTCAAATCCAAGAATGGCAATGCCCGAACCAGAGAAAAGGAGAAGGGTGTCTGAAAGCCTCAGAGGTGCTGCCCAACTTACTACATCCATGCTACACAGGCTGGTAATCCAGAAGCAACTGCTCAATATTTTTAATGCATTGGAAAATGTGTATGGAGTCCCGATTCAGATGAGAACCTGTGGGTAGGGTCAAAACATTCAGCAATACCCATGGGAGCCCTCATCCATGTAAGTGCCTCGACTCAAGTGGTGCTACAGGAATGCTCTAAAGAAAGGTGGCATGGCCCCAGCTAGTTAGATCGAATAGGTTGGATCAACTTCTCAAGTCAGCCCCATTCTTCTGAATTATTGCTGCTCCAACTATGCCTTGCTACTTGGTTGGATGCACCTCCACCTATGACAGACTGATGAAGGAAATTGAGGATTGAGAGGAGGCAGCCATGTGGGGGGACCCCTCTTGTATCTGCTGTTGCTGCTGCCCAGATGACCAAGGATGCACATGTGAGTGATGCTCAGGGGCAAAATACAGTGCCAGTTGAACATTGGGAGGCTAGCAAGGACGCTCCGCCCTGGGGTGAGCTACTGCGAGAGGTCCAAGAAATGAGGGCTACCATTTCCCTACAAGCCCATTCCAGAGATACAATGGGCCAAAACCCCTCTCACAGCGTGTCCACTATGGGGGTGGGGGTGCACTCCCAGGCATCCCCTGTTGACAGCAGCTCAAAGATTGATGAATTGACTATGGAAGTGAGGGAATTACTGAGGCATCTCCCCATACTCACCACACACTAGACACAGGTTGAATCCCGATTTTCTGTTGGTAACACCCCCGCCAGAGCCCCCAGTGTGATGCCACGGCCACGCCAGACTCTAGAACATATACTCTGTCATAATTGTGGGAGGGAGGGGCATATGAAGAAAGAATGCCGGTCCCCAAAAGACTTAGATAAGGTTGTATACAGACTTCAAGGGGAGCTCCAGAAATCAAAACCATGGCCGAGGGGTGTGGGAAACAACTGCAGTGAAGGCTCAGGAAATCCCAACTCCAATTTCTTTGTGGCTAAGTCATATGTACTGGCCCCTGCTATTGTCCCCCCAGAATGGTCTGAGGCGGTGGGCCCTTCAACGGAAACTACAGTGATAGTGAACGGTGTGTCCACCCAGGCCGTGCTTGACAGTGGCTCTCAAGTAACTATAGTGTTCCAAGACTGGTATCAAAAGCATCTGCCTGATGTGTCCCTACAACCCTTGCAAGGCTTACATGTGTGGGGGTTGAGCGAGAAGTCTTACCCATACTCGGGGTATATTCGGATCTGGCTGTCTTTCCCTACCTCAGTGGCGGGGGTAGATGAACAAGTTGAGATACTTGCCTTAGTGTGTCCCCCCACCAGACTGTATGATGGGGTTCCCTTTTAATTGGGACAAACACCATATGTTCGGGAGACTGGCACAACTCTGCCGTAAGAAACAAGGGCAACGGACTGGGTGGGCCTTAAGAATTCTGGCTCTAATCAAAAAGGCCTATGACTTGCAACAGAAACCCATGGAAGTATGCCAGGATGAACCTGTGGGGATCATGTGGAAGAAGGATCCTGACTCTCTGGTACTGGGACCCAATGCTCAGTGTACCATTCATGGGGAGGTCCGCCTCGAGAAAGATGTCAAGAACAAAATACTAATGTTGGATGTGCCAGGCGATGCAAAATTGCCAGGAGGATTATTGGTCAAACCCAACATCTTGCCTGCTCATGCCCATGCCTATGCATGACGGGTGATGGTCCAGATTCAGAATGTGTCGGATCGGGAGATTCGGGTGAACAGAGAGTACACCCTAGCTACAGCACACTGTGCAGACACTGCAGTATTGTCTAGCAACAAGCACTCTGGTGAGAAGGAGAGAGTGACCCTAGACTCATTTGACTTTGGTGATTCCCCATTGCCTGCTGAATGGAAAGCTAGAATTAGGAAGAAACTTGCCCAGAGAGTCCAAGTGTTTTCATTGAAGAAATGGGACGTGGGATGTGTCCAGGGTGCGGAGCATCACATATGCCTGCATGATCAAAGGCCATTTGATAGGAGGTCCCATGCCTAGCCCAGCAGACATAGATGATGTGTGAAGACACCTGCAGGAAATGTCACCGCTGGCATGATACAAGAATCCAGGAGCCCATATGCTTCTCCCATTGTGGTTGTGCGAAGAAGAATGGGTCTCTGACTATTGTGTGTTGATTCTCGAACCCTGAACCGCGGACTATCACCGATCAATACACCATGCCCATGTATACAAGATGCCCTGGATTGTTTGAAAGGGAGCAAATGGTTCTTGGTGTTGGATCTTCGAAGTGGATATTACCAGATTCCGATGGCTCTGGAGGACCACGAGAAAACAACCTTCATCTGTCCTTTGGGGTTCTACGAATTTCTGAGAATGCCCCAGGGGATATCGGGTGTTCTGGCCACCTTTCAGCAACTGATGGAACGTGCAGTGGGGGATATGAATTTGCTGGAGTGCCTGGTGTACTTGGACGATGTTGTTGTGTTTGGGAGTTCCTTAGAGGAGCATGAGAACCGACTGTTTAAAGTCCTAGACCGATTGGAAGATTTCAGCCTCAAGCTGTCCATTGACAAGTGCCAGTTTCTCCAAACCTCTGTGAAGTATGTGGGGCACATAGTATATACAGACAGGATAGAGATTGATTCCAGTAAGGTTGAAGCACTGACTACTTGGCCCCAGCCCCATAATTTGAAAGAACTACAATGTTTCCTGGGGTTCTGTGGCTACTATCGCAGGTTCATAAAAGACTATTCCAAGGTGATTCACCCACTCTTGAATCTTACCCAGGGTTACCCTCCTACCAATCGTAGATACAAAAAAGGGTCAGCCAAAGAACCAGAGAAAGTATACTTCCACCCAGGTGAACTTTTCGGGCCCCACTGGATGCCCGACTGTGAAGCAGCCTTCCATGAAGTCATATACCAGCTCACCCATGCCCCCATCCTCGCCTCTGCTGATCCCACCAAACCCTATGTGCTGCATACTGATGCTAGTCTACAGGGTCTAGGAGTTGTGCTGTATCAAGACCATGAGGATGGTTTGAGACCAGTGGCTTTTGCCAGTAGGAGCTTGACCCCATCAGAGCAAAACTATCCTGTGCATAAGTTGGAGTTCCTTGTGCTAAAATGGGCCACAGTTGCCCAGTTTCATGAATCCCTTCATGGGGCAAAGATATTGGTGAAGACTGACAATAACCCTTTGACCTATGTACAGACTTCAGCTAAGTTAGACGCCACTGGGCACCGGTGGCTTTCTGCATTATCAACCTATGATTATGCTGTCAAATACAGACCGGACCTGAACCATATTGATGCTGATGCCCTATCCGAAGGCCCACTTCCAAGAGTGATTGGGTCAGGCTGTCTGAACCAGACATCCGAGCATTGTGCCAAAATTTTGATAGAGATGAACAGATGTCTGCGGACACAGTGGACTGCTTAGTAGATTTGCTTGGGCCCTTCTGACACATGCATACCGCTGCGTACTGCCACTTTTCTGCTCTAGATATTAGTGCACTACCTCAATTTGACAATGACAGTATTCAGTGGGCTGAGTCCCAATAGTGTATGATTCAGCCAGCACCTGATGCCCTTTGTGCGGGAAAGATGTGTCCAAGTTGTGTTTCTCTGATTTGCGAACTGCTTTATTGTTTAAAGGAGGCCCAAGGTTGAAGTTGCTCAATCAGTTGTTGTATAGAGAGACAGTAGATCATAGTGGCAAAGTAGACAAGCAACAATTGGTCCTGCCCATGGCCTTTAAAGATTTGGTACTGAGGTCCCTCCACAATCATATGGGACACCTCGGTATTGACAGGACCCTTGACCTAGTATGATCTCCATTCTACTGGCCCAAGATGGGGGCCGATGTTGAGCACCATGTAAGGACTTGTAGTTGCTGCCTACAAAGAAAAGCCCTGCCTCAGAGGGCTGCCCCCCCTTGTTAATATTACTACCAGCACCCCCATGGAACCAGTCTGCATAGACTTCTTGTGTGTAGAACCTGATCAGTGGAACATTGGCAATGTGTTAGTGGTTACGGATCATTTCACACAGTATGCACGAGCTTTTCCCACCAAAGATCAAAAGGCATCTACCGTGGTCAAGGTGCTAGTGGAAAATGTCTTCATCCACTATGGTACCCCCAGCGGATCCACTCTGATCAAGGCAGAGACTTTGAGAGTCGGCTAATCAAAGAAATGCTCTCTCTATGTGGGGGTGCAAAAGTCAAGAACCACCTCCTATCACCCGCAGGGAGACCCACAACCAGAACATTTTACCCGCACTCTGCTAGACATGCTGGGCACCCTCCACCCAAAAGACAAGCATAAATGAAGCCAGCAGATTAGCACCTTGGTACACATACAATTGCATTAAAAATGATGCATGGGTTCTCCCCTACCACCTCATGTTGGGAGAGGCCTGGCAGCCAGTTGATGTCTGTTTTGGGCTCTTCAGATGGGGTCCGAGCCAAAACTACCTGCAATATGTACAAAACTCGAAAGGTCAATCAAACCATGCCTATCAGCTGGCCCAGACAATGGCAAGAGAAATCTAGCCAACAAAGAGAGGCATGATAGAAAAGTAAAGGCTCAAGAGCTTCAACCTGAGACCATGTGTGCTGGACAATTTGGGACTGCGTGTAAACACAAAATTGCTGATCGATGGCACCATCTTCCCATGTAGTAGTTGGGAAGTTGGATGATTTAGCAGTGTACAAAGTGCGCCCAGAGAATAACTCCAAAGCTATCAAGACCATGCACCGTAACCACTTGCTACCTATCAGCTAAGTCACACTTGAGGCTGAACCCTCAGAGATTGATTCCTCTGGGCGGTGACTCATGCTGCTGCAAGAAAGAGACAGAGTCAACCTACCCCAGTGGTCACAAATTTAAGGTTTCTCCCGCAGCAGGTCCAGAATGATAGTGACTGTGATAATACTATTACCCATCCTATGAATTGAGTCAGCTGTTTTGGAGGTAACCCATGACTAATTGTGGGGATGAAGCTGGACCTTCTAGACTGCCTAACCACCCAGCTTTGTCCTTGGAGCCAATGCTCCCTGAAAGTGAAGTGCACAGTATCACGCCTGAAGATGCTTAGTCTCTGTGTATTGTGGAACTGTATGATTTGGCTGAAGAAGGGCTGATGGTTTGAGTCTTTCTGGTGACATACCAGAACTTGAAGAACACTATGAGAGTGCTGACAACTCCCTTCAGTGCCTCAAAGTTTGATTGTGCCTGAGCCTTCGAGAGCTGACAGTGCCCCAGTTTGGACATCCCCATCCAGGCAGAGGCACCTCTCACAAGTGACAAGAGTCCCAGATCAGTGCTGAGAGTACAAAGACTGTAGTTGTTCCATCAGAAAGACTGGCTGAGCTGTCAAGCCAGTAGTACGCTTCAGTTATGATTCTCCGGAGGCCAGTGGATTTGCCTGTCAATGTTGTCCACAAAGGGGTTTATGTTTCTCAGAGTTCATTGCCCAAACTGAGCCTAAGTGCCAATTCCAGGTTGCTTGTTCTGCCTTCTAGGTATGGTGCCCTGCCCCATCTAGGCCCAAGTTAGCTGATAGAAGGGCCCTCTTACATTGTTCAATGTACAAGAAGTTATTACATGATTCTGCATAGTAATGTGTAAATTACCTGTGCAATATACATAGATATATTGTCAGAATGGATATACTATTGAGAAGTGTAGAGAATATATGTAGTAAAGGTAAAAGTTTACGTTGACTGATGCAGCAGATGTTACTTGCATAACATACTAATGGTATAAATGTCTTGTGTATTTTGGAATTTGTAATATTGTGATGGTACAGACTTGATGTGGACGCCAAGTTTTCTCCAGGCAGGAAGGGTGTAACCCTCACAAATGGGGGTTCCCAAAAGTCTTCCTTGAGCTTGCCTAAATGCTCACTGCCAGGCTGGTGTCCTGCATTCTAGCCATTTAAATGCTATTGCTAGAGAGTGCCTGTAAAGCCTCTGTGTACTGTCTCTTTAAGAGTTGCCTGGTTTGCAGTTATAATTAAAGGAAAACTCTATGTTAAAATCAGAAAAAGATATGTAGTAGTCTTTTCTTCTGTGTTCTAACCAGTTCCCAGCATTTTCTTTTCCTCTGGCTGTGAGAGATGTTTTTTCTAACTTTCCCTAACTGTTTTATTGCCCTTGGAGGTTGCCATTCTGGTTTCTTTTATGGCCTCTAGTCTTCCCAGAGTGCCCTTTGGTGTGATGTCTAATTGCCCTGCAGTAAGCCAGTGTTGTTACAGCGTCTGTCACAGCTCAGCCACAGAGAAAATACTTCTTCCAGAGAAGACAAACTGCTAGATTTTGGGTGAGTGCAATCATTATTATATTTTGATATCAGTACCTTGTCCTGCTATGCTCAGCTGTGTGAGTGTGTGTGTGTGAATCATGTCACTGTTTACTCTATTCCTCTCAGTCACTTTCAGTTTTTGCACCAGTACTAAGTAGCAAAAACTGAACATCACTTTATAGGTTGTAACATAGCAGGACAAGGTACTAATATCAAAAAATAATAATGATTACACTCACCCAAAATGTAGCAATGTGACTTCTTCTCTGAAAGTATTATCTTTGTGACTGAGCTGTGACAGACCCTGCTAATCTAGGGCAAAGCTACATCACTGTCACACGAACCAGGGTGCATCGTAGTAGAAAGAAAACCAATAAACCTATTTGTGATTGGAGATCCCCAAGGGTAGTAAAACTACCATACAGCTAGCAGGCTAATTTAGGAAAAACTCCTAATAGCAGACAGAGGGAAGGACACACTAGGACTTAACATACATATCAAAACACTCTACATAACATATGTTTTTGCACATTCTGGGTGGACTTCTCCTTTAATCTGGGAGGAGGGCTGAGTGTTTCCATGCTCGAGTCCCACCCCGGGCTGCCTATTATCGCTCCATTTCTGCCATCACTAATTGCACAGAGGGAGCTCTGTTAGAAGATGTAACTGTTTGCTGAAAATCTATTAGAGAGATAATGATAATGTAGTTTGTCTAACCTGTCTTCTTTGCAGCAAGGACTGTTCGGTCTGTCTCCACCATCTTGGTCCTGAACTGCCAAACTGGACCAATCAGTATTATTGGGACCCTAAAATGAAGCCTGCCTACAAGGGCTCTGTGGAGGCAAGACTTGTACGAACTGTAGTTTTGAGACTTTGGCGCCAAAATGCAACTGAACGGGGAGCCCTTGCTTTGACTGACAGAAGAATCAGCCAACTGAACCTTTTGATCTTGGGGAAATTCCCAAGATGCCTGATCTCAGGGTCAGATCTAAGTTGGGAGCTGAAGAAGCAACAGCTCGAGACAGTCGAGCAGCTGTCTGCGTAGTTTCGCATGGGAGAACTGTGGAAAGGCCTGAGCTTTGGCCTGCATGTCTGCCTGCTGCCCTGAGAGGGAAAAGAGAGTAATTTGCAGACTAAATCCGAGTGGTGAGACCAAAGTAAGCCACTGACTTGTGACCAGGCTCATACCTGAGGAAGACCGAAGATTTTGCTGAATGCAATCGGCCTGTCAGTATTTCCAGCTACCTCCGAACTCCCGGTTTGAGCAGAGACTTTGCGATTGTGACCAGAGAGCGGTTTGCCTGGTACTGTAGAATCCCTTACATGTAAGTGTGCTGTGTATTGATAGTGGGTCATGACTTGGTTCCCCACTATGTGAACTGTGTTCTGCTTGCTGGAATCTGTTGCCAGTTTAAAGGGACTGAATCCGTGTTCATCTCCATTCAGCCTGGGTCTCGCCACGCTGGCACTGCCAGACTACCCCACTGCACAGAGAAAGCCATCAACGAGAGACCGGCCTGGGGATCAGCTCCTTGCTCCACGCTTGAACAGGAACAATGCCTCAATGAATCATGTGGGCCCTGCTTCTTCTGGCACTCCAGATCAACCACCTGCAGTCTCAGTCTTCATCCAGCCTGTGTCCAGTTTTGGGTATCGTGAGTAACGATCAGGGTAGCTCCCTGCAACAACAGCTTAATCTTAGTATGTCATCTGATTGTCTTGTTGTTCCTTTTCTTTCATGAACTGAGCCCTCTGGCTCCAGATTACAAATAGTGTGTATGGTGCATGTTGTTTTCTTCCATCTCTGGGCCCCAATCAGCTGCGATGCCGGCCTACGTGGGCAACGATCCTGGCTAGCCCACCTCTTCTCCACCTGGGTACCCAGAGTGCATGACCGTTTAGAGACTCTGAAATGCATGCATAAGTATTTGATTGATAGAGTCATTAAGCCAATCAACTTGATTACTTCCTTCCTTGTTCAAGTCCCCAACAAATCAAAGCTAACTTTTTTTTTTTAACTTGACTGTGGTTCCAGTTTGTGCTCAAGTGCTGTACTGTTGCTATTTGTTCTGCATAACCTTGTTTTACTTGGGGTCCCCAGGGTCAAGCCAGAGGAACCAGCCCTGGTGGTAAGTGGAAACAGTGTGGGTACTTGTATGGTGTACTGGGGTATTGTGGCAGTGACTATTGTGTACTGTTTGGCCACTAGCAAGGAAAGAGGGATGTTACAGTATCCTGGAGGGCTGTGCCCAGGCTAGCTTGACCACTACCGACCTTGACCTCCGGGTGGAGGCACCCGTTTCAGAACTCAGGCCATTCAACCTGCTACTAGCTAAGCAGGCAGGGGTTGTAGCCCTTGGGATAGCGCCACCTAGGGGTTACAATGTCATTACCAATTGTTATTCAGGTTAACAATAATAAACATCAAACAACAATAGCCTCTGCACATTGCTACACCTAGAAAAATGCTATAGCAAGCATATGCGATCACAGAGTTGATAAAGGAGCTAGGCAGATCATATAAATCAGAAGTCAATAGTTCCTCTAACCTACAGAGTCATAAAATATTATGAAAGAAGCTGTTCAAAAACTGGGGTACCCTCTTTATTTTTAATTTTATTTAATCAGTTTGGGAGCCACTTGGTATTAAACTTAGTAGTTTGAAGCTGCAATTGTGCTGTAATGGCTTCCATATTTTTTAATTAATATCAGGTTAGATAACCAATGTTGGGCTGTTAATTGGTGGTAAGCCAATTCTGTGTAATAACCTTTAGGGCTGCTGTTATTAAGATATAGAACAAGTATTTATTCATCACTGTATCAACTTCAGGTGGCGGTAGTCCCAATACCATGTTCTCAAGGGTGGGAGGAGCCCCTAAATCGAATATTGACTGAACTGCCTCTGCTACATCTACCAAAAAACTAGAAATTTGGGACGGCTCCAAACATATGGTGGTGCGTATCTTTAAGGCCACAAGCCCTCCAACAATGGTCAGAGGGATGGGAGGCATAGTGTTTCGATATTACCCGGGGTTATAAAATAACGAGTGCACACCTTCCAACGAAATTCTCTCCATGATGGAGAGTTTGAGGTTTTGTATATTCCTCGCCAAATCTTAGACCAGTTTATGTCAGACAGGGTACTGCCCATTTCTTCCTGCCATCTGTCCTCAATTTTCTGTACTACCAGTGAACCCACCCCTTCTTGCAGCACCCTATATATTTGGGAAATAAACTTTCTACTGTTTCTCAAGTGACTTTTATTATAAGTCAATACTATGACAGGAGGGGATGAGAGTAATAGAGCAGAGATACCTGAGGTAGATTGAATATAATGTCCACATTGTAGGAATCTGTAGAAATCCCTGCTAGGTATATTGAATTCTGTCTGTAAGGTTACAAAGGAAATTCAAGGGGATATAGCACCAAATTGGGGTTGGGATCTCCTACCATTGCTGAGCGTTCAGCCAAACTGATAGTGTATGCTTCATCTACTGGTTTACAATGTTTTAAATCTCTTGTGAGTACAACCCAGGGGAGGACATATAAAGGTACCGATGTATGCGCATTTTCCCTCCATGGCATACCACCCCACCTTCTCCGGAGCCAACATATTAAGTATTGGAAGTATTTGTACAGCTTTGGAATAGTGCTTCAAAATCAGGGAGCCCCAGATCCTCCCTTTCTCTGGATTCTGTCAACAGCGCCCAGCGAATCCTAGGTCTTTTGCCCGACCAGATAAACTGCAACAAATTTTCTTTTTTAAGGTCTTTCCAATCGGCCAGGGGAACAGGCAGTGGCAGCGTGGAAAACAAGGAATAACTAGTGGGGCAATATGTTCAACTTAATGGATTCTCTACAATTTGAGAAAGTGAGTGATAAAGCCTTCCATCTATTTAAATCTGAGTAAATCTGTTGCTTTAATTTATCATAGTTGTACTGATAAAGCTTGGAAAGATGACAAGGAATGTGTACTCCGAGGTAGTGGACTCTATCTTTAAGCCATTTAAAGGGGACCTGACATCTAAAATCTGGGGGATGTGAGCCCCCACTAAGTAAAACTTCTGATTTTTCCATATTGATTTTAAAACTGGAGAACTATCCATATAACACCAATAATTTAAGCATTGGTAGGAGGAAGCTTTTGGGATTCTCCAGGTATAAGAGGGTGTCATCAGCATACAAGGGGATCTTATTTAATACCTACTGAACCGACACTTCCGTGATGTCTGTTGCTTCTCTGACAGCCTGTGCAAGGGTTCCATGCTCAGTGCAAATAATAGGGGGGATAGGGGACACCCCTACTTTGTGCCCCTTTCAATGTCAAAATACTCTGAAATCGTGCTATTGACATGAACTCTGGCTTTTGGCTTGTGGTAACAGTAAGAGACCCATTTAAGGAAGTTATTCCCTATCCCCATATGTTCCATTACTGTTAATAAATATATCCAGTTGAGGTGATCAAATGCCTTTTCATGCCTAAAAAGATTGCAAGTTGTGAAGTGGAGGTAGAGGATTTATATACTAATATATTTAACAATTTTCTAATATTGTCGGAGAGGTGATGGTGGGGAATAAAACTGGTTTGGTTTGGATGTACTAATATTTCAATGTATTTTTGTAGGCGTAGAGAGGGGATTTTGGTCAAGATTTTGAAATCCTGGTTGAGTAAAGAGATTTATTACTCCATTTTTTATTCATGTTCTGCATTTGAATTTGTGGTTGGTAACTGTGCACTAGACACAGACCATAGGTTTCTACCCTTCTATATGATATCCTCAACGGTTTTTCTAGGAAGGGTTTTAACTCTGGTATCCCTTGTAATGTTGTCTGATCATTCTGTATCATACCCACAAGTTCCTTCGTTCCCCCACCATAGGTGGTCACAAAAGTAAGCGGTTGCCCCGCTTTTTTCTTTTTGGTTTTTGGAAAGAGCAATGACTCCCTATCAATGTTCTCTGTATGTTGGATTGCTCATTCCAAATCAGAATCACGGTGCTCCCTAGCTCAACATTTTTCAGTAAGTTCCATGACTCTTTTATTGTGCAATTCTAGACTGTCACAGATTTGTTTTATGTGCATGTACTGGCCCTTTAGTAAATTTCTTACAGTGTGTGCTGGGTGACAACTCTCGGCATGTAGTAGGCTATTCCTATCTGTGGATTTGATGTATAAATCACTCAGTATAGTGCCATTGTGTTGTTTAATGATAGTCAAGTCCAGAAAGTTGACAGTGAAGAGGTCAGCTGTCAGTTTAAATTTCAGATTGAGGTTACTCCCTTCCAAGTATATAAAAATTTTTCTGCAAGCTCCTCTCTTGTGCCCTTCCAAATCATAAACACATTATCAATAAACCTCTTATACACATCTATTTTGTCTATAAATGGATTATTGGCACTGTAACCTGATCTCTCCTCCACTCCCCAGATATAGGTTTGCTAGGCTAGGTGCCAGAGTGGCACCCATTGCTGAACCCTTCATTTGTTTGTAGTTCCTCCCCATAAACATAAAAGCATTGATTTTCAAAACAATATCAGTAAGCCCTGTAATCGTTAATTTTAATCTGGGGAAACTCAGTGGGTGGGATATTCAGGAATGCGCCAGATGGCGGCGCAAGGCCAGTGCAGTGCAAATCCAATGCGCCATGGTGCATTGAGCGCAATATTCAAAGGTTGCGCATGGTGAAATGTGCCAGCGCAACACGTCTGAATATCGCATGGATGCACCAGAACGCAGTAAGGGGTGCGCCAGGGAGCAAAGCAACGCAACATGCGCAATAGCGCAACCATGGATGCACAAGGGGCTGAGGAAGATGCGCCAGGACAAATATGGACCAGCCACAGGCACATCAAGGAGCAATGCACCAGGGAGGAGAGGGTGGCCACCAGGGAGGTGGTAGTGCCAGGTGAGAGGCACAGCCGTCCCACAATGGAACACTGCCCAAGGAGAACAGGCATGTAGCCGGCCCCCGCCCACGTGCACCACAGCGGTGGATATAGGAAGAGCGGCACCAACGGCCATGGGTGGACTGCCACCGGCCACCCCCCACTGGATGACACGTACCATGTCACCAGGGCCACAGCCAGCAACACCCATGCAAATGGCACCCAGCACATACACCACACAACCCGAACAGCCAGCCCATGGCCACCCCAGGGCACAGCCACTGACCAATGGGTGAACACCACCATGTACAGCCCCAGAACAACACAGGCACACCACACAGCCACCCAGTACACCACTGCAGCATGGATCCACACGCCAGCCGCAAAGCAGATCTGAACACAGATGGGTAACTATATAAAAGTTGTATTATATAACAAATAAAACAATGCAACAGGGAACAAGGTAGGGGAAACTATATACAGAGCAGGATGAAGGCAGGGAAGAGAGGTATGGGGGCAGGGACAGGGCTATACAAAGGGACAGGGGAGGGCTTGGGAAGGGTGGACAGGTGAAGGCACAACTGGTGCAGGCCCGACAGGCCCTACGTGTGGCCTCATCCTGCAGCTGCCTGACACTGTCCCCGCAGCAGGAGCCATCACATCAGTCGTGCAACCTCCAGTGTGGCGGTGGTGATGGAGATGAGCCTTCTCAGGAGGTGGCCATAGTTAGTCTGTCATGGACCCTGACAGACACCTATGGCAAAGGAGGAAATGCGTGATCAATGCGTGTCCAGGACACCCCAGCCCACCTACCGTGTGCAGCAGGCAGTGGTGATACATATCCCTGGGGTGGCACCCTGACCACCCACAGTGGGTGGGTCCACACCTGCCGCCAACCCGGCATGCCACGGCTATGCAAAGTGCTGGACACCACCACCCATGGACCAACCACCAGCAATTTGGCAGGCAGGTGGCATGGCACAGCAGTGGGACTGCAGTGGCACAGGTGGCAGCTGGATGCACCCACAGCCCACCAGCAGCAGCCACACACATGTGCAGTGGCCACGGCACAGCACCATGCACATCGCGGGCAGATCACAGCAGCGATGGCTCAGCACACAGGGGACCATGGTCTCCCCACTCCCACTGCCCACCCTGCACAACAATGTAGTAATGCACTGCGCCTACCTGCATGCCGTTGCACTGCCCATGCTGGCCCAGCAGTTCCAGCCATCTGACCCACATCCTGAGCCATGGGTCCTGTGGCAGCCAGCCGTGGCCTGCCAGGCATGACTGCTGCCCTGGCTCTCCTCCTGTCCTCAGGGCCTAGGAAGGAAACATAAACATGCACACATCAGTACACAGCAACACCACGTGCCCACCGCCTCAACCCCCTGCACAGAGTGCACCCCAGCCTGGCATGGCCATGGTGTGGTGGCGCAGCTCACCCAGGGCATGCAGCCCCAGGCCACAGGGCGTGCAGCGTCAGTGCCCCCCCTGGGATGGCATGCAGCCCTGCTGGCCCCATGGAACACTGGACATGCACAGATGCAAACGAGCACACTTACCTGGCCATGGCATGGCCCCCCGCTGGACATGCGCCTGCAGTGCCCTGAGCCCCTCTGGGTCCCACCTCTGCAAGTCACCATATCGGTGGCAACACTGTTCCCTGCTCAAGTCCATCTGCCACCTCCTGCCAGACCTCCATCCTAGGCCTGGCAAGGGGCTGCTGCCCAAACAGGCAGCCTGCACGGCACTCCACCTTGGCCACCAATTCACTAATTCTATCTGGCTCCAGTTAGGAGCCCATGGTTCTGCATGGCACAGCATGTCTACTCCACCATGTAGCAAACCAAAATGGTGCCCTGTAGTGCACGAGCTCCACGTGCCTCACTTGGAGATGCGCTGCCCTCATCAATCGCGTATCCCCGGGGATGCACAGTACGGGTGTGGCTACACTGGCATGTGGGGCAGAGGTCCCTGAGGGGCATAGGGCAGGTCAGGGGTCAGCAAGCGCACTGTGCATGAGTGCACTATTGGGACCATAACGCATGGTGCACAACAGGGGCGAGTGGGCGCCACGGCCTACAGGCCCTATGGTGCACAGGCGCTATAGGGCTAGTTGCGCCTGAGTGCCATGGGACCTATGGCACCCAAGTGCCATAGGCCCTATAGCGCCTGAGCGCCATAGGCCCCCAAGGTGCCCAAGTGCCATAGGCCCTAAAGTGCCCGAGAGCCATAGGCCCAATAGCGCGCCATACGCCCCATGGCACCTGAGTGCCATAGGCCCTATGGTGGCTGAGCCATGTAACCTATGGTGTACCTAGTGTATGCTGTGCAACTGGCATAGGCACAGGCCATGGTGCATGCACACTGATGGCCGCACTGCGCACATCACAGCATTGTGTCATGACTTGTGCCAATGCAAGTCCATTGAGCAAGGCGCAACATCGCGATATTCAGCTGGCATATGCAGATTAGCTCATCGGCATATCTGTGGCACACTGGGGCAATTAGCATCTCATTATAGTTGTGCATCGGCTCATTTGCATGCGATGTGCTACAAAGGCACTGGGGGACTGCACAGGACATGGACCAGTATTGCAACCATTCGTGGTAAGTTGCGGCAGCTGAGGGGACAGATAACAGAGCAGGATGGGTAGCAGGAGTGGGGTGCTGCAGCCACTGACCATATGTCATTGCCCACACGTAGCAGCATGTCCGAGTGAGAGGAGGGTGAGGAGTATGGCGTGCAGGCCCAACTTTACGAAGGTGGAAGCGGTTGCCCTGTTCGAGGTGTACCTAGACAGGGAGTCTCTGCTGAGTGGCGCAACTGGCACACCCCAGGCCAGGTCCGCAGCCTGGGAAGAGGTGGCGGAGGCCGTGAACCATTAGGGTAGCCATCAGCGGTCAGCGCTGGAATGCAAAAAGAAGGTCGGTACTGACAGGTGCAGGATCAAGGAGAAGGTGGTGGCCATCTGGGCCACAAGGGCGGCCACAGGTGGGGGTCAGGCCGACATGCCACAGCTGACTCCACAGGAGGAGCTGGTGGCGGACACCAAGCAGCACAGCACCGTCGAGGGGGTGCCAGGCGGTGGTTTCCAGACCAGTGGGAGCCCATCACTGCATGGTAGGGACAGCGCATCAGGGTGGGGGTAGTGGCTGGGGGTGGGGGCCTGTGCATTGGCGGCACTAATGCAACTGTTTTGCCTTTCAGCACCGAAATGCCAGCATGCAGTGGCAGGGCGGTGGTGTCTGCTGTGGGGCATGCCCAGCCCTGGAGGACCAGCCATCCACCTCCACTGGCATCCGGGGCCGATCGGCTGCAGCACACCACCACTGTCCAGCCGGATGTCCTGGGCATGGTGACAGATGAGGCCCCTGGCTGTGTTCCAGCGGACACCAGCCATGGCATGCAGTGTGCAGAGACATAGATCGGGACGGGTCCAACACTGATGACGATGTGACCATTGTCCTGGACAGCGGGGGTGTTGTCAGGGGAGACACCATATCATCCACCATCCCTGCAGCATTGGTGGTGGGTCAGCTGCCGCCACCACCCTTGGTGCCACTGTGTGGACAGTGGTGCAGCACCAGGGGATGGTGGTGGTGGTACAGCCGCAGGGGTGCTGCCCAGTGCACAGCGTCTGGAGGGGCAGCAGCGGCAGATGGCTGGGGATGTTGGGGGGGCTGGGTGCAGTGTCCGCTGCTGGTGCGCTGGTCAGTGAGCAGCCCCAAGTGGACCACGCTGTGCAGTGCCCACCTGAGTGGGGGTCTGGAAAGTGCAGTCACACGCCACCGTGGGTTGGCGCAATGCCCATGCGCCACTGACTCCTTGCACAAGCACACCCGATTTGCTGTGGGCATCTGTGGAACAACAGTTCTGCTTGTGGCTGGGGTGCATGCACTCCGTGCTGAGGTGCACCAGGAGCTGCGCAGTACAAAGGGCTTTGTGCAGGTCCAGGAGGCCATCAGTCGACTGCGGGAGGACATTACCGCAGCCCTGATCACCATGGCACTGCGGTAACTGTCGCCCCAGCCCCACTGGCCACTTGGGTGCGGCTGGTCACTGCAGACCCCACAGAGTGCATTGTCCACCCACGGTCATGGTGTCGTGTGACTCTCGATGTTGACATCGGGATCCATTGTTGGCATTCCAGGCACACCTGGAGCGGGCCTGTTTGGGAGCCTGCAGACCCCTGCGAGGACACAGTTGCGTTCCCACAGTAACACCCCTTGGGGACTGTCGCAGACAACCTCTGTGGCCGTTGTGCAGCCTGGGTCTGCTTGGGGGGCAGCCTCGGCGGGGCTGTCCACGTGTCCGTGTTGGCCGTGTGCCCGCCTCCCTGTCCACAGTCTGCTGCTGCCGCCTAGTGCGTACAAGGGTGTTGTGTGTGCGTGTGCATGCCACGGACGTTGCATCCATGGACTGCACCACACACTGGCTGTATGCACACCTGCCCAGCCGCTGGTCTGTGTGGCGTGTGCATGATGATGCCAACACAGCACCGGATGCACCTGTGCACCGGTGCTCTGTCTGATCCACGCCTGGTGCTAGCGCACAGGCAGTGCCAGCTGGCTCCATGTGTGTGTGTGTGTGTGTGTTTGTGCGTGGTGTGGGTGCGTGGGTGTGGTGTGTGTGGCTGTGCTGTGCTGCGTGGTTGATGTGTGTGGCCATGTGGTCCGGCCCCACGCCCGCCCATGTCCCCCATCCAGCTGTTCAGGCCACAGTGTACACTAACACATGCCTGTGTGCCATGCCAATGTGGCTATCCCATACTTGGGTGTCTGTCTACCTACCTGCGTGCACCGTAGTGCTCCTCCGCTATTGTGGCCCTGTGCTGGGGTGCCATCCTGGTCAGCCGGGCATCCCACTACCCAGGGGGGCTGCCCACCATCACACAGCCCGTCAGCCACGTTGTCCTCACTGCTGTTCCCCTCTTTGACCTCAACAGCTTTCCCACGGTCAGTGGCCATGTTGTGCAGAATACAGCAGGCCAGGAATAGGCCGCAGGCCTTTGTGGGGCTGTACTGTAGGGCACCGCCAGACCTGTCCAAGCAATGGAATCATGCCTTCAGCAGCCCAAAGACATGCTCAGTGATGTTCTGTGTGCTGGCATGTGCCTCATTGTACCTCTCCTCCGCAGGGGACGACGGGTGCCGGTAGGAGGTGAGCAGCCAGGGTCGGAGTGGGTAGCCACTGTCACTTGTGTGGAAGGAGAGTTGGTTAACCTGGTGTCCTATGTTGCTGTGCCCCTCATCCTTCCCAGCCACACCCCGTGGTTCCCCTACCCTGGTGCCCCCATGCCCTGTTGTACCCAGCTGCCCTCGGTATACTCACCCACTAGGTGGCCGATGGTGATGTCCCCACTCTCAAACCTGTGGCACAGTGCCAAGCTGTGCCAGATGAAGGCATCATGTGTTCCCCCAGGGTGTGTGGCACAGACATTGAACATGCCCCCGCATCACACACCACCTGGCAGTTGATACTGGAGTAGCCCTTCTGTTGATGTAGGCTACCCCTCCTGGCGAGGTGGCATTTGGAGGCCAACATGGGTGCTGTCGATGGCCCCTAGCATGTCAGGCATATGTGCTACCCTGTGTAACTCCTGCATGTTCGCTGTACACTCTGCCTGTGTGCTGAGGAAGTGGATGTATTCCACAGCATGTGGCAGCAGGGTGTTGAGGAATTGTGTGAGGAGCCATGACGTGGCCGACTGGTTTATACCTGTGGTGTCCCCTGTTGGTCTCTGGAAGGTGCCCATGGCGAGCAGGCACATGACAGCTGTAACCTTCATCTCCACCATCAGGGCGTGGCTCTGTCTAGTGTGTGCCTGCATCTCCTCACTGCACAGCTCACAAAGCTGCCTCAGAGTCGCCTGGTACAGGCAATACCGGCCCACGATCTCCATATTGGAGTAGTTTTCGAAGGTGGTGCAGGCACAGTACCACCTGTTCCGGGTGTACCACCTACGAGCCCTTCCATGGCCATGCCACCCTGCCTCCTGCCTCCCACATCCTTCTTATGGCCTCCATCTGCACATGGCACTGGCCATGGCCCCTGTTGTCCTGTCCCCGGGCGTCTGACTACGCTGGCCCTCCCGGCTGTGTGCGGCTGTGCGGACTGCTCAGTGGGGCCCATGCCTGTGTGCCCTGCCCCCAGCTGGCTGCCTGTTGCCTGTGGCCTCTCACTCCCACCCCTGTGGGTTCCTGTGTTGCCCCTCTCGGGCCTGGTGCCTCTGTGTCACGCCCAGGCATACTCACACACACCGTCACCTCCCTGCCTGTCACACACACACACACTCACTGTCTCATCACACAGCCACCCTCTCTGTTCTCTGTGTCCCTCTCCTAGTCTCCTAGACTGTTGTTTGCCGGCTTGTGTGTCTCCCTCTGTCCTGCTCCCTCTGGCAAGTGCCCTTCTCCTATTTGCTCCCTGTATTTATAGGCTCAAGTGTGCTCCACGCAACTGCCATTTGCTCCACACTTGAGCCATTTGTCCGGTGTTGAATATCGCACTGTGCCACATATTCATGGCTACGCCCCCTGCACTTGCGCATGCATACATTCCGATTGTGCATTGGCACACTGCCACTTGCGCTGCGCAGTTGCTGCTGCTGAATATTGCTCTCTGGCGCATTTCTGCAGTTGCGTATCTGCAACCCAGTTGTGCAATGCGCAACCGCTTTGAATATCCCACCCAGTGTATTTAAGGAGGTACTGTTCGATAGTATTAAGTCCTCCTTAATGAGGAATATTGGTACACAGTGAATAGAAATGGTGAGTATCTGAAGATTTTGACTTACATCAAAATCTGCTTTGTGTGGGCAAACACCTGTTTGCGCCTGAGTAAACTTTTGAATATCGGGCCCAGATGTTTCCTTCTACTAAATAGACAACTGACTATTTTATTATTTGTACAGTATTTTAATGACTTAGTAATTACTTTCTACTTTTACAATAACAAAACTAAATAAATAAAATAAATAAGCTATTTGTGCAGTAAAAAAATCAAGTTTTCACTTTTGCTTTTAACATTGCTAGTAACAAATAATTCAACTGCCAACTACAGTACTAAGGAGCACTATGTGTTTCAATGAAAAACAAATTAAATGTTTCTGTCTATATCCAGTTTTATATTTTTTATATTTAAATTTTTAATGTTTAATTTTTATATTTGATTTACCTTTTGTACAGTATCTTTGCATTACTGTGGTACAGCTGTATGATTTAACAGTTTTTAAAACAGTATTTGACTTTTCTTTTTCCCCCAAGTAAAATCTGGTTATGCAGAAAATGTCACCTGTTAAATTAATAACGAAAGATCATAGGTTATCAAAAATCACACATAGAAAGTGTTATTTCTCTATAAAAATATGAAAAAAAATGTTTTTTTAGATCTCTCACATGAACTGTATTAACCTATTGTATATGTATTGTACTATACATATAGTATGCTGCATGTACAACTGAACTGTGTTTTTGTCTGTTGCAGAAGGAGATCACAACCATGGCCCATAGCTGACAGAGGGGAAGGAGATGAAGGCCCTTCAGTGGGTTGCAACTGACAGTATCCAACATACACAGCTTACCACATATCCCCCCAAATGAACTGGAAACCAAGGCGCTGACAGACGATAATGCAATGACGGACCCCACGGAGGAACCTAAAAACAAGTACCCCCCCTCGATGATCATGAAGCAAACAACCCCCAGATGACTAAGAAAGCAAGCACCCTGCAGATGACCAAGAGAGCAAGAACCACCCAGATCAACAAGCAATTAAGGTCCCACCAGATGCTGCACCATCCACTAACCTCCAGGGTAAGAACAGCGGGGACCCCAGAGGAGCTGGAGGAACAGCTTGTCCTCCACCAGACAACATTTTGACTGCAAAACAGAAGACTGTTGGTTCTTAACTGTGGACTTACATAAATAATAGACTTAAAGACTGTACTGTACTATACTGTACTACCACTGAACTTTTGAACTCGTGAATCACGGTATGCAAAACTACCGTGTAAGAGTTGGACATTGACATTCTATTTTCCTACAGTATTGTACCTTGTACCATACTAATTTTGGGGCAGGGGCAAAGTATTTTGGTGTCTAAGGGCTCTCAGGTATTAGGGTGGGGTACATCTTCTAAGAGTCTCTAAGGTCTCCTACACTTTCCTGGCCTACAAAGCCACCTACTGTCTCTGTCCCCAGTGATGCAGGACCTGGCTATGTTCTTCCCCCATGGAGCTCCATTCCCCCAACTCCTCATTGACCACGATGCATGAAAAAGCTGTCCTGACTCTATTTTTTTGGGGGGGTGCCCTACTGGTTATCCTGGACCGCCGCGCTCCCTTACTTGCCCACCTCATCTGCTCCTAAACTACATTTCCAGCCTCCCCCTCTAGCCCCAGGCCTAATGCCTGGGCTGGAAAAGGCCCGGATTCTTCCTGTCTGCTCCCTTATATACTCCCTAAACCTACTGTCTACTACCACCTTGAAGCGTCCAGCAGTCAATATCCCCCAGACCTCCAACCCATTCCCCAGCTCTTGGGGGTAGGAGGGGGAAAGGGATGCCTAAATGGGAATATAAGCTTCTCGTTAGAGAGGGGTCTTACACTCTTTTCCCACCTAGGAAATCATTCCTCCTGGGAATGATGGCAAGGCCCAGTGATGGTCTCCTCCCATCAGACTAGGTATGCACACTCCCCAGCCTTCTGGCAAAAACATACCAATGCCTGGCCACAGGGCACCACCCAACCTACAGTACTTTTCTAGCCCAATATACCTAAAAAACCTGAAACTTACCTGCGCCAGGAGATAATCTAAATGGAATAGATACAACTTTCATTATTTCTTTAAACAACAATTGTAATAATTTCTCAAAATAACCAGACATTTCAAGTTTAAGCATCTGCAAACAACAATAATGAGGCAGAAGCTGTTTATCTATCCCAAAAGCCTCCCACCAAATTTTAAAATAAGTTTCACTGTGTACAGTCCCAAACCACTCACTCACACATTCTCACACACATCCTCTCACCAGTCTCCTAAACGTGTTTTATCCTGATCATAACATCAACATTGTAAATGTTTTTCAAATTTAAGAGCTTGATTTTAAAAAGAAAAATACTGTATACAGTCACCAAATCAACTCCGAGAGCAATTCTCCGGCACAGTCCATAAGTTCCAAACCAGAAGGCCTAGGTTGCAGGTCCCCCACCTGGAGGGAAGTAGCATGCTGGGTCTGGCTTAGTGGTCACATCTCCAAAGGAATCCCGGTCCAGAAGATAGTCTTTGGTCCAAGTTCCAGTTAAGTCCTGGACCATAACAAATGTAACCCCCCTACAAATGGGGGTTCCCAAAAAGGCTTCCTTGAGCTTGCCTAAATGCTCACTGCCAGGCTGGTGTCCTGCATTTTAGCAGTTTAAATATATTGCCAGAGAGTGCCTGTATAGCCTCTGTATACTGTCTCTTTAAGAGCTGCCTGGATTGTAGTCATAATTAATCTGAGAGGAAACATAGAATTTGACGGCAGATAAGGACCGCTTGGCCCACCCAGTCTGCCCATTTCCCTACCTATTGTATAAGCTGCAGATCCTAGTTAACCAGCAACCTACTTCTCTCTACCCCCAACCCCTAGAATTGCCTTATGGCTGTCCCATGCATGCTTGAATTCAACCAATGTTTTTGGCTCTACAACCTCCTCCGGAAGGCCGTTCCATGCATCCACAACCCTCTCTGTGAAAAAATACTTCCTTACATTACCTCTGAGCCACCCCCCCATCTTCAAATGTGCCCCCTTTTTCTTGCACACCTCTCTTTTTGAAAGATGCTACCCTCTTGGACTTTGCTGATTCCCTTGAGGTACTTGAACATTTCTATCATGTCCCCCCTCTCCCTCCTTTCCTCGAGGCTATACATATTAAGCTCCTTTAGTCTCTCTTCATATGTCTTCCAGTACAGACCCTGCACCATTTTAGTTGCCCTCCTCTGAACAGCTTCCAGCTCTGTTAGAAGATGTACTTGTTTGCTGATCACTTTCTAAAGTAATAATATTACAGTTTGTTGTAACCTGCCTTCTTTGCAGCATGGACAGTTCTGTTTGTTTCCATCATCTTGGTCCTGGACTGTCAGAATGGGTTAATCAGTACATTTGGGACTCTAAAATGGAGCCTGCCTACAGGGGCTTGGTGGGGCCAAAACTTGTAGGAATTGTAGTTTTGGGGTTTTGGTACCTAAAATAACCTGGAGGGGAACCCTTGTTGTGACAGACAGACAGATCAGCCAACCGAACCTTTTGGATCTTGGGGAAAGTCCCATACTGCTTGCAGTTTCAGTTAGATCTGAGTTGGGAAGTGAAGAAGTAACAGCTCAAGATAGTTTGAGCAGCAATCCATAGAGGATTTGCGCTGGAGAACTGTGGAAAGGCCTGAGTTTGGCCTGCATGCCTGCCTGCTGTTCCTGAGGGGGAACTTGTGCTTTTATCGGACTGAATCCGAATTTGGAGAGTGAATTAAGTCACTGAATTGCGATCAGGCTTTAACCTGAAGAAGACCGAAGATTTGCTGAATGCGATCGGCCTGTCAGGACTTCCAGCTACCTCTGAACTCCCAGATTGTGCAGAGACTCTGTAATTGCGACCGGAGAGCCATTTGCCTGGTACAGTGGAATTTCCTTACATGTGAATGTGCTGTGTGCTTATAGTGGGTCATGATTTGGTTCCCTACTGTGTGTCTGAACTGTGTTTTGCTTGCTGGAGGCTGTATCCAGTTCCACGGACTGAATCCATATCCATTTCCATTTGCCTGGGCCCTACTACACTGGCCCAGCCAGAATAACTGCTACGCAGAGACCGGCCTGGGGATCAGCCCCGTGCTCAATGCTTTGAACAGGAACGATGCCTCGGTGATTCGTGTGGGCGCTGCTATTCTGGGCATTCCAGCACAACAGCCTGCAGTCTCGATTTCATCCTGCCTGTGTCCAGTATTGGGTATCGTGAGCAAACATCAGGGTAGCTCCCTGCAACAACAGCTAAATCTAAAAGCATTGTCATCTGATTGTCTTGTTGCCTTTTCTTTCACAAACTGAGCCCTCCGGCTCTGGATTACAATTAGTGTGTGTTTTGCATGTTGTGTCTTCCATCACAGGGCCCCAACCAGCTACAACATTCCTGGCTAGCCCACCGTTTTCCTACCTGGGTGCAAAGAGTGTGTGACTGTGTAGGGGCCCTGAACTGCATGCATAACTGTCTGATTAATATAGCTTTTAAGCAAATCAACCTGATTACGTCCTTCCCTTGTTCACATCCCCTAAATAAATCAGATTTAACTTTGTTTGCATTTAACCTGACTATGGTTCCAGTTTGTGCCAAAAGTATTGTACTGTTGCTATTTGCTGTGCTTAACCTTGTTTTACAGGGGGTCCCCAGGGTCAAGCTAAAGGAACCAGCCTTGGTGGTAAGTGCAAACAGTGTGGGTAACTGCCTGGTGAATAAGGGTCATTATGAAAGTAATTATTATATATTGTTCAGGCCACCAGAAGGGAAAGAGGGGGGGTTACAGTGTCCCAGAGGGCTGTGCCCAGGTTAGCTTGACCACTAACAACCCTGACCTCCGGGTGGAGGCACCCGTTTCATTACCTGGGCCCCTTAATCTGCTTCTAGCCAAGCAGGCAGGAGTAGTAGCCCTTGGGATAGCGCCAACTAGGAGTTACACAAAATGCTTAAACAGTGTCAAACCACACCAGGTCCCTGTGCAACACATCGACTGTGCCTGCTGGAACAACTGCTGAGGTGGGACACCTCTTTCACATGGATGATTCTTTAAATGTTCCACCTGCTCCTTAAAGATCTAGTCCTCCTGCATCTCCTCAGTGATGTCCCAAATCAATTCTGGCACATAAGGATAGTTCAAATTAGGATATTCTACCTGTAGCCACCTGCGAACCCACCTTTCGGCCTGGCTCCATTTGGGCAGGTCCCTCACGCTGGTCCTCCTGGCTTGTCCCATTGGTAGTCATATCCCCTACTGATATTTCAGGTTCAACGGGTCACTTGGGTTCAACCCATCCATCTGGGTCCGGAGGGTCTTAGTCTGGAACAGGAGCTGTGGAGTGTTTTCTCCTACGGTGTTAGCAGGGCAATGGTAGGGCCTAGCAATGGCCCTTACCAACATATGGTCCTGGAACTGGAACTTACTGCCAACATATTTTTCTTCATCCAGCTGCCCTAAATCTTTTTGACCAGCAACACTCCCTCTAGCTGATATTGGTGCAGACCTGGCTTGGTGCCACTCTCTAGGGTTTAATTCTAAACTTGGCTCCCGAGACAGGTTCTTGACTTGACAGGGCCTGTGGGCTGCCGCTGGACATGGGCTGTGGCAAGGGTCCCCAGGGCCCTGGAGGATCCCTGATCGGTTGTCTGAGGCTCCTGCCCTCCCTCTGCCACTGGTATAGCCAGTAGTCCACGACGGGAGTGGGCAAAGACTGTGCTTCCCATCACCTTTTTCTTGACTGGTGCACCTGCACCTTCCTCTCTGGCCCACTGTTTCATCCAGGGATTCGCTTCGGGTCTCATCCACCTGGGCACAGGTGTTTCTCCCAGGGACAGTCTCAAACCTCCACTAGCTGGTGATCATGGTATAAATGAGCTGGAGGTGGACCTGGGAGCATACATCCCAAATTCGGAACTGGTGGCATGCCTATACAATATGGACATATAGGCAACCTGCCAATTGCTTCCCCCATGAACCCACACCTCATACAATGTTCATTTTCTTTGCCTTTTCCCCCAGCTTTCCAGAGCCAGGAGAGCAGTGAGGCAGGAACTGTAGCCAGGGGTTCTTCCTGGGGGGGGTCACTGGGTCTGTCTGCATTACCCCTAGCCACAACGTGCTGCTAATCCATGGTGGATGCCTGAATTCAGACCTTCCCCTCCAAGTTCTCACTTACAGATGGCTCCAATGTCTAAATATGGGCAGCCCAGTTCACTCACCTGACTGTGGATGCGCCCTAGGAAAAAATAGTTTCTCTTTCTTTCCTCCCGCTAGTGTTATTTCTACTGCTGCTGCTGCTGGTCTCCACTCCCTCAGCTCCACTCAGTCCAATCTACCTAAGATGGCACTTCTGTTTGCAGCTGCTGTAGCTCCTTCTCGGCCATCCTCCAATCGAACCCTGCCTGAGGGCCACGTGACCAACGAGTCATGCACGCATATCCACACCAGCAAACCTAGACCTATGCCTGCTCCAGGCCTACTCCCACAGCATTTTGTACTGCACAATGGGGCCCAACCTGGCTAGGAAGCCTGGCACTGCAGCAGAGTCTCCCCCAAGTCTCCGGGGGCTGGCAGTGTTTTGGGGTTCAGGGAACATTCCAGATGAGACCCCACAGTGTAACCCCCCCCTCCATGCCCCGTCTAGGGGCATAAACTTTCTTTCACAGATGTTCCAGGGCACTAGAGAAGGGGTACCCTCAAGAGCTAACATCAAGACAAATGCACTTCCAAATTAAGGCACGGAAATAATATCCTGCCTCTCAGGCGTCTTCAACACTTGTGCACTCTACCTTCTCCCTCAGTATTTGATTTTCTCTTCCCTGCAGGCTGCACACCAGACCAGGAACTCCACGCTGTACCTCTGCTGTCTCAGGAGCCCCTATGGTCCCGCCCCAGATGGGATGAATGCTGCAACAGAAATGCAACTTATGAAAAATTAATCAAACTGCACATAAATGGGAAAAGGAAGGATTTCATTTCATTTGCTTCCCCCTCTCAGTTTAAATAAGGCACATGCCCACTGTTTCCTCCCAAAACTGGCTTTTATTCTGCACCTGTACTGCAAATGATTTCCAGCGATACATGGGTTACATACTTCACTTTAATTAGATAAAACAGCTTCATGGGGCTAATTAACTTTTTACAAACACCGGCTGGACATTCTAAGGCAGCAAAATGATGGATACAAGGCGGTCACAAACAAGGATTTATCCTCTCTCTCTCTCTCTCTCTCTCATATGATTTACCCAAGACCTACTTTAGCTCAGATCCCTGCAATCTCCTGGCTTCTTTGGATCTGGTAAGCCAAAACTTTGGTTTTCCTTTCTCACCCAGGTCACTCACTCACTTTCTCACTGGCACTGCTCATCCCCCAAACTCTGGTGTGGGAAAGCGAGCTGCCTCCCCCACCTGGGCCCCTGGGTGCTGGCCCAAGCCACAGGGTTTCCAGGAATTTTACTGATGAGCAAGGCCCCCCGACCCACTTCCAACAGTTGGCACTGTACCCGGTGCCAATGTAAGACCTGCCACCTCCACTTGGCTTTGCCTCAGCACCTGCCTTCTCATGGGTGGCCCAAATCACTCCAGATTCCACTGGTCATCTTCCTTGGGGGTCCCTGCCAGGCTCACATCCCTTTACACCACCTGGGCTTGCTCAGTTCCACAGGGCTGCCCTGTACAATGCCAGGCCTCCCTGGCATACTGGTCAATGGTAGCCACTGCCACCAGCTCCCTCCTGAGAGGGCCCTGCCACTGCTTTCCCAGCCCTGATGACCTGGGGTACACCTTCTAGGGGTCTCTAAGGACTCCTACACTTTCTTGGCCTACAAAGTCACCTACTGTCCCTGCCCCAATGATGCAGAACCTGGCTACATATTCCCCATGGAGCTCCTTTTCCCAACTCCTCATCAACCACGTACTCATGAAAAAGCCGTCCTGACTCTACTTTTGGGGTTCCCACTGGTCCTCCTGGACCTCCAAGCTCCCTTACTTGCCCACCTCATCTGCTCTCTTACTTGTCCACCTCATCTGCTCTCCATCCCTATGTTTCCAACCCTCCTCCAGCCCCAGGCTAATGCCCGGGCTGGAAAAGGCCCAGATACTTCCTGTCTGCTTCCTTATATACTCCCTAAACCTACTCTCTGCTTCCACCTTGAGGCATCTAGCAGTCAATATCCCCAGGAGTTCTAACCCATTCCCTCGCTCTGGGAGGCAGGAGGGGAAGGGATGTCTAAATGGGAATATGCCTCTCTTCGAGAGGAGATACACATATTTCCTAGTATAAGTGTCTGTCTGTCACCCACTGCCTCCTACAGTTTTGTTAGATGGTGCCATGCACTGGGGAGGCAGGGATGCAGATATACCAGGTCCTTCATCGTGGAGGTTAGCCATTTTTCTTCTTGTTTCTTCCATCCTTGGGGATGTCACATGCTAGGACATCAAGGTGCACCTGTCTGTGTCTGCAATGTCCCCACCCTCCCTTCAGTTCTCCAACCGCACTACCACCTGTGGTCACCCAGGTGGCAGTAATGTGCCAGAGAATGGAAGTCTCCCTCCCCTGAGGAAGAGAACATCCTCTGGGACACTCGACCCTTCTTCCCCGGCTGGTCACCGATGACCTGAGCTCGATCCTGAACTTGGGTCACTGGCATCACAAGCAGTAGAGGTACCACTGCACTGACGGGGGGGGGACATTTTCTGTCAACGGGATTGTAGGTCACACAAGGCAAGGGCCAGATCTACTGCAGGTAATTCTGTGAGTTAATGGCTATGATGGAATTTGAACCTGGATCTCCTGGGTTTGTGTGCTAACTGCACTGTTACACTGACTCCAGCTGGTTACATTTCAACCAGTCAGAAGTAGGACATCATTTGCTAGGGTGGGTAGATGGCACCAAATGGCAAACTGCAGTGGGGGGGCCACAAATATAAGACTACTACTGAACAGAACAGATAGTGATCATGGTAACAGACTTGTAGCTAGATTTTATGGGAACCTAGGCAGAAAAGGGATTTATCCCTCCACTCCACATGAAATCTCTCAATCTCTTCCTGATCATTGACTCATGTGTATGTTTAATTTCCTGCTTGCATTAAAATAATATCACTCTCCTTTTTCAGTCTTTGCTCCACTGCCTGCTATGTAGACAACTAATGAATATTTATCTCAGAAGCACTGAGGCAGTTATACTTTAAGCCTTTGATGAAAGTTTGGATTTCGGCAGGATTTGTAGTGTTCCATATCCAGCTACACATTACAAAATATCACGTTTTTAAATATAGCAGCCTGTAACATTTAAATAAGCCAGTCATGAAATGAGTCACCTAATCCCACACTAAAAGAACCATTGCAACCACCAACGAACCCCATGATCGACTGCATAAGGAACAGCTACCACAGAATCTGGGCATGTCACCTGCCCTTTCACCTTATGGCTGTGATTATTCAGATACTGATAATGCTAGTCCAGCCCTCACCTTTCGAGCCTGCTTGTGGATTCTGTGTACACCCTGGTGGGGTGGGCATGGCCCAGGTAACACCTCTGTCTAGGGTAATAAATGTTTGGCTCCAATTCCATTTGCCTAATTCGGGTTGTGAAATAGGCACAGGACTGAGGTAATCTCCCCTTTCTAAATTCTCTGAATCCATTTGTGGCAGTAGTGAGGCCCTCGGGTTGGTGGCAGAGCAGTGTCAGTGAGGGCAACATGTGGCATGCCCAGTTGGGCAATGAAAGCTGTATGGCAGCCCTCTGGCAGAGATATGGTTCCTTTCTCCAGTTTTCATCAAAACCAGTCTCCTCTGTCACTGCTCCAGGAGCTGTTAATAGCTGCAGGGTTACCAATAAATACTGCACCTGGGACTGTTTCCACCTCATCTCAGGTCTTCTCTCACTCAAGATCTTCCCACTGCAGGATTAACATGGGCAGGTGGGTCTGTCATTGGTTTGGTGTCATCACTGGCCAGAGAATGGGCGGGCTTCTCAGGCTGGGTCCATATCTTGTGTGTCTGCAGTTGTGGCATCTCCTCCATGACCTCGATCTATGGGCCTGGTATGGGCAAATGGGTGGGGTCTGTCAGATTTTTACCCCAAAACCTCATCATGTCATGGCTTGCACAGTTAAATCATTTCAGTGTCTATGCCCCTCTGGTAGCATCTTTGTCATCGCAGGACCCAGCTGCACTTCCCATATTCACTGCATTGTCTTGCCTCTCTGACCCAGTTCAAAGCTGTCCCTATTAGCCTTGCCAGGATCTCTCTTCCTCTGCCCAGTGCCTGTACCACTAAGGAAGGTCTGCAAAAGGTGAAATAATTATGTGCCAGAAAGAAAGCTGACAGGCATCCCTGGCAATTAAAGGGATGTGGCTTGAGGGTTGGGATCTGAAACACAGCATCTATCAGGACTCGCACAGCGAGGATATGGAATACAGAGTTATGCCCCAGTAATTGCCAATTTGTAAGGGGCAAAGGCAAACAATGGGGTTGATTTTTCCCACTGCAGACCTAGGGTCAAGCTTAGACTTCAAGATTCTCTTAGCAAAATGTGTTACTGATGTCCCCCCCATTCTGTATACAATATTATAAACACCAAACAAACACTCAAATCAGCCAAGTAAATTATTAAATTAGTGGGTGGCTGTGGCAGCTAGTTTTATGTTTTTAGCATCACTGCTCACTCTTTTCTGATGCTGCTGGAGGATCTTCATGGATTCTCCTTCGCTCCTCACTCTAAAATAAACAGTGCCAGCCTATCCGACGGTGCTGTTGATCTGGTGGTTGTATGGAGTCCAGGACACAGGCAAGGGGTGCCATGTTAACTGCTTTTTTATTTCCCCAGGTCATGGCAAGTTCTAGAGCCTCCTCAAGATCACTTAATCCCTTTGCTGCCGCCGACATAATATCTTGTCCTAAAAACCTATGCGTTATAAATCTTCCGGCAGCCTAAGGGTTAATAACTCAACCACTGCTCAAGCCAGCCGGGGGTTCTGGGATTTCTATTCCCACTCCTGCATGGGACACTAGGAGAGGGAAGACAACAGTTGCTGTGCACAAAGCAAGGGGTATATTACTCTAAATAGTCACTGCCACAACATGTAGATAGCTTCATGTCCCACTTTATTTGTGCGTATACAAACACAAGACATTGAAAGAGGCAACTGCAGCAGTGACCAGGCTTAAAACTAGGCAACAAACAAGTGACTACAAAGTAACCTGGGCTGCTTCTCACACCAATATGCTGCAGCACTAGGAGAGGCCCACAATGCCGGTAGGATGCTAGGTTTTCCATTCCTACTTGTGCGGGACTTCAGTAGATGTCTGCCACACTGGCAGATGCTGGATTTTCTGTTCCAGCTCCTGTAGGACCATGGGAGAGGCCCACCTTGCTGGCAAATGCTCAGTTTTCTGTTCCTTCTTGACGCCAGGATAGACCCGCCATGCTGGCAGGAACTCGGTTTTAATTTTCCTTGTGCAAAAAAGCAAGTGAGGACTGCTTTGCCAGCAGATGCTGGATTTCTGTTCTGCTCCTACAGGCCACCAGGAGATGCCCTTTTCAGGCACTGCTACACCACCAGGTCCATGTGGAGGGGTGGCACTCTATCCTATTTTTGTCTAGAAATTCCATGGAGTTCACAGGGCTGAATTTCTTTTGTAATTTCTTGCCAAATTTACACAACAAAACTGTTTTCAGGGCCTTGCTGCCCACAACTGTTACATATGGCATGCCTAACCTTCATGGCAGTCATAGTGCAATTCCTTGGGTAAACATTGCCTGAAACATTTATTAGACCAATAACAGCAGAAGTAAAAACAAACAAACCCTCCCCCACGAAAAATTTATAGTGCTCTTATTTACAGCTGGTGGGATGAAAGCAAACAGGGGTCACATTAATTTGAATTGTAGGTAATTTTTGACCAATGAGCTGTGATAGCTACTTTCTAGATCCATGGGGGAGGTTACAATGATCTTTTCATTGTCATTATGGAGTATCCACATTCCTGGTGTGGGACTGGAACCGTAAGCTTCTAATCATTGTTACCTTCATCACTTACTAACAATTTCTGTTACACAACATAAATTGTGGTGAGAAAGGAAAATGTTCCTTGTTGGGGACTGTGACAAGATTAAGGCTTCATGCTCAGCCATGAAAAGCAATAAAAATGCTTCAAGGCTCAACTGCAGGAGTTCAGTAATTCACAAAGTACGAGAACGGCCCTGTACTCACCAGAATTTCACTAGAGCGTAACTAAAAGAGAGAAAAAAAATATTGGACTTGCTGAGGGTAATAAGCATAACAAAATGAACAATCAGTGGCAGCATACTGTAAGGGGGAGGCAGTTTGCAGACAGAGAAGTGTATAGGAACTATCAATGGGTTCAGAGGAAAATAAATATCCTATGTGTTTCTGTGCTCATTCCAGATAAATGTCTCACCTGATCACTGATCCAGGGTGTTTATTGCCAGTACTGATCTGGAGTCCGTGCACTGTAAGGATAGTGTACTACAACATATATTTTCTTGCACTTGTTTCTCTGTAGTATCGATGTAATATTCCAACTTCACACTGCCGTGGATCACCACTCTGTGCAATTTAAGGGTAAAGGAAAATTATGGCAATCAGGATTCAAACCCCACTCTTCTAGTTTATAATTCCATGCCTTAACCACTAGGTTATGCTGGCTGCTGCTCTGTGTGGTTCTGGAGACATGCTGGGGCAGAAGCCCTAACCCTAGGTCAGTGGTCATGGGAACACTGTATCTAGAAACAGACACTCTAAAGCTTCAGACCTAATGCAAACCATCATGGGTAGCAGCAAATACTTGTGTAGGGTAGTTTCCTCTGGGACTGACCTGATACTTGGCTGAGACAGTGACTGCACTAAGGAATCCAAAATGAGGAAACATGTCTCTATTGTGTTGCCCTTACTGTAAACTGAGCAAATGTCAAGCCAGTTCATGTCCCTAAGCATTTGATGCACTGAACTGCAATACTCCTTATCTTGCATGCTATTGCTGGTCCCACGGTCCAGGTTAAAGCTCTCTGGGGACAGTACTTTTATGGCACCTGTACCAATATTATGGAATGTTTTACCTGCTCATATTAGATATGATCTAGGTGTTTTTTAAAGGGCCCCGTAATACTGTCTTTTCAAACTTGCTTGCCTGACGAATTTATTACTTAAATCTGGAATTAATTAATAGCAGTAACATATGTTGTATTTGTTGTGAACATCTTTATGCTATAATTTTTATTTATTGTATGCTTTTGTTTTCTGCTCTATGTTCATTTTGTATAGCACCCTGAGCCCAGGAAAGGGTGCCAAATGTATAAAATTGCCTTCGCCTAGGACATCGAGAATACTGCAACCCCTCCCTCCCCATGTCTTGGGTTATGTGTGGTGCAGGCCAAGGGAGGGGGCCACCAACCTAGAAACCATCTGGCTGCATTTACCTGGTTCCTGAAGATTGAAGACTGGATGCCCAATGGCAGCAGCCGCACTGTGGGGAATGCTAGGTTAGTTTATTTAACAAGCTGCAACAATGATCCAATGTCCACACAACCAGTAATGTGATACAACAAGTCCATTTAGTTAAGAGAACAGTAGATCATTTAAGACATCCGCAAAGACATAGACAGGATGGAAGCTGTCCAGAGGAGGCAACTAAATGGTGCAGGGTCTACATCAGAAACCATATGAAGAGAGACTGAGAGAGCTTAATATGTATATCCTTGATGAAAGGAGAGACAGGGGACATGATAGAAATGTTCAGGCACCTCAAGGGAATCAACAAAGTCCAAGAGGGTAGCATCTTTCAAAAAGAGTGTGCAGGAACAATAAGGCATAATTTAAGATGGGGGGCGGCTCAGAGGTAATTTCTGAGGAAGTATTTTTCACAGAGGGTTGTGGTAGCATGGAACGGCCTTCCGAGGAGGTTGTGGAGTCAAAACAGTGGTGGAATTCAAGCATGTATGGGGACAGTCATAAGGCAATTCTAGGGGGTTGGGGTAGGTAGGAAGAAGTAGGCTGCTGGTTAACTAGGATCTGCAGCTTATCTATCAGGTAGGGAAATGGGCAGACTGGGTGGGCCAAGTGGTCCTTATCGGCCATCAAATTCTATGTTTCTATGTTTAAGGCTCAACAGTACCTCTTCCCTTTTTACCTTTTCATGGTCGAGGAGACCTTACAGGCTTTGTCCTGCAGCCAAATCAGGCTGCACTAAGAGCTGATGGCAGCAACATTTTCACTGGTGGCTGAATCAGGCCAACAGCTTTCCCAGTATAGCTACTCCAGTTCCCTTCTACTCCTGCACTTTCTTTTTTCCACTGGACTCAAACGTGTGAATGCCTCCCCATGACTTCGCCTTCCCAATCAGTCAGTGCTACTGGGCTTGAACCTCTGTCACAGCACTCCCTGGACAACTCAATATCAGGGCTTCTATGGTTCCTGCAATCTTTTCTCTCTGCCACTGAGTCCAATGGGCAGACGCCAAACATGGGCACTCCAGCACACACAGTGGGGACATACTCATGAAGTGGGCAGCTTGAAGAGACTGACACCTGGGCTCTCATGCTATCTGGCTGTCCCCACTTACACTGCACAAAACTGGATCCAGCTTCACAGCCCAAGGGGCAGGGCAGGCTCTCACCACTGCCTGTGGGGCCCAGAGCAGGCTGTCACCACTGCCCATGGACCTGGCTCCCTCCGGCCTCAAACCACACTCCTGGATGCCTCCAACTTCAGCTGTCTGGGGCTGAAGGCAGTCACCCCATCCTGGCCCCACTTTACCAGTCCACCCACTGACTATTTCTGGGTGAGCTCCTCTCGCGCCAAAACCTCACTCCATTAAATTACCTCCTTCAGCTACCTGTGGCTGCCCACCTGCATGCTGCCCCAGATGACATCAAGAATCAACCATATGGCTGCTGTAAGTCCAATGGGGGGGCTTACACTCCCCCCCCACACAAAAATGCTCACCTCCTGGTGAGCGCCAAACCAGCTACATAGCATGGCCTCCCCAGGGAGGAGATATGCACACTCTTCCTCCCTCCCCCCGGGTACCGCATGGCACCGCTGATGACACTGCTGACATGGTGGACCCTACAAAAATTAATTCTACCCCCATACTTTCACTTGTTAGTACCTAACCATATACTGCTCAAAGACATGGCGACCCACCCACTGTGCTGTGGACAGCTTGCCTACCACGGTGGTGGTGTCCCCCCATATACTCACAACTACCATTCCCCAGTGCTGCTGCCACCAGACAATTTTCTGAGGGATAACTGCCCCCCCCCCCCATCACAATACATAACAGCTTGCAGCCCAACAGGAGCGCAAGTAGGCCTATCACAACTGCAAAGTTAACAGGAACATTTGAAGACATTGGCTACAGGACTGTAGGAAACCCCATCACAATCACACCTCACACCAACATGCACACACTGCCAGTCACACTAGCACCACAAAACATGCATCCTCTCCAGATACCTTCTATATCCCACCCCACTGCTTCTACTTACAGCACTGAGGTGCTCAGTCTTTGGTAACACAGTCTTTTTGAAGCAGTCTAAACATTTAGTCCATATGCTGCTATAACTAGTAAAGGCTTCTAAAGTCCATCTGAGGAAAGATCCACCCTTACACGAGAAACATTACCGTATTAACAGTAACAGCAACCAGAACAAATAAAAATTAATAACAAAAAGGGTTTGTCTCACCCATGTCCAGAAAACACAGCAGTCTTTAGGCTGGGAACTCTCAGAAGGGTTTCTCACAGGTCACTTCATTCAGTCCTGCAGCTTCGGTGGGTGCTAACTTGAGAGTTGCATTTAGGGTGTATCTTCTCCACCGGCATAATAAAAAATGTGGGTCTGCCTTTGTCACCTCTTCTCCAAAGGAGTCCTGGCCAATGATATAGTACTAAGTGCACTTCCCTGCAACATCCTGGATCACTGTAAAGGTCTTGAAGAGTGTAATACCTGTATAAGTGTGCCTATTACACATAGCTCTGGCATGATGTTGGGCCTCTTGTAGCTGTATCCCAGGGCTAGATGGGCTGAGATGCGTCTTATTATTGACCTTGTCTGGTATGGCATGGAAAACCCAGTCAGCGCAGTGTTCCTCAGTCATGTCCCACAGGCACTCTGGGAGGTAGGGGTAGCAGTTAGCAGGATACTCCTTGTGAATTTGGCACCAGATGAACCGCTCTGCTTAGTACCAGTTTGGAGTACTATGAACACTGGTCTGGGGAGCCTGTTCGGACTGGAGCCTCAACCATGTGGTTAGTGGGCCTAAGCTGATCCAGCTTCTCTCTCTCTCTCTCTCTGCTCTGCCGCCAGACCCGGGCACGGTGGGAGCCTTGTCGGGGGAACAAAGCATGGGGGACAGGTAGGGCTTGGGAATGTCCCTCTCCAATATTTGGTCGTCAAAAGTCAGATGGTTACTGAGGGTGACTGCCGCATTGTCCAGCTTCTTGCTCTCTTCCCAGCCCTTCAAACGAGAACTGCCTGCACCTTCCTGTGCCACTTCCTTGACTTCTATGTCTGACTTCTCAGAAACAGAAGGTGCCACTCCCGTACGTTGATACTTGGGTGCAACTCCAAGCCCAATGGCAATGATCCACCTGATGGCAATTCCCATGGTCAATGCCTCCCTCTGCCACGGGAAGCTTCCAGGACTGGAGTGCAAGAAGGACTGGGCAGACAGCTGGTGTCTTTTCTCCAGATCTGGAGCACTAGTCCACTGGGGCTGCAGGGCTGGTCTCTGATGTCACCTCCTCCCAAACTTCGTGCTGGTGGTCTCCAGCTAAAAGGTGTAAATGGTCCAGGCCACCCCCATGATGCATATAGTGGGCAGCCCACTAGCAGGTGTAGCAGCTCCACAGGAGCACATGTAGCACAGCGCAATTCCAACACTCCACAGCCCTGGTATTTGCATATTATACATTGCTCTTTGGTGGTTAGCTTCTACATTCTTCCACAATGAGTGCAGCATGGAAGCAGGGACCATTTCCTCCATTCCTGTTGGCTTGGGTGATTGGCCCTGCTTTGAAAACTTGCAGCAACTTTCTCCACTCCAAATGCGAGACCAAATTCTTACTACGCAAGTACTTGTCTCCGCAGCACTGGTTTCCTGTTCTCCCGCCCACCTGCCCTGACATGTGACTTCTGCCTTCTTGATCTGTGCCCCATAACCAGTTCCAGAGCTAATCACCATTTAGCATAGACCCACTGTTGACATGAGCTCTTTCCCCCGGCCAGGCCTTTAGGAGCCACTCTTCCAAAAGGGGCAACTTCTTATAGTTCATAAAATGGCAGAGAACATTTTGTAAAGTCCATTTCCCGCACTGCAGTGCCCGTCCAAGTCCAGGTACACACGGGCACCTCATAAACAGCATCCCGGATGAGCGCCCACATTTGTTACCCCCCCCTCGCCATGTCTAGGGGTATAGGTGTTGCAGTCCGAGGGGAGGAGGGCCACCAACCCAGAAACCACATCTGGCTGCATTTACCTGGTTCCTGAAGATTGAAGACAGGGTGCTTAACAGCATGGCCGTGCAGCTGTGGGAAGAATGCAGGTTAGTTCATTTTAACAAGCTGTAACGATGAATCCAATGTCCACACACCAGTAAAGTGCATAGAACAAGTCCATTTAATTAAGAGAACAAAAAATCCACTCTATAGAACGTGGGGTAAGCAATAGATCATTTAGGGTACAACAGTACCTCTTCCCTTTACCTTTTCATGGTTAAGGAGCCCTTACAGGCATTGTCTGCAGAGAATCAGACTGCACTAAGAGCTGATGGCAGCAACATTTTCACAGGCAGCTGAATCAGGCTGACAGCTTTCCCAGCATAGCCACTCCAGTTCCCTCTACTCCTGTACTCTCCCACTGGGCTCAAACTTGTGAATGCCTCCCATGACTTTGCTTTCCCAATCACAGTCAGTGCTACTGGACTTGAACCTGTGTCACAGCACTCACAGGACAACTTGATATTGGGACTTACATGGTTCCTGCAATCTTCACTGTCTGACACTGAGTCCAATGGACAGATGCCAAACATGGGCGCTCCAGCACACACAGTAGGGACATACTCATGAGGTGGGCAGCTTGAAGAGACTGACGCCCAGGCTTCCCATGCTATCTGGCCATCCTCACTTGCTCTGCACACAAACTGGACCCAGCTTCACAGCTCGAGGGGCAGGGCAGTCTTACCACCACTGCCTGTGGGGCCCGGAGCAGGCTCTCAACACTGCCCATGGGCCCGGCTCCCTCCAGACTCAGACCGCACTCCCAGATGCCTCCAAATTCAGCCACGCTGCAGGACAGGACTGGACTGCTGGTACATTTTGTTCTCTATCGATGCTGTCCAAACCACCGTCCAGGGCCAGGGGCAAGCACCCCACCCCAGCCCCCACTTCACCAGTTAACCCACTGACTTTCTTCAGGGGAACTTCTCTCACACCAAAATCCAACTCCCTTAAATAGCCTCCTCGCCCTTCTGTGGCTGCAAGCCTACAAGCAGCAGTTTCATCTTCAGAAATCACATACTCAAACAGCAGAGCTCTACAAGCTTACACCGGGGGCACTCTGCCAGGGTAGGTAAAGCATAGTTATACAAACCAGGGCACTAGCATGAAGATACACTAAAGAAATAATGAAAAATGTTTCTTAAATACTGTATATTCTCATCTTAGAATTGTGTTTTTCCTCCTGGATCACCTGCTTTGTGACCCCATTTTCTCAGATCTGTGTCCTCTAGATGCACAACTGAGAAAACAATCTGAAACAGATTTAATATAGTTAGAACAATTTCCCATGGAAAATAATTACATGCACGCTAAGTTACATAAGGCTACAAGGCAGACTGATGAACAGAGGCTTAGGTTGTTGTGTCAGTTTCAAGTCAGGGTGCAATGTGACTCATATTCACTAGGAGGTGTTTCAGTTCTAGTTTTTAAGTGTTTGTCTAGAGAAGAGAGCTGAAGGTGAAGTGGTGCCACATACTGTACATTATGTGCTACAAAGGAGTACTTCCATTTTACTATTTAACATTTTGATTTTTAAAATGTTTCTGTGGTTAAGTGGGAATCTTGCACCATAGAGGGTTTTATGGGGCCCAAGTACAATGGTGAGATGTGACTCTTTCGCAATAAGAAGCATGAATGGTAAGATTTGTTGTTGATTCTTTTCTCTCCATTTTCTCCTATAGTCACCCTGTCAGTCCTCCCCACTCCAATGTTAACGGTGGCCATGAATACATGCACCCTTCCTCTGGACAGGTTGGCGGGCAAGTGGCTGCCTTCCCAGCCAATGCCATTGTTACTCCATATTTGGACAGCAGGTGTCCATGAATGCTGGGTGTCCCCCACCTCCTCCCCAGAAATTGAGAACCTTCCCCTGCATGACATGCCTGTCCCCTAGCCAGCTCTTTGGGGGATTCTGGGGTTCCCATATGACCCCTGGCCTCCCAGGTAGTAGCCACCCCTGGGCTGACCCAAAGACAGATTTGTAGTAAGGGCCACCCAGATGGCCGAGCTGCAGTGAGTCACTCTGCCATGCAGTTGACTGGAGTTTGGGAGCAACCTCAGGTCACTGCATGAGAGGCAGGCCAGGCTGCAGGCAGCTGTCAGTCTCACAGCAGCAGGAGAAGGGACGGACTACCAGGAGTGGCAGGAATAGGGGGAGAGGAGTGGACACTAGTCCTTTTTCAAAAGAAAGAATCTGGAAGGGACTTGCAGCTCTGAAGGTGAAAAAAACTATGGGACTGGATGGGATACACCCAAGAGTTCCAAAAGAACTCAGGGAGGTGCTAGCTGCCCCACTGACAGCCTTAACAGCTCACTTCAAACAGGCATGGTTCTGGAGGACTGGGGAAGAGCTGATGTGGTTCCTCTACATAAGTGCAGCAGCAGGGAGGAGGCTAGCAACTATAGGCTGGTCAGTCTCACTTCAGTGGTGGGAAATTAATGGAAATACTACTGAAGAAAAGACTGATAGAGTATCTTGAATCCAATAGGCAGCAAGACCAAAGACAGCATGGAGTTGTGAAGGGGGTCATGCCAACTGAATCCAATAGATTTCTTTGACTGAGTGACCAGGAAAATAGTTCAGGGAATGGCAGTGGAAGTGGTCGATCCGGACTTTCGCAAGGCATTTGACAGTGTGCTGCACAGGAGGCTGATAAAGAAGCAGAGCAGTCTACTGGTGGGATCAAAATTGGTGAATTGGGTTAGAAACTGGTCAACAGATTAAGAGGCAGAGGGTGGTGGTAAATCGCACTCACTTTAATGATGGGAGAGTGACCAGCAGGATGTCACGGAGCTCAGTGCTTGGACTGGTCCTCTTCAATGTCTACATGAGTGACTTGCAAAAGAACTGGAAGGGGAAGGGAACGGGAACATTGTTTAACCAGGAATAGCACACTAAGCCGAAGTTTGTTTCCAGATGCAACCTGGGAGTACAAGGAAGTTAAGTGACTTGCTCAGGATCACACAGTATGCACCTAGGTGGCTGTGGGATTCAAACCCAGGTCTCCAGATCTGCAGCTCAGAGCCTTAACCCACTGAACTATTCTGCCTCCTATGTCTTTTTCCAGATGATACCAAAATATGCAATAGGATGCACACTCGGGAGTGGGTGGAGAAAATGCTCGGAGATCTTGGGAAACGGAAGGAGTGGTTAAGAGCGTGGCAGTTAGGGTTCAATTCAAAAAAGTGGAAATCATGTACCTAGGGCATAGGAACCCAGGAGCTGACCATGAGAGGGGAGGTATTGACAGTCACTACACAGGAAATGGACCTTGAGGTTATCATATCTTAGGACCTCAAAGTGGCAGGGCAGTGTGACAAAGCAGTAGGTAGGGCTTGTGGGATGCTGGGGTGCATAGGAAGGGTTACCTTCAGCAGGGGGAAGGAAGTGTTTTTGCCACTGTATTGCTCATTGGTGAGACCCCGCCTGGAGTACTGTGTCCAGTTTTGTAGGCTGCATCTCAGAAAGGACATAGAAAGGGTGGAGGCAGTCCAGAGAAGGATAACTAAAAAGGTGCAAGGGTTGTATGAGAAGCTCTACGAAGAGAGACTGAGGGATCTCAACATGTACACCCTGGAAGAGAGGAGGGCGTGAGGTGACATGATTGAGATCTACAAGCACCTCACAGGGGTAAAGAGAGTGCAGGAAAGGAGTATCTTTCAAATGAGAAAGGCACCAGGACCAGAGGACATGTAGTGAAGCTGGCGGCGGGGGGGGTTAAGAGAGATGTGAGGAACTATTTCTTCACTGAAAGGGTGGCAGACTCCTTGAACAGACTACCAGCTGAAGTGGTGGGGGTGAAAATAGTGGGGGGCTTCAAGCATGTGTGGGATAGACACAGAGGTATATTAGAACACAGACTGGGAGTAGGGAGGGTCGCTGGAGACCAGTTAGGCTCTGTGAAGACAGATTAGGCAGGGAACATCTGGGCAGAGTGGGTTGGTCAAGCAGTTCTGTTCTGCCAACAAATTCAGTGATATCGACCCTGTGGTCAAACCCCAAACCACCCAACCTTCCACTCAGCTGTCAAAATCCCTGCCTCTAAGTTCCATAACTTGGGTTAGTTAAACATCACTTTGAAAACACAAAACTGTGCAGCTCCCTGTAGTGCTAAGTGCATGTGAGAGAAACCAGAATAGTCTAGGTGGTCCCTCCAAGGTGTGAGTTAGTGCTACATGGAGCTGCAGATTTGTGTGTGTAACCCCACCTTCTAAAGTCAAGGGCTTACCTGGGGCCCCAACACAGGACCCAGTAAGCTTCTGACACTGTTTCAGCTCCTCCAGCCCCTGGAACTTGGACTTTGTGGACGGGTAACTGGCAGGAACGGGCTGGAGCCCTGGTTCATAAGCACCTCTTGTGTCATGTAATTCATGCTCCAGCCGTGCTTTCTCTGGTGGGTGGCTGCCACAGACATAGCATGCACTCAGTCACAGCTCCGACTACACCAGACCCTATGTACCACCTCTGCCACCTGAACCAAGGGGTGGGGCCCTGAATGAGGTCAGTAGCCCTCAGGAAAGATAACTGTTGTGGGCACTGCCCCAGTATTTCATGGTCACCGCCATATTTGCAACCCTGTCCCTGCAGAACAGCCAATCAAGGTGCTAGAAGCCCAAAGCTTGCTCCTGGAGGCCTCTGGGAGAGGTAAGGGCTATGTATTCTGGCATCTTTTCCTGGACATATGGGGTGTTGAGGTTCCTGAATAACATGCAGTTGGACCAATGGAAGCTGACCCTGTTTTAGTGCCCTTGACCGCCTGTCAACCAGTGGGACCCCACCTGAACAAATTATAGCTTTCAAACACCTTGGGTTCGAACACGACCTCTCCCAGACCTTTTCAGAACACACTGGGCTCATGATTAGATGTATTAATCAGAAACTGGGTATTGGCTTCTGGCTAAAGGACTTCATAACCACTGGAGAGATGCTGGCCATTGCTAATGGTACGTTACTCCCCCTTCTGAACTACTGCTCCTCCATTTAAAACGCAAACCTCCTCCTCCAACCTGCCCAGACTAAACAAGTTTATGACAATATTTGTAAGTTTGCTTTGATGGCTCCTTACTCTACTCACCACTGCTCCCTTTACCAGTCTCTTGACTGGTTCTCTCTGCAACCCCATCATGAATACCTGCTAGAATGCCTATCTGACAAATCCCTTTAAGACACAAAGTCTTACTCATTGATTTAACTCCACAACCCTAAGCCCTGCCAGTGCAGCCTCAGGTCCTCATCACAGCTACTCCTGGAGAATCCTCATGTTGCCACCTGTATTGGACAAGGTGCCTTCTCTGTTGCCACCCCTAGTCATAGAAACATGCATTAGAAGCATAGAAAATGTCATCAGAAAAAGACCACTGGCCCATCCAGTCTGCCCTGTTTTATTCTATCCTATTTTGGGATCGAATGTCTAGTCAGGGTTATTTTCCTCACTTTTCCCTCCTTGCCCCCGCCTTACTTTTTTCTACACGTATTTATTAAACCTTTTTACTTAGTCCCATCTGTGTTTGAAACCATTCATAGCTCTTGTACCCATGACCTCAGCTGGTAGGCTGTTCCATGGCTCAACCACTCGGTAAAATAAGATTTTCTCACATCCCTCCTGAATCTCCCCCTGCCAATTTTCACTCATGTATATGTGTTCTTGATTCACCAATCCTGTTGAATATTTCCCCACAATCTATCTTGTTATTTTCCATTCAGGAACTTCAAGGTCTCTATCATTATCTTCTCTCTCCCTTCTGTTCTCCTGTGTGTACATGTTCATGGCCTTAAGTCGATCCTCGTAGGATCTGCCGTGCTGGCCTTGAATCATTTTGCTTACCCCACGCTGTACCATCTCTAGACTTTGTCTTTTCTTAGGTAGGGTCACCAGAACTAGGCACAGTATTCCAGATGTGGCCTCACCAGCAACGTATAGAGCGGCAGTAATCACCTCCTATATCCTGCTGTCAAACCTCCTCCTGATACACCCCACCATCCTGGTTGCCTTGCTGTCGACCTTGTTACATTGGCTAGCTTGTTTTAGAGAGTCACTTATGACTCCCAGGTCCCTTTTCTCAGTGGTAGTGTCCAACTTAACCCCCTCCCATCCCATCCAGTATTCCTTACTGGGGTTCTTGTTCACTATGTGCATCATCTTGCACCTTTTGGCACTGAATTTCAACTGCCAAATTTTGGACCACCTCTCTAATCTTTTCAGGTCCCTCTGCAGCTCCCTAACACCATCCTCCCTGTCTACTTCCTTCTCCTATGTCACTAAGGACCGGGCACAGGACCGAACCCTGTGCCACTCCTCTCATGACCTCCCGATCCTTTGACTTGACCCCGTTTACCACCACCTTTTGCTGTCTCCCCATCAGCCAGCTTCCCACCCATCTAATTAGATCCATCGCTGATTCCTGATCCTTTAATTTCTTTAGTAACCTTCTGTGTAGCACAGTGTTGAACACCTTGCTGAAGTCGGAAGTAGAGCAAATCCACAGCTTGTCCCTTATCCACTGCTCTAGTCACCCACTCAAAGAATACCATCAGGTTGGTATGACCAAGATCTCCCTGCCACAAAACCATGCTGCCTACTATTCTAGAGCCCATTTCTCTCCAGGTAGTCCACTAGGTCCTCTTTGACTAGTGTCTCCATTAGTTTGCCTGCAATGGAGGTAAGACAAACATGTCTGTAGTTTGTTGGTTGCTCTTTCTCTCTTCCATTGTGCAGTGGGACTATGTTCACTTCCCTCCAATCTTTCAGGACCACCAATGACAGTAGGGAGCTATTGAATAGCCCTGCCAGGGGATCAGCCAGTTTCAATGCTAGTTCTCAAAACACCTTTGGGTGCATCCCATCCAGCCCTGGAGCCTTGTCTATGTTCAGTGTTGCTAGCCCTTTTCTGACTCTTTCTCCCATAAACACCATCTGCCCAATTTCTGGGATCCCTCCATTAGTAGCTATAACGAACATACAAAATTTGCCAGCAGAAACAGGCCACGTGGTCTATCTAGTCTGCTCAAATGTGCAGCTAGCACCCCTTATCTTGCAGCTGCCCCTCCCACTTCACTTTAACCCCTCTCACCCTGTCCCATCCCCTTTTGAATCCCCCACTGTCTTGCAGGATACCCCCTCCTCTGGCAGAGAGTTCCATTCTGCCACAACCCTCTTCATGAAAAAGTGTCTCCTCATTTCCCTCCTATATCCCCCCCCTCCAATCTAAGACCATGACCTCTCATGTTCCTCCTCCTCCTTAACTTAAATATCCCTTCTGTACATGTCTTGTTAATCCCCTTTAAGTACTTGAAGGTCTCAATCATATCCCCCCGATCTCTTCTCTCCTCCAGGGAGTACATATTCAACTCATGCAGCCTCTCCTCCATTATGCCATTTTCAGGCAAGTGCCCACTGTCCTTTACTGTGAACTCAGAACAAAAGTAGTAATTTAGAACGTCTTCCTTCTGTTCACTATTACCCTGGCACCCTCCATCACCCTAATAATTCCTTCCCTTGTCTTCATTTTTCCCTAATGTATCTAAAGAACTGTTTCATCCTGACCCCCTCCGCAATATGCCGTTCTGCATCTGCTTTTGTGTCCCTGATCATCTCTTGGCCTCCCTCATCTTCAATTGGTATTCACCCCATTCCTCATCTCCCTGTTTCACTTTGTAGCTAATGAAGACCATTCTTTAGCCCTCACTACTTCCCTGACTGTCGAGAACCAGATTGGTCTTTTGTGCCTCTTACTCTTGGTAACCATTCTCAAGCATGACTTAGTTTCCACTTGAAGAACTCCTTTAATTACTCCTCACCTCTCCTCCACCCCCCTTGATTTCATCCACTCTCCTCAGCTTACCCTTAACTAGTTTACTCATCTGGTAAAAGTCTGCTCTTCTGAAATCCAGATCCACAGCCTTTGACGAAAGTATACTGGTACCCAAGGCCAGTTAGAACCGTATGGTGAGGCTCACCAGTTTTCATCCCACCTTCCATTTCCGAGTTGATGAGTACCTCAACAAGAATGGCAGTTTGCCTCTCTGTTCTCTGACCAGCTTCACCATCAGCAGACAGTCCTGCAACGTATTTAGCAGGTCCTCACTCTTGGTGCTCTTAGCTACTGGAATGTCCCAATCAACGTCTGGTAGATTGAGATCCCCACTGCCACTACCTCCCCCTTTGCTGCCTGTTTTGAATCTCTTTCCCTAGTGTGTCATCTCCTTTGTCCTCCTGTTCTGGTAGTCCGTAGACCACTCCTATACACAGCATCTTACCTGTTGTGGTCGTGAGTTGCACTCAATTTGATTCTGTCCCCTCTGCCTTTCACTGATAGAATCCTCTTCAACCACCTATAGGTCTTCCTTGACACAAAGGGCTACTCCACCCTCTTTTCCCACACTCCTATCCAGTCTATGCATTGTGCATCCTGGTATTGCTAAGTCCCAGCTGTTATTCCCGGTCGCCCATGTTTCTGTGATGGCTACGAGGTCTAATCCTGCTTCTATCACCATCGCCTGGAGCTCACACATTTTGTTCCTCAGGCTCCTGGCATTTAAACAAACAGCCTTCCAACATGTGCCTATACACCTCCCTTCTTGTTAGCACCTCTTCCCTTGTCCTCCCTTTCCCTCCCTTAATTTTCTGACTCTTATTCATTCTGTGTGCCTTTTCTTACTATATTATGGACCCTATCCTCTCTGTTTCAAGAGCCCATTTCTGGAGGAGTCCTAGTAAGATTCCTCTTATGTCCTCCTTCATTTGTTGTTCCCCCAGCCTCAGTCTCCTACCTCTTCAGTTTAAATGTCACCAACATAGATGACAAACTCTGCCACAAAGCAATAGTCCCCTCTCTTGTCAGGTGAAGGCTGTCACCCATGAAAAGCCTCCTGTCCCAAAAGCCCCCACCAGTCTCCTACAAAATGGTACCCCTCCTCCTGACACCATCCCTTCAGCCACTCATTAAACTCCTCAGTCTCTTCCTTCCCCACTCTTCCCTTCCTCCCCCTCAAACACACATAAGGAGGACCTCAGAAAATGCCAGAGAACCTCAGTGTGCCTTCAATCTGTCTCCCAGCCCTTGAAAGTTGTGCTTCACCATCTCAATTGGCTGGTTCACCAGATCATTGGTACCCAAGTGTACCAACACTCCAAGCTTTCCTCCCCCTTCCACTACCCATCCTATCTATCTTGTCCAAGTCCCAAATGACTGATGCACCTGGAAGGTATCTGACCATCTCCCTCTCCTTCTCCTGCTTTCCACCACCTCCTCCACCGCTCTAAACATTGAGTCCCCAACCACTAGTATACTTCTTGCTGCCTTGCTCCTGCCCTTACTTGGGTGCCACAGAGTCATCCTGTTCACCCTCACTGACCCCACCAAGGAAGTCTGGTACCTGCTCCTCCTCAAGTAGTGCAAATCAATTTGCTTTTGGGACACGGTGAGCCAGGATGATTTCCTTGTGGCTGCCCCCACCATCCCTTCCCTCCCTGCTACCCTCCAGCCCCAGACTAGTGGGCCTCTGGGGGAGAGGGGGTACCAGGTGTGGCTGAGGATGCCAGCTCAGCTGGTGATGCAGCCAGGATATTTTCTCCCTTGCTGTTACCAGATGTGCCTGGAGCTCTGCAAACACCCTACCTATGAAGCAGTGTTGTCTCCTCCAAAGCATAGCCCAAGAGATAAGCACCCTACATTTCTTACAGCTATGTCCCTGCTGCACTTGTGCTCAATTTTATCTGACTGCTCCCATCCCATAGTACCTACTTGAGTCCTAAGAAAACCTAAATACACTCTGGTACTAACTGCATAGCGCTCTACCTGCCTGAAACTTCACTGTCTATTTCTTATAACATCTTACCCTACCATGTTTGTCCCTTAACCTTAATAAGTGTTCACCTTCACAATGCACTATGTTGGGCTACCCCAGAAAGGGAATTCTTAGGTTCTCTTTATACGATCTGCCCAGTGCCTATCAGGAGCCTGTACTAACTCCCAGAGTCCCCTGTGGTCTTCCTCTGGAAGCCTTGTAGATGTTCGTAGGTCAAATGCCTCATTTCTTCTCTATGCCACTCACTCAATGGGACACTGGAACTGCCGATCTCACTCTGCTCTCTAGGTACACACTCCCTATTTAAATGTCATTATAGGGCTATAGGGCACTATTGGGCTGCCCTCCTGGCTGTCTATGACTACTCCCCCATATTCATATTTGGTTCTTGTGATTTGAATTAATAACACATTTGTTTTTTGTTCCGTGGTATTGCGTGGCACAGCATTTGTATATTTTGCAAACTGTACATACTGTCCACATTTATTGCTGGGGTTTCACTTTCTAACTATGTTGTGTCAATTGCACCTTGCCCTGTACCTTTTTGTATTAACTGCCCAATCATTCAGTTGTATTGTATTGTACTATGTAATTACTGTGACGCTTGGCCAGCTGGTTATGATTGTTCTATGACATTTGTAATATAAAAATGTAGTGTGTGATTGTCTCACATGAGGTAGCTGTGCCATGGGTGCCCCCAGGTTTCAGTGAAGCAGGAACCATTTAATTAACTGACTTACTTCAGAGTGGCATTTTATTACCTTTTTATGATATGTCTAGGTTCTGTGAAGTGGAAATGAAATGGGACTTTATGAGTCTGCCAGAGGATGGAGATCATAAACTTTTATGACATCTTAAGAGGAAGAACATTTAATATCAACTGGTGTTAAAAAGCTATACAACTCTTTGATATGCCTTGGGAATAGGAACAGTGCAAGATCAAAAGAGAAAATGTTAATTAAAGAGTCATACTTGGGAAATGAGTTTTTGCTGATGTCACCTTATTTAATATACCTCCTGATAGGACATCCTGTTTGTATATTTTTTGTATTCAACAAGGAGGAGCTAGATGACATCAGAAGGGGTGTGTGAGAGAGATACAGTTTAACCTAGGACTTGTGTCTGATCTTAGTGTCACTTCTTTTTGGACTCTTGGGCCTGGATATTCAAACTGCGCCATTCTGAGGCGCAAGCCCCTGCGCTGCTCAAAATAGTTGCGCAGGGGTGTGGCCGGGGTGATATTCAAAGGAGTTGCGCTATAGCACAACTCCTTTGAACATCACCCCCAGCCACAGCACTTCATGATGGCGAGTGGAACTCTTGCTCACCGTTGTTGCCAGAGATGAGCATTAAACTTGCGGTGGTGCAAGTACCATTGCGCCATGTGCAAATTTCCGATATTCAAAAGGTGACATGCAAATGGGGCCATAATTTATGCAGGCAGGGGGGCCATTTGCATCTATTTATAGCCCCATTTGCATGCCATTTGCATGTAGGTGCCGATCCTCGAGGACTTGGCGCCTGGCCACCCTGCCGAGCAGCAGCCGCCGGGGACCGACAAGACAATGCAGCCCGATTGCGGGCATATACAGGTGGTATGTAACACCCCCACACGCACTCTCGAAAGTTATCGCAGCATAACGCAGGGACCTTCAGCGATCGCGGGCAGATGGGGTTCAACTCAATATCTTCAGGGTCCAGTGATCAGCTGATCGCTGGCAGAATCATCAGCCCTCTCAACATCTTCCCTGATAACCAGTGCCCCACCACGAAGTCCCTCCGCCTCAGCGCGGGCGACAGATCCACCCGCCCGCCCGCCGCCGACCGCCCGTCAGACTGTACGCTTGCTGCGCAGAGCTACAGCCAACGGGCTTGTCAGCTCATATCAGCATGGCCAGTCCAGATTGTGAATGATCATTCACAAATCTGACTGTCATGTACGGTATGGGCTGCAAGCCCATTGGCTGTAGCTCTGCACCAATGGGCGGCAGCCCCACCGACAGTCAGTCGGCGGGCGGGCGGGCGGCAGGCGGTGGATGCTGTCGCCGCCGGGCGCGGGGGAGCGGGTGGAGGGGTTCGTGGGTGGGGGACACTAGACACCAGGGAGATGTTTGGGGGTTGTGATGATTCTGCCCGCGATCGGACTTTACAGTCCACTGACCACCAGGAGATATTTGGGTTGGGGTTACATTCTGCCCGCGATCGGGCACTGGGGGTTCTACACGCTATGCCCAAGGGATATGGGGGTGTTACATGTACTCTGTACTGCCCGCGATCGGGCTGTGGGAGATGTGGGCGGGGGAGTCGAGTTACACTCATGCCCGCGATCGGGCTGGTGGGGGCACAGGAAAGAGTTGGGGCCAGCCAGGGGTGGCAGCTGCTGTGTTGCGCGCCTGCAATGCAGCAGCTCACCTGTGGGTGGCCCCCTCAACTTAAGCTTTTTTGGGGCTCAAGGTTGTGCAGGCGCAGGTTGGGTTGCGATGCACAACTCTGCACAACCCGATTGAATATCGGGTTGCGCAGGTTATGCATGGATCCTCCCCCTCCTGTTGAGCATGCATTCATTTGCATTGCTCTCTTGCGCAACCTGATGCCAGTGGCGTAACTGCCTCCTGCTGAATATCGCAGAATGGCACATTTTGGACTTGCGCATGCGCAACCCTGTTGCGCATGGCGCAACCCTTTTGAATATCCAGGCCTTAAGAAACAAGATCTCTGATCTAACTTAAGCACTGTAAAGAGGTAATACATTAGATAGAAAAAGTCTAATTGTATTGTGGTAGGAGTTTATGTTTTGTACTTTAACCTTGTTCTTTTAAGTGATTGTATGCTTTCTGATATAGTGCTCTGTGTTTACATTTTACATATTTTTATCCATTTTAGTAAATATATTATTTTGAAAGACTGCCTGGGTGTGTCTTCGAAGTTCTTTTCACATGTGACGTATGGAGGGTTAAGACTGACAGAAAAAAAACTGTTCAAAGCTTGATGGTGGTACTAAACTGGGAAAAGGTAAGAATATACCTAAGGTCTTTTATAGAGTTTTAAGAGTTCATTTTGGATACCTGGTTAGGTGCCCTTAGGCGAAAGATATCTGGCATCCCCCCGAAGAGCAGATTATCTGAGCCTGTACATTTGGGTACGATAGCATAAGGATCACAGTTTGAATCCCCCCCAGAACTTGAGACCAAAGGTAATTCAGATCCAGAAGCAGACAGGAGGGTTACTCTGTCTGTTACTTGTTCACATTACTGTGCTCAGAGGTTGGCACTGTGGGAGCAGAGGGTCTGACCTGCTGAGTGCGTTTGAGACAGATTGTCAGCGGTGCGGATAAAACTGGTAACACAAGCATTAACTGTTCTGTGTGTCAGCTTAATACTGTACAGCTCACCTGCAAAAAAAGGCAGTGATTTATTTTTAAAAAGGAAACAGAACTACATAATTTTGCTTTCAGTCAAGTTCCAACCTGTTTTATTTTTTTTTTCTAAAGTGCAAGTTAGAGTAGCCATAGTTAGGGAAGAAAATGGCTTCCAACTACAGCTGGCGCGCTGCAGACTACTTGAGGCAGTTGTGCCAGGACAGAGGAGTCCTGTATGAAGGGAGAGCCACCAAGCAGAACCTCATGGATGCCCTGATGGCAGCAGATGCCCAGAGCATTGAGTCACTGACTGTGACTGTAAGGGACCAAACCTTGAGCATGGATGGGCCAGCAGCCAGTGCAGTGTCCAGATCCACTGAGGATGACAGCAAGGCCAGTGCCAGCGAAGGGCCACAGCAGCAGGGGAAGGTCGCCAGCATTCTGGAGCCAGAAGCAATCAGGCTGCAGATTGAGTTGCGCAGAATGGAGCTGGAGTTCCAGAGAGATGCTGAGAAAGAGAAATGAGCCACAGAGGAGAAGGGGGAGCGAGAACAGTGAGAGGCTGACCGGGAACAGTGGGAGGCTGACCGAAAAGAGCGTGAGTGCCAGTGAACCACAGAGGAGAAGAGTGAGCAAGAACAGTGAGAAGCTGAACGTGAACAGCAAGAGGCAGACTGTGAGGAGCTTGAGCGGCAGAGGCGACATGATCTGGAGAAGTTACGATTCCAACCACCAGCACCAGAGCAGGTAAGTGGCTTGGGTTTAACTGGAACTACAGGATTGGGTTACAAATTGAATTGAAAATTGATAGCTGAAGGGAGGATATGGATACCTTTTAAAATTCCTTTGAAAAAGTTTGTATTCAGGTTAAAATTCCTAAAGAGTCCTGGAGCGTTCAGCTATTCCTGCAACTTACCGGGAAAGCTCGGGATGCATTGGGTCAAATGGACAATGAGGACAGTAATGATTACAGCAAACTTAAAGCTGCACTTTTAAAAAAAATTGATTTAACTGCAGAAGCATACAGAGCTAAATTCTGTAACCTCAGGAGAAGACCTGATATGAGCTACGAGGAGCTAGCTATGAAACAACGTCAGTTTTTAAAATGTTGGTGGGAGGGAATGGAAGCAAACTCTGTAGATAAAATTGAAAATGTTATTTTGTTGGAACAGTTTTTTTGGGCATGCCCAGCAGAGCTGAGAACCTGGCTGAAGAACAGAGATCCAAAAACAGTACAAGAGGCTGCTGAACTCTCAGACCATTATGCCAAGAACAGACCTGCTCTGAGAGCGAATGGGGTGGGTGTGGCAGCACAGAAAGGGAAAAGCGCACCTTCAGGGCAGCTAAAACCCTCACTGCTTCCACCGAAACCAGGTAGCCCCAGGTTTCAAAGAAAAGAGTTTTCTGAGAAAAGAAATGAATATTGGGTTTGTAAAGAAACTGGGCATATTGCCAGACAGTATCCCAAAAGGAAGAGCAATATGCAGACTGAGACTAAGAAAGAAGTGGGTTGTTTATGTGTCCCTGGAAGCAAGCCTGTGAACATGAGGGAACACATGCACCCAGTCATAGTGAATGGTGTACAGACAAAAGGGTTAAAGGACATGGGGCATCTCTGACATTCGTAAAAGGGGATCTGATAGATCCTGGTCACTTTATACCCAACGAATTTGTAACTGTACAAGACTTAACTGGTGAGGAGAAAACATTGCCCCTCACTAGTGTTCTCCTAGACTGGGGTGAAACAGGGGGAACTGTGCAACACGTGGCTGTAGCCAAAACTTTAGCAGTTGACGACATCCTTGGCAACAATCTGAAAAAGGGGATGGTGTATGCAGTTACCAATAGCCAAGCAGCAAGGGAAAACTGTAGTTCCCTGGACACCACAGAAGCCATTGTGAAAACAACTTGGAGGCTGGTTCCACAGCCTGTGTCTCCTGATATGGAGACTAATGAAAAAGGGGTAGAAATTTCCCCAGTAGCAGTTAACCACACAGCTATGGAGGGTTACTCCGAAGAAGGAGGGGTGACCCATTGTCAGAGGGTTAGGGATGACAGTGATCCTGAGTGCCCTGATGCTAGTGCTAGGGACCCTAGTTTAGAGACTGAAGGGTACCTGTCCCATGCCTTGGGAATGTGTAAGGAGTTTGCAGCTGCTCAGAGAAGTAACCCTAGTCTAGAGAAGTTGAGGACTTGGGCAGACTCTGACGGAGCACAGGGAGGTGATGGTAAACATAAGGTTTATTGGGAAAATGGACTGATGTATACTCAGGCTATGAAGACAGAGGGAGGGGTGATAGACAGGCATCTTATCATTCCCCAGGGGTACCATGAGCAGTTGCTCAAGACTGCACATAATATTCCCTTGTCTGGTCATCTGGGAATCACATGCACTATGCAGCAATTGACCCAGAATTTCTACTGGCCCAACTTCATCCAGCAGGTGAAGGAGTATTGCAGGTCTTGTCACCGGTGCCAAGAAATAGGGGAGGTAGGTAAGAAAACACAAGCAGCCCTAATTCCATTGCCCATAGTGGAGGAGCCATTCCGGGGGGGGGAGTGGATATTGTGGGGCCTTTAAATACCCCTAGCTCCTGTGGGAAGAGGTTCATCCTGACTGTGGTAGATTATGCCACTCAGTATCCAGAGGCAGTCGCCCTATCCTCACTGAGGATAGACAAAGTGGCAGATGCCTTACTTGGGATTTTCTCTCATGTTGGGTTTCCGCAGGAGGTTATCACTGATCGAGGGGGTTCCTTCATGTCGGAACTGATGAAATGTTTGTGGGAGAAGTGTGGGGTTGTGCAGAGGCGCACGACACCTTATCATCTGCAAGCCAATGGGCTTGTGGAAAGATTTAACGGTACCCTGAAGTCAATGCTCAAAGCGTTTGTTGAACAACATGGGAGGGACTGGGAGAAATACCTTCCCCACCTGTTGTTTGCATACAGGGAGGTGCCCCAAGAGTCAACAGGATTTTTCCCCTTCGAGCTTTTATATGGACGCCAGGTACGTGGGCCCCTAGACTTGATCCGGGAGGACTGGAAAGGCAAGCACATCACCCAGGGCACTCCCATAGTGGATTATGTCCTTAGGTTTAGGGAAAGGCTGATGGAGCTTATGGGGACAGCCCAGAGCAACCTGGCAGCTGCCCAACAGAAACAAAAAATGTGGTACTACCGCAGAACCAGAGCTCGCTTGTACACGGTGGGTCAGGAAGTCATAGATACATAGATACATAGACAGTGTCGGCAGATAAGGGCCTATGGCCCACCTAGTCTGCCCATTTGAGCTTGTAAGTTCAGTTTGTTTTCCTAGAAGTCTATTTCCCCTTACCCCTGACCTCTAGAATTCCTTTATGTCTATCCCATGCATTCTTAAATCCCGTGATTGTTTCAGCCCCCACCACTTCCTCTGGCAGGGTGTTCCACTTGTCCACCACCCGCTCTGTGAAGAAATTCTTTCTCATGTTTCCTCTGAATCGTCCTCCTCTCAACTTCATCCCATGCCCTCTAGTCCTGAAACATCTTTTCGCTTAAAAATAGTGTTTTCCTGCACCCTGTTCCTCCCTGTAAGATACTTGTATGTCTCTATCATATCCCCTCCCTCCTCTCCTCCAGGGAGTACATGTTCAGTTCCTTCAACCTGTCTTCATAGGACTTGTGATGCAACCCATGCACCATCTTTGTTGCCCTCCTCTGAACCTTCTCTACCCTGTCTATGTCCTTACGTAGGTATGGTCTCCAGAACTGTACACTGTACTCCAGGTGGGGCCTCACTAGTGTCTTGTATAGCGGAATTATGACCTCCTTTTCCTGCTGGTGATGCCCTGCCTATACATCCCAGCATCCTATTTGCTTTACCTGATGCCTTGTCACACTGTTTCCTCATCTTGAGGTCATCAGAGATGACAACCCAAGATCCTTTCCGCTTGATGCATGCTATATCCTCACCCCCAACTGATAAATTGTGCCAGGGTTTTTGTGCCCCTATATGCATTATCTGCACTTCTTTGCATTGAATTTCAACTGCCAAACCCTTGACCATTCTTCAAGTTTCTGCAGGTCCTTCTCATTCTGTCTACACCCTCTGGTGTGTCTACTCTGTTACAGAGCTTTGTGTCATCAGCGAACAGTGAAATTCTGCCTTCTAGATCCTGTGCAATGTCACTGATGAAGATGTTGAATAGGACCGGTCCCAGCACTGATCCCTGTGGTACCCCACTGGTCACTCTTCCCTCTGTGGAGTGACAGCCATTTACCACCATCCTCTGTGTCCTGTCACCCAGCCAGTTACCTACCCACCACACTACTGTCCTGCCCACACCCATATTCCCCAGTTTGTGTAAGTCATGGTCCTTATACTGGTCCTGAAAGACAAGCTGCAGACTGAGTGGCCTGGACCATACAAAGTAGTTAGAAAGGTAAATGACATGAACTATATCATAGAGTTACCTGACAGAAGACAGACAGAAAGAATGTACCATGTCAACATGATGAAGCCATATGCTAATAGGGCTGACATGGTGTTTGCAGTATGTAGTCCTGGGGAGGTGACGGATGAAGGAGACCCCCTTCTGGACTTGCTGGAAGAAAGCAAGTGGGAGTCCTCTGTGGAGGCAGTTAAATTGTCACCCCAGCTGGCCCCGGACAAGATCAAGGAAGTAAGGGAGGTTTTAGTAGACTTTGCCACACTGTTTAGCACCAAGCCTGGGCTAACCCCCTTAGCAACACATGATGTGGAGACAGGGACACAGACGCCCATATGGCGGACAGCATATCGGGTGTCAGAGACTGTCCAAAAGGACATTAGGAAGGAGGTGGAGGAGATGCTGGATTTAGGGGTAATCCAGAGATCCCACAACCCCTGGGCCTCACCCATAGTCCTTGTGCCCAAGCCAGATGGCTCTACTCATTTCTGTGTGGACTACTGTGGACTGAATGCAGTCACGAAGTCAGATGCCCACCTGATGCCCCGGACGGACGAACTTCCGGACAAGTTGGGAGGGGCGACCTACCTTACGACTATTGACCTGACAAAGGGGTATTGGCAGGTAGAGTTAATGGACAGAGCTAGGGAGAGGTCAGCCTTCATCACTCCAATAGGCTTATTTGAATTTAAAGTAATGCCTTTCCGAATGAAGAACGCCCTGGACACTTTCCAAAGATTGGTGAACCAGGTGTTAAATGGTGCTGAGGAGTATGCCGTGGCATACCTGGATGACACTGCCATCTTTAGTGCCAGCTGGGAGGAACACCTGTCCCACCTTAGAAAAGTGCTGGGCAGTATACAGAGGGCCGGGCTCACTGTCAAAGCTGAGAAGTGCCACGTGGCCATGGCTGAAGTGGCATACTTTGGGCATGTTGTAGGCCGGGGACAGTTCCATCCTAACCAAGTAAAAATAGAGGTGATCAAGGCATGGCCCAGATCAGAAATGCAGAAGCAGAACAGGAGTTTTTTATGGACAGCAGTGTACTATAGGAAATTTGTACCCAATTACAGTGCCCTGGCTGCTCCCCTATCTGACCTGGTAAAGAAAAAGATGCCTAAGAAAATTACCTGGAAACCAGCCTGTGAAAAGGCCTTTACCAGACTGAAGGAGGCACTGCAGTGCGCCTGTATTGACAAGTCCTGACTATAGCAGACCTTTTATAGTCCAGACTGATGCCTCAGATGTGGTTATTGGGGCAGTACTGAGTCAGACATCCAACCAAGGGAAAGATCACCCTGTAGTGTACCTTAGTAAAAATTTACTTCCCAGGGAGCAGGCATACTCTACTGTGGAAAAGGAGTGTCTTGCCATAGTGTGGGCCCTAAAGAAGTTAGAGCCATACTTATATGGGTAGCATTTTGAAGTACAAAAACTGACCACAACCCCCTGGTTTGGCTGACACAAATGGAAAAAACTAATGGTAGACTATTAAGATGGAGTCTTGCCTTGCAAGGGTATGACATGACAATCTTACATAGGGTTGGAGCGACCAATCAGAACGCAGATGGCTTGTCACGTATTTATGAGGAGTGAACTGATTTGGGAAGCTCATCCCATGCAGGGGATAGAGCCCCCAAATTAAGTCTAGGTGGGGAGGACTGTGACACTTGGCCAGTTGGTTATGATTGTTCTATGATATTTGTAATATAAAAATGTAGTGTGTGATTGTCTCACATGAGGTAGCTGTGCCATGGGTGACCCCCCCCCCAGGTTTCAGTGGAGCAGGAACCATTTCTATAACTGACTTACTTCAGAGTGGCATTTTATTACCTTTTTATGATATGCCTAGTCTCTTTGAAGTGGAAATGAAATGGGACTTTACGAGTCTGTCAGAGGATGGAGATCATAAACTTTTATGACATCTTAAGAGGAAGAACATTTAATATCAACTGGTGTTAAAAAGCTATAAAACTCTCTGCTATGCCTTGGGAATAGGTACTGCTCGAGATCAAAGGAGAAAATGTTAATTAAGGAGTCATACTTGGGAAATGAGTTTTTGCTGATGTCACCTTATTTAATATACCTCCTGATAGGACATCCTGTTTGTATATTTTTTTGTATTCAACAAGGAGGAGCTAGATGACATCAGAAGGGGTGTGTGAGAGAGATACAGTTTAACCTAGGACTTGTGTCTGATCTTAGTGTCAGTGCTTTTTGGACTCTTGAGAAACAAGATCTCCAATCTAACTTAATCACTCTAAAGAGGTAATACATTAGATAGAAAAAGTCTAATTGTATTGTGGTAGGAGTTTATGTTTTGTACTTTAACCTTGTTCTCTTAAGTGATTGTATGCTTTTTGATATAGTGTTCTGTGTTTACATTTTACATATTTTTATCCATTTTAGTAAATATATTATTTTGAAAGACTGCCTGGGTGTGTCTTCGAAGTTCTTTTTGCATGTGACGTATAGAGGGTTAAGACTGACAAAAAAAAAACTGTTCAAAGCTTGATGGTGTTACTAAACTGGGAAAAGGTAAGAACATACCTAAGGTCTTTTATAGAGTTTTAAGGGTTCATTTTGGATACCTGGTGAGGTGCCCTTAGCATATTATCTGAGCCTGTACATTTGGGTACGCTAGCATAAAGTTCACAGTTTGAAACCCCCCCAGAACATCTGATCAAAGGTGATTCGAACCCACAAGCAGACAGGAGGGTTACCCTGTCTGTTACCTGTTCACATTACTGCACTCGGAGGTTGGCACTGTGGGAGCAGAGGGCCTGACCTGCTGAGTGCGTTTGTGACAATTACTTCTTGTCATGTATATGCTACTTGCCTTGCCTGTATGTACCTTTTGCCATTGTAATGGCCTGGGTCATGCTTGTAAACTGTCGTTGGGAGCAGTGCACCAACCTGGTAAGCAAATAAATAAATAAATAAATAAAAGGTGGATTGTGCTGGAGGCTGGCAGATCTGAATACATTCTATTGAGAGCCGGAGCTGAGTGGCCAGGGAGAGTTTCAGCTGTGCCATTTCAGACAGAGCATCCTGAAGATGAACTGCAAGGTTGCTGAAGAATTCTGGTGAAGACAAAGAGAAGCAATCACGTGTAACCAGGTCACCATGGATGTTGTGTTACTACCCTGCCTTGTGGCCACAAATAAGTTTTTTTTGTCAACTCTATTTATTCTCCTCCAGACCAGGGCATCTCTCTGGAGTACCCACATGACCTCCCCTTCTACTCCCGGCCTGAACCCCCCTGCTACCGGTTCCCCCAGACCCACAGACTCATCCAGCCCCCCAGATTACCACCCCGTGGGAGTGCCCACCCACCCTCGGTGGCCTTCCTGAAATTAGAGGGACAGCTGTGTGCCAGTGTAAGGGACGCGGGACCTGGTGAGGGTAGGTCTAGCAGTGGGATGTGGGCATTGGTTCCTGGGGTTTTCTTCACCTCCTTTGATCCATTGGGGTTTTTCTATGTATGCTTATTACCCTGAGGCCCCTGAAGCAGTAGCACATGCATGTGGAGGCTCGCATGCGCACTACAGCTCCAGTTCACAGCCTCTTCTGCCCTCTCTGGCCTACCGCCAGAGCTCCTTGGACGTGACGCTGCCACCCGGCCTCCACCAGGAGGCAGCCAGACTCTAAGAAGCCCCTCAGATCCCTCCCCGAGGGTGAGAGCTGATAGGCGGTGGCTCAATCAGTACTTCACCCTCCCTCCCCTGGCTGACCCCCAATGACCTGAGTCCTTTTTTCCCGAACCCAGGTTGCCGGTGTGGCACGAGGTGAGGCATCCAGTGCCTCAACCCTCAGCACCACTGGGCTGGCTAGACACAAGTAAGGTCCAGGGGCCTGGGTTCTTATTTTCCTGACTGGAAGGTTCATATCTAGTTATTTTTAGTTTGTGCAGTGCCTCCACCCAGGGATCAAATTTAAGCGGATCTGGTGTCAGGGTGATACAATGCCCTGGGATGCAGTAAATCCCCACCTCCACACAGTATTCCCCTACACATGAAAAGTAGCAGTGCAACCTTAAATTCAACAAAAATGCAAGTAAAGACTTACTACTAATAATATGCTCCTGAGATCAAATTCAAAATAACAATAAATATTTATCGGGGGGGTATTCACAAGGAATAGGGGAATGCAAAGCAATACCCTTTTTGAAGATAACTTGTAAACTTTAAGAACAGGGCTAAAAACTGGCTCCATGGCACCAAGTGATTGGGTATCGCTCTGGCACGCTGGCAATCTGGGATCGTGCTCGAGCCCGAATGTCAAGAATGGAGGCCAGCAAGGAGGGAGTCAGAGTGTTCCTTGGATGCTTCCCTTCGAGGGATGGGTCACGGTGTTCTGCTAGTAGAGCTACTCCTGGTGGTGGCCTAGTGGAGGCATTCTTGGTGGTGTGGGTGACCACATGCTGCCGAACATCCCCGCCCCAGGACGCCGCTGCAGACACGTGCATGTGGGTGGTGGGTGGGGCCCCAGAAAAGCAGAAAACAGCTGGATGATGGCCATTACATCCCACCAAGCCACAGTCTCCTAGGCACAGCACTCCTGTCCCCCACGGCTATTGTTTTGGAGGCATCAGAGCTAGTTACTCCTCTCTCACATACACTCCCACCTTGGGGAATGGGGCCCCTGGCAGGAATAAGCCAGAGCCCTCTGGATACAGGTACAGTGTGGGAATCAGGTGACAGAAGCTGGCAGTGGAGGGTTGAGATTGGCAGACATGAGGGACAATGTGTGGCCTGAAGGAGTGGCGAGCTGAGGGGCAAGGGCAGGTGGACAAAAAAAAAAGAACAGTGCCTGACTAGGCTTGGCCTATTGATCACACATGAACCAGTGGTAGTGCCCAGTCCCACTCTCTACAAGGCAATGCAATACACTTGCTGTAAAGCTTTGGTATTGCCAGCCCACCTGTTCTGGGAGCACTACCCACTAACCACTGGTACTAATTTAAGCCCCTTATAACCTTCTGGGAGCTCCCTGTGCTTCACTGTGTACCCAGCCATAGATATGGTATAGGCCCAGTGGAGTTGCAGCTGGTTGGCCAGTGCTGCATTTTAAAACAAATAACACTTTTTAAATCCAACCTCATAGGCCATGCAATTGCTTAAATAGCCAACCTCTGTAGATCCTGGCCCAATGACCAAAGCTGTAGTTTTGGTGGCAAACTAAAAACAATCCCAACTGCAGGGCAAGCCATGAGAGTACTCATGGTTCTGGTGTTACCAGTTCCCCTGACAACCTGGGCTCCTCAGCCTCCTTTCTACAGGCGCAGGTCCTCTTGAGAAGTGTATCAGTTGGTTCAGGGGTCAGCTCTATGATGCAGTTCTCAGGTGCCTCTGAACTGGAATCAGGCTTTCTGCTTCAGCAGCCATCTGAACCTCTCTGGATCTTCTCTCCTTCTCCTCTACTGGACAGACCAGTAAAGAGATCAGGGGACACATGCCACACACATCTAGGCTTCCAGACTCTTTTGTCAGACGTTAGCCAGTGCTTAGCAGTAATACTGACTGGCCAGTTCCTCAACCGTCTGTAGTCTCAGAGCAGGATCTGTAGATTAGCAGTACACACACAGCCTCTGTCCACACTGCAGACTGGCAGCTGTATTACTGGATTAGCAGCACGCTTTTACCTCCTTTCACGGGAAAGGGAAGAACAGTCTCTTTCTTCAAAATAGGTGTTGCTCTTACACAACTGGCAAACGCACAGTTCAATTCGTACTTGCAGGTTGTAGAAACCTTGAAGCCACCTCCTGATTAGTGGTTTAGAAGCCCCAGGTAGGCTCCCTCTGATGACTTTGGCCATCAACACAAGCCCACCTCACAATGTGAGCACTCACTGCCGATTGACTATTTCTGAAACTACCCTCAGACCTTCTCTGGGCAAAGGCAGCTTCTGATTAGTCCAAAGGATTGTCAGTCACAGGAATTAGTATGCAGAATGCTCACTTGATGCGTTATTGGTTGAGTGAAAGGCCGCCAATGGAAGCAGCACAGTCATTTTCCCATAAGGCTCCTTGAGTCCCATGCCAAGATCCCTTTCCTCTGATTGGCTGTGGGAAAGTCAGGGGTCTACAAGATGGCAGCCTCCATGCCAGAAGGGAGTACTGGCTCCAAACAAAGTTGTTTTATAGGACTCCTACCCTTATTTTAATCATGTTGACCCCCAGAGTTTGTAGGTACATCTGTGCCCTATTGTCCGTTTGTGGTTTTGTGGCTGTCGGGGATTCCCCGTCCTATTGTAGAGTGCCAGCAGGCTTGCAGTCCCAGTGACAAGGTGGTCCCCCTGGTGAAATGCGGTCAGAGTCACAGTTACCACCAGCTGTAGTCAGCACCAAATTCATGCCTTCATTCCTCCCCCTTCCAGTGCGACTCGGGGCCCCCTAAAGACTTTCTCGTGTCCCTCGTACCAGAACACTATGGAGGAGGTCTGATTCGTCCATGGTTGTGGATGTGAAGGAAGTTGGGCTCATGGCTATGGTTGTGGTGATGACAAGTCAGGTTGAATGTGCTGAGCAGGAGAGGGTAACGGCCTCCAGTACAGGAAGACCAGAGGGCTACTGTACTGTTGTGTGGTGGGGAGGCTGAATCGATTGTGCTCAGCTGGGCCTTTGTAGTTGCAGTCAGAAATGCTTTTTCATGCCATACCTGCTAAGGGCTTGCCTAACTGCAGCTACTGCAAGGGTGATAGTCTTGTTCCCTGCCTAGAAGAGCACTTAAAGGGGCCACGCTGCTGGTTGACTACATTAACTATTTTCTCTGTCAGACCCTGTTGTGTAATAAAGGTGAGTTTTTGTTGGGTAAGCCTGCTTTTGTTGGTGACTACAATACCATTGTGCATGCTATTTTAAGGGAACTCTCGAATTTGCTGGGGGTCTCTGGGGAAGTGACCACTGTGGGGAGGTGGGCTGGTACAGCATCCCAAGGGGCTGTACTGTTATGTCATTAGGCCCACTGAAATCCTTCTCTGGGTGGAGTCACCACCATTTGATTTTTCTTGGATATGACCCCTTCACAACTGAGTGAGACAAGAAACCAGGAGCCATGGAGAACCTCTTTGGCAGCATGGTGGCAGTGTAAGGTAGCGGTGTATTGCTCCTGCAGCCAACTAGGAAGCAAGCCTTCCCTTACATGTGTATTTTTTTTTTTTTAACCATTATTTTACCAGGTGAGACACACTAAGCTAAAAGCTTGTTTGCAGGTGCAACCTGGGAGCACGAGGAAGTTAAGTGACTTGCTCAGGGTCACACAGTAAGCAAGTGGGGGCTGTGAGATTCAAATCCAGGTCTCCAGATTTGCAGCTCAGAGCCTTAAACCACTGCACCATACTGCCTCCTTTAAAACAATGCTATCTATATAAAGGTATCGGAATGGGAGGGAGGAATTTTGACAGCTGGGTAGCTGGCCCGGTGGCGCTGAGGGTTAAGACACTGGATGCTACACCTCACTCCACGCCAGCAACCTGGGTTCAGGAACGGACTCGGGTCAGCAGGGGAGGAGAGGATTGAGCATCTAGGGGACTGTTCTCCTCTCCTCTCCTGGAGAGGGTTGGGGTATTTGCTTGCTGTACTAGCGACCCCAGTGGAGACTGGGGGAGCAGTATTCAGGAGGCATCTGGTAATGAGGTTGGGTGGTGGTAGATGTCCTGCGGGTGAGCATGGGAGTGTGCTCGCCGTGCACTGGACGTCATAGCACATCCATGCCCTTGGGGATCCAGGAAGAGAAAAACCCTCAGGACGTGCAGCATGGTGCCACCAATGGACGACCATCCTCAAAAGGCCAAACAATGCCCAGTGTAAGTTGGGGTGGGGGCTTAAGGGTGATGCAGTCTCTCCCACCGGTCTGCCCCTCTGGAGGCCTATAGTGGTGTGAACATAGTGAGACTTGCCAGCTTCTCCTCATATGTCTTCCCCTGCTGCCCCTAAATAATCTTCCTGGCTTTCCTTTGAACAGTTTCCAAGAGGTCCCTTTCCTCCTTCAGGTGTGGACTCCAGAACTGCACAGAGTACTCCCAGTAAGGTCTCACCAAGGATCTGTACTGGGGAAGAACGACCTCTTCTCTTCTGCTAGTGAAGCCTATCCCTGTACTGCCCAATATCCTATTTGCTTTCCCTGCTGCCTTCTGGCATTGGGCATGGGACCATACACTGTCCCTAATAATGATCCCCAGGTCCCATTCCTCTGTCTGCTCCATCTTTATTCCCCCCCCCCACCCCACAACCAGTATTCTGGTTTTCAGTTTCTGACTTCACAATTTTGGGCTTTAAATTTGAGGAGCCATATAGAAACATAGACTTTGAAGGCAGATAAGGACCGCTTGGCCCATCTAGTCTGCCCATTTCCCTACCTACAGGATAAGCTGCAGATCCTAGTTAACCAACAGCCTATTTCTTCCTACCCCCCACAAGAATTGCCCTATGTCTGTCCCATGCATTCTTGAATTCTCCCACAGTTTTAGACCCCACAACCTCCTCAGGAAGGCTGTTCCATGCATCCACCACCTCCCTGTGAAATAATACTTCCTCACATTGCCCTGAACTGCCCCCCATCTTTAAATTGTGTCCCTTGTTCTTGATGTCTCTTTTCTGAAAGATGCTACCCTCTTGGACTTTGTTGATTCCACTGAGGTGCTTAAAAGTTTCTATCATGTCCCCCCTCTCCCTTCTTTCCTCAAGGGTATACATACTAATCTACTTTAGTCTCTCCTCATACGGCTTCTCTTGCAGACCCTGCACCATTTTAGTTGCCCTTCTCTGGACGGCCTCTATCCTATGTCCTTGCAGAGATGGGGTCTCCAGAACTGGACGCAGTACTCCAGATGGGGTCTCACCAACTGTCTGTACAGAGGGATAACAACTTCCTGTTTTCTTCTGCTGATGCCTCTCCTTATACATCCCAGTATACCCCCAGCCCTCCCTACTGCCTTCTCACATTGCTTGCTAACCTTAAGGTCATCTGATATGATTACCCCAGGTCCCTTTCCTTTTTTGTTGTTGTTACTACCTCCCCCCCATTGTGTAATCTTCCCCTGGGTTCTTGTTTCCCAGGTGCATTATTTTGCACTTCTTTGCATTGAATCCTAGCTGCCACTTCGACCATTCCTCCAACCTTGCCAAGTCCCTTCTCATCCTTTCCATGCCTCCTTGTATCAACCCTGTTGCAGATCTTTGTGACATCTGCAAAGAGGCATACTTTTCCTTCCAGTCCCTCTGCAACGTCACTTATGAAGACATTAAAAAGGACTGGACCCAATACTGAACCCTGTGGTATCCCACTAGTAACCCCTCTTTCTTCAGAGTGGACTCCATTTACAATTACCTTCTGTGTCCTGTTGTCCAGCCAATGTTTTATCCAGGCTATCACCCTGGGACCCACTCCTTTCCTTTTTTGTTGTTACTACCTCCCCACCATTGTGTATTCTTTCCCTGGATTCTTGTTTCCCAGGTGCATTATTTTGCACTTCTTTGCATCGAATCCTAGCTGCCATACTTCTGACCATTCCTCCAACCTTGCCAAGTCCCTTCTCATCCTTTCCACGCCTCCTTGTGTATCAACCCTGTTGCAGATCTTTGTGACATCTGCAAAGAGGCATACTTTTCCTTCCAGTCCCTCTGCAACGTCACTTATGAAGACATTAAAAAGGACTGGACCCAATACCGAACCCTGTGGTACCCCACTAGTAACCCCTCTTTCTTCAGCGTGGACTCCATTTACAATTACCTTCTGTGTCCTGTTGTCCAGCCAATGTTTTACCCAGGCTACCACCCTGGGACCCACTCCTTTCCTTTTTTGTTGTTACTACCTCCCCACCATTGTGTATTCTTTCCCTGGATTCTTGTTTCCCAGGTGCATTATTTTGCACTTCTTTGCACTGAATCCTAGCTGCCATACTTCTGACCATTCCTCCAACCTTGCCAAGTCCCTTCTCATCCTTTCCACGCCTCCTTGTGTATCAACCCTGTTGCAGATCTTTGTGACATCTGCAAAGAGGCATATTTTTCCTTCCAGTCCCTCTGCAATGTCACTTATGAAGACATTAAAAAGGACTGGACCCAATACTGAACCCTGTGGTACCCCACTAGTAACCCCTCTTTCTTCAGAGTGGACTCCATTTACAATTACCTTCTGTGTCCTGTTGTTCAGCCAATGTTTTACTCAGGCTACCACCCTGGGACCCACTCCCAGGCTGGTTAATTTAACTATTAATCTTTTGTGTGGGACTGTGTCAAATGCCTTGCTAAAGTCTAGGTAGGCCATGTCCACAGCCCCTCCCTAGTCTACTACTTTGGTCACCCAGTCAAAGAAATCTATTAGATTCATCTGACATGACCTTCCCGCTGTGAACCCATGCTGCCTTGGGTCCTGTGCAGGGTTTTAAATAAGCTGTGAAAATTGGTTAGCAGTTTTGCACGTGAAAGTGCTAATCAATTGTGAAAATGCATAGCACTTGCCTCGATTTGATTAACAAAATGTGAAAACAGTACAAAATGCACATACATACAATTTAATAAAATATATATTTTAACCTGAATAAAATCCTTATTAAAATTAGCTTTGTCTTCGCTTCATTTGTTTCAATACCTCCAACACACACACACTCACAGATGGCAGTTTCCATGCCATCTATGGCAGAACCCCCCCCTCCACCCTTCTCAGTGCCACCACCCTCACCACTCATGTCTCCCTGTAATCTCAACCTTTTGCCATTGAAATATGAGGGACACTGGCCATCAGAATGAGGGACATGTCCTCAAATATAAAGGTACAGGCTCAGAACAGTGTGGTCCCTCATTTTTACCCCTCAAAACTGCCCTGTCTGACTGTGCCTCATGAAGAAGATGCTACCCACTCAGAGCATTTGCTGCAAATTCAGACTAAAAACCAGTCCTAATATTCTAAGATGCTAAGTCAAAAATACACAGTTTCCACAGTGTTAATTTGTATCTCCATGTTTGAGGATATGTTCCTTGTTATGTGGCTCAGTGTCCCTTGTTGTCCCTCATTTTGACTAGAGTGTGACTCTCATTTCAGTGCTCAAATGAAGTAAAATGCCATTTTGTCACAGAATTTCAGGACTACTACTTTTTGCAAATGAGGGAAGAACTACTGAATGTCTGTAAGAAGATCCCGAAAGGAGCTTCACCATTGATCTTTACCTGATACATACTGGGGAGAACCCCAATTGGATCATGGACAGCAGGTAGCTGAGGCCATGTGGGGGGAGGAAGAGTCGAACTAGACATCGCACTTGGGGCTCAGCCACGGAATAACGAAGGGCAGCACACAGAAACGGTCAGCTCATGGATGGGAACCTCAGTGCAGCAGCACGCAGACAGCCATGGTGAACAAACCTTCTAGTAATGGACTCTCCCCAAATCCTGCACTATTGCTTGCAAAGGTTTTCTTTTATTTTCTCTGCAGGGGTTCCAACTCCAGACCCAGAGCAGCTCATAGGCCAGTGGGGGGGGGTGCACAGTCACAGTCTACTTGGGGCTCAGCGCAGCATGCAGACACGACTGCTCGACGGCAATGAAACTTGAATCGGGACAAGAATCTCCTTCTAGCACCTCCTCCCCTATTACGTTTAAATCTTTCTTTTACAGTTCCGCACATAACCACATGGAAAGGGGGTGCATTAATTCAGCTGCGGCTTTCACCAAACCCAAGTTCGACTATGCCAGGCCCTGACCAATCCAGCTGAGCCGAGTTTATTTTTTCCTGTGCCACCAACTATAACAGAATAAAAGCATTCTGCTTCCTTAATTGCCTTAATAATAGCTTCTCTGCCATCACAGTGGGGTACATATACCCACCTTTTGTGTTGATGTTTATCGTCTTCTTACTGTTGAATTCAGGGAGCTCTTCCAATACTCTCACTCACTGCGCCTTACTGACTTAGTCATGTCCCATCTCATATAGCCATTTCCAGATAGAGCGCGGGATCAGGCAGCCAGTAATTTTGGAGGTGGGCAGAACTAACCACCATTTTTGCATAAATTACAGTACTGCACTGAAATCGTCCCTCAGAAGGTTGAAACTGTGAGAAAACATGGAGAAAAAGGATCACACTTTTATGCGCTCCATTCCATGTTTTGACTCACATGACTAGCCAGTTTGCATCGCAAAACGCGATGTGATACCGGCTATTTAAAACCCTGCTGCGCCCCACTGGTCTCTAGTTACTCAACTATTCTTTCCTTCAGAAGTGACTCCATCACTTTCCCTACCACAAAGGTCAAACTGACAGGTTTGCAGTTTCCTGCCTCTGTCTTGGTCCCACTTTTGTGAAAGGGAATCACATCCGCCTTCCTCCAGTCCTCGGGTACCACACCATCCTCCCATGATTTTTAAAAAGAGTAGCCAGTGGTTTCACTAGTTCCCCACTTAATTCTTTTAGAATTCTGGGGTAAATTCCATCAGGCCCCATTGCTTTGTCCACCTTTAGTTTTAGGAGTTCTTGCAGAACCCTTTCTTCTGTGAAAGGATTGGGATCGACCCCCTTATCAAGAGTGCTTCTGTTAATTGGATTAGGAACTTCCTCCTCCTCTTTTGTGAATGCTGAGCAGAAATATTCGTTCAGTATCCCTGCTTTTTCACTGTCCCCCTCTGCCCACCCACTGTTCATTCTATTCAGCCTCACTATCCTCCTTTGTCTTTCTACGGCTGATGTACCTATAAAAGGTTTTATCCCTTCTAACCGAAAGTTGGCTATCTTTTCTCAGTTTGTGCTTTGCTATTCTGACTTCCTCCCTGCTTCCTTCTGCCTTAACTGGTACAGCTCTCTGTCCTGCTCCTTCTGTGTTTCCTTATACTCCGGAATGCTATCTTTTCTTCCTGACTTTCACAGCCACCTCTTTTGAGAACCATAGTGGCTTTTTCTTTCTTTGATTTGTTTATTTGCTTCACACAAAGGCTTGTTGCCTCTGTGATGGCAGTTTTGATGATTCCCCATTGTTGCTCCACACCTCCTTCTAGCCCGTTTGCTAGTGCTTTTCTGAGGCACTCTCCCATCTTGCCAAAGTCAGCCCTCCTGAAGTCCAGTACCCTCACTTTTGTATGGCTTGACTCTGTAGCGGAGTTTAACGTGAACCACACTGTTTGATGGTCACTTGTTCCCAGATGGCAACCCACTTCTAGATCTGAGATCCTCTCACTGCCCCCATTTGAGAGTAGGAGGTCTAAGATTGCTCCCTCACGAGTGGGTTCAGAAACTAGCTGTCTGAGGCCTGCCACCTGTAGGGCATCAAGAATGGCCCTGCTCTTGGATGTGGCTGCAGCAAATGTGCTCCAGTTAACATCTGGCATACTCAGGTCTCCCATCAACAGTATCTCCCCTTTCTCTGCCATTCTAAGAATGCCTTCTATCATATCCTTGTCCATTCCCTTCCCCTGACATGGGGGTCTGTACACAACCCCTGTGCGGATTGTGGTGCCCTTTCCAGTCTCCAAGGTGACCCACAGTGCCTCCTCTCCTTCCTGTTTACTCTTTGTTCAGTTGCTTTTATCCCTTCCTTTACATAGAGAGCTACTCTTCCCCCTCTTCTCCCCTGCCTGTCTCTCCTGTAGGTTATGTACCCTGTTATGTTAACATCCCAGTCATGGTTCTCTGTGTACCATGTTTCTGTGACTGCTACGATATCCAGGCATCTTCCATCAAGGCCGCCAGCTCAGGGAGCTTGTTGCCCAGACTACGGGCATTGGTACTCATTACCCTCCATTTCCTAATGACCTTACTCCTTTTTGCCCCATCCATGTCCTTCTTGCCTTTGTCACTTTCTTCATTTACCCCTGCCCTTCTCCCTATCGACACCTCTATGTTGGTGTTTACTGCACTTACTACCTTGATTTTTTTTTGGGGGGGCTAGGATTTCCTCTCCTTTCCAGTGCCTCCCCCCTTGGCTAGTTTAAATAAATATAAGAATTTTGGGTCCATTCTTCACTTTCTTCTACAACCTCCAGGAATGCCATAAATGCATCCGTCAGTATCCATAACAGTATATTTTAATTTTAGTGAGAACATGGCAGTCTTGGAGTAAAGATAGCCCCTGCAGCCTCCTCTTGCACGGATAGGGGATCCAGTCGCAGACCAGCACAGATATTTGATGCCTGTGGTACAGACTGCTCTGCTCACCCTGCCTCTCTGTGCAGCTGAGCAGTAGCAGAGCATGGAGGCTGTAGATTGAGGATGCAATCCAATTTGGATGGGCATTGGCAGTGCACAGTACTGTAGCCGGGATATGCTTGATTTGAGTGTATACTGGCCACCTTTGTGGATCAGCCCCAGAGTAAGAGCCACTAGTGCAGAAAGCACAAAACTGCACTGCAGAGACCTATAGGAAGTATTTTAACAGAACTGGGGGGGGGGGAGCAGATACCAGAAAATAATAAAAAAGATGTTTCATCAATTTCAGCTGTCAGATAGTTGCTTTGCCTTAATAAATACATTCAGACAAGGAGATCAGCCATAATAACAAAATTAGACGCCAAGACAATGTTCAAAGCCTGGAAGGCACACACAGACTTTCAAATGCTGAGGGTCTGACCTAGTCACTCTAATTCTTTTTCGGAGGTCAGTAACAAAACCAGGCAGCAAGATTTTGTTTAAGTCAGAAGATCAGTGGGACTTCCAGTGTGGTCATAGTTGGAGAAGCAGCTAATTGTTTGAGCTCCATTTGGGCCTAGCAAGGTAAAACATTCTAAATTACAGCAAACTCCGTAAAGTCTAAAACAATAACAGGGAGTTTACTGTACACCACAGTGAAAAGGTACAAGGTCACTTTCTCCCATAGAACCTATGGGTGCAGAAGGATTTACAGAAGGAGGCTCTGATAATGAGGGTCATGGTTGAGCTGTAAACACGCCAAAACAGGAACCTCCATTATGCAATCCATCCAGAAGCAATCTAACTGAGCTGTGAGATTTTAGGAAAAATGCATGCCATGACTGAAGCCCTCCGTACTTACATCAGTAAGGTAGAGTAACACCAAGATGCAAACGGAGGACAACTTGCAACTATGGCCTATAGGATGGACGTTACAGAATGGACCATTGTTCAATTCCACATGGCAGTTCAAGATCTCCAAGACAAGGCAGAAGCTGACAAGAGCAGTAACAGGAGAAACAACATGATCTGTATCTCTGGCTTGCCCAAGGAGATTGAAGGGCAGGTGATGATCCCATTTACACAGCAACTGTTCCAAGAGTCCACAGATCTTCCACCCAACTCACCCTTCAGATCAAACTGGTTCATCGCACCCTGGGACCCAGGCCGACGGCAGGTGCCCAGCCTAGAGTAGGCCTGGTAAAAATACTCCAATTCCAGGAAAAAGAGACTGCACTACACTCTGCACTGAGACAAAAAGTGGTAAAAAAATCAACACTGGCTGTATTTTGAAAATGATTACCCTACAGCTCTCACTGCACATCAGAAAGCATACACATCAATAATGCCAGCCCTTAATCAAGTCCAGCTAAAGTCCCACACCCCGTATCCTGCCAGGCTTACTGTTATGTGTGAAGAGGTCCCCAGACATTTGAAAGCCCTGAAGAAGCTGCTGCAAATTTTGAAAGATCGAAATTGAGATGTCAGCTCAGCACCGGTTCCTGGCCCCCACTTTAGCAGCAAAACTGGCCCAGCAAGTGTGGTCCCAACCTGGGCAGAGAGAACATCAATTCAATTCAATTATTGACGGTTGAGCATTCTCTTAACCAACGAGAACAGCAATAAGGAGCTGAGGCTATCAAACAATTTGTCACAAGACTCAAACAGCAGCAGACCCAAATGAAGCCCGTGACAGACACTAGAGATAGGAGTGGCAGGGACTTTGTTTGTGTAACCCCTAGATGGCGCTTATCCCAGGGCTACTACCCTGCCTGATTTGCCACTAACAGGTTGAGGGCCTGGATCCAATGGCGGGTGCCTCCACCCAGAGGTCAGGGTTTGCAATAGTTAAACTTACTTGGTCACAGCCCTCTGGGACACTGCAACCCTCTTTCTTCCCACTAGTGGCCCACACAATATATCAGAATTACCTTCACAGTATACACTTACCCCAGGACTAGTTCCGCACTGGGACCTCCTGTGAAATAAGATACAGTGCAACAATCACAGTACAGTACTTTAACATAGACAAATACCTCAGGCAGTATAACTTTGCTGAAACAAGCAGCTCTGATTTATTTAGGGGATATAACAAGGACAGGGGAAATCAGGTTAATTAGCTTATCACTTTCTATCTACCTATGGCTCTGTGCAAGGCCTATCCCTACCAGTTACTGTCCCTGGGTACCCAAGCCCTAGTGGCTAGTCCAAACCATGGCAGCTGGTAGGCCCTTTCACACAGTGAAAAGAAAATTAGTTTAAACAGTCAGCAGTACAGTGATTCCATTTGGATTTAATGTGGCAATTCAACAGGGGCGACCCTGAATTAGTACTCACGACCTCCAAACAAGATAGGGTCCTTCAACGTCAGCAGGGCTACTCTTGAGCTCCACGAGACTCTTCACATTTATATGGTTAAAAGAAAGTACTATACCAGGCAGGCTGCTTCTCTATCCGATCGCAATTACTGCGAATACCCAGGAGAACACACAGCAGATTCAGTTCCTGACAGACCGAGTGCAATTCAACAATTTCTCCAGTCTTCTACAGGGTGAGCCTGGTTTCTACTCTTCAGAGATCCTTTGATTCTTTTCACAGGACGGATTCAGTCCTAACAAGCAGTTACACAAGCTGCAGACCGGAACTCTGGGCCTTACACACGTTTTTTGACTGAAACTGTGCACTGAAAGAGCACAGGGTTTCTTTCCCCTTCACCCAGAGCTAAACTGAAACTCCAACAGACAAAACCGGCACTTCTTTGAGTTCCTCCAGTTCTTGACTGGATTGGCTGTCACTCACAATAGACTGCTGCTGTTGGTCCAAAAGGCGCTCAAGTCTAAACTACATCTCCCAGAGTCACTGCCCATACAATCCTCTTGTGGCTGGCTCAGATTATGAGTCCAAGTTCTGATTCGTCCAAGGCACCATTTTAGAGCTAGCTTACCCCACACTGATTGGTCCAGTTCAGCAGTTCAAACCAGAATGGGGAACTAGGCAGACACAGTTCTGACTGCAAAGAAAGCAGGTTAGACAAACTGTAATTTCATTATTACTGTAAATGATTTCTGGCAAACAGTTACATCTTTCAGATAGGTTCCCTTTGCACTCTAGTGACTGCAAAATGGAGTGAATTAGCAGCAGCTCGAGTGGTACTCAAACAGAGAAGCACACAGTCCCCCCATACAAACTAATTATGTCTGCAAGCAGACAGCTCTTAAAGAGACAGTACCAGAGGCTCTAAAAACACTCACTGATAAATGGCTTAAACTCCAAACACCATTCAGGCTTGGAGCATTCAAGCAAGCTCCTGGAAGTCTTTTGGGAACCCCCATTTGCAGGGGGGTTACATCTGCCTGTCAAGAGAGGTGGCAGTGCATCCATGCCACTCCTTTTTTTCACAGCCTTCTTGCCTACCTGAAGGGTAATCTGAGAGAAGTCTTGTAATCACAGTTAAACCAGGGATCCTACTAACATGACTAGGCAGAGCTGAGCTAGTCACCCACCTCGAGTTGCCATACTTCACACAGTGGACCACGTCCCCATAAGGAGCAGTTAAGAAACTGAAGCACTCAGTAGCGTGGTAATAATGGAATGACAGTGACAAAATGACAGCTGGGACTGTGCCTGCTCTCAGAAGCAGAGATCTTTCCTGCAAGGACTCAACTTTAGTTCATTACCCTTGGTGGCTGCAGGGATGGGTCTGCCTTGAGCAGCAAAGGGGGAGCGGTCTTGAGCTGGGCAAGTGGTTTCAGTATGTTATGAGTGACACCAGGGGCATCAGCTCAGATGATGGAGGTGGCATCTTTAGTTGTTACCTTCAGGCCCTTCCCAAATAATAGCCAGATGGCTTACAGGACCAAATATGTTCACTTGCCAGAGATATGGCAGATTAAACAAGCACTATACACAGGCAGTTTGCCTCGGCCTGAGATCTTATTTTTTGTAGACTTTGACCTCCCTGGTGGTTTGAGATCAGACTGGATGTGGACTGTGCTGCCAATGGCATTCCAACCCATTTAACTCAGTGAGACCATGGTATTCAAATATAACTTACATGGGTTGCCAAGGTTTACTGGCCCTCTTTAATGATAACAACACTGTATGCCAGAGAGTAGAACACCATAGCTCTGGTCTAGCATTGCTAGCTATTTAAAGCTACCAAGTTTCTGAGGTCTAAAATTAGGACAGTCAATGCTGACCATAAGTCACCCCAGCAAACTGTGTCACTCCCACGGGCACCGCCGCACTAGACAACGCTGCACACAATCAATTAAATTTTGCTGCTTGCTCTGGCCGTGCTGCCCCACACTAATACCAGTAGCAAACATCCAGATTAAAACAATACATCATTCTGCTACAGCAAGTTCCAAATCATGATGTACAGAAAGTTCATTAGACGCAAACCTGCTGTTAAATTGTGATCAGACATTCAAGCTGCATGTTTTGCTCCTCCTGAGAGTCCCATCCAACCCACTTACACTAACCTCATTTGCTGAGCAAATTTCACTTCAGTCACTCCCACCACCACACCAGATTGTTGTCACACAGTTACCTACAGCTGCTCAGGTTCGGGTACCTTAGTTCACTGCTGCCGGCCTGTTCTCTGTCTGGAGTCTCTCTCAGCTAGCTGCTGGCAGGTAGACATCCACATGTGCTTGTTTGCACTACTACCCAGTCTAATCTAACAGGAAGAAACATGCTTTACTGTGCTCCCGCTGACATGCTTGCACTGCAAGACAGGCGCAGAGGTTCAAGTTGCAAACTGCTGCCACAGTGGTGCTAAAATAACTGTCACTTACAGATTATTAGACAGCACAAAAAAAAAAAGGACCAAACTGGGACAAGTAAGCAAAAACCAGGACAACAGTGACATTTTGCAAAACTTGTGGGGACACCAGGCCATGCTACCTGAAATAGGGACTGTCCTGGGGAAAACAGGGATTGTTGATGGCTTTATGTAAGCTATTTGGTCAAAGTATTAGCCTAGCACAGTACTGAACTTAGTAACTTGAAGTTGCATTAAGCAGATATTGACGTGTGGGGAGATATAATTTTGAATCTGGGTGGAAGGAATTTCTATCTTGATGGGGAATTCCAAGTGTGGTGGTGGGAGGACACAAGGGCTACACCTACAAGATGGCGAGCTGCATGCGGTATGGGATTTTCTAACAAACAATGATGGGTCTTGTGCAGACCTCCACTCTACCCATCAACACAAAGGGAGTTGAAGCTGAGCTCTGGCACTGCTCCCAGACTTCACACCCCATCTTTCTCTCCACATCACCAGCTTCATGGGATGGGAGTATTGATAGGCACTGACAAGAGTTCCTAGATCCCCACCCATCCCCCACTACATGAGGCACAGAACTGGTGGGGAGGAGTTGCCCTTTATGTCAAGGAGGGTACTGAAGTGGCAGAAGAAGGAGTATTAGGGGAAGCAGTGGGGAGGATGACTCAGTATGGGTGCAACTCACGGCATCCTCAGGCAGAAAAGTGCATAGGGTGATCTGTTTAAGCAATAATACCTGAGGGTGAGTGGCAATCACGACCGCCCAGGGGGCGTAATGAGGCCCGATGCTTCAGGCGAGGGCCTTATAGCCCCTGGAAGGTCTGGTATTGCCCATACCGCCCACCCTCGAGGGTATTATTGCGTTTAGAAAATGGGCACTGTAAAAAAAAAGAAATTAATAAAAAATGACTTTTAGTAGATTTTGAAATAAAATAGTTCCTCCGCCTGCTTTATTAGAATGCCAATGTGAATAGTTAGTTGAGACACACACACACACACACACACACACACACACACACACACACACACACACTGTCTCCTAACTGTCAAAGCGCGATCAGTAAAATCGCGATCGCAAGTGAGGGGATTCTGGGCAGCAGGAGCGCGATAAGCAGGCAGGTGGCTTTCTGTTTTTACGGCGTAGTCAGTGGGATCACAATTTGTTTTGTTTCCTAAAGCGGGCCGTCAGTGCGATCGATTTGGAGTTGCTTGTCATGCCCCCGGCCCCCCGGTGACGGGGAAGATTCGGCAGACCGCTATTTTTTATTTTTTTTATGACGTTCAGTCTTACCATTTATTTTAGTGTGACGGGGAGATTTGCAGCACCGGGAAGTGGGACACCAGCGGCGGTAACGAGCAGGACATGAACAGCGGCATCGAGTACGATAAAGCAGTCCGCTGCATGGAAAGCAAGTTGTAAGGCAGAAATTTTATTTTTTATTCGGTGGAAATTGTGTGAGGTTTTATCCAAAGTTGGCAGCACTGACCACTTTCTTTCGCTAAGTGACAGAACGGCAGTTGGCAGCACTGAACTATTGAGTTATGAGGGCACTTTCTTTCACTAAGCGATAGAAAAAAAATGGCGGCCATTTGAAAGTCAATTAGGTGCTTTCGGCCAATTGGAAAGCAGGATGGGCACAGAGATATCACTGTGGGTAAAGAGGCACTGGGGATGGCACTTTTAATTTCCTGGTCGTCTGTTGAAAGTTAATGTACCCCTCTGGCAGGGGTACCAGCCAATCAGAGACCAGGAAATTAAAAGCCCATTTTCTAAAGGCCTCTACCTCACCTCAGAAAGGACAGGGATAGGTTGGAAACAGTTCAGCGCAGAATAACAAAAATGATTCAATGCCAACAGGGCAGATCTTGTGAGGAGCACCTCAAGGCCCCAAATAAGTACTCACTGGAAACCAGAAAGGAGAGGGAAGACATGACAGAGACCTTCAAGTTCCTTAAAGGAATTAACAAGATAAACTGTGGGGATTTATTTACCCTGAATACAAACTCTGGTCATGAGTGGAAATTAAGAGGAGGGAGGTTCAGGAGGGATACGAGTAAGTACTTCTTCATGGAAAGGGTGGTGGAACCTTGGAACAGTCTGTTGGCCGAGGTGATAGGTACAAACACAGGGGATTCAAGCAAGCATGGGATAGAATGAAGGGAACAGTGATCCCTCAGGGCAATAATGCCAGGTAGGAGAATGGGGAAAGAATGGGGACGGTTAGTACCCTGGAGGAACAGCAGGATCCAGGGAAGGTTCCAGGGATTATAGGGAATATGGGTAGAAAGGATGAACCTATGGTCTCTTTCTGCCATCATGATCTATGTTTGTATCAGCTAGCTGCCACAGGATAGGCCACAGAGCTGCCCTAAACCCCATTTGGGGATAACCTTATTCAGCATTCTAGGCCCAAATGGGGGCCATGACGTCATTCCCATCAACCTTTTCCCAGTACATAGGTAACATCTGGAGGCCCTCACTGAGGATTTCCTCCAGGCCTGGCCTCGGCTCAGCCGCTTGGGTATCCACCGAGTCCCATTCCTCGGAAGCCACAGTTTACTTACCCTCTAAACACCCTCTGAACACTGAATCTATGTTTGCAGACCTGCTGTCTCCATCATGTATCAGTTACCTCGTCTGGAGGTACGTTACCAAATCTTGTATTACATTGTATATATTGTATTATATGTGTTTCTGTATACCATTGCTATTTTTGTGCATTGTCTCTGTTGACTATGTTATTTTGCAGTTACATCTGTGGCCCAGGTTATGTCTGAAAATAGTCCAATGGATCAGTGCACTTACCTGGTTGCCAAAGACATAAATAAAAACAAAACAAATAAACGCAGAGCACCCAGTTGAAATGCGTATAGGTTTGTTTAGAGAAATGTTAAGGTTAATTAATGGCTATGCTATGTACAAAGAGCGGACTAGTCTCTTTCTTCTGGGTTTAGAAAATATGTACTTAATAGTTGTGCTATTAATAGGTCAGCATGATTCCCACTGTTTACTGGTATGTCCTGAGGCAAGGGGAAGGCTGGAGAGGCTGGATTTGGGGACAGGTGAGTGTTCAGTTGCTCTCCCTAAATGTGAATGGTCTCACCTCCCAGTGAAACCTGCACAGGTAATATCCTACTTTAAAAAAAAAAAAATCAGACCTAATATATTTACAAGAGACATACTTGGTGCAACAAGAGCACTTGAAGTTGGTCAAATCTGACTATGCGTCAGTGTTTGCTTCCTCATTTGGGGGAGGGCAGAAATGGGGCTCAGCTATCCTAACCCCACACTACTTCCTTTTTCAGGCTACCCATAATTGGGAGGACCTCAGGGGGGCAACTAGTCATAGTCCGTCTTTCGGATGAGACGTTAAACCGAGGTCCCATCTGCCTGGATTGGTGGTAGTTCAGGTGGATGTTAAAGATCCCATGGCACTTATCGAAAAGAGTAGGGGAATTTCCCCGGTGTCCTGGCCAAATTTCCCTCATTCACTAAAAATACCACCAACAGCTTAATCTGGTTCAAGGTCATTTGGCATTCATCTGTATCCCCTCCCCCGGGTCGTGCCTGAAAATAGGCAGAATTTGTCTAGTGCACTTACCCGGTCAACAAAAACGAAATAAATAAATAGTGCAAGGACTTGATAATAATGCAGTAACATTTGCAAATCTCCCTCCAGGAACCAACACACCGACGGTTCAAGTACTCCTCGATAAAATAGTTCAGCAGACAAAGGGTATCCTCCTCCTAGCAGACGACATAATACCATGACCATCCCTGACTGGGACTCCTCCAACCCTGCCCACTTAGACAACTACCGACCCACAAGGATTTCAAACACTTAATATAAGCGGTTGGCTGGATGGACATCTGCCATTTTCCGCATCCCCGGACTAGAAACTACACATTACTCAACTGTCCATGGTTCTTATTCTACAATCTAGAAATGATTGAGAAAGTGTAAGCTGAGTGATATCTCACTTTCAGACCACACCTGAGTGTTCAGTAGATAGGACTTTACAGTGGAGAGATGTAACACCCTCTGGTGTCTCAACCCATACTACTCGAGAACTCAGGTGTTCAAGGAAGTTTTACAAGAATATTGACATGATCCTCAGAAACAACACCTTGGGAAATCTCACCAGCTACTCTGTAAGATACACTCATAACAGTACTTTGCAAGCAAATTATCCAATACACTACAGCCCAGACTGAAAAATGGAATAAGAGCAAACAGTTCCTAGAGGAGACCCTTCATTTCCTTCAGATGGCCCACAAACAAGGGGCTGCCTCTGCCTTATTGCAGCTGAGATGAGTATGGGCAGACCTTGACACTCACTGTAACAAATAGAAACTGCTCTTGCATTCCTCAGGCAGATATACTACGATGTGGGTGCCAGGGCTTCATGCCTATTAGCCTACCATATCAGTAGGCAATGGAAATATGCAACAATCCCTACGATTATTCACCCAACCTTGAGAGCTAGACTCTCCAAAATACATGAGATAAACGCATCTTGTACATACTATTTAGCCCTCCACCCCCTGGAACAGGTTCCTTCTCAAGCATACATACTGGCCTTTATTGACACACTTTCTCTCCCATGCCTTACCAAGGAACTTCCCTCACAATACCAGTAACCAGTGAGGAAATAGAAAACGTCATTAGCCACTTTAAAGACCCAAAAAGCTCCAGGACCTGATGGTTTTGGAATGGAATTTTACACAGTTACCTCAGATTACCTTAGCATACCCATGCTCCGAAATTTTAATGAAACACTGCAAAGGGAGCCGCTCCCCCCCCCCCTTTCCTGGTTGTATGCCACTGTATCGGCAATTCCAAAGCCGGTCAGAAATCCCTAAATCTGTACCTTGTATAAACCAATTTCAGTACTCAACATTGACTGGAATTTTATGGGAATTCTAGCTCATGGACTGGAGGACTGTGTTCTCCCATCCTTGATCGGTCTTGACAAGAGATGCAGCAAGTTTTACTCTGTGGGCGGATATGTAGCGAAGTCGTCGAATTCGCCTCTGCAGAGAACTTTCAAAATTTTTCAAATTACCTGGAATTCGCCATTTGTGACTTTGCCTTACTTTTGGGGTTTTTAAGTGCAAACTGCACTTAAAAAAAACCCAGCAAACTTCCGGTGACGTCAGCGAGCTGATGGACACTTGAATACAGAGCTCCGCTCCCTAGCCGACAAAAATCAGCCTGAATCACTGTAATCGAAAATGTCTTCACCTGCAAAACAGAGAAGAAACAAACAGGGGAAGCTCTTCTTGACTCCAACTCAAAAATTGAGAGAAATAATCCAGGGAGAGAGGGAGGATGGTGCTGAAGTGCCGGAGCTCTCAGAAGGCCTACTGCAGTCCGGCCCTCATGGCAAGGAAGCGCACCCCGATCTCGCCGCAACGATCCGTCAAATGGCTCAAACAATCACACGAATAGATAAAAAGCTGACCGACCTCAAAACAGATATTACCAACATAAGTCATAAAACGGAGCAACTAGAGCTTTGCACTACATAGATTGTGGAGCAGACGGATAGACAGGACAGATTGCTTTTATACCTCCTGGCCAGAGACCGCAAGCTCACCCACCGCATCGATGACTTGGAAGGCAGAAGCAGAAGTCAAAACATTAGAGTCTTTGGGGTGCCCGAAGGTGCGGAGGACAAGCATCAGAATATGATTGAATTCCTGCAGGGGCTCCTCTGGGATCTCCTGGATCTCCCCCAGGAGTTCGACCTGAGCATGGATCATGTGCACAGATCCCTAGGCCCATGACCGAGAGGAGCAGGGGAGAAACCCTGTTCAATCATAGCAAGAATAACGGCCTACCGGGCCAAAGAGGAGCTGTTGAGGAGGGCCTGGCAACGTAATAACTTGGAATTTTCTGGGAACTGCATAACAGTGGAAAACAACCATACCGTGGCAGTGCAAGAAGCCAGACGGATCATGTGGCCGATTTTGAAACAGCTTAGAGTGAAGAGCCTCAAGGCCCAGATCTTTTACCCTGTGAGGCTTAAGATCATTACAGATAACGGCCCAAAGATCTTCCAGGACCTCCTAGCAGCCTCTCCGTATCATGAATCCCTTGGGATTGCTACACCTACAATGGCCAAAGAAAGGTTACAGAAGGACTTACTCAAATCTGCCTGGTCGGTGGCACAGAGGGGGTTTCCTCGAAGCGGAGCGTCGAAATCCAGTCTCCGCGTCGATGATGCAGCTTTACTCCGGCAATATGGTGACCCAGCCAGAGTTGACAAGAAGGCCCAGCATTTACAATCTGACACCGAGGCCCCGTCTCAAAATGACACCGAGCAGCTGGAGATGGAAACCTGAATTTAAAGGTGGTTTTGTTTTGCTTAAGAAAGGAGAGACTGGCGCTTGAGTGACGCTCCCTGCCGTGGGTGAGTTACTTCCCTTCTCTGTTTTTTTTTTTGTTATGCCCTTCTGCCCCCTCCTGGGGCTTTAGGAGGTGGTGTTGAGGCACAGCAGACCAATCCGACAGGGTCGCAAATAAAAAGGCTGTCTGTAAGTACTATCTTGCCTGGATTACTTGATGGGTCTGACCGCCGTGAGTGTCTGCTTGGGGGGGGGAGCGTGGAGAGCCCAGCGGCATGATCGATGGGGACCTGGTGGAGGTAGACACAGAGGGGGTGATTCAGATTACTCGCTCGAATACCTCTGCGCCCCCGAGTGATCACCGCCATCCTGATGCAACTTTGGAGGCATTCCCTTTTCTCTAGCAGCCACCCCCTTTCATGATTTAGTTGCCACGCTCCATGACCATTGCCTAAAAGTACCGGAATTACAAGACAGCATCTGACATTATGAAGGCAAAGTGGCGATGGCCCCAGAGCATTTCCAAATGTCACTTCTGTGCCTGTTGGAGGGCTGTTGGGGGGGGGGGTGGAGCACGGCACATTAATTTTTCTGGTTAACTGTTATATCATGGACACTTAATAATGTTAGGCCCGAGGCTGTCGGGCCCTCTCTCAAAAGCTACTGAGTGTTACAGAGAAAAGAGGAATAAAGCAACGATAATGAACATCACAAAGGATAGCCTGAAGGACCTAAAGTTTTAAAGGAGGCTTGCAGGGAGATGTCAGTATAGCCCCCCTTGAAATTGTTTTTTATATATATACCCTGTTGTGTTTTCTGCTCTTGCCTCCTCCATCCTTGAGGTTATGGTAGCAATGTTTCAAATACAAGTTTCCAAAGTTGCAAATACAATTATCAATGGTGGATCCACATCCTGAGTGGATCGGATAATCTTATATTAACATATGCGTACATTAGCCTACGCAGGTTTATAGGCAGGGAATCACAGGGTGTGCTAATGTTACAAGTTACAGATCAAAATGCTGGCATTTATTAGGCACTACCCAGGGTTTCCAAACATGTAAAATATTTCAAAGGTGATTTGCAAACCCTATATATAAATAGTCGACATGTTAAAAGGGGGGTAGGAGGATACTGCGTTGTTTCATGGCTCTACCCGATTACAGGGCTTGCTCCATATGGGATTTTTCCCAGGAGCCAGAGGGCAAAATCCCATTAACACAGATTGCTCTCACCCTCTGCTTGATTGTATCCACCCTACAGCTGGAAAATACTCCCCAGCTGTACCTTGGAAGTCGACCCACATTTGCTGAGAGGAGGAGGAGTCCTTGGGGCCTAGTGTTCCGAGGGCTTACTGTTCTCTTTGCACAGTGGGCATCAGTTAACATCATCCAAATGTATATAGTTACACCCTCCTATGTGGCCTGTATGCTTTATTCAAAAGTACCCAAGGGCTTTTCCACCCTTAGTTTGTTGTTGGTCACATTCAGGGAAGGGTCGATGAATACTGTTACTGCCCAGTTTAGGGCCTTTATAAACACCCTAGAGGTTTTAAAGGTAGCAAATTCAGCCATAGTTCCTGTTAAGAAGGCTAACTGTGCAAGCCTGCAAGTACAAATTAAGGGCTACCTGCTGCTTAGGTCCTCTCTACATCCGCCTGGTAGGGGGAAGTTAAAGAAGAAGGCGGTTAGCGGTCACAGTTTCTCAACAGTTCAGAAAGAAGTCTCAGTTTGAATCGGCAGGGATATAAGATCTGATGTTCTGGTTTCATCCATTTTGGTAGAATGGCTCGAAAACACCTGAAGGTTTACTCATTAAATGTAAATGGCCTGAACAGCCCGATAAAGAGGTCAAGAATTTTAGCACTAATGAAAAGGTCTTCCTCTGAGATTATATACTTACAAGAAACCCACTTAACCCAGGCAGAGCATGGAAAGTTAAGGGGGAAGGGTTATGCGCAGGTTTTTTCCTCAGCTATGCCCAGGGGTAAGAGAAGGGGTGTGGCCATCTTAATCTCGACCCATACCCCATTCCAGAAAGTGAAGGAATGGGCTGACCCAGCCGGCCAGTTGATAATTATTCAAGGGGTTTTATACGACCAAGAGGTCACTCTGGCCAGTCTTTATCTTCCACCATCCTCAGACTCGTCCACAACACGCTTCCTGTTAAACGAGGTGGTGGAAATGTCTAAAGGGATTTTAATCTTAGTGGGGGACTTTAATATCCCTCCGAACCCTGCTTTAGATACCTCTAGATACCAGATTGGCAGACAGCCGGCCCCGCATAAAATTTTTAAACAATTCATGGGAGAGATGGGATGGTCGGACACATGGCGCTCTCTCCGCCCAAGGGATAGAGGCTACTCACACTATTCAGTGGTACATGGGACATATTCGAGAATTGACCACTGTTATACACAAGGGGAAAACCTGGGCGCACTGATTGACGCTACACTGGGCATAATAGCACATTCTGACCATGCTCCACTGGTGACTGTTTGGGATCTGGGTGAGGAGAAGCGTAACAACAGATGGAGATTTAACCCTATACATATGAAGAATAAAAGATTCAGGGATTTTCTTCAAGAAAAGATCTCGGAGGTTATCCGGGATAATCTCTCCCAAGAGATCCCTTCAACAATACAATGGGACACCCTGACAGCTGTCTTGAGGGGACACATAATAAAATTTACAGCTACACTACTGCGGGAGCGTAGGTAAAGGCAATCACAGCTGGAGCAGACCTTACAATTCTTACAGTTAGCCCACCAACAGGGCGATCAGTCAGTATTAGGTCATATGAAATAGACAAAGAGTGACCCAGACGCGCTATGCCAACAGCAAACTGAAGTAGCCTTGGCATATCTCCGCCAGAAGTACGGAGAGATTGGGCCTCGTGCATCCCGCCTCCTGGTGTACCGTCTTCGTCAACAACGTAAAATATCAACCATCTCCATAATAAAGGACCCGAGAACAGGGGCTCCCCAGACTAAATTCACAAGTATTTCACAGGTTTTTACTCAATATTTCCAAAATCTTTATACTACTGATCACATGACAGATCAGAAGCAGTCAAATACTTTTCTGAAAGCTTTAAAACTACCAAAACTTAATTTAGACCAACAAAATAGACTACTGCTCCCGATCACCCAGGAAGAATTACTCCTGGCTATATCCCGCTCTAAAACACAGAAAGCACCTGGTCCTGACGGATTCGGAGTGGAATTTTGTAAAGGTAACAAGCAGTCATTTATAAAATTGCTACTCAGTTCTTTTAATGAAGTCCTTTCAGGAGAACCCTCCCCCACCGAGCTGGACATATGCAACAATTTCACTTATTCCCAAACCAGGTAAGGATCCGCTACATTGTAGTTCCTATAGGCCAATCTCGGTGCTTAATATGGACTATAAGTACTTTATGTCCATCATGGCCCGCAGGATGGATGAATTCCTCTCCTACCTAATTGCTTTAGACCAAACAGGCTTTGTAAGCCTGAGATCAACTTCCGATAACACCCGTAGAGCACTCCATCTGGTGCATGAGATGCAGGTGTGGGGGGTCCCGGAGGTCCTTCTCAGCCTAGATGCTGAGAAGGCCTTCGACTGAGTCTCCTGGTCTTTCCTTTTTACTACTATGGAAGTAATGGGGTTCCCTCTCCCTTTTGTGACCATACTTTGGAATATTTATTCCTCACCTCAAGCCTGTATAAAAATCTCAGGACACCACTCGGATTATTTCCCCCTCTTTAGAGGAACACGACAGGGATGCCCCCTGTCCCCTGGCCTTTTTGCCATCTTCATAGAGCCCCTGGCTCAGGCGATAAGGCAATCTTTAGAGATTACTGGCCTAAAAATAGATGATTCAGAGCACCGCATTGCTCTATATGTGGATGATATCCTGCTCTTTCTTACTAACCCATCTCAGTCTGTCCCTGCGGTCTTCCAGATCTTGGAGGAGTTTGGGACTCTCTCAGGCTATAGACTTAATACGGATAAGACAGATGCCCTCAATTTTCATTACTCCCCCTCAGACATGTTAAAGAATAAATACCCCTTTTGGTGGGGACTCCCAAAGTTAAAATACCTAGGAATTTATCTCACACATAAAGTGGAGGATATCCCAAATAACAATTACTGCCCTTTCACCTCACAGACGAAGCAGGATCTAGGCAGATGGAATTTCCTCCCACTGAACCAAATGCAGAGAATTGAAATGGTGAGAATGGTAATCCTTCCAAGGGCTCTTTATCTTTTTCAGAATGTCCCACTCAATCTACCGAACCGCCTGTTCCAGACCTAGAATAAGGCCATTTCGGCCTTTATCTGGGCAGGAAGACATCCCAGGATTAAAATGGGAATCCTGTTCCTCTCCAAATCCAACGGAGGCCTGGCCCTCCCAAACCTTAAATTATACTTTTGGGCCACACACCTCTCTCTTATTCTCCAACGTCTGGCTAGAATTTCCCAGGCTCGCTGGTTGGAGATAGAGGACGGTGCAATATCCCATCAAGACTACCTTAGGCTTATAACCTATAAGAATCCACCTCTGGTAAACCAACTAACTACGAATCCCTGGATCTTACACCAGTTTAAAATTTGGTACTTAATGCGCAAATCCCTGGGGCTCACCCCATTTCTGGTGATGATATGCCCGTTAGGCCTTCTGGAGAATTTTACCCCAGCGGCATTAGATCATACATTTCAGGAGTGGAGACATACTGGTCTCACAAACCTCTCACAGTGCCACAGGGGACCTTTCTTTAGAGAATTTGGTGAAATTAAATTGGAATTTCATCTCCGACAAGCAGATTTTTTCCGTTATTTACAATTACGACATTATTTCGAAGCTCTCCCGACTCTCGTACACAACCCAGGGGAATACCTCCAATTGCTTCTACACCTTCAGCAAATATTGAAATCCCAAAAGCTGTCACATCCTATCTCAACCCTATATAAATTCCTGTCTGAGAAATTAGGCGGAAACACAATAATGTTAAAGATCATGTGCAACGGTTATGGCATATTTTTAATAAAAGCTTTAAAAGCTGACATTCCAGTCCTTGTGTCATGATTAGTGTTTCCTGAAAATTTCATGCTGATTGATTTTGTGGTTTTCTTTAAATCAGCATTTGTTAACTTGCTCTACAGTGGCTGAAAACAGTGGAGTTATTATGTTCTCTCAGTCAAACTTAAGAGTGCAATGATATCATTTTGGAGTAGCTTACTGTTTCAGATTCCCAATCAGAGCAGCACTCTGTAGAGTTTATGGTTTGCTGAGCTCTCCAGGTTCCTTACAAACCCAGTCTCTGGTTTGTGTTTAGAAAGATCAGCTTAAAATATATCATTCTTTTCCTTTAAAAAGCTGTTCATTTCAGTTTCAATGCTGAATTGAAGTAGTGGAAATCTTTTTCTGTGAGAAATCAGCTTGTCTGTATCACAGCTCTGTTCTTTCTAATCAAACCTAATTTTTTTTCTAAGTATAAAACACAGGGCTGTTCAATTAATATAAAATAAATCTAATGTTGTTCATTCACAGAAACAGTTTGTCTTTGATGTTGCCTTCATAAATACAATCATGTAAGGACATTTTTTTTTCATGTCAGATTGACAAACAGGTGCTTGTCACACTCTGCTACAGTATTTCAAGCACATGTACTGTCAGAACTCACAAATGTAAGCTCTTTGGTGGTTTCTGAGTGAAAATACATCATGTACATGTACAACTAGAAGCACTATGTGGCATCCTGATGCACTGTTTCTCTGCCCCACAGTTGAGGCAGCTGCAGTATACTGCCACCAGTCCCCTGCCCCACAAGCCCCTTACCTTCTGCACCACATTCATGGCTGCTGCACCCTGCTGCCCACTATCTTCTCCCACACAGTCATGGATTGTGCACTCTGCTGCCTCCATCCCCTGCCTAAAGAATCAGGACTACTGCACACTGCTGCTCCCTGCCCAAACAATTCGGGTTGCTGCACCCTGCTTCCCTATCTTCCCCCACCCTCACAGTTAGGGAAGCTGTACCTGTTACCCCCTGTTCCTGTCTCCATAGTCAAGGTTACTGTGCTGTGCTAGGCCCTAAAGTGCCATGTTCCCTGCCTCCATAGGCAGGGCTGCTGCACCACATGTACCCCATCTCATAGTCAGGGGCTGCTGTATCCTGATGCCCCATGTGTCCTGCCCCACAGTCAAGGCTTCTACACCATGCTGTTTTCTATCACCTATCACCACAGACAGGGCTGCTGCACACTGCTCCTTTCTACACAGTTGTGGTTGATGTGGCCTGCTGTGCCCTAGAGCCCCATGCCTCTGCAGTTAAGGCTGCTGCAGCATGCTGGCACTTGCCACATGATTCAAGGCATTAGTGGCACCCTGTTGCATGCCTCCACAGTTGAGGGAGTTGCGCCCTGCTGTCCCACTGCCACCAGAGTCAGATCCTTTGCTACACTCTGCTGAGACAGGAACAGGGGGCAACATGTGCAGTGTTTCTGACCGTGAAGGTGAGAGAGAGAGAGGTTAGTAGGGTGCAGCAACCCCAACTGTTAGGAAAGGGTGCAGCACAAGAGTAAGGGCATTTGCTGCACCCTGTCCCCTGCCTGTGGAGGCAAGGGGCTGTGTGGTACAGCAGGACAAAACAGGTGGCAGGGGACAAAGGACAGCTTGGTGCAGAAGCCTTGACTGTGGGGCAGGACACAGGTGGGGCAGCAGGATACAGCAGCCTTGACAGAGGTACAGGAGCATATTGTGCAGCAGCCTAGCCCATTTGGGGCAATGGAAATGTGTAGCAGGGCTCAGCAGCCCCAAATGTGGAAGCAGGCAGCATGAGACTCTAGGGTGTGAGCACAGCACAGCAGCCCTGACTATGGAGACAGGAACAGGGGGCAACAGGGTGCTGTGACCCTGACTGTGAGCGTGGGGACAGAGGGCAGCAGGGTGTAGCAGCCTTGAATGTTCGGGCAGGAGATAGGGGCGGCATCAATATACAGCAGCCCAAACTGTAGGACAGGGTGCAGCAGCCATGCCTGTCTGGGATGAGGGATGTGGGCAGCAGGGTATAGCAAAGGATCAGACGCTGATGGCAGGGGACAGCAAGATGCAACTGCCTCAATTGTGGAGGCATGCAACGGGGCACAGCAAATGCCCTGCATCTTGTGGCAAGTGGCAGCATGGTGCAGCAGCCCAAACTGCAGCCGCATGGGAAACTAGAGCACAACAGGCCATGGCAACCTCAAATGTGAAGAAAGGAGCAGGGTGCAGCAGCCCTGTCTCTGGTGACAAGGGATAGAAGACAGCATGATGCAGAAGTCTCAGCTGTGGTGCAGAACACAAGGGGCATCAGCCTTGACGATGAGATGGGGAACAGATAGTGCAGCAGCCCTGCCCCATTTAGGGCAATGGAAGTGGGTAGCAGGGTGTAGCAAAAGCCCCACCGCTGGTGGCTAGGGCAGCATGGTACAGCAGCCCCAGCTGTGGAGACAGGGAACCTGGCACACTAGGGCTTAGCACAGCACAACAGTCCTGACTGTGGAGACAGGAACAGGGGTCAACAGGTGCAGCTTCCCTAACTGTGAGGGTGAGGGAGAAAGGGCAGCAGGGTGTGTCATTCCCAATTGTTTGGGCAGGGGGTGGCAGGGTGCAGCAGCTCTGATTCTTTAGGCAGGGCATGGAAGCAGCAGGGTGCACAGTCCCTGACTGTGTGGGAGAAGACAGTGGGAAGCAGGATGCAGCAGTCTCGCATGTGGAGCAGAAGGCAGGGGGCTTGTGGGGCAGGGACAGGTGGTAGTAGACTGCAGCTGCCTCAACTCTGGGGCAGAGACATGGTGCATCGGGATGCCACATAGTGTTTCTATTTGTACACATACATGATATATTTTCACACAGAAACCACCAAAGAACTGAAATTTCTGAGTTCAGACAGGTGCCTGTCATACTCTGCTACAGTATTTCAAGTACATGTAATCTTTGTCAATCTGACATAAAAAAAATGTTCTTACATGAACATATTTATGAAGGCTACATCAAAGACAAACTGTTTCTGTGAATGAACAAAATTTCGATTTGTTTTATAATCATTAAACAGTCCTGTGCCGTATAGTTAGAAAAAAAATAAGATTTTTGATTAGAAATAACAAAGCTATGATACAGACAAGCTGATTTCTCACAGAGAAAGATTTCCTCTACTTCAATTTAGCATTGAAACTGAAATGATCAGCTCTTTATCAGAAGATAATGATATGTTTTAAGTTGATCTATCTAAACACAAACCAGAGACTGGATTTGTAAGACACTTGGAGAGCTCAGCAAACCATTAACTCTACAAAGTACTGCTCTGATTGGGAATCTGAAACAGTAAGCTACTCCAAAATGATGTCATCGCACTCTAAGTTTGACTGAGAGGACAGAAATAACTCCACTGTTTTCAGCTACTGTAGAGCAAGTTAACAAATGCTGATTTAAAGAAAACCACAAAATCAATCAGCATGAAATTTTCAGGAAACACTAATCATGACACAGGGACTTGAATGTCAGCGTTTAAAGCTTTTATAAAAAATATGTAAAAACCGTTGCACATGATCTTTAAGGGAAAAGTGGAGTGAGGAACTGGGCACTGTAATATCCCCTCAACAGTGGGACATGATATGCCGCTACAGGTCGAAAATCACCTATTCACACTCTTGGAGATTGTTCTCATGGCAATTATTGATTAGATTTTTCCGTACCCCGGTCATAACTTCACATTTCAGCCCTTTGGGAAGTTCTTCCTGTTGACGTCAATGTGGTGAATCTGCTGCTCACCATACCCATATATTCTGGTATTGCTCAAAGCTGCAGCCTTTTTTACAAGAGTTATATGGGAACTGGAGGAAATCTTTGGGATTAAACTCCTTTACAGGGGAATTTTTCATTTTACATGTATTTCCACCTGAAATGAAAGATCTCCACTCTCAATATTTACTGGGAGTATACCTATTAGCAGCAAAGAAGGCCATAGCCAAACGCTGGCTAACTATATGGACTCCTACACTGATGGATTGGAGGGAGATAGTGATTCTCATGTACAAAGCAGAGAGAATTACATATAATTTAAATGACAAAGCGGAACTGTGCTCATTGATGTGGAGGAGGTGGATAATGCATATTACCCCTAGGGTTCCTCACTTTACTCTTTAGAAATATCCCCTCCATAGTGGTTGGCTTAACCCGGTTACATTCATGTGGAGATATGGCTTATATATGGGAATGACTCACAAATAAGGGGCCCCGGCCCCCAGAGTCAGAGTTGAGGAAGACAGATTTAGTAGAAACCAAAAAACCTGGGTATGTGAGGAAAGGGGACAGACCAACCCAGAGAATGAGGAGAGGAAGCCCCTGGAGGAATGTCAATTGTTCTAAGATGAGGGAGGGCTAGACAATAGGAAGGTTGGATCAATCTAAGTTGGAAGAGAAGGCCATTTAAAGAAATAAGGGTAAAAGGAATGAACTTATGAACTGTGACTGTATTAACCTGATGTACTGTATATCCTGTATACTGTGACTGCTAAGTTTATGTAAAAAAAAATTATTTTTAATAAAGATTATATTTGAAAAAACAAACAAACAAACAAACCAAACAGAAATTACAAATGGGTAATCACCCCCAACATCACCCACAATCTATTCCTGGTGTCTAGTACCCCCCCCCCCGCCAGCCTCAGTTTAAATAAATAAACATGTAACCACCCAGTCCCCTGGGGTTACTAGAATCCTATCAGTATTATTGTTAGGAAGGCAGCAGGAAGTTGGTAGAGAGCTCATTATGGTCTCCTTACATAAAGACATCATGGTTTACTCAGCTAGCCTGAGGGAGGACTGAGTAGGTCATTTAGAACTCTCGCAGCAGCATAAGCCACACTCTGAGGATAGCTGCTCTGGGGGAGCTTAGAATGCTCAGTTTTGTGTAGAGTGTTGTGGAATGAGGAGGTGAGAGTGGCAGAAGGACTACCAGTGGGCTCTGAGAGAGGGCCCAAGATTTCTCACCCTAGTGGAGTGTTATTTCCAGCTTCCAGTTGAAATGGTGCACACAAGGCTACAACAGGATTTCCTGATTTTTACTCCCTGTGAAGTGGAAGGATCTGCTTGTTCTCTGTGGACTCAAGGCGCAATCCCCTGAATGTTCTGTGGTGTTTTTCAGCTGCCTTGGATACGGCCTGAAATAGACTGTTTGGACCAGTTACCCAGAAGAGTTCTCATCCCTTTTTTCCATGCCCAGTGAACGGAACAACTCGTGAGAGTACTGTCTAGGAGACTAGATCTCCACGTCTGAAGAGCATGTGCCCATACATAAGGCTGGATTGCACCTGTCAGTGCCCCTACTCTCACCAGTGTGAGGGAAGTTTATTTTCTCTGGTCACTCCAGTTTGGGACATGTTAAAGTGTGGGACCTCTAGCATTTCAATGGAGAATGGGGGTTTCAATGGTGTAACCCTGAATAATGGCAGAGACGGTCAGTTGGGGCCAAGGGTGGGAGGAATGCCATCTGAGCACTTACAAGGCAGGGCTTTCTGGTTTGTAAAGGGCACCAGTATGTTTACCTGAGCAAGGGTAAAGCTGCAGATTACGGCGTGTGGCTGAGTTTCTCATATTGCACGTATGTCTGAGAAGAGTTCTGAGTGTGTGGCTTCGATTCACTAAATAACACTCATGGAAAAAGAAAGATATTCATATGCGTGACTAGGTGTTCACTAATGCATCTTTGGGAAGAAGATGTTTCTGTTGTTGTTCATGAACCGTACTGCATGCGAGAGTTCTTGAATTTATACCTGTCCAGCCTGGAACGACCCTTGGGAGCCTGCTTCAGCTGTCACTTTCCAACTGTTGAATACAGCTATACTGCACAATCCCAGTCACTGTTATGGACATTCAGATTATTGCTTCTGGTTGTGTGAATTTACTGGGGGCCCCCTCAGTGGGCTAGATCAAGCATATGCCTAGCTGCCTCCACCCAGGACCCATGTTGTGTTATTTACACAGGGTTCAAGTTTTTTGTTTCTGTACCTCCACCCCTCTTTCTCTAAAAAATGAGCCAGGTATACATCATAAAGCCAAGGGTCGTACCTACCTACCTGCCAACCCAACTGCCCTGGCAGGAACGAATAAGCACATGCCTGTACAAGCACACGCCCACTCATTCAGGAAACTCCATCTCATTCATTGAGCCCCCCCCCCCCCGTGAGCGCAGACAAAAGTGGAGGGCTGCCTCGGCGCTGGTGGGGTGGTGTGGTGGGGAGCAGGATGAGTGGGACAGGGCACCATACCCTCATCCTACCTCCCTCCAGCCGGCACCAGATCAGTCCTCCACTCCTGTCTGCGCCCACAAAGAAAGCTCAATGAATGAGGTGGATTGTGGCCACATGGTGAATGAGCCTGTGCTTCCACAAGCATGTGCACACTCATTCCAGTCAGGCGGCCAGCAATGGTAGAGAGTGGAGGGCTGTGTTGGTCACCAGCTTGGGGTCTGGGTGGGGGGAAGAGGTGGAAACTGAATTTCATGGAGGGGCACCCTGACTAGGTTGGGGGTTCACTAGGCACCAGGGATTTTATTAATAATAAGCTTTTTTTTTTAAAGTGATGCTGGCAATCGGGGGGGGGGGGGTAACCAGGCACCAGGGATTTTATCAATATATATTTTATAAACTGGGGCCGGTGATCAGCAAAGGAGGGACAGACACCTGGGATTTTAGTTACTTTTATAACATATAGATATGCATATTTGTTTTTTTTTTCTCCTTTAGATACTTCCTGAAGAGGACCTAAAGGTCGAAATGTAGATTTTTAATTATTTTCTAATTTCAGCATGCATTTAACATAACCATTTTGTTTTGCTTTCAGACCGCATGCTGACACAGCACCTTGTTTTTGTTTTTTAACATTATATATCATATATCTATCTATATCTATATATATTTTTATACAATGGGGGTGAGACATATTCCACTGAAATAAAACAAGTTATTTTCACCCCAGTGAAATAAATCCTGATGACATCAGCGGAGTTAAAATAAATGCTGTTTATTACACTCACGTTAAACACGCGCTAAACCCGCACAAATTGTACATCTTGCAATGAGGCCCCCATTGTATAAATAGAACACATGATGTGCACATCGTGGAACATGAAAAACATTTTCACTCCTGCCTCGCGAGCACTGCACACCTCACCCGTGCCTTCGACACTCGCGAAACATCCAGGCTCACTGTGCAGGAGTGAAAACACTCTCACATCCCACTGTGCCTATTGTGTATTATATATATATATATATATATATATATATATATATGATACATGATGGGCATCGACGACATGGCTAACATTGTCACTCCCGCAGAGTGAGCTCTGGACATCCCACAAGTACTGAAGGCACGAGTGAGACACCCAGAGCTCATGATGCAGGAGTGACGATACTTGCCATAGCACACAATCTGACCATCGTGTATTCGATATATACAATAAGGCCAAGAGTTTCAGAAGTTTTGTTATGCTCTCCTGTGTTCTGTTCCTGTTTATGTGTTTGCTCATTCTGTGTGTGAACTTTTCTGAATGGGCTGGCAGTGTTATAAACTCTGGGAGACACATGAGTGTGTTTTGCAATGCTAAATGAGTTAGTTTTAGGTAGGAGTGAGAAACATACTTTTTTGATGCTGTATTGTTTAGAGGTCTGGCTGCAGTGAAGCTGAGAGCATCACAGTAATTGTAATGAGCTGAGAGGCAGAGTGTCAGAACAGCTGATACGGTTTTCAATGGTAATTAAGTTAGCTGCAGGCAGAGTGTTCTGTGAAATTGTGCTCTTTAGGATTCTGGCTGTAGTCCAGCTGATAGTATCACAGTAATTGTAATGGGTGAGAATCAGAGTTTGAGGAACAAGTGAGAGTGTGTTTCAGTGGTAGTTGAGTTAGCTGCAGGCAGTAGTTTAGACTGTTCGTGAAGCTGTGCTGTTTAGAATTCTGGCTGCAGTCACAGTAATGAGCTGGAAGTTGGTGGGGGATAGGTGTGTTTTGTAATGCTCACTGAGTTAGCTGTACGCAGCCGTGAGACCTCTGAAGTAGTTCTGCATTTGTGTCCATGGTAACAGCACAGGTATTGCTTGCATGCTACGGGGAAAGCTGCCTAGAGTGATGACCTTTTGTGACCTGTGTGTGTAAATGGCTGATATCATCACAGTAGAGCAGAGGATAAAAATATCACACTGCAGTGGATGATGCACTGTTTTATCTCACTCATTTACCACTCACCCTATTGTGTGTATGTATATATGTGTGTACATATATATATATATATATATATATATATATACACACACACATACACACACACACACACATACACACACACACACACACACACACAATTTCTTTTATAAACTGGGGACGGCGGTCGGCGGGGGGCAGGGACCATTAGACACCAGGGAGATAGAGATATATATCTATTAATTGGGGCTGGAAATTGACGGGGGGGGCGCCCACTAAAAGGTTTTGTTTGGAAATGTAGAATTTCATGGGTGAGATTCCATGCTTCCTGGTCAATTCGCCTATGCGAATGTCATGCTTATTTCAAATAATTTCACTTAGCGAATCTTTGGGATTTCGCCCATCTCTAGTCTTAACCAAACTGGGTTTCTACACAACTGAACTACTGAGGATAATACAAGGCGGACCTTGTACCTTATCCATGAGATGCAGAACGGTACCCAAGAATCAGTCCTGGTCAGCCTCAATGCCGAAATGGCAGGTCTCCTGGCCATACCTGTACTAAATGATAGGGAGGTTAGGGATCCTGGTTGGTTTAACCAAAGTAGTACAGAATATCTATGAATCCCCAAAGGCATGCATCAGGGTCGGGGGGGGGGCATCACTCTATTTTCCCCTCTGTAGGGGAACCAGACAGGGCTGCCCCCTTCCCACCTCCTTTCTGCCATTTGCATCAAACCTTTGGTACAAGTGATTTGGGAATCAGAGGTGATTAAGGGATGAGGATGAGAGGAGTGGAACATTGTATGGCCATTATATGCTTATGATGTTCTATTGTGCTTACAGGATCTGGAGAGTTCACTACTCCCAACTTTGATCCACATCTTAGATAGGTTTGAGAGGGTTTCTGGAAACAAACCTCTACGACCCTGAAACGCAGGTTAGAACTTTGCCAATAGCTAACTCTTGGCTTAAATTTCAAGTACAAATCTGGCACTCTATCCATAAAGCACTACACCTCTTTTCCTTTCTATCTTTATTATGTCCCATCCTGATGGCTTTCTTCCAGCCACTAGTGATCCAGTCTTTAAGGAATGTGATTGGTACTCCCTCCCAATATCTCCACCAATTCACGTGAGGAAACACCTTTAAAGGCTGCCCAGAGATCCAAACCAAACATGGTCAACAGTCTGACTTTTTCAGATTTCTCCAACTATGACATTTCTACCAGTCCTCCCGATTGGAGCACGTGTCCCGGAAAACAACTCATTCTCCACTTCATTCATTACCCTCATTTGTATGGGGTACTCTGAGCATATGATTTCCTACTAATACAGAGCTCTGGTAAACTCACACAGAGACTCGACCCAAGACATGTGGATCATGTGTTGACAGGTGAGTCAGACATGCAGATATTGGAGGAGTGCTGACAAAAAGCCTGTCAGACCACATCCAGAGTGACAAGCTCCTGTCAGTGGAGAGAATATGCAAGGAAACAATCCAATACTTTGAAACCCCGATAATCACTGGTCACTATCTACCTGCAAAGGACGTCTTGGTGGAGGGGAATGTGGGGAGTGGAGGGACCATCATGGCCATGTCATGTGGTGCTGTCCAGTCCTTCGCCCCTTCTTCCAGGCTTTACAGCAGGAACTCAGAGAACTACACAGGAGACCGTTCAACCTAACAGCAGGAGGATTCTTATTACTACAGTTCCTCAGGCAATTCCAAGATTCAAACTCTAGATATGTATTAGGCATCCTACTAAAGGCTGCCAAAAAAGTATGGCACACTCCACAGACCTCTACCCTGATGGCCTGATGCAAGACTAACAGGAAAACTCATTATCACAACAACAGATTGGAGTATTGCACATCACGGTTGACTGGGTGTATCCTACACATGATGGGTAAGGACAGGGAGTTTTCCCCTTAAACCCACTGTCTAATGATGCAGGATAACCCCAGGGTCTGTTCTAAACACTCCCCTATTTGGGAGCCACTGAACAGCTAACCTAAATGCACTCCCACCCCTATGCCTCTCTGTACCCCTCCCACAAAAGAATTTTGAGCTCCTTAATAATAGCTCTTTTCCCCACTTGTCTCAGTAATGAGGGACTGGGTTGTGGGGGTGCCTGGCTCCCTGATGCCTCCTTCAGCCTCAGTCGGGGTCAGTAGATTGTATTTAAGCAATACACCACTCCATGGTGTGCGCTAAGACAGTTCCAACACATGGCCAGGGGGCATGAGGCACAAGGCCACAGGCCAAGTGCATCCAGCCTCCCAACCATGTGTCTGAACTGTTCAATGCACACCCTGGAGTGGCCTATTGTGCTTATGAAATGGGCATGTAAATTGTACATGCATGTGAAGACTAAAATTCACAGGATTAAATAGACAAAAAGTTAAATCCTTGTCTTAGTTTTAAATAAAATAGTTCCTCTGCCTTCAGTTTATTGTGTTTTTTTTTCTTTTAGTTAAGGACTTTTGTCCTAGTTAGGTTCAATAGTTGATACTGTTGTCATGATGCTACCCACCCCCCAGCAGCACCACTGCATTTGGTTTATGTTGTTTGAGAGAGGGGAAAAAAAAAGGCACCCTTTCCTTTTTTCTTAATGACTTTTGTGATGCGTTACGGCAGTGGTCAGGGCTCAATTCAATTCAATTTTATTTATAGAGTGCCTTTCAAGACCAAGGCGCTGTACAAACATTAAAATTAATAAAATTTAAAATCAACCAGAGCTAAGAACACAAGGAGAATCATTAGATCTATATTAAGCAAGATGTTACACATCACTTATAAAACGTTAATTCAATTCGAAAATGCTAACTCAAAAAGATATGTTTTTAAGGTGACCTAAAAGTTATCGACGGTTGGGCATTCTCTTAACCAATGAGGTAGAAAATTCCACAGGGTTGGTGCCGCAAAGGCAAAGGCACGAGATCCTGATGACTTCAAACGAACCCTGGGAATCTCCAGCAATCCCTTGTTGGCGGAACGGAGAGGACAGAGGGGGCAGTAGGGAATCAGGAGGTCTTTCAGGTAACCGGGTCCCTGATCATGTAGAGCTTTAAAGGTTAGTAAACCAACCTTAAAGGTGATCCGCCACCAAACAGGTAGCCAGTGCAGTTCATGGAGCACAGGCGTAATATGACTGGTTCTAGAAGTTCCAGTCAAAAACCTGGCTGCCGCTCTGCACTAGCTGAAGGCGGCAGATGTCAACCCCCAGGTAGCCCTAGGTAGAGGGAATTGCAGTAGTCAAGACGAGTAGTGACAAAGGCGTGGACCAATGTTGGAAGGTCACCCGGGGAATCAGATGTTTCACCTGGGCGATATTCCTCAGATGGTAAAAAGAGGATTTGACAACAGCTGACACCTGAGATTTCAGAGTCAGACCATCATCAAAAATAACGCCCAGATTTCGCACCTGTTCAGAGGTAGGGAGCGGTACACCACCAAGTAATAAACCTGATGGTTGTCCAGCTCCCACACCCATCCCCGGATGACCTGGATCCACCGCCTATACCTCAGTCTTGTCCGGATTGAGTCTCAACCAGCTCGAACCCATCCAAAGTCTGATCTCATCAAGGCAGTTGTTAAGTACAGAGAGTGCATCACCCTGACCGGGGAGAAAGGACAGATACAGCTGGGTATCATCTGCATAGCAGTGAAAACCCAGACTGTATCGCCTGATGATTTCTCCTAATGGCAGCACATACACTGCAAACAACATGGGAGCTAAAATGGAGCCCTGTGGTACCCCACAAGACAGGGAGTGAGCGCCAGAGGAATAGATTCCAGTGACAACTCTCTGAAACCTGCCTGTGAGGTAAGAACGAAACCATTCGAGGACTGTACCAGACAGCTCACAGAAGACCCGAAGGTGCTCCAATAGCACTCCGTGGTCTACAGTGTCAAATGCAGCAGATAGATCGAGAAGGACCAGAATGGTACACACCTTTCGATCTCTGGCCATAAGGAGGTCGCTCAATACCCGGACAAGGGCAGTCTCTGTACTATGCCTTTTCCTGAAACCAGACTGGAGAGTATCGTAGACATTGTGAGATATAAGATGATCATCCAATTGCAACGCAACTGCCTTTTCAATAACCGTACCAACAAATGGCAGATTAGAGATAGGCCGGTAGTTAGCTAGACAATCTGGATCCAAGGAGGACTTTTTAAGGAGTGGTCGAACTACCGCCTCCTTAAGGGGGTCAGGAAAAAAAACAATGTCTGCAAGGATTGGATAGATGGCTTCTACACAACCTACTAAAAGCGGTGTAGGACCCGGATCCAAACTACTACTAGTTGGTCGCATTGTTTGGATGATCTTCACAATGTCCCCGAATTCTGGCCAGTGAAAGTCTAACCAGACAGACCGAGGACAAGTCACTTCTAGTCGACCACCACAATCCCCCATAGGAAAGGTTGGACTGATACCGGACCTGATGTCGGCAACCTTATCCGCAAAGAACCGAGCAAACTCCTCGCATCTTAGCTGAGAAAATGCTTCTCTGGGCTGAGGACAGACTGGATTGCACAATCTGTCCACGGTCCGGAAAAGCTGAGCCGGTCGATTCTGTGCCGCATAAATCTCTCTGGACAGGAATTCTGCCTTCTTACGAATGATTTCTGATTGATAGCTATCATAATGTGCCATCAATCTAAGCCTGTCGGCATCAAGGCCTGATTTCCGCCAAACTCACTCCAACCTTCGGCCAACTCGCCTTAACTCCTTCAAGGAGCCATCAAACCATGGGCTCCTTGGACGGAAGGTGAGAGGCCGAACACGAACAGGAGCAATTTTGTCCAGAGCATCTCCTACAGCCTTATTATAGGCTAATACTAGATCATCTGGACTCATGCATTCACCCGAAAAGCTCGATAGATCCAGCACCGCCATTAGGTCGTTGGGATTAACACCCCTTAAAGGGCGGTACTGAACCATCTCCGTAGGGGCAGACCTATTAGAGGGGGCCCTGAAGCTGAACCTTATGGTGTAATGGTCAGACCAACTGACAGGTTCCACCCCCAAATCAGTGATCTCCATACCCATGAGAAAAACCAAATCCAATGAATGACCCCCTATATGGGTAGAGGAGGTAACAACCTGTGTCAGGCCCAGCATGTTCATTAGCTGGAGGAGATTTTGACCAAAAGAAGAGAGTTCATCGTTGACCCAGGCATTGAGGTCACCCAGGAGTATCAGTCTGGGAAACCTCAGCACCAGGTCGACGATGAAGTCTGCTATCTCCTGCAGGAATACTCCACCGTCACCTGGTGGATGGTAGACAAGGAGAATCCCGCAGCTTGCACCCTCTCCCAGGATATATTCAAAGGAATTAGTGTTTCCCCATGGCACATCCACAAGGCCCAGCTCAGATTTAAACATAATGGCCACACCCCCGCCCCCTACGATCCAGCCTTGGCCGGTGTATCACCGAGAACCGGCTGGAGTTGCCAAGGCCAATACAGGGCCTGGATTTTCATCCAGCCAGGTCTCGGTGATGCAAGTCAGATCAGATGATCCAACCAGATCAACAATAATAGCTGTCTTGTTCTTAATTGATCTGGCATTGCATAACACCGCCAAGGCGGGATGAGCTGTCGGGGAAGACCTTGGCACCTGTCCAATTACATTGGAGCCCTTGGGTATGGGGACAAGACAAGAGTAACCTCTATCCTGACCCCATTTCACCCCAGGGCATCTCCTGGACCCCAAAACCCAATCTGTCCTCCCCTTTCCTGTCCCCCACCAGGCCCGGCTCTCCACCTTCGTCTATGCTTCCTCAGGATGCCCAACGCACGACACCTAAAATAGGTGTCGGATGTTAATGGTGGGCATTCAAAGGGCGAATTCCTGAGCCTATGGGGAATAATGCCCAACCGCCCACGCCTGTCCAACACATTATAATTAATCAGAACAAAACTAAAAATAAACAAAACCTATTAATATCAAACTAAATAAAACACTCTCCACTCTCTCTCACAGAGGGGGAGCAAAATAAAACAAACAATATAATAAAATATAAAATAAAACCCACCGTATCACAACTTAAATCCCAACCCACAAATAACCCAAATAACAAAAGTATAAAAATAATAATAATAAAGTAATATCAAATTATCCAAATAACACAGTGTCAATGTAATCAAATGCAACTGGATACCAAATCCAAGCTAAAAACTAAAGAAAAACAATGATTTGTAATATGAAATTCAATGCAGCACCTCTCACGTGCAAACATTCAGAGTGACAAAAAAATTGTATATTCCCACAATAACACCTCTCACATGGTGAGGGACCATTCAAAAATGAAACCAGGCATTAATACATAATTACAGAATAAATATGCACTGCAGTCTCACCACCCCTATGTCCAGGAGCAGAAAGGAACAAGGAAGTCAGTTCTCAAACAGGTCCAGGCACAGACAAAAGTTGAGATCAAAATCCAAAACAAGGGAAGGCAAGATAGTTACTCTGATAAACCCAGGCACATAGCACAGATCCACACCGAATCCAAGGGAGGTCAGGCAGTTCTTTAGCACAAACCCCAGGCAAAAAGTCCTTGCAGTACGGTCAAAAAGCCGAAAGACTCCGGGCAGGCAGTTATTCAGAAAGATAATCACAGTCAAGCACACCAGTCCATCCACTTAGCGGAGACAAACACCCCCAGCCGGTCGACGACCAGCGGCTACAGATGCCTCGGCAGTCAGCCTAACAGCGAGACCCCAAGGCAGCTTAGGAGATGCCCCGGTCCCCCCAGCTCCCTAGGGAGAAACCGAGGTGACTCCTGCCCGGTCGAAGACCGAGACGGCGGCGGCGGTCGCTCCTGTAATACTCGAAGAATCTTCAGGCCAGTCTCCGCTAGACCGTTTTCAGGAGAACAAATCTTGTTTAAGCCTGCTGATTAAAATGGGCCATCCTTGCTACAAGACTGTGGACAAATCCACGACTTCCAACGCAGCATCCGACACCAAACTCCTTCCCTTCTAAGATAACTTTAAAGCAGCCAGAATGCCTTTAACCTGGCGAGATTGCAAGAATTGCGAAAACAAGCAAAGAAAACACGCAACAAACCAAAATTAATCCACACAGTTGTATGTTCGATCCTTGATTCCAACCAGACAGTAATAGAAGTCGAGAATCCAGATGTAATCAATCCTTAAGTCCGAAAAAGCAGTAGCAAAGGTCAGGTATCAGGTATCCAAATTGCAAATAAACACAATTAACGATGCGGTTAAAATAAAACGATTAAAATAAAACTAAAAAACATTACTTCAAACATTGAATCAAACACTAAACGCTAAATAGTAGACTTAAACTAGTAGCTCTTGATAGTCTTCAGTGGCTGACCCAGCGTGTTCACCATCTTGCCATCACGGGTTGTGGAGGACACGCCAGTACTGTTACACTGCAGGGGGAACCGCTGAGGAAGTACATTGAGAAATGTTGCAGTAGTATGTGAGGTAGGAATGTTGGCATTATTTGTAAAGGAAAAATGCATTTTTTTAATAAATGCAGAAAATGGAGAGAGTGAGTGGTTGTCAGGTTGCCCGTTGAACAGGAGGAGCGAGCGGCAGAGAGTGAGTGAGTAGGTGGGTGTGGGAGAGATTGTGACAGGCATTTTATGTTATGTGGTGTGTGAGGTTTGTTTTTACAGGAAAAAAATCAGTTTGGCAGAAAAAGTGAGGGGTAAGGGGAGAAAGTCACGAGTGGCTGGCAGGTCGGCTGTTCATGAGTAGATACAGCTAGTGAGCAACAGGGCAGGCGGGCAGACAGCGGAATGGGCACAAGGATTTTAAAACAGGTACTCCACCCTCTTTGCCAGGAGTAGTAGTAGCCGTATGTTAAGACAGTTCTAACGCACAGCTATCAACCAATGACACAGCTCAAAATCTTGAGCTCATTTCATAAACTACACTAAGGAAGAGTTGGGTGAAACATGCTAATCCTTACTGTATGCTTCAACTTTTCATAAATTCTAGCTGTAATAATCACATTTGACCACCCTCAGTTGGCATCAAACTTTATTTCTGTACTGTTGTGGATCATACAGACTGTGAAAAATTGGTTAATAAAAAGTATATTAACAAAAGTCAGAAGTTCACTGGCATATAAATTAATGAGAGTGAGACAGAGAGGAAGAGACATGGCTAGTTGTGAGAAAGTGTTACAGCACCTAAGTGCTGTGTCAACTGCAGAGAAAGAGAGCTGGACATTTTCACAGCTGCATAGTGAGAGCTATGCTGATGTATTATGAATGGTGAACAGTAATATGAGCGCATATTATTGAGCGGCTTATTATGAGCGACAATAATACCGCTCATAGTTGCAGCGAGTGGTAGAATAGATCGCGATACCCTGTAGAGCAAATGTAGCAGTGAGCTACACTCACTACAGCAGGATACAGAACATTGTTTGGTCAAGCCCTGCTGAGCTGGCCATTTAGCGTACTGGCACAAGCCACTGTCCCTGAAGCCAGAAGTGGGTGTGGCTCTAGGAGGAAAATTTGTTTTTTTTTAAATGTTATTTTCCACTGGGTCTGTGCTCCCTGTGGTGTTGTCTTTAGTTTGAGGGGTGCAAGGAGGCACTGTCCCCTGTAAAAAAATACTTATTTTGCTTGTTGTGTACCAGGGAGTATGTGACAATCGCTTTTTGCAATGGTCGCTGTAATATTAGTCGCCTGTTAGATGTCTGCACTTTTTTCTTCGGTCTTTGCGATCGGTGGAGTTTAAGACTCGCCATTATCACACAGAACAATTACGAACAGAGGAGGAGGAGAAGAGGCAGCAGGGTCTTGAAGTATGTCACTGGATCCAACAGATATTAGCTTCCACCTATGCAAGTAGAATTGTAGCACAGCATTTTCAATGCACAAGATCACAGTGATTCCTCTCTAGCTTTCTTTCTCTGACCATCCTCATCCTTTCTGGCACTTTTTCCTCCCTCTACAGCTCTACTGCCAACCTTTCATACCCAATTCCATTCTCCATGCCCTCCCAACTTCATTCCCCATGCCCCCCCCGCCTCGTTCCTGCCCCCGCCTCCTGACTCAGTTCCCTTGATGGTCCTGAACTATGAGAGCACAGAGGGCATGTGAGGTGGCCACTGCTGCAGTAAAAGAGAGAGAGAAGCCATACAGAGCAAGCAGTTCAGTCTGTTGTCTCCATTCAACTCCTCCACCCAATTCACCTTGCTGCTCCTAGACTGCAACAGAGCCCTCTGCATGTGAGGTGGGCACTGCCGCCACTGAAAGACAGTGATAAAGTAAAGTTTGGCAGAGCAAGCAGTCTGGCCTGTTGCTAAAGATCCCTTATGACATTGTAAGGGGAAAAAGAGACAAGAGTCGGGCTGTTGATGCCTCCAAGGTGCTTCTGCAAAATGTATGTTCACTTTTTCAGCAGTGTATGCTCAGCTCCCCTGGAGCCAGTATTAATGAACACTTGCTTAATTTAAAACATCCTGAGAGGATATAACTAAACTATGGTATATCACCGATTATCATTGTGAGGTGGTGCTTTATACCTAATAATAAACAGCACTTGTGACAAAGGGAAGGAGAGAGGGAGGGAGGGGCAGCAGTGATCCTATTTCCCAAATAATCTACCCAATGCCATACATTCCATTCATTCCCCGATGGCTTCCCTGGAGTGCCCCCACAGTCCCACCCCTGCTATGCATCCCACCCACCTCCCCAAATCGCTTCCCTGAACTGGCCTCACAGTCTGACTCCTACCATACATCCCCACCACTTCCATGAAGACTTCCCCTCTGTGCCCACACAGTGCCACCCCACCACAGATCCCCCTACGTCTCCCCAATCTCTTTCCAAATGTGCCCTCACTGCTTCACCGCTACCATAACCCATCCACTTCCCTAATAATCCAGCACAGTCCCAGCCATGCCATATATCCCGCCCACCTTCTCAATTGCTTCCCTGGTGTACTTGCAGTCCTACCTCTGCCATATATCCCACCCACATCCCTGATCCCTTACCTGGTGTGGCTGCAGAGTCCCGCTCCTTCTATGTACCGTACCCACCTTTTCAATCACTTCAATGGTACATACATACATACAGTCCCACCCTGACACCATCACCTCCCACCATCCCAATCACTTACACAGTGTGCCAGCACAGTCCCACCCTAGCCATATACCCAGCCCACCTTCCAAGATCAAAGACTAGATGGGCTCCAGTTGGCTGAGGCTGAATCCAGGTAAGACTGAGGTGTTGGCTGTGGACCCGGGCACCCAGGGGCAGGATTGGGGGCTGGGCACGTGTCTGGCCTGTGGCTTGACGGTGTCCAGCTCACTACCTCAGATGGGTGCGGAACCTGGGCGTTGTTTTTGATGATGGCTTGACCCTGAAATCTCAGGTGTCAGCCATGGTTAAATCCTCATTTTACCAACTGAGGAATATTGCCCGGATGAAACACCTGGTCCGCCGGGCAAGCTTCCAACATTGGTTCACGCTTTTATTACTACCAGTCTTGACTACTGCAATGTCCTCTACCTAGGACTGTCTGGGGTTGATATCTGCTGCTTGCAGCTGGTGTAGAATGCTGCAGCCAGGCTATTGACTGGCACTTCTAGGTCCAGTCATGTTACACCTGTGCTGCGCGGACTGCACTGGCTGCCGGTTCAGTGGTGAATCACCTACAAGATAGGCTTGCTTACCTTCAAAGCCCTACACGAACAAGAACCCGACTACATGAAAGACCTCCTGACTCCCTACGCCCTGTGACGCCCCTCTCCGATCCGCTGACGAGGGATTGCTAGAGATTCCCAGGGTTCATCTAAAAACATCTGGAGCTCGTGCTTTTTCATTTGCAGCACCAACCCTGGAATTCTCTACCTCGTCGGTTAAGAGAATGCCTGACCATCATTAGTTTTAAATCTATGTTAGATACATATTTATTTTCATTGCCTTTCCCAGACTGATTTTAAATAATTTATATTGTTATTGGCTTGTATAGTTGTGGTTTATACTCTGTACAGCGCCTTGATATTGAAAGGTGCTATGTAAAGATTTCCTTGCTTGCTGATCGCTTCCACAGTCTGCCCACACAATTCCATTCCTGCCACATATCCCACTCATGTCTCCTATCACTTCCCCAGTGTGCTCCCATGGTCCAAACCCAGCTATACTGTACATCCTGCCCTTCTGCCCAGTTGCTTTGCCCACATGGTCCAACCACTGCCATACATCTCCCCCGCCTCCCTGATCTTTTCTTCATGTCTGCACAGTCCTATCCCTGTCATATATCTATCCCGCCCACCTCACTGATCGCTTCTCTTCTGCGCTCCTACAGTAGCATCCCTGCCAAATATCACTCCCATCTCCTCAGTCTGATGTGTCATCATGGCTCCACCCCTGCTATATAACCTACCAAGCTCCCTGATCTCTTCCTTGGTCTGCCTGCACAATTCCACACTATCCATGTATCTCGCCTATCGTCCTGATCACTTCCCTGGTGTGCCAGCACAGTCTCACTCCTGCCATATTTCTCACCCACTTCCCCCATCACTTACCCCATATGCTCACACAACCCTATTCTTGCCAGATTCCACGATGTGCATGCATCTCATCCCAGCCATGTATCTCACACATCTCCCTGATCACTACCTTGCTGTAATCAAACAGTACCAACCCTGCCATACATTTCCACCACCTCCCCAATCTTTTCTCCAATGTGCCTGCACAGTTCCACCCCTGCTATGCATCACCAATCATTTCTGTGCTGTGCACGCAGTCCCACCATAGTTATACATCCTACCCACATCTCCGATTGGTTACCTGCTGTGCCAGCATTGCCTTCCTTTGCCATATATCCCGCCCAACTCAACTGCTTCACCAGTCTGCCTGCACTGTCTCACCCCTGTCATGTATCCTACCTACCTCCCCAATCACTTCCTTAGTGTGCCTGCACAATACCTCTCAACATACATCCTGCCCACTTCCCTGATGTGTCAGTACGATACCACCAATTACATATCCCACCCACCTCCAGATCGCTTCAATGATGTGCCACCACAGTCCTACTGCCACCCCTGCTATGTGTCCCATCCACTGCACTGATCACTTCCACATTCTGCTTGCACAGTCCCACCCGTCATATATACCTACCCCCTTCCCGATCGCTTCCTTGGTCTGCCTGCACAGTCCCACCCCTGCAAAGTATGCTACCTTCCTCTGGATTGCTTCTGCAGCATACAGTCTCACCCTCGTCATATATCCACCCATGTCACCAATTGCTACCGAAATGTGCCAGTATAGTCTCACTGGTCATATATCCCAGACTCCTCTTTGATTGCTTCTACAGTTTTCCCTCAAAGCCCCACCATTGCCATATATACCACCCACCCCCTTGATCGCTTCCTCAGTCTGCCCAAACAGTCCCACCCCTGGCAAATATGCAACCCACCTCTGGACTGCTTTCCCCAGTGTACCCGCACACAGTTCCAAATCTGCACCATACATCCTGCTCTCCTACTCGATCACTCTCAGGGTGTGCCAGCACAGTCCAACTCCTGCCTTATGTCCCGCCAACCTCCTCAGTCACTTCTTCAGTCTACCCACACAATCCCTCCCCTGCCATATATACCACCCGCATCCCCATCACTTTCTGTGTGTGCCTGTACAGTCCCACCCTTGCAATATATCCAGCTCACCTCCCCAATCACTTCCCCAGGCTATCCACACAGTCACTCCTCTTCCATGTATCCTACCCACCTCCATGATGTGCCTGCACCGTCCTACTCCTACCATACATCCCACAAACCTCCCTGATCACTTACTGGGTGTGCCACTAAGTCCAACCACTATCATATATCCCACCAATATCCCTGATCACTTCCCCGATCTGTCCACACAAATTCACCCGTCACATATCCCGCCATCCTCCAAAATCACTTCCCTACTTTTCCCCACACAGTCTGCTATACATGCCCCACCTCCCTGATCACTTCTCCAATGTGCCCACACTATCTCACCCCTGCCAGACATCCATCCCATCCATCCCATCCATTTCCTTGATCACTTCAACATTGTGCCTGCACGGCCCCATCCCTGCATACATCACACCCACTTCCTCGGTCTGCCTACAGTCCTACCCCCCAAATATCCTCCTATCTTGAAACCACTTCAAAGGTGTGCCTGCAAATTCCCACTCCTACTGAATATCCCACCCATTTCCCCAATTGCTTTAACAGTGTGCACAGTCACAACCCTGTTATAAACACCCCACCTCTCCATTTGCTTCCACAGTGTGCCTGCACAATCCCTGCTTCCCTGATCACTTCCCTTGTGTGCCAGCACAGTGCTACCCCATATATACTGCCAACCTCCACAATCACTTCCCTAGTGGCCAGCACAGTCCCACCCCTCCATATATCCTACTCACCTCCCTGGACTGCCGGCACAGTCCCATCCCTGCCATACTGTACATTCCACCCACCTCCCCGATTACTTCCATAGGTTGCACAAGCTTCATTTAGACTTTCGTCCATTGTGTGTTCGCCAAAAATATTTATATCATTCTATATGTATCCAAAATACAATTATCCAATCTATTTTTCAACAACTCAATAGTATTGCTAGTAACCACTTCTGTTGGCAAGCAATTCCACAGGGGGACAACCCTCTGGCTATATCAATACCTTTTTTTAAGTAAACTCCATTTCCCTACTGTTAGTTGCAATGGACGTACTCTAGATTGATATATTCCCTTCCTGTCAGCCCATAGCTATTTCCTGTGACCTCATCTTGTAATGCCTTGTAGATCATACACATATACCCCCTTGTTCTTCTGTACTGTAGGGTAAATAGTTCTAGTCTTTTTAATATTTCAGTATATGAGACCTTTCTTCAGCCCGTTATTGCTTTCGTGGCCCTTTTCTGGATTTTTTCTAGTTTAATGACATCTCCCTTTTTATAAGGTCACCACACCTGAGCCCCATACTCCAGGTGGGGCCTAACCAATGTCCAGTACAGAGGGAGCATCACCTCCTTGTCCCTACTACTGATGTGCCACAAAATGCAATTTAGATTTTGGTTTGCCCTTCTTGCTACAGTGGTACAATGTGCACTAAATTGAAGGTTAGACATTATTTTTATCCCTAGGTCCCTTTCTTCAACAGTAAACAGGCAAACTCTTACTACCCGTATTGTATGCTGTGTTTAAACTATGCCTTCCCATATGCATGATGGAACATTTATCCACATTTAACTCCAGTTTATATTTAACTGTCCATTTGTAAATTTCATTTAGGGCAGTTTGCAGGGATTCACCATCCTCAATTGTATTTACTATTGCCCCAATTCTGCAAACATCAGCAAACTTTGTGATCCAGATGTTAGGGTGACAATAATTTAATGACGACACATAGATATTGAAAAGGCAGGGACCAGAATGGAGCCCTGGGGCACACCACTTGTTACCTTTGCCCACTCCAAGAGGACCCCATTGACCGTTACCCGCTGTCTTCTGTTTGTCAACCACGTAATTCACCTAACTGATAATGTTCAAATCCAAATTACATTTCTCAACAACCTCGATCAACTCTTCATGAGGAAATGTACCAAAGGCCTTTGAAAATCCAAATAAGCCACGACTACTGCATCTCCCTGGTCTAGAGCCTACATGTTTTTCATAAAAGACTAGCATACTAGTCCAACATGATTTCGATTTGGTGAAACCATGTTGTGATTAATTCAGTAGTTTTTTTCACCTCTAAGCGTGCTATGATATGGTCTTTGAGTATTCACTCTAGAATCTTTCCCATCATAGAAGTCAGACTTACTGGTCCGAAATTCTCTGGTTTGGTCCTGTGTCCCTTTTTACGTTCGCTTGCGCGCATGCGTAAGGAACGTTTTGGGAGAGTAGCATACTTTGGAGGTGTGCCTCTCCCATTCAATCCAGTGCTCCATTGAGCAGACGTGGTGGTCCTGCACCAATGGGTGCGGGGAGCTGAGTATGACAGTGGTGGTCTTCGCTTCAAAGAAAACCACAGCTGCCATACCCAGCAGTGCGTCACGCCGCCCCCTCGTGTCACGTGCTCCCCCCCGCGTCATGCCGCCCCATCGCCCAAAGCTTTGGTGCCATGCTGGGAGCCCACCCCAGCGTGGCAAACGTTGTTTGCCGGCGGGTGCCAACCCCGTCGGCTCCACGGCCCCTCCCCAAAGCCATCCTGCTGCTGCGTTGAGGCCCATTCCAGCGTGATGGCAAATGTCCCGTTTTGCCGGCAGGGTGCCCAATCCCCGTCGGCTCCCTCAGCTCACCCGGCGTAGTTTGCCGGCCGAGGTACCCAATCCCTGTCGGCTCCTCATTTCCCCACGCAAGTTTGCCGATCGGGTGCCCAACTCGCCGGGCTCCCTCACCCCAGCCATCTTCTGCCATGCTGGAGCCCACCCAGCGTGGCAAGCTGCTCCACGTAGTCATTTTTTTTACACCTGTAAAGAAAAACAGTCCCACATAGTCTCCCACCCCCTCCCACAACCCAGACCCACCCACTGTGCACCCAGCCTCTCCACACCCCCCTCACCCCATACTTACCTCCGGAGCTCGGCGCGACGATCTTCCGTGGACCGAGAACACATCTGCACTCTTCAAAGCCGACCGCGAACTGAGGAAATGCCGGTAAGCTGTATAATGGGCTAGATAGGGGGGTTTCAACTTTATTGCATGTCTCAGGCATTTTTTGGAATTATTGCACCAAATTTTCAACATGGGGTTTTTGGGACCCCTTCTCATGAATGATGTCACTGTCATGGCGTTATTCAGGCCCGAACGGTGATTTCACAGTCACTGCGCGAAATCACCCTTCAGGCCCGAATAATGCCCCAGATTTTCAACATTGCCATTTTACCACACCTCCTTATGAGCAGTACAGCTGTCATTTTTCACATCAAGCCCAAAACGTGTTTCCGCCCATGTAGTGCACAATGGCGCAGTCAGTGTGCGAAATCAATGTATGGGACACAGTAAGAAAATCACAGTGACACTGTTCATTAGCAGAGGTTTTAAAATGACAATGTTGAACATTTGGTAAAAAAATTCCTAAAAATGACTGTTTTACGAGCGTGCGTTGCACAGTTCCCATGCACGCTCGTAGGTTTGCGAATTTTCAATATTTCCACTCCAGATTTTCAACATTGGCATTTTACCACACCTCCTCATGAGCAGTACAGCTGTCATTTTTCACATCCTGCCCAAAACTTGTTTCCGCCCATGTAGCGCACAATGGAGCAGTTGGTGTGTGAAATCAATGTAAGGGACACATTAAGAAAATCACAGTGACACTGATTATGAGCAGAGGTCTTAAAATGGCTGTGTTGAAAATTTGGTGAAAAAATTCCTAAAAATGACTGTTTTACGAGTGTGCGTTGTGCAGTTCCTACTCATGCTCGTAAGTTTGAATTTTCAATATTTTCACTCCAGATTTTCAACATTGCCATTTTACCACACCTCCTCATGAGCAGTACAGCTGTCATTTTTCACATCCTGCCCAAAACGTGTTTCCGCCCATGTAGCGCACAATGGCGCAGTCGGTGTGCAAACTCAATGTATGGGACACATTAAGAAAATCACAGTGACACTGTTCATTAGCAGAGGTTTTAAAATGCCAATGTTGACAATTTGGTGACAAAATTCCTAAAAATGACTGTTTTACGAGTCTTCATTGCGCAGTTCCTATGCACGCTCGTAAGTTTGCGAATTTTCAATATTTTTACTCCACATTTTCAACATTGCCATTTTACCACATCTCCTTATGAGCAGTGCAGCTGTCATTTTTCACATCTCCGCCTATGTAGCGCACAATGGGGGTAACAAAAAGGTCATGCTGAAAATGTATTGTGCAAATACCAGCAATCACACAGGGCATTAGGGTAAAGCATCATACATGCCAAACACCACTGCAAATACCTGCAAGCGAATGTTCGGCATTGACAAATGCTTGTTTAATATAGGTACCACCACTGCCTCCCTCCAATCCTGTACCACCTCCCCCTTGTCCAGGGATAGCTGGAAAACATAAGCCTGTGGGGGTGCTAGTTGTTCAGATAGTTCTTTCAAGACTCTGGGATGCAAGTTTTCAAGTCCTGGAGAATTATTTATATTGATTTTCTGAAGTCTCTCCCTTACATCCTTTAACTCAACTTTTATTTTCTCTAGCACTGATTTAACTATGTCGCCTATAGATTTTGATTCATCCGTATTGCTGGTGTTTACTGGACAAAAATAGTCATTCTGAATATCTGCTATTTCCTTATTGTTTGTAATATTTCCCTCATTGCTAATGTATGGTCTGATGTTGTTGTGACCTTGCTTGTTAATATGTGTAAAGAACAGTTTATAATTATCTTTAACTTTGTTTGCAAGTGTTAATTCATACTCTGCTTTAGCGTTTTTAAGTTTTCTTAAGTGTCTTTGCCAACTCCCTCTAGACTAGCATGGCCTGGGAATCATGTGAATTACAAACCAGTCTGAACAACTTGTTTTTCTTGTTTACCAGTTTCTTTACTTTAGCATTGAACCACCTTGGTACAACCTTTCTGTTGCCATATTTTTTCCTGCTATGTATATCCCCCACGTTTCTTCAACTGTCTTGCCCCTGACCTCAGTCTCCCAATCCCAGTTTTGCATGCTAGCCTTCAGGGATGTAAAATCTGCCTTCCTAAAGTTCAGCATCTGTCTGGACTCCGTACCAGTGTTGTTGTTTGTGACTTCCTTAATTTGAAAGAACACTGAACAGTGATCGCTGGCTCCTAAAGGGCTACTTCCCTGCTTTGCCTGCACAGTCCTACCCCTGCCATACATCCCCACACTTTGTCGACTGATCCCCTGGTGTGCCTCTACAGTCCTGCGCCACCCCTGCAATATGTCCCTCCCACTTCCCTGACTGCTTGTCTGGTGTGCCAGCACTGTCCCACCCCTGCTATATATCCTGCTAACCTCACAATCACATTCCCAATCTGCCCGCACAACTCCCCTTGCCGCAGTATGTACCATGTCCCCCATCACTTCCCCAGTGGAACTGCAGAGTCCCACCCCTACCATAGATCCTGCCTTCCTCCACAATCCATTTTCTGGTGTGCCTGCATCATCCCACCCCTTCCATTTCTCCCGTCCTCCTCCCCAATCACTTCAACAGTGTGCCACAACATATTCCCCCCACAGTCCCATCACTTCCTCAGTCTGCCTGCTTTGTTCTACCCCTGCCAGGTTTCCTACTCACCTCTCTGATCGGTTCCCTGGTGTGCCTGCATAGTCCCATCTCTACTATACACCCCCCTCCCTCCCTGATCGCTTTCTTGGTATGCCAGTAAAGTCTCAGCCATGCCATATATTCTGTCCATCTCCCTCATCTGTCTACACAATCCAAACCATGCAATATATCCTGCCCTCTTCCCCAATCACATTCCTGCTGTTCCAGAACAATCCGACCCCTACCATATATCCATTCCATCTGCCTCCCTGATTGGTTCAACACTGTGCTGCAAGGCTCCACCCCTACCATACCTCCCATTCAACCTCCGCTGTTCTGCCAGCACAGTGCCATCCCAGCTAAATATTCCGCTCACCTCCCCCATCTCTTCAATGGTGTGCCAGAAAAGTCTCACTCCTGTTGACTACACCTCCCACTTTCCCAATCTGTTGCATATCCCCACCTCCCCATTTGCTTCCAGTGTGCCATCATAATCTCATCCATCTCCTAGGCTTTTTGGTGTGCCCGCACAACCCCCCCCCAAACCGCTGACGTCCAACATCAGGTGTGCTTCCTGTACCAGCAGAGTCCAACCCTTGCCATATATTCCACCCAATCTTAGACCTGGTTCTCTCAAATGGAGATGGAGAATCACAGATGTAGAAGTGGGTAGCCATCTGGGAACTAGCGACCATCGAACAGTATGGTTCACAATAAACACAGCAATAGAGTCAAGCCATACAAAGGCAAAAGTACTGGACTTTAGGAGGGGTGACTATGCAAAAATGGGTGAGTGCCTAAGGAATGCACTAGCAAATGGGCAGGAAGGAGGGGTGGAAGAACAATGGGGAATAATAAAAACTAATAATAAATAATAAAAACAGAGGTAACGAGCCTTTCAGTGAAGCAAATAAACAAAACAAAACAATGTAAGAAACCACTATGGTTCTCAAAGGAAGTGGCAGTGAAGGTTCAAGAGAAAAAGAAAGCATTCAGGAAGTACAAGGAATCACAGAAGAAGCAGGGCAGAGAACTTTATCAGTTAAAGCAAAAGGAAGCTGGGAAGGTAGTCAGAACAGCAAAGGCCCAAACCGAGGAAAAGATAGCTAACTCAGTTAAGAAGGGGGATAAAACCTTTTATAGGTACATCAGGGAGCGAAGGAAGACCAAGGGAGGAATAGTAAGGCTTAATAAAGGAGGGAGGGTGGGCAGAGGAAGACTGTGAAAAGGCAGAGATACTAAACAAATATTTTTGCTCAGTATTTACAAATGAAGAGGGGCAGGTACCTACCTAAAACAAACAGAAGCACTCTGGATACAGAAGTTGATACCAGCCCATTTACAGAAAAAAGGGTTATGAAAGAATTCTTAAAACTGAAGGTGGACAAAGCAATGGGGCCTGATGGGATTCATCCCAGAATTCTATAAAAACTAAGGGTAGAACTAGTGACACCACTGACTACCCTCTTTAACAAATCATGGCAGGATGGGGTGGTAACCGAGGACTGGAGGAGGACAGATGTGATTCCCCTTCACAAAAGTGGGAGCAAGGCAGAAGCAGGAAACTACAGACCTGTTAGTTTAACTTCAGTGATAGGGAAAATGAGGGAATCACTTCTGAAGGAAAGAATTGTTGAGTATCTAGAGGCCAGAGGGGCACAGACCCAAGGCAGCATGGATTCACAGCGGGAAGGTCATGCCAGATGAATCTGATAGATGTCTTTGACTGGGTGACCAAAGTAGTAGATCAGGGAGGGGCAGTGGACATGGCCTACCTAGACTTTAGCAAGGCATTTGACACAGTCCCACACAAAAGATTAATATACAAGTTAGCCAGCCTGGGAGTGGGTCCCAAGATGACAGCCTGGGTAAAGAATTGGCTGGAGAATAGGACACAGAGAGTAATAGTAAATGTAGTCCACCCTGAAGAAAGGGGGGTTACTAGTGGGGTACCGCAGGGTTCGGTATTAGGACCAGTCCTCTTCAATGTCTTTATAAGCGACATTGCAGAGGGACTGGAAGGAAAAGTATGTCTCTTTGCAGATGACACAAGGATCTGCAACAGAGTTGATGCATAAGGTGGGTTGGAAAGAATAAGAAGTGACTTGGCAAGGTTAGAGGAATGGTCAAATATATGGCAGCTTAGATTCAATGCTAAGAAGTGCAAGGTAATGCACCTGGGAAACAAAAACCCAGGGGAAGAGTACACAATGGGGGGTGAGATACTAACAACAACAAAAATGGAAAGGGACCTGGGGGTAGTCATATCAGATGACCTAAAGGTGGGCAAGCAATGTGAGAGGGCAGCAAGGAGGGCTGGGGGGATACTGGCATGCATAGGGAGAGGCATCACCAGTAGAAAACAGGAAGTTATTATCCCTCTGTACAGACAGCTGGTGAGATCCCATCTGGAGTACTGGCGTGCAGTTCTGGAGACCCAATCTCAGCAAAGACATAGATAGGATGGAAGCTGTCCAGAGGAGGGCAACTAAAATGGTGCAGGGTCTGTACCGGAAGACATATGAAGAGAGACTTAAGGAGCTTAATATGTATAGCCTCAAGGAAAGGAGGGAGAGGGGGGACATGATAGAAACTTTCAAGTACCCCAAGGAATCAACAAAGTCTAAGAGGGAGCATCTTTCAAAAAGAGGCGGCAAGAACAAGGGAGCACAATTTGAAGATGGGGGGGCAGCTCAGAGGTAATTTAAGGAAGTATTTTTTCACAGAGAGGGTTGTGGATGCATGGAACGGCCTTCCGGAGGAGGTTGTGGAGTCAAAAACAGTGGTGGAATTCAAGCATGCATGGGACAGTCATAAGGCCATTCTGGGGGGGTAGGAAGAAGTAGGCTGCTGGTTAACTAGGATCTGCAGCTTATCCAGTAGATAGGGAAATGGGCAGACTGGGTGGGCCAAGCGGTCCTTATCTGCCGTCAAATTCTATGTTTCTAGGCTACCTTCCTGATTGCTTCCTCAGTCTGCCGCACAATCCCACACTTCCAATGAAAGATAAAGAAACCACTCAAGGGTTCATGCAATGAGTTAAGTTGGCTAAACCCAGAAACATAAGTAACCCAAAAGGTTACTCAATGAACTCCGATGCAGGTACTGAAAAGTAAAACTTTGTATGCACTCAAAAGCTTGACCTATCAGCTGGTAGAAAAATCCAGGCAAGTAATACCTAAAGGGAACTGATAAAATTGGGAGTAGCTAGCAGCCTAAAGCACACTCCCACCTCTCCAATAGCTTCCCTGATTTGCTTGCAAACCCGCTCCACAGGGAGGTCAAATTACCGTAGGTATTCTGCTTAGTGGCAGTGAAAGATATAGAGAATAATGGATAGCTCACAGGGTATTACCGGTGAGTAATACCATCGAGAGGTTCTGGGCACGTAGGAACCTTGAGAGTGAAGCTCGAGAGGTTCCAGTGTCCAGAACCTCAAGATGGTATCTCACCAGTAATACCCTGTGAGATATCCATTATTTTTTTTAATATTTGGATACGACTATTTTTTCCTGCTTTCACAAACAAGTGTCCGAGTCTTAGGCGACTGCCATACTTTGTGTGAGACACTCGCTGTACTTCTGTGTTCCTGCCACCCCACCATTCACACACACACACACACACACACGGTACTGGAAAGTTTTGTCTCATTCCTACCTTTTGGTTTCTTGGGGGAGCACAGGATCAGACAGCTAAATCCTCCGTGTGGTACAAATTTAAAAAAAAAAATTGAATCAGTACAGACGGTTTGCGCTCTCGCTAAGCGAGAGATCGACGCCATGTTTTTAAAACTGTTTTGGACACCTACAGAGAGAAACCATCCAATCATGAGCCACGCTGTAAATATCCACGCTTGATTGACGTTTGCCAACCTTACCAGTTTATTGAACTGTGCGCTTGCTCTCTTGAGCTGCACTGATAATACTATCGTTCAGGTCCCGAATGATACTATTATGGGACCTGAATGATAGTATTATCACTCTCGAAGTGTGGTATTATCACTTCGGGAGTGATAGTATTACCGACAAAAAATTGTATGCTTTACTATACTATTAAATTGACAATCCATATATTAAAAATAGAATAATAGATAGGTTACAGTGAATTACAAGGCTGTAATTCCATCGAGAGGTTCTGGGGACATAGATAACCTCGAGAGCGAAGCTTGAGAGGTTTCTATGTCTCCAGAACCTCGAGATGGAATTTCAGCCGAGTAATTTACTGCAACCTATTTTTTAATTTTTGTAATATATGGATCCAATTCAGAAAATGTGCTGCTTTTTTTTTTTTACGTCTGTTGCATTGAAGATGCACTCGCTCTCAGCCGCCCGCCTGCAGTATTGAAGTACTGCCCGACCCAAGTATCTGTTGGTAGTTTTTATTTTAATTTAGCAGGCCTACCTTTTACATTTTTTCTTCGTTTGCCAGGTAATTCACTGTTATGTTTTACGAAGAAATAAAATGGACAAAAATGGACAGGCCGCAACCTGCATTCTTCTCACTAAGCGAGAGTAAACGTCCGCCATGTTTCTGAAGTTGATTTGCCCGCCTACAGAGAAACTGCTCCAATGGGTGAACTGGATGAATTGTGGCACCATGGCAACAGTGTTTGTGTGGCAGCCAGGCTGGCGCTTGTTTGGTGAAGAAAGTGGCTCATGGTGGGCGTGAGGTTGAAGTATGCGCTTGCGCTGTAGCGCTGCAGTGATAATACTATCGTTCGTTGGAACGATAGTATTATTGGCAGTGAAGTGTAGTATTATTGAGAGTGCCATGTTCTGCGCTATGTATTACAACAATTTATTTGCATCGTTTTCAGTAGTATTATTATCACTATCCATATATTACAATGGATTAACAATACTGGTCGACTGCTAAACATGGTCAGTTTTGCTGTTCGATTGTCACTTTGTCTGGAATAAATATGCAGAGAAGAAAATCAGCCTTAGAAACAAAACAGACAGGCAACATTAACATCCTAACAAAGGCCACTCACACTGCTTCTCTCAAAATGATGACGGCCCACTCCCATAAATCATGATTAACTGAACCTTTTTTGGGGTGATGTCTTGGGGGTCAGTGAATAAACAGAGAAAGAGACTGCCTTTTCAGAATGACAAGGGCATGCATAGAGAAGTGCTAATTTTCTCAGCTGTTGTAATCATTAGGTTGTTATATTTTCCATTATCTGTTGTTTGCTTGAGAGGTACTGATCGGCGCTGTATTTGCTTTCGCAGTATTGACTGTCGCTGTATTATTGCCCTTGCCCTGCGGCTAGATTTGCTGGCGCCGGTATTAACCAAGGTGTTTAATACAGCGAAACCAATACAGCGTGAGTCAATATCAGGCCAGCAACTGCGGCGAAAGCAAATACAGCGACAGTCAATACAGGACAGCAATGACAGCGTGGCTCAATACAGCGAAAACAAATATAGCGTGAGTCAGTACCACGCCAGCAAATATGGTGACACCAAAAACAGCTGGCGCAATATTTGCTTTCCCCATATTGACTATCGCTGTAGGTGCCCTTGCCCTACTGACTGTCGCTGCATTTACTGGCGATGTACTGACCAAGGTGTTTAATACAGCGAAACCAAAGATAGCGCGAGTCAATACCAAGCCAGCAACTACGGCGAAAGCAAATACAGCGACAGTCATACCTCTCAACTGTCACACATTACGAGGTACGTCACTCATTTTACCCCTCAGAAATCCTCTGCCCCACATGAAGAAGGGGATATTCTACATTTTCCACTAAGACTTTAAAGCAGAAATTCATAATTATCTACTATGCTCTGTTATCAGCAAACATTATTATCATTAGTGCACTGACAGCAATAGTGTTCTGAACTTGCAGTGCCAAGTTTGATGATATGTCACACATTTTGGTCATTTGTCACACATCGTGTCACACATTTCAGGGAAGAAAGGTTGAGAGGTATGGCGACAGTCAATACAGGACAGCAATGACAGCGTGGCTCAATACAGCGAAAACTAATATAGCATGAGTCAGTACCACGCCAGGAAATAGGGCGACACCAAAACAGCTGGCAATATTTGCTTTCACCCTATTGCCAGTCGCTGTATGTGCCCTCGCCCTACTGACTGTCGCTGCATTTACTATCGCGGTACTGACCAAGGTGTTTAATACACTGAAACCAAATATAGCGCGAGTCAATACCACGCCAGCACCCAGGCGAAAGCAAAGACCGCGACAGTCAATACATGACAGCAAAGACAGCCTGGTTCAACACAGCGAAAACAAATATAGCACGAGTCAGTGCCACGCCCGGAAATACACCAAATACAGCAAAAGGAAATATAGAGTGCGTCAATACCGCGCATGCAAATACATGGCGATAAACGTCCAGGTAATCTCAACAAACATCCACTGATGGAAAAGAGTGAGACACACCACAGCACAGAGACGCACTCATTTCTCTACACCACATAAGTTCAAATATCAGTTCCTTCTCTCTGTTTTTTTTTTTTTATTCTGTGTAGTCTTTCTGACTTGTCACCTTCTTTCAACTCGATGGAAAGCACGAAAAACGCGGGGGAAAATACTCAGATTTTGCTACCCTCTGAGCTCAACTGCGCATGCGTGTTCACAAAGCGCAGACGACGAGTGTAGCAAATCTTTACAGGTAGCACCGCTTGATACTACGCCGGCCCTGACCAGAGCAACACTAATAAAAACTGGGACACCTCGCGGTATTCACTGTACTACTAACCACTCTGACGTCGTTTACTTTCGTAGTTGCATAACGTACCGGTGTTGCTATTGCGGTGGGTAAATATATGTGTTGCCCGGGCGCGTTGCTGTCACAGAATTCGAAAAGGGAACTTTTCCTTTTAGTGCTGTAGCTGCCGCATTCAGTGGCTGCAGCTTAGCAAGACGTCACGCACTTTGTGGGAGGTCTTGACGGGACCAAAACAGTGGAAGTTTCAGGACCGGCAATGGACGGACAGCTGCAGTTTTAGAAGGATGACTGAGAGCGGAAAAAGGATGGAAGAGGGACAGTTTGGTCAATGCTTTTCATAGTCTGTTTTTTGCCATGAGTCGCCTGACGTCCATGCCTTGGGGAGTAAGCTCATTTCTTGGTTAGGTCTGGGCTGGGGTTCATGACACCCCTCCTAATCACTCGCGGGAAGCGGCATTACCACCCACTGCTTCGTTATATAAGCCTTTTTCGAGAGCTTGACAGGCAGCGGGAGTACAGGTTGTAACTAGTGGGCAGCACTCTGGGACTTGTTTTCTCACTCCGAGTACAGGCAGGTGCAGTAGGTCTGTTTCCATTCCCAGTATACCCGCTGCTATATTCACCTTGCCTCCAGTTTTGCTGTCATCTGCAAAGAGACAGATTTCGCCATGGATTCTCTCATCTACATAACAGATAAATATTTTTTGTCTGTAAAATTTGATAACAGGGAAAGGTACATGAGCAGAGCTCGTTTCCAGGTACGACCTGGGGAATAAAAAATATTTTGAAAAGGTGGCCGCAGTACCGACCCTTGTGGTAGCCCAACAGTGAACTCTCTAACCATTGAAAAAAAACCTCTAAGTTTTCCCCTCCCAGTTACTAATCCACCTAGTTGTCTCCCATCCCCAGATCCCTCAGCTTTTCAAACAGTCATCTATGGGGTACAGAGTTGAAGGCCCAGCTAAATTCCAAATATAGTATGTCTACTGCTTGGTCCTTCTTGACTGTTATTATGACCTAATCGAAGAGGTCTAGTAAGTTTGTCTCCCATGATCTGCCTGACATGAACCAATGTTACCTCTTGTCCTGGAGCCCGTTGGCCTCCCACCATTACATTTATAATGGTTTCTAGTAGTGTCCATAGGATCGAGATCAGGCTGACCTGTCCATAGTTCACTGGGTCCTTTCTACTCCCAGTCTTGTGAAGCGGGACAACCATCCAATCCGCAGGGACAACCACACTATCCCACTTAAAAAATGAGCACTAGCATAATTTAAAATTCATGTTATGTAGTTTTGATTACGTGTGCAGCTGTAAGAAAATAATGTCATGCGATGTCTCTTCTTTAATAGGTTACAGAAGTTTTAGAGCCCATTTTATAAGGCACAATAACCAGCCTGCAGCTCTGCGTTCTGATTGACTGAGAGGAATTTATTACCATAAAATGCAGCAATAATAGTATAATGAAGGCTGCATACCATCATACAGGCACACTGATGTGAGGGGCATTCCTGTCACTGGCACATGTGCACTGTGTGGATGGCCCCAGTCGTGTGGCAGCACCTACTATGTGGTGCAGCCTGGCAACCTGTACACCCTCCCCTCAATACCCTCCATTCCTCCAGTGCCGCATGTGTGTGCTTGATTGTGGTGGTGTACCCCTATGGGGGGACTGGATGTCTGTGCTGCATGCAAACACTGACAAGGTGTCCTCTGGGTGCAGGGGCATCCACAAATGCCTGGCAGGGTTGGGACCAGTGCCAGATGATGGCGACATGGGCAGTGCCATCTGTGTGCGGCATGTGTCTTCCAGGGCATATGGAGTGACTTGGTGGCCATCTGCCCTCTCTGCCTCCTCACTGGCTGCAGTCATCAGGTGCACCATGATGCTGTTACTGCGTACGGCCATGTTGCCTGTTGCTACTGTGTCCATGCCCTCTATCCTTGTTTTGCCCAGAGTTAAGACTGCCTTTTTCTGAGTGGTAATTTGCGCCATGAAAAGTATCGCACAAACACACTTTGTGTAGTGCTAACATGCTGAATATAGCAAAGCACCTGTATTTATGTATGCACCCCTCTCTTTGCACAGTGCATACATTATAATTTTGCCCAGCACTAATGCAGTTTGCCTGAACTATTTAGTCTTTTGTATATAGGAGACCCACGAAAACCCAGCACAAACCCAGCGCAAACGGTTTGCACTCAGCACAAAGTTTTGAATATCTGGACCCATGAGTGCAAAGCAAAGAGTGGTATGTAAAGCAACACACACTAAGGATTTGTAGCAAGTAATTCTACTGCCCATAATTTATTTTTTATTTATTATTTATTTAGTTTTTGTTGACCGGGTAAGTGCACTAGACAAATCCTGCCTATTTTCAGGCACGACCCGAGGGAGGGGGATACAGATGAATGCCAACTGACCTTGAACCAGATTAAGCTGTAATAATGACTGGCTATGAAACCAAAAGTGCAGCGTTGAGTTTAGTTTGCTGCAAAAGTGTCTGAGTTCTGTAACTGTGCTATGGCTATTGTAGTGTGGGAGAGGAGACAGCTGTGACAAACTCCATAATACACAGGTCATAATATGAAGTCTGATTTTTTTTTTTTATTATTCTTTGGTAAACGGGTAAGGCCCACTAGGATTAAGTGCCTGTTTTCAGGGGTGACCCAGGAGCACAGGGAAGGTTGAGTGACTTTTTCTGAGTCACACAGTATGCAACTGGAAATTGTGGGAATCAAACCCAGGTCTGCTGGATGTACCAAGCACATTCACAGCTTATTACTTTAACCTCTAGGCTGCACTGCCAGACCATTTATTTATTGACAACTGGTAACTGGGAAAAGCACACTGAGCCAAGGCTCATTTCCAGGTGTGACAAGGGGGAGGGGAAAAGGAGGCAAAGAAAAAACAAAGGGTGATGCAGTGCATAAGTGCAGGCACAAAAGTGTACAGGCAAATTATAAAACATAGGTGAAAACAGTGTACAGGGACCGTACAAAACACAGTGGTGAATACATTGTATAAATGTAGGCAAAAACTGTACAGGTGAGATATAAAACATAGGCAAAAACAGTGTACAAGTGTAACCCCTAGGTGGTGCTATTCCAAAGGCTACGACCTCTGCCTACCCTTCTAAAACAAGGTTGAGGGGCCTGGGTTCCAAATTAACAATTACCTGAGTTCCTCTTCCTTCAGTAAACACAATGAGTTGGTGCCTCCACCCAGAGTAAGGTATGTGGGGGTGTTTATCCAACCTGGTATAGCCCTCTGGGAAGCTATAACCACCCACCAGCCCACCTAGTGACCAAGTACTTTCGCAACAGATACAATCCTTTTCAGCAGGGAACACACAATTAGTAATGAACATTAATAATATGCTGACACCCCTTGCACTTACCACCAGGGTCTTTTCTTCTGGCAAATGTCCTGGAGCCCCTTGTAAAGCAATATCACATGCAAGCATACACTTTCAAATGCTTTTACCCATGTCACAGTGAAGTTTAACCAGACAATAGTTTGCTGCTGAGTCTGCTTATCAGTGGAACAACAAATCTGATTTATTGAGTGGATGTGAACAAGGTAGGGGTGCAAATCTGGATAAATGATTGCAAAGCTAGTATTAGCCAGGATGTTTTGCATGCAGTTTCTTTAGTCCCTTAAGTATAGTCTTGCAACTGCTGGGTACCGGAATGTGATGCTGGCTAGCCCGAATGATACCTGAGGCTGCAGCTGTTGTTGATGAGAAGAGAAGATGATTAAACATGCACAAAGGCCATGACCAGTTGTGTCCTCGGTCAGTTGGCCTAGTCCACTGAAACCCTGTAAAATGCACTGAGTGAAATGAGATGGTACCACAGAATAATTCAAGAGCTTGTTGCAGGAGGCTATCCTGAGTTTACTCACAGCACCAGTAGGTAGGACATGACCTGGTGAAATGAAGACCTGTTGCAGAGCACTGAAGAGCGTGGGGAAACTGGGCTGACATGACGTACCTCTGCTTCACGGCCTTTCCCTCCAGGTGGCCACAACCTGTGATACCTTGCTGTGCAGGGGCTGGATCCCCAAGCTGGTCTCTCACTGGGAAAACTGTAACTGGTGCAGGAATAGATGGCTTGGGCTGGGTTTGGCATGAGCCCAAGGTCAGAAATAACACTTTTGGCAAAGTTCAGTTTTTTTGGCTGGTGAAAGCCTCTAGCTGGCTAACAGCTTGGCCAAACAAGGCAAACAGGCATCCTTGGTTAGCATGCCTTGCCCATCTCAAGCATTCAGCACATTAAATGGAAACAGTATCCATTCACCCACGTCTCAGTTTGGCTTCAGGCTGGTTCACAATTACAGCCGCTCTGCTGAGCAAACTTTTCAACCTGCAGAAGGCAGTCTCTGGTGACCGATTCCCGAACTTGGGACCGCAGACACATGCTGCAGGAAACTAGGTCTTTCCTAGGCCAGAACCCCACAAGCTTGAACAGGACTTCTCGCTCCACGGAATCTGGGGATACACTGCTCACAGTTTGAAATCAGTTCTCGGATTAATTCATTTTTCTTGCATTCCAATTGGGCAGGGGGAACTGTCAATCACAATCTTTTGCTCCCATTGATTTCTTTAGTGGCCAAACCTTAGAGTTCACAGTTTTTCCCCCAAGGCGCCTGAACTAAGGATCCCTCGATGTCCCCTGTGTCCTAATTGGTCCAATTATTGGAAGTCCCCGACCAAACATGGTGGCTCCCATTTGGATTCATAAATTGCAAGAAGACAGGTTAAAATGAGCACTCATTTAAATACAACAAATTAGAAGTAAAAATTTAAAATACCAGTTAGGGCTCCATCTGCTCTAACAGCGACAGCAGAGTGGAGCAAATTGGGGTGATGCCAGGCCAGCTGCAAGCTCGGAAGCACTTGGACCCCTAGCCCAGGCCATTCACAACACACTGACAGTGTCACTTGAAGTGACAGGCACGGAGGCACATTATGGCACTCTCACACAAATCAATAGGGTCACCAAATAACCATAGATTTATTGTTTCCAATGGACATCTGCCTGGCAGTAGGCATTGCTGGAGCCCTGTGAGACACTTAAGGTAAGCCCAAAATTGGTGGGGGGGGGGGGCTACACTAAAAGGTTATAAAACACAGTGTTAATTACAGTGTAAAAGTACAGGCAAAAACAGTGTGCAGGGGACTTATAGGACACAATGATGAATAAATCTATAAGTGTAGGCAAAAACATTGTACAGGCAAATGATAAAACACAGGCAAAAACAGTGTATGAGGACTTAGAAAACACAACAGTGAATATAATGTATATGTATAGCAAAAATATTGTACAGGCAAATTATAAAACACAGGCAAAAACAGTGTACGAAGACTTAAAAAACACAATGGTGAATACAATGTATAAGTGTAGGGAAAAACATTGTACAGGCAAATTATAAAACAGGCAAAAACAGTGTACGAGGACTTAGAAAACACAATGGTGAATACAATATATAAGTGTAGGCAAAATATAAAAGACAGGCAAAAACAGTGCACGAGGACTTAGAAAACACAATGGCGAATATAATGTATAAGTGTAGGCAAAAACATTGTACAGGCAAAGTATAAAACACAGGCAAAAACAGTGTACGAGGACTTAGAAAACACAATGGCGAATACAATGTGTAAGTGTAGGCAAAAACATTGTACGGGCAAATTATAAAACAAAGGCAAAAACAGTGTACAAGGACTTAGAAAACACAATGGCGAATACAATGTATAAGTGTAGGCAAAAACATTGTACGGGCAAATTATAAAACACAGGCTTGGGTACAATGCAAGGCAGCAATATGCTACAGGCAATAACCCATTGTGTTAAGCAGTAGGGAAAGCTGCAGTAGAGAGTATGGGAGCAGCACAAAAATCAACTGCACAGTGAATTGAGGGTTAACAACAGAAGCTGTAAAGTGTGTGTGTGTGGGGGGGGGCACCAAGCAAGGAGAGGTTACAGGCAGCAGGCGAAGGTGGAGGAAAGGAACAGAGTCCATGGATTTTCAAAGGGTGACACAGGGCTCCCATCAAGTCCTGTGCCAAACCGTTAGCGTGTCGCAGCTGTGTCATAGCTGAATGCTGCAGCTGTATCCAATTTTGTAATCTTGGGTGTAGCTGCGGCAGTCTACCCAATTTACAACAGCTTGTGGCAAATTTTGGCTGCAAGCTGCTTGTGTTATAAGTACCCAGCAATGAAGCACGTTAGTCCAGTGAAAGATGGTCTAGCGAGTGTCATTTTGCCACAAGGGATTGAAAATCCTTTAGACTGCTACAAGCCCACTGCTCTATATATCAATGCACCGGGGCTTTGCGGTAATTCTGGACATTCTAAAATCCAGCACCATACATTGGCTAGGGCAAGAGCAGGAAAAGGCAGTGAGAAATGTAAGTGTATTATTTACACCAACCAGTAATTTGAAGGTAATAACCATATCTGGGAATTCACAAGCACCATGGCTGCAGGTCAAGGGGTTTATATACTCCCTAATGGTATCGGGACTGCACTTTAAACTTTGGACTGTTTTACATTCTAAATTGATATATTTTATTGCTGGTTGAGAGTGCCATGTCTGGGGTGAGTGGATTTGGTGAATGTTTGTGTGGCTGGGTCTTGACTGAATTGAGTGTGGGGTAGGGTGGGGGTTGGTTATTGGGTGTACAGTATTGTGCTGTTATTGGTGGGAGTGGTGCTGTGAGGTATTTTAGCAGTTGGCCAGTATGTTTCAGTGGTAGTGGAAACCCCCATCACCTCCTACTCTTTGTACCAACTACGTCGATTACGTCTGTTTGACTGTTCCCCTGTCCCTGCAGTAGCTATATGCTGCTACAGAGAAGTTGGGACTGCAGGAAGGCACTGTCACCAATGCAGATTTGGGCTTGGAGAGGGAGAAGGGGAAGGTAGAATCAGAGGCAGGACAGAGAGACAACCTTGGTTGAAGTTGAACCAGAACTGGGGACTACCTTGCTTGGTTCCTGTCCTGAGGGCTTCTGCGTTGCCATCAGAGAAGGTAACCATAGGGCCCACCAGCAAGGTGCCTCCCCTTTTGGCATTTCTTTGCAATGCCAGGTCCCTTAGGAATAAGACTGTGACAGTGGCAGATTTTATCGTGGATTCCTTGGTGGATGTGGTGTGCATTATCAAGACCTAGTTGGGAGACAACCCTAGCCCTGTGCTGGAGGTAGCCATTCCACTAGCGTACACTGTTGTGCACTCTCTGAGACAGGAGCATAGGGGTGTGGCCATTTGTTTTATATCTGATTTAAGACTTGCAGCATACCCACTGGGTGAGACCAGGGTGTTTGAATGTGTGGCTGCTAAGGGTGACACAGGTGTGGGGGTCAGGATTCTCCGCGTATAAAATCCTTCAAGGTGTGACCATGGGTTCCTGCAGGAATGTGGGAGTTCATTACCAGCCTGACATTATAAAGCTCCAGATGGCTAGTGCTAGGGGACTTCAATATCTGGACTGATGACGAGTCCCTTGTGGCTAGACAGCAGTTCATTTGACAAATGGATTTATTGGGGTTCACACAGGTGGTTTCATCTGCAACTCAACAGTTGGGCCATGCTTGGACCTATTTTTTCCACTGGGGCTTGAGATATTTAACATCAGTGTTGATCTGGTCAATTGATTGGATCATTATGCTGTACATTTTCATATCAGAGTCTCTCCTAAACAGCTGAACCCCTGGTGGAATTAGTTCTGTACCAGTCTTTACCTAATATAGAGCCTTTAGGGCTTTTGTTGATGCTGAGCTGCTCAAGCCTGTTGCAGGTGTGTGCTGAGGAGTGGCAAACCATGGTGGGGGCTTCTAATATGGCTATCACCACAGAACTTGACTCCCTTGCACCTTTTCATGTACATCTTAGAGTCTGCTGTTAGTGCTCCCCCAGTTTAATTAGAAGTTTAGGACAGTTGAAGGCTAAAGGGCAGAAATTGGAGCATTCTTGTTGGAGATCAGGATCATTGGAGAACAGATTAAGTATGAGAGCACATTATAAGGAGTATCATGAGCCAGTCACTGAGAAAAGCAGAGTTCCTGTCGTGGATGATTGCTGCAGGGAAAAACAGACCAGCTCAGCTCTTCTGCACTGTAGACAAGCTGTTGGATCTGGCTTGCCTGCAGTACAGAGAGGTATTGAAAACTGAGAGCTGTGAGGAGTTTGAGTGTTTTTTCCATGATTAGCCTCTCTATTCAATTGTGATTCACAGGTGTGCTCTTGGGTCCCAGCATGATCCAGTATGTGACTAAGAGAGGCCTTCTGACAGTCTGAGAGGCTTCAGCCAATACCAGCTGGAGAGGTTATCCTGTTGATCTTGGAACTGTGTTCTATCTTGTGTTCACTTGACCTTGGACTGATTCAGTTGTTTGGTGGACTACTATGAGTCTTTGGGTCCAATGACAGCTGACATAATCCAGTGTCCCCTTAGTGAGGATGTTTTCACTTTAGTTCTGAAAAGGGCTTTGGTGAAACCCCTCCTAAAGGAACTATCTTTGGACCCTGACATCTTAGCCAGTTACAGGCCTGTGTCAAACCTTTTCTTTGTGGGGAAGATGATTAAGAAGGTGGTGATGATGCAGCTGGAGATGCATTTGGTGTTTTTTTCCCATTTATAAGTGTAACCCCCCCCCCATTCCCAAATGTCTATGGGCTAGATGTACCGGGGAAGGGGGTCCCAGACTCTGGATATCTTACTAAGTTCTCCACGGATTAACAGCAGCATTTTTACATCAGAAAAAGCATGCCTTCCTTAAGATGTCTTCTCACATTGGCACTGAGCCCCAAAAGGTGTACCTTTTCTCCCAGCAGGCGAATCCAGCGGGCCAACTATTCAGTTCTTCTTCAGGCCTCTCCCAACCACCGGACCCAAAGCAGGAGGGCACAGGATACAAATGCTTCAAGACCCCTGGAAAACTGCACAAACCCCTAAAAACTAAAGGACTTGAAATTCATTAGACTCCCTTTGTGGCAAAAATCAAACTGGACTCATATTTCTACCCAAAACCAATCACTTTATTCTCCTTTGCTCCTAAATGATTTTAAGAGCTCAGGGGTTCAAGTACTTCAAGCTTTGAAAAGTTGCATCTCTATGGAGCTAACTTTTTACACTGACTGATCATTGAGAGAGAGAGAGAGAGAGAGAGACCAAAACAGGCATTACTTAGGCATAACTTTTCTGCACAACAGAACTAGCAGCAAACACTTTTCTCAGGACCAGAGACTGGACTTGAATCTTTCTGGCAGCGTGAAGCTCCCATCACCCACTGGCACTGCTAAGCACCTTAACACTGTTACTGATCTCCACACTGAGCTTCTTTTCCCCATGTCTCCTCACAACTGCCACATTGCTAATAGGCTGTTCCCAAACAATTTCTCTCTCTCTTTTTTTTTTTATAATTTTATTTTTATTGAGAAGTGAGACATGATGTTACATAATAATATTTACCATCAACTGTACCACCTATTCAGGTTTTATCATCAAATGGTGATTACATGGTAATTTTCCTTGTTGTACAGATATCCACACAAGCATCATATGTTAACCCGTCTTTCGTCTGCTTTCCTTCCCCTTCCCTTACTTCAATGCTTCTTTTCCTTTTCTTTCCCTTTCATCTTATCCTCTTTACTTCCCTCCCCATGAGGCAGGCCACCAGATGGGATTCGTGTCAGAGAGAGAGAGAGAGAGAGAGATAAATGGATCCCTCCCTCTGGGCTTTCCTAATGGAATCAATTCCATAGAGGACAAAATCTGGGTCCAACCCTGACTGGTAGAACACCCATTTGCACCATTTCATTTCAAATTGAGGGAGTCTATCCCGAAATTTAGCTATAAGTTGTTCATTTTGGTAAACTTCCTTAATAATTTTTCACCAGTCACTTGTTGAGGGTATCTTAGGTGTCATCCACCATTGGGTGATAGTTTTCTTAGCTACCAGAATGAATAAGGGAAGTAAGGTCCTGTCCCAACGGGGACTATGAGGGGGATAGATTGACAAAAGTAAAATTTCCGCTGTTAGTTCTATGTCCACTCACAAACATCCTGCCAACTCTGCTTGTAATGCACACCAAATGTATGTCAGCTTTGGGCAGAACCAAAATTGTGACCCAAATATGCTAGTCTACAGTTACAGCCTCTCCAACAGAAGCCATAGGAGGCAGGAAGATATTTAGTAAGTATTGCCGGAGATCAGAAGTACCAAAAGTGGGACTTCCACGCAAATTCCCGCCATACATTAGAGGTGGTTATCTTGATGGCTTTTAAAGTTGCCCCCTGCCATCTTTCAAAAGAAACCTCTGTTTGTAGGTCTTTATTCCAGGCTTCCAGTATTGTTAGAGAAGAATCTCCCAGTGTCTCCCGTAGGATTCCATATAGGTGACTGATTATTTTATCCCATAAATTACCCTGTAAGGTGTCTCTTATTAGTTTCCATAGCACTGGAAGAGGTGAGGGCAAACAAACTGTGGTCTCCCTCTAAGTATGAAATTTATCACCTGCGTATATCTGAACCTATCCCTCTCTGGAAGGGAATATTGGGTTTGTAAAACAGAAAAAGAAACCACCCCAGAAGAGCTGAGAAATTGCCCATAAAAATTAAGGCCAAAGCTCTGCCATGTTTTAAACATAGAGTCATAATTAGCCGGTAAAAATGATTCATCCACTGAGGTTAAAGTAAATGAGAAAATTAGTTGTTTTAGAGATTTTATTCATTTTGTCTTTTACCAAACTCTTAATGTCTGGGCAGTGAGGTATGAAAAATCTCTTGCGGGGGGGGGGGTTCGTTCCCTAGATAAAAATACTATTTTTTCCATATCATACATATCGTTAAGTAAAATTCAATGTCCTTCCATGTCGACTGATCGTGGGGAGAGCCAAATGAAGAATAATTTTAAAGGCAGCTAGTGCATAGAGTTTAAAGTTGGGAAGATTAACACCCCCACATTCCAAGGTTAGGGTTAATATTGAGTAACAAATCCTTGGTTTTTGACCCTCCCAAAGAAAAGAAGAGATGGTCTTATTCCAGGATCAAAAATAAAAGTCCACCAGAAAGATTGGGATATTCTGGAATAAATATAACAATCTTGGGAGAATATTCATGTGTATGGTCTCTATACATTGAGAAAAGGAAAGCTTGAATCGTCCCCATCTGTTCAAATCCTCTTGAATTTGTATTGAGAGAGGTTCGTAATTAACTAATTCAAGGTGCTTTAATTTTGTGGGAATATAAATTCCAAGGTATTTGATTTTAGTACGATGCCACTTCAATGAAAGGGAGCTTTGAAGAGTATTAGATGGAGAGAAGTAAAACATTAATGCCTCCATTTTTGATATGTTCAGTTTAAAGTTTGCCAATTGTTCGTATTGATGAAAGATTTCCCAAGCGGCAGGGATAGAAAGCTCCGGGGAAAGTAAAGTTAGAAGAATGTCATCAGCGAATAGAGAGATTTTTTAATTGTTTTGTCCCAGGGGGATCCCCTCCACCTTCGGATCATGACGGAAAGCTGCTGACAAGGGTTCAATGTATAAGGCAAATAGGGCTGGGGAAAGAGGACAACCCTGTCTGGTTCCTTGCGTCAGTAAAAACGGAGAGGAGAAGTTCCCATTAATTCAGATATAAGCCTTAGGTTGTAAGTATATTCATTGAAGCCAGGTTAGAAAAGAGTCGGGAAAGGCAAAAGACCTCAGGGTCTCCCATAAAAAAAAAAACACGATGCCCTATCGAAAGCTTACTCCGTGTCGAAACTTAATAATGCAAAGGGAATCTGTCTGGAATGTATGTGTTCCAGAAATAGCATAGTGCGTCAAATATTGTCTGTAGTGCTACAGTGTTTTATGAATCCAGATTGATATGGGTGGACTAAAGTTGGCAATATTTTTTCTAACCACGAGGCCCATATGGCTGTGTAAATTTTATAATCTACATTTAAAATGGAAATTGGAAGGTAAGAAGAAATATCTATTGTATCCTTATTTAGTTTTGGAATTGGGGTCAAAACTGCATAATTCCATGAGGGAGGGGGAGACTCCCCCTCTGCTACCGCACGGTAGGTAGTCAGAAGGGAAGGGAGAAGGGATTCAAGAAATTTCTTATACCATTCAGCTGTGAAGCCGTTGGGACCAGGGCATTTAGCTGGCTTTAAGGCTTTGATGTGTGGTAGAATCTCGTCTAGTCTAATTGGTGCTTCCAGAGTAGCCTGTTGGGACATTGTCAATTTCAGGAGGGAGAGAAGAGAGAGGAATTCCATCCTCTCTTCTCTTGAAGAACGGTCAAGTGGTGACTGGTAGAGAGACTGGTAATTGGGCAGAAAAGAAGCTCGTATATGTTTGTCCATATGAGAAAGTTGCTTGGTAATAGGGTGTTTTACTTTAAGAATAGTTGATGCACGTTTCTGCACTCGTAATCTATGAGCCAACATCTGGGTACCTCTTGTTCCACCTTCATAGCTTGTCAATTTTAATAAGTTAGTGTGTGTAACATCCTTAAGTCCATAATTTTTTGAATCTCCTGTTTCACAAAGCTAGTCTTTCTCTGTAATACTCTATCTCCCTCCCTATATAGCATCTGGTAAGACTGCAACTGCTCCAACAGATAATTATTGGAGGCTTCTAGTTTCCATTTTTTTAATAGCAAAAGCAATAGTTTTGCCCCTAAGGACAGCTTTAAGAGTATCCCATAAAATGGACTCTGTAACATCCTCTGAGGTATTTTGTTAAGTATTTGAGGAATTTTTGTTTTTAATAATTCCATGTAATCTGGATCCTTGGGGATCTCCACAGTTTGGAAGGTTTAGCCTTTCCCAGATTAATCTTAAAGATCAAGGGGTGGTGATCTAATAGAATACGCGGGGCACAATGTAAGGTCCTGTACTCTGGAAAAGTGTTCGAAAGAGACAAAGAAATAGTCCAATCTGGAGTAAGTTTTAAAACGGGGGGAGAAATATGTAAAACCTGAAGTTGTAGCATATAATTTTCTCCAAACATCCAGTATACCCAGGTGAGACAACGTTTCCTTAAAATACTTTGAAGCACTATTGGAGCGATGAGCTCTAGGGAAAGAAGAGTCCAAATGTGGGGACATAGCCAGATTAAAATCCCTTCCCATTATTAAGGTGCCACATAGCATAGGTTATGTATCACCTTGTTGAGAAAAAAACTAATCACTGTTCGAGATGTCTGGGGGGTGGTAAATAGGTGTTCACCAGGGTGACTTCCTGTGAATATAATATGCCAGTTAGAATCATGAACCGTCCCTGGGTGTTCACTACTATCTCTCTTAACTCCCAGGGAGTAGAGATAGGAATAAGAACTGCCACCCATCTCTTATGACCACTGGGATGGGAGGAAGCATAGACCCAATATCTATTACCCCATTGTAGTTTCTGATGTTCCTCATCGGGGAGGTGGCTCTCCTGTATATAGTAAACATCTGCTGCCTGCCTCCTGAGGGATTGCATCAAATGTGCTCTCTTTATCGGGCTGTGAAGACCATTTACGTTGAATGAATATATTTTAGTGGGGGTTTCCGCCATTTTTATATCTTAATGTTTATTGTGTTTTTAGTTTTTTTCCCCTCCCCCCAATAAAGGAGAGAAGAAGACGGATGTCGGAGCTCTCTTCAGGTGCCATCTGCTCACCCAGCAAGTTGAGCTGACCCAGGATACCTTCGAAGTTGTCCTTCTGCTGTAATAATAAATCATCTGATACACAATCTTGTGTGGGTTTTTTTGTTGTCTCATTGTCCCCCTTCTAACTTTTTTAACCTTTAAGAACCTAACTTCAGGCCTAACCTTGGCCCCATGAGTGAAAATAACAAAGGATAAAAAAGATAGCAACCATAACAACATCATCTGAAAAAGTTTAAAACTATGGTTGACCTCGATAACCCTTGAGGTCAAAACCCTAACTTGAAACGTTGTGACTCCCAAATGTGGAGTGTCAGTAAAGTGATACCCCTGGAAATTCCGAACTAGGCCCCCAGTGGGGAGTGCTATGGGATCAAGTACTCCTGTGGGTCCCGGGGAAGGGGAAACCCACCCCAAGATCCAAGAAATCCCCCACAGAGCAAGCTCCCAAATGAAGGAGATGCCCTGAGTATGGTTCGATAACAGCACGTCGATAGGCTACCTTGGTACTCACAAAACCCCCCACTCCCAAATCATTTCTTATTGGTCCCTCGGGAATTATCTTTGTTTACTCCAAAGGGGATGGAAGTTCAAGACTTCAACAGGGGAGTCAGGTTGTTAACCAAGAGAACCCTGGGAAAAGAGAAGAGAAAAAAAAAGGGGAGGGGGTATGAGATGGGTCCCCTGTCGGTCTCATAGAGACGAGTTATCACCTTGTATAGCAAAGCCATCTCTTCTATTGGGTAAGGGGGAGAAGAAAAAGAGAGGGGGTGAAAGGAGGAGGGACCAAACGTACTGGGCAGTTGATAAAGAAGGCTTCCAAAGCTCCACCGGATCTCCGATCCTCAGTAGAGCTCAAAGTTGTTAAATCCTCTTAGCCCCCCCATGCCCTCAATCATACTAAAGTAGTTCTCCCAGTCCTTTACTGTAGATATAATCTGTGTGGCTAAAAAAGGGAAGGAGGAAAGGGAAAACAAAAGGGAGGAGGGAAAAAAAAAAAAAAAGGGGTGAGAGTTCTCCATATAAAGGTCTCTCTACCATCCTCTCCTTCATTAAACTGTTCTAATTATGTCTGAAAGGGGAGGAGAGCAAAGTCTGAGGCAGATAAAGTTCTCTTGTTTCTTGACCCTTCGTAGAAGAACCATATAGTGTCCACAGTTCATCTGTATTGAGCTGGTCTGGTCCCCCTCGACCCTCTCCTCGACCCCAACATCCTCTCCACGACATTCTCCTAGACCATAAAGCCCCAGGACTCAGTAAATGGAGTCCCTAAAATGCCTGCTTAAAATATCAGTGGGCAAAGTGGGGGGGGGTCATGTCTGCCATGTAGTGCCCAGGATCCCCAGGCCAGCGGTCAGCCCGAAGGCCCTCTGCCCTGCGGTAATCTAAGCCCAGTATAGCAACCAAAGTGACTGAAGGGAGGTGATTTATGATTTTCTTTTCCTTATATGTATATATATATATATATATATATATATATATATATATATTTTTTATATAGATAAATACTGAGTCTCCCTCGTCAAAGCTGCCGGGGGCCTAAAAGGAAATCAGGGCACTCCACCGGGGCAATCAGAGACCCCCCCCAACCCCACACTCCCAAAGCACATAAGGCTACCCCGGAGCAGGAGAAGGTGGTGGTCAGTCAAGGGGAAGGGGAAAACAAGATCTTACTCAATGTTACTCAGAAGGTGAGAGTAGGGTTCCGATACTGGCGTAGTTTATCCAACAGGTCCTGGAGGGGATGGTCGAGGGCTCTCTCATCAGTCGCCGGCCAACGATTCCGCTGTTTTGATTGGAGGTTTGAAATAGGCTCTTCAAGAATTCGCTTCTTGGTAAGAGCTTCTGTTACTTCTTGAGCTGATGAATAAGTCACCAGGCCTGATGACAATTGCACCCAGAGCTTTGCTTGGTAGGGGGTGCAAAAATTTATTTTTTTCGCCCTGAGGAATGGGAACAGTGGAGAATACTCTCTGCACAGCTGTTGTGTGTGGGGTGCATAATTGTCCAAAAGCAAACAGTGTACATCTAACATCAATAGCCCCTTCTGCCAAGCCTTTCTCAGCAACTGATCTTTGGTCTGGAAGCTTTGAAACTTGACCACGAATGATCTAGGTCTGGCATCTGCATGGGAGGGCTTTGGGCCTAGAGCTCTGTGAGCTCTTTCAATGTCATTCTGGTAAGATGGGTCTAACTCGAGTAGCTGGCGAAAAAGATGGTCTGCGTATGCCACTGGATCCTCCCCCTCCTCACCCTCAGGGAGGCCATATATACAAATATTCTTGTGCCTGCTCCTATTTTCAGCATCCTCCTGATGTAGTGCTAAGTATAGTTGCTTTGAAAGGAGTTTTTTGACTGTGCCCTCCACATCTTCTATCCTAATGGCATTAAGGGAGATCTGGTGATCGACTTCCTCCACGCGAGTCGGCAAAGTGCTCATGTCTGTGTGTAGTTCCCTTATTGAGTCTCTCATTTTCCCTCAAAAATCGGAGATCACCCGGAGAATATTTTCCTCTGCTTGGGGTTCTATGTCCTTTCTCTTTCCCCCTGTTCTCGTTGGAGTGGGCACAGCAGATTTTCTCCCCTCGGTCTCTCTAACTCTCCCAGACTGCTCGTTGTCTGATAGGCCCCAGTCCTCTGTCTCCTCAAGATCTGCTATCGGGAGGAAGCGGTTATGGTGAGGTTTTTGCCATCTTCTACGAGGGAGAAATTGTACAGTATCCCTTCCGCTACGATGTTATAGTCAATTCAGGCAAAAAAAAAATATTAGATGTCCCCTTTGGGAGGCAGTTTGACGAGAGCTGAGCGGGGAGGTTCAACGGGTAGGTGTCTAGCCTGCTATACTGGAATCGAAGTCCTATTTCTGTCTCGATCTTCATCCTTATCAGGGGAGCGATGTGCTCCTCTGCCACCGCTGTGTTAATTCATGCTTGGGGTGAAGAATTTAGCAGCCCGACACCCCTTAAAGCCTCTCTCACTTCAGTCCTGGAATGGCCTGGTCCCTGGTGCTCTTTCTCCAACCTTACCCCATGGCTCTCCCTGAAGCCGAGCTTCCCAAACAGTTACAGTGGCTCCCATACTTCCAGATTCCTGTTGCCCAAGCTGAGCCAACAGTATTTTGGCCTAAAGGCCTGCCCCACCTGTAGGCCCCTGGACCTGCCCCAGCACATGGGAAATGACAGGCCCCATCAAGTCCAGGCCACCACCCTTGCCCTCCTTCCAAACTACAACCCACCCTGCCATGCAGGAAAAGGGGTCCAGGAAACGCTGCCACCATCCTCTGACCCCACTGATGAAGCCCTGCCATTTCCCTACCAGCTCTGATGGCTCAGAAACTCTACTCTAAAGACTAGACTCAATACCCCCAGGGTCATATGCTATCTGCCCTCCGATGATATGCTGACTTCCTGGATGCTCTCACCACCCGGTTTCAAGGGACCCAAGACCCAATGACCACAATTGCCTTTCTGCTCACCTCCCTCAGAGACCCCAAAAACCCAGGAACCCATCACACCAGCACCGAAACTGCTGACCTGCCTGAGAGGACAGGGGACCCCCTCCAAACTGCCTTGCTCAATACCCATTGGTCTCTCTTCCCCCTCACTCTAGCTCTCCCTTATATAGCTCTCCCCTATATATAGAAGCCATAACTGCTGCCCCCAAGTGGCAGCCAGCAGAAAATATGCCCCCTTGAGTACACAAACTCACTAAGCACCCTGGAGGGTCCCTAAGGGTGAGAAATAAGCCCTCCTGTGAGGGGGGCCTACATAAACCATGCCAGTCAGGATTCAGGGACATCATAAAATGGCGACAACACTCATCAGGGTGCAAAATGATCTTCTCCTAACTAGAGATAGAGGGGAATGTTCTATCCTTGTTCTCCTGAGGCTCTCACTAGCTTTTTACACCGTAGATATGAGATTTTTAACAACTGAGTTGAGAGACTTGGTTGGACTTGGGGCACCAAGTTGAGGTGGTTTGAGTCCTTCATTTCTGGTAGTGTGCAGAAGATTGTGTGGGAAAATGTTTCATCATGCACTGCTGCCCTGACCTGTGGAGTCCCTCAAGGTTTGATCTTGTCACCCATGTTGTTTGCGGTGTATATGCAGCCACGGTGGGAAGTCATCTGTGGGTAAAGTCTACAGTTTCATTGCTATGCCTATGATACTCCCATCAGCCTAGCAGCTTTCAATCTCTATATCTACATCATAATAAGGAGTCCTGTGCCTGTCTACCCTAAATAGTGACTCCTGTAATTCCAAGTACACTCTAATTACTACTGTTAAAAAAAAAACTGATCACATCTATAATCGACTCTTCCCTCTCCCCTTTTTCTGCCCCCCATATCTGTCCCTTCCACATTCCTTTGACCCTGGTTCTAGCTCTAAATTCTCCATACCATATCACTATATATCTTTTTATATTAGGTTTTATTTGTGTTCGGTGCACCTGATATGTATATTTCTTTACTTTTATGAAAAATTATGTCCTACCCAAATCCATCTGTATCTTCTGTTCCAAACATATACTACTGTCAATGTTACCTGCTGATACTTTGTATATACTTTATTATTGTATCTCACTTTATTTGTATTATTATTATTTTCTTGTATGTTGCATCCCCATGTATATTGTCCCTTGTTCCTTGTTGACAAATCCAGGTCCACCTCGAAAATGAGCTTGCTCAATGATGATCGCCTGGTTAAATAAAGACTTTGATTGATTTATTGATTGATTGATTGATTGATACTCAGCTACACCTATTGTTTGACCCTGGGGAGAGAAATGCAGTCAATGTGCTAAATGACTGCCTTGCTGTTACCATGACTGGATGGCCTCCAGCTGGCTTAGGTTGAGTCCAGATAAGACAAAAGTGCTACTGCTGGATGCAGGTGCTCAGAGCATAACAGGTTTGAGAGGGGGTGGTGGCTGGATTATAAATTTGTACCACTCCTGTCATGGCCAGGGATAGGATGAAGAATCTGAGCATCATTATAGACCAGAAACTGACACTAGAACATCAGGTGTCAGTGGTGGTTTGTGCTGGATTATTTCTGTTTTAAGAATATCGCCTGGATCAAGCTGTATCTAAGTCCCCAGAACCAAAACATGCTGGTTCATGCCTTTGTGACATCCAGACAGTGTCCTGTTAAAAGAGCGACTCAATAACGTTGAATGAAAAATAGCAAATGTGATATTGGTGAAGTGGTCATTACAGCACTTGGTATTTGAGAGATGTAGGAGGTATTATTCAGTGAGGCTGAGCACTGTAAATGCATGACTATGTGCTGCTTCACTGTCCTGGCAGTGTGGCTTTGAGGTTAGAGTGACAATCTGTGAATGGCATTGGTACGTCCGACCAACCCGGGTTCGAGTCTCAGTGCATTGTTTTCCTTTTTTTCTGCTGTCACACCCCCATCCCAACTTTGTCCCCCTCACTGAGTTGTATCCCCCCTGGGTGATAATATTTAATCTGCCCCCTCCCAACTTTGTCCCCCTCCCTGAATTGCAGCCCCCTGGGTGATAATATTTACCTGTCCTCCTCCCGACTTTGTTCCCTCCCCGAGTTACATCCTCCAGGGTGATAATATTTAATCTGCCCCCTATGGACTTTGTCCCCTTCCTGAGTTAGCTCCTCAGGGTGATAATATTTAATCTTCCCTCCTGACTTTGTCCCCTTCCTGAGTTGCATACCCCCAGGGTGATAATATTTAATCTCCCTCCCAACTTTGTCCCCTCCTGAATTGCATCCCCCAGGGTGATAATATTTAATCTCCCTCCCAACTTTGTCCCCTCCTGAATTGCATCCCCCAGGTGATAATATTTAATCTCCCACCTCCCAACTTTGTCCCCTCCCTGAATTGCATCCCCGGGTGATAATATTTAATCTGCCCTCCAGCCCCCCAAGTGCGTTCCCCTGCTTGTGCGGTAATTTTCATGAGTTTTGAGTTGCTGTTAGTGCTGCTCGCTGTTTTTGTTGGAGCTGATGTTCATGTGCCATTGTTACTTTACAAATTTTGCTGCGTGATTTTGACATAGTACCCATCCAGACTGGATTATTGCAGTGCTCTGTACCAAATTCTATCCGAAAGTTTGATGCGCCATTTGCAGTCGGTGAAGAATACCACAATTCAATTGATTGCCAGAGTGTCCTGAGCATATCTCTACTGTTTTGTGTTAAATTAAAAAAAAATATTGTAGACACAAAACAAGACATCGCTGCTACCATTTCTGCCCTATAGGCAGGGCCCCTGGTGTTCTGCAGCAGAATTTTCTGATTTCTGCGGCAGAGCTCCTTGACTTCTGCAGCAGCATTTTCTGATTTCTGCAGCATGATTTATTCATTTCTCTGGCAGAATGCAGTCCTGTCATTGGCTAAATATGATGTGATGTCATCGATGACATCATATCCTGAGCATAGAGGAGGGGCTTCAGGATAAATGAGGTGGGAAAGAAAGCCTGACACTATGGAAAAACAGTATATTTATATGAAAATTCACCAAAACAATGAATTCTGCAGCACTATATATATTCTGCATGATTCCGCAACTGCAGAACCTGAGAATTCCAGGGGCCTTGCCTACAGGATAGCTACAGACAGTGAAGAATAATTTGTTTCATCCAGTTATAATGCAAAGATTAGAAAACTGTTGCATTATGAGATTCCATTGTGTGGTTGAGTAACCAGACAGTACCTCTGCTTTCTGAATGGCTGCAAGGGACCTTTTCCGGTATAATGTGAGAAAATGGCTCACCTCAGGAAGTGAGACGTAAGGCAAGGCAAGGCAAAATACCTTGTGAACCTTATCCCATAAAAAAACACAACTTGGAGTGTTCTGCAATTATAAAATGGCTCCCTTAATTTTGAATATTTAAAAAAAGGAAATAATGAGGTTCAGAAAGTTAACTATTTTTGTTTTATGTTGTGCTGGAATAATTCATGGTCATGTGAGCACAATGAGGCAATCACATTACTTGGTTTATTATTCCCATATGATAATTATCCTACTGCCTCTCTTTTACAATGGGACTGGATGGCTCATTAGATTGGTAGCAAGTTGGAGAGTCTTTCACAATTTGAATCCATCTCAGGTTAGTGGTGACAGAAAGTTACTATGATCCCACCTATGTGAAATGAGCTGTGGCGTCTCAATCCAATTCTTAGTCAACAGTTGTTGTCATCACAAAACAACCAACACAACTGCCACTTGGCATTCTTTTTTTTAAATTTTTTTTTATTGAATTTTTATATCATTATAAAGCCAGAAAAAGTGCTTTCAAGAAAAGGTGATGCAGTTGATTTTTTAGACTTCAACCAAGGCTCCCCTTTTCTGCAGTTCTGTGGCACGTGGTGATTGTCACAGAAATTAAGACAAGTCACATAATTTTGGGCAGGCCATAGAATTTGGATCTGGCCACAGAAATTACACATAAACTGCCCCAGTAAGTTAGACAGAGACTGCCCTACTCCTTTCTGCCCATTACTCTGTCTGTGGGTAGCTTTATAAGAACTAAAATTCACCCCTAACCATCTCAGCCCCTCAGACCCTCCCAACCAGTTCTACGAGTCTCCTTGAGTCACCCTATTTTTTATAATGGTACCCTTTTCTGGTAAAAGGCAGCTTTTTTTCTAAATTTTGTTTTTCTGTTTGTAAATTTTTAGTGCTCATGAAAGGTTCTGGATGGAAATCACTGGAATCTGAAGTCCTCTGTGTATCCACATTACAGGTACAGCATGGGTGATAACAGTGCAAGCTTCCCCACACTGCCCTTGTCATGGAGAGACTACCACATAGGTAAGAGGGTAGTTCAGACTCCATGCCCATTCAGCCCTTGGCCTCTCATGTGAGACTGCCAACAAGGGTGCCAATTTGTGCCAGCTTAGCTGGTGGTTTTGTGATGCGGACACCTGCCCAGCGGGAAATGCACTGAGACCACTGCAAGCCTTTTCACATAGGCTACTGAACAGCCCTCAGGTGACAATGGCTTTTGTCCACTACCAACCTGTACTGGATTTGAATGGTTGAAGGCAGCTTGATGATCCACTGCCTTTTCCTATCACTGCTAATGGGCCAGAATGCTTGTTTCTCATCCCAGCAGTGCTTTCTGAGACCACACAAAATCATAATGGGGCATGAATCCAGCATTTGAGCCCCACAGTAATAGGAAGCAGTAGAAGATCATCTTATAGTGTTTGACCAAAAAAGTGTGCAGATATAAAAAAATGGAGTGACTCAATTAGGCTCTGCATAGAGTGAGTTTAGTGGCTAAGATATGCAGGGTAGGTTTTTTTTGTTTTATGAGGGGGCAGAGTAATGACTAAGAGGAGACCTTGTAATACTTTTGAATGATGAAGAGGCAGAGGGTCACTGTACAGTGCTGGACTGGATGCTGACAAATTTAAAACTACGAGGCTACTTAATGGTACCCTAAAGGTTATTTAGGAAGGTGGTAAGGCTGAGGTGGGTGGGTGGATTTTATCTGTTTTAAAACCATGTGAGGGAAAGTGCTTGTTGGGACAGAGAGCAATTTGCAATCCTTTTGGGGTCAGCACAAGAGGTGCAGTGTGCCCAGGATCACGTTGTTTTTTTGCCATTTCACACAGCATGTGATTTTCAGGTATTTTGCTGCAGACAGTGCCGTGACACCTCTTTGTGCTGCAGCAGTGCCAATCCCCATATGCTGTTTCTTTTCCATCCCATTGATGGTCCTAGCAATTCATTCTCCTCTTCCAATGTGTGTGACTGTCCAAGGCCTGAAAGCTGTTTCTCAGAGAGCACATGAAGCCCCCCTTCCCCCCTCAAAAAATGAACTTTTGCTTGGAGTACAGACTTGTGCTTCTAGGGCTGGTTAGGGGACACCTTGGGGAACATGATTCTGAAATTTCAGGAAAAGTATGCAGAAATGCCAAACATATCAGCCATTTGATATGACACTCTAAATACATTAATGTTGGGGGTTAAAAGCTGTTTCTCAGAGAGCACATGAAGTCCCCCCCAATGAACTTTCACTTGGAGTACAGACTTGTGTTTCTAGGGGGTTGTTAGGGGGCATTGGGAAACATGATTCTGAAATTTCAGGCAAAAATGGCAAACATATTAGCCATTTTCTGTGAGGCTTTATTGTAATACAGTATGGTACTGTAGTTGTCTAAATTGAGGTTCTCAGGGTCCATGCTTCCTTTCCATTATTGTCAATCTGCAATACGTAAGTTGAAGGTGTCTTTTTAGTACTGGGAATAGACTGCAAAATTTCATTATACTGTGCTCATAAAGTATTACTATTGTCACTGCTCACTTGGTGGTCCATAACATGCCACTCCCTGTCATATGGGTCAATACAGTGGTCCCCTTTGTGTGACAGTACTGGTGGCAATTGTGTGCCCTCTGGAAACAGTGGCCAGTGTTATCCCTCTTTGTCTGCCCCCCCGTGACCTCCCTCAGGACCACAGTCATCCCTTGAGCATCCTGTAAAAATATAATATTGAACATGCCTATTTTAGTCTGTAACATCCAACAAAATCAGGCACCCACCACCTCCAAATTCAATAAAAGATTCTGCTCTATTAAACTGTGGAAAATATTTACTGTGTGCCTACTGATATAAAAAGTACCTTGACATATTTTGGATTTCTTCTTTATCAAAAGATGCTTATTCCAAACATTGAACTCCTTTTATACACGTAATATATGACATCACAATCAGGTGTCATGAAAATTTTCAAAATTATCACTTCTTAATATATACAAGCCTAAACCCATTCACAAATCAATACAATTAAATACAAGACTTGCATAAAAACTGCATTCATATTATTCAAAATTAAAAAATATATGCAAAACGAATGAGCATTCTTATGAATTATGTACCATAAATACAGTTAAACTATGTGGGAAAGATGTCAACACTTTTAGTATACCTTATCAAATACTCATTATTTAAATATGTGAAGTTAGAACCCCAACATAAAAAGAATATGCTATCACTACTGCAGGAAGCTTATTGGGTTCTGGTATTGTCATATACTAAGTATTTGGATATGCAAATTTAGAACCCCAACATAAAAAGAGAGAGAGACAAAAAAAAAGTTTTAGTCAGAAAGAATGTAAGGTCGCTACTGTAGGAAGCATTTTGAGACCTGGTGCAGAACAAAGCTATAAGACAAAAAAACGAACAATTAGATACATATTACAATTATATTCGATGAAAACATTTCCAGCTTCAGTAAAGCAGACAATTATCTACATCCTAAGATTTATTTAAAGGGAAAACACAAATATCTGCTACTAACCTGAGGTTCCTATGGAAATAATATATAAATATTACATACGTATTACATGAATAATAGATATATATACATCATATCAGATGACCTAAAGGTGGGTATGCAATGTGAGAAGTCAGTAGGGAAAGCCAGGGGGATACTGGGATGCATAGGGAGGGGCATCACAAGTAGAAAAAGGGAAGTGGTTATCCCTCTATACAGACAGTTGGTGAGACCCCATCTGGAGTACTGCGTGCAGTTTTGGAGACCTCATCTACGCAAGGACATAGACAGGATGGAAGCAGTCCAGAGGAGGGCAACTAAAATGGTGCAGGGTCTACATCAGAAACCATATGAAGAGAGACTGAGAGAGCTTAATATGTATACCCTTGATGAAAGGAGGGACAGGGGGGACATGATAGAAACTTTTAAATACCTCAAGGGAATCAACAAAGTCCAGGAGGGTAGCATCTTTCAGAAAAAGAGATGTGTAAGAACAAGGGGGCACAATTTAAAGTTAGAGGGGGGACGGCTCAGGGGTAATGTGAGGAAATTCTTTTCATGGAGAGAGTGGTGGACGCATGGAACCACCTTCCTGGAGAGGTTGTGAGGTCTAAAACAGTGGAGGAATTCAAACATGCATGGGACAGACATAAGGCAATTATAGTGGGGGGTTGCAGGAAATAGGCTGTTGGTTAACTAGAATCTGCAGCTTATCCAGTAGGTAGGGAAATGGGCAGACTGGGTGGGCCAAGTGGTCCTTATCTGCCGTCAAAGTCTATGTTTCTGTGTTTCTATAATACATAAATAACCTCTAAAATCCCAAACCATAACACCTGTCAATCAGAATAAAAAAGGGACAATTGTGTTCCCTCTGTTTAAAAATAAAAACCGGAGAACCATACAGGACACAGATTGTACGCTTCACCAGCTTTCATAAATCACTAAAATCACTTTTAATCTGAGGAAAATTATGGATATGTGGCTAGTTCAGAATTCCCATTAATGTCAAGATACACACAAGCTCCAAGTATGTAAATCCAACTCCCTTCCCATTTCAGAGGTAGCTTGTTAAAATCCCTGCCCCCCCACTTGGATGTTCACACACTTTATCAATGGCTATAAATGTGAAGCCATGTTCTTCTGGGTTATTTGCTTTTTTTTTTCATTTTTTCCATAGAACTGTTTGTCTGCCCATTGCCACCTACTCCTGCCATCAGGCCCTTGGGGGGGGGGGCACCTGGAGGGCCATCACGTATGGTGACTGGGGAACACGGGCTTTTTCCCATTTTCTCCTCGCAACTCCATGGGATCCTGGCAGACACAGTCGCACATGCACATGGAGGTGTGCATGCACAGCAGAACTGGCAATGACCCTGCTCCATCCACCCAGCTTAGCGCCCGGCCCCGCTTTCCTGACACTACCATCGAGTCTCCACTCAGTAGCAGTCAAGGGCTGGGAAAGCTAACCTACCCAATCTGGGAGAGAAGAGCTTCCTGACAGCTGCTCAGTCTTCTCCCAGTCCCCCCTCCCAGCTGACCTATGGTGGTCCAATCTCGTTCTCAAACTCGAGTCACTGTGGCATCCAGCACCTCAACCCTCAGTGCCACTGGGCTGGCTGTGGGTTATTTGCTTCTTTAATGTGCAATGCCGTAGCATATTTCTCATCATCATTTGTTATGGCTCTACAATGTTCCCCAACATGTACTTTAAACTGCCTCTTAGTTTTTCCAATGTAAAAGACTCCACATTTACACATAGCAGCATAAATGACACCACAACTGTTACAGGTCATAAATTGTCTAATCAAAAACTGTTTGTTATTATGCGGGTTTGAAAAAGTGTCTCCTGAAGAAATAACTTTGTAATACATACATCATTTAATAACAGCCTTTCAAATTATTTTGTAACCAAGTGGCATTTGTAGACCTCCTTTGTCTGCTATGTACTAACATATCTTGCAGTCTAGTGCCTCTATGGTAAGCCATCCATGGGGATTCTCTACTTACTTCTTATAGTGCTGGCTCTCCTTCAAGGATGTGCCAGTTCTTCCTAATAATGTTCTCAAAATAACTTGCATGAACAAAATAGGTAGTTACAAAATTTAATCTAGTATTCAAAGTGCTACATTTTTCAGTCTCTTGAATGAGATCCAGCCTATTGTGTGACCTGGCTAATGGCTGCGTCTTCCACTACTCTAGAACAATATCCCCGTTCAGCCAATCCTGCAGTCAGCTCTGAGGCTGCCCTCGCATAACTCTCATCTGTGATGCAATGGCATTGCAACCTTGAATATTGGCCCTTGGGGATGTTGCACACAGTGTGGTAAGGATGGCAATGGGATGCCAGTTACAATGTGTTACAGTCACTTTCTTTCCCGTAAATACCCATCTGTAGATTACCTGTCATCTTTTTGAATTTTCAAATCTAAAAAATCCACTTCATATTTACTCGACTTGTATGCGAAACTAAATTTAATTTGAGGAATGCAAGTATTCACAAAGTCTTCAAACTCCTGCAGATTACCGTTCCAAATAATAAATATATCATCACTAAAATGACGAAAAAGGTCAATCTAGCATAGAATGGATTTACATCTTGAACCCTGATCACCTTAGATCCCCAGAGCCCCACATATAAATTAACCACACTGGGTGCAAATGCGCCCAATTGCTGTCTCTTTTATTTGTAAATAAAACTGGTCCAGAAAAGTGAAGGAATTAAATTTCAGAACAAATTCAGATACAGTAACTGAAGTAAAAACTCGGTGGATGAAGTAGCTTCATTGCCTCTAGAATTAAAAAAAATATGCAATAGCATCCAGAGCCTCTTCCTGTGAATACAAAGCCGCATCTTATTTTGAATTTGGAGGTAGTGAGTGCCTGATTTTGTTTGGTGTTACCTTATGGTTATCGGGAACACCTCATCCCAGTGCAATCAATCCTTTTGGTGTTAGAAGACTATTTGAGTCTCTATATTCACTCCATAATACAGTATAAATACTGTACTATATGTTGCATGTACCACATTTTACTGTACTCACTCTAGTTTCAATCATTAGTCAACCACTGCTTTTCGAGTGGGCGTGGTGACATACCCTGAGGACCAGGAACCCCAACACAAAGAGGCTTGGTGGCGTTGCCAGTCTTGCTTCAGCCATTTTTGAAAAACCTGTTCCACTGTACAATGTGTACTGTGTTGTTTTGTTTTTTATTTTCATTTCTGGAACATACCTTTCCGAGCAGGGGGGATAGTCGGGTGTTTAGTGAAGTGATGCTAATATTGATAGCTCTAACCTTCAATCTTTGCCAGTCTTGTGCATTTGAGTGTAGAAATAGCAATATCACTTTTCTAAGCTGGCTCACATTTTAGGGTACCTGCAAACTATTTAATCTAGTCATACAGTACCTTTAGCAATCCCCATCCTCACTCAGTACAGTATTCCACTCTGCCTTGTGATACGCTGTACTTTGGGTTGGACATCAAACTTGCATGAAAGATATTTTTTCTTATAAATGCTACAGTCTCTTTACCAAACAAGTATTTCTCTGTGATCTTGCTGAAATCAAATCTGTAAGTTGTCCTTAACACTCTAATCATGTCATGCCTGTGATCTGCCTTCCCCATTTTCACTGCTCACTGGTCTGTGGGCTAGATATTAACATCTGAATAGGTGGCAAGTAGGTTGCTGCACATTTAACAGTTGTCATGACCAGCTAAAAACCGACACAAAGTGAAAATTACTATTCAGTGTTAACAACTGGAACTTTTGGTACTGTATTTAGTACAACAGGAACTTCAAAAGGTATGCCTGCATGGGGCTACTGCGGCAGTGATTGAAATCCCTTGAATACCATGACCTGGGAGGTGTCCCCATTCCTCACCTGAGGTCTTAATGAAATGTTCGTGGAGCAAATTTTTAAGATCTGTTTAGCATATGGGGACAGTGTGTGTTGTGATGCTTTTTTTATATACTGTAGTATCAACACTTGCATTAGGACCTTATAAAAGTACTGCTTATTTTTGTCAGACAGTGTCAATTCACAACATCCAGACTCTCAGGAGAGAAAAAAAACACTGGCTTAAATCTCTGGGAAACCATGGCCTTGGGTGTGTCCCCCTTCCTCCTGGGAGTACTCAGTGAAATGTGCACAGAGCACAGTTTTTAGCATCTGTTTTGCGTATAGAGGACAGTGTGTGCCATGAAGTGTACTTTATTTTGGAGTTTATGCTTACCTGTACAGACTGTGACATATGCTTGGTAATGTGCATACTGCACTTATTGAAAATTGTGCTTTTTTGTATACTGTAGTATCAGCACTTGGATTACGGGCCTTATAAAAGTGAGTCTTATGTTTATTTATTTATTGAAAAGTTTTACCAGGAAAGGCACACTGAACAATATAAAATTGCTTGTCTTACAGAGCATCCTGGGGGAAGGGGAACATGGGAGTACAGTAATCAAAAGCACATTTCCATGCCGTATTATAGAAAAGTATATACAATAATCAACAACACATTTCCAAGATAATATAAAACAGAGAAGCAACAGAGTAAAAAAAAACAATACATCAGTTAGTAGCATTGGCTAAACATTGGGATTTGATGCAAGAGGAGTAAATTAACAGCACTGCAGATGTAATATGTACAGTATGGACAAGGAAGTGCAATAAAGTACATTGGTTTCTCCTCACATTAAATGCTAAGCTGGGAAAGTGGATGGGGAAGCCAGAGGGGAAACTAGGAGGAGTGACGAGCCAGAGGGTTAAATTAGGAGCAGCTACAGGATGGAGAGAAGAAGTTGAGGAGGGAGGTCGAGATGGACCACGGAGAGAAGAGAAACATGAAACATAGACTTTGATGGCAGATAAGGACCGCTTGGCCCATCGAGTCTGCCCATTTCCCTACCTACAGGATAGACCGCAGATCCTAGTTAACCAACAGCCTATTTCTTGAACCTCCCACAAGAATTGCCTTATGTCTGTCCCATGCATTCTTGAATTCTCCCACAGTTTAGACCCCACAACCTCCTCAGAAGGCTGTTCCATGCATCCACTACCCTCTCTGTGAAATAATACTTCTCACATTGCCCTGAACCACCCCTCTATCTTTAAATCGTGTCCCTTGTTCTTGCACATCTCTTTTTCTGAAAGATGCTACCTCTTGGACTTTGTTGATTCCACTGACGTACTTAAAGTTTCTATCATGTCCCCCTTCTTTCCTCAAGGGTATACATATTAAGCTCCTTTAGTCTCTCCTCATACGGCTTCTCTTGCAGACCCTGCACCATTTTAGTTGCCCTCCTCTGGACTGCCTCTATCCTGTCTATGTCCTTGTGGAGATGGGGTCTCCAGAACTGGATACAGTACTCCAGATGGGGTCTCACCAACTGTCTGTACAGAGGGATAACAACTTCCTGTTTTCTGCTGCTGATGCCTCTCCCTATGCATCCCAGTATACCCCCAGCCCTCCCTACTGCCTTCTCACATTGCTTGCTAACCTTAAGGTCATCTGATATGATTACCCCCAGGTCCCTTTCCTTTTTTGTTGTTGTTACTACCTCCCCCCGTTGTGTATTCTTCCCCTGGGTTCTTGTTTCCCAGGTGCATTATTTTGCACTTCTTTGCATTGAATCCTAGCTGCCATACTTCTGACCATTCCTCCAACCTTGCCAAGTCCCTTCTCATCCTTTCCACGCCTCCTTGTATATCAACCCTGTTGCAGATCTTTGTGTCATCTGCAAAGTGGAATACTTTTCCTTCCAGTCCCTCTGCAATGTCACTTATGAAGACAGTAAAAGGACTGGACCCAATATGAACCCTGCGGTACCCCACTAGTAACCCCTCTTTCTTCAGAGTGGACTCCATTTACAATTACCTTCTGTGTCCTGTTGTCCAGCCAATCTTTACCCAGGCTACCACCCTGGGACCCACTCCCAGGTTGGTTAATTTGACTATTAATCTTTTGTGTGGGACTGTGTCAAATGCCTTGCTAAAGTCTAGGTAGGCCATGTCCACAGCCCCTCCCTGGTCTACTACTTTGGTCACCCAGTCAAAGAAATCTATTAGATTCGTCTGACATGACCTTCCCGCTGTGAACCCATGCTGCCTTGGGTCCTGTGCCCCACTGGCCTCTAGGTACTCAACTATTCTTTCCTTCAGAAGTGACTCCATCACTTTCCCTACCACAGAGGTCAAACTGACAGGTCTGTAGTGTCCTGCCTCTGTCTTGGTCCCACTTTTGTGAAGGGGAATCACATCTGCCTTCCTCCAGTCCTCGGGTACCACACCATCCTCCCATGATTTATTAAAAAAAGTAGCCAGTGGTTTCACTAGTTTCCCCCTTAATTCTTTTAGAATTCTGGGGTGAATTCCATCAGGCCCCATTGCTTTGTCCACCTTCAGTTTTAGGAGTTCTTGCAGAACCCTTTCTTCTGTGAAAGGACTGGGATCGATCCCCTACCAAGAGTGCTTCTGTTAATTGGATTAGGCACTTCCCCCTCCTTCCTCTTTTGTGAATACTGAGCAGAAATATCCGTTCAGTATCCCTGCTTTTTCACTGTCCCCCTCTGCCAACTCACCGTTCATTCTGTTCAGCCTCACTGTCCCTCCCTTTGTCTTTCTACGCTCGCTGATATACCTATAAAAGGTTTTATCCCCCTTCTTAACTGAGTTGGCTATCTTTTCCTCAGTTTGGGCCTTTGCTATTATGACTTCCCTCCCTGCTTCCTTCTTCCTTAACTGGTACAGCTCTCGGTCCTGCTCCTCCTGTGTTTCCTTATACTTCCTGAATGCTATCTTCTTCTTTCTGACTTTCACAGCCACCTCTTTTGAGAACCATAGAGCTTTTCTTTCGTTTTGATTTGTTTATTTGCTTCACACAAAGAGTACCTGATTTGATGAGGCATTGAGTTGCAGAGCTTAGGGAACCTATGGAGAACGATGATTGACCTATAGAGGTGGTGTGCCGTGGTATAGCTAGGGTGCGGGAGTCACAGGATCTAAGGGAGGGAGGGGCAGTGGAGTGGGAGGACAGTGAGGAGGCAAGGTAAGGGGGCGTATCAAACCAGAATTTAGAAACAAATTTTATACTGTGGGCTAGACAGCAGTTTTCCAGGGAAGGAAAAGCTAGAGAGCGATATAGATCACAGTGGTGGGTAAAGGAAGGGGCATCCAGAGTGAAACGACAGAAAGCATTGAAAAGGGTGTCCAGTCTGGTTAAGGATGACTTTGGTGCGGCACTGTAGACTACGTCGCAGTAGTCAAAGATGGGTAGTATCATTGTCTAGACAATCTCCCGCCTGGCCTGTAGAGCTAGGCAGCTTCAGTTCCTGTAAAGGGCACCTAATTTGGGGCACAGCTTTTTCAGGATGGAGTCTATGTGTTCAGTGAAGTTTAGGTGCTGGTCTAGCTAGACCCCAAGATACCAAAAGGAGGATTTGTCCTCCAATGTAGAGCCATCAAGGGTGTAGAAGGAGGGCAATTTAGTTAGTCTAGAGAGTCTCTGCCTAGTGCCGAAGGTCATGGAGACTGTTTTCTTGGCATTGAGGAAACGCTGATGGGAGCTTAGCCATTGCTGAACTTTCTCAAAGTCATGCTGAAGTGTGAAAGCAACATCAGTTGGTGATTGACTAGAGTAGAAAAGGACAGTATCGTCAGCATGCATGTGGATGGAGGAGGAGATGCACTCTGACAGGAGGTCATTAAGGAATATGGAGAATAGTGGGGGGGGGAGGACATAGCCTTGGGGTACACCAGCATTAATTTGGAGTGGGGGGGTGCGGGAGTCAGAAATTTTGACTGACTGTGTCCGGCCTGTAAGGTAGAAGCTAAACCAGTTTCTGGCTGAATCAGACAGGCCAGCAGATTGCAGATTATCTAGGAGAAGAGGGTGGGAGACAATGTCAAAAGCTTTTGCAAGTTTGACAAAGATCATAGATGTGATTAGACCACTGCCCATACCTGAGAGTATGGAATCGGTGAGCCTAAGTAAGGAAATCATAGTGGAGTGATCTTTCCTAAAACCAGATTGGTAGGAAGTGAAAAAGGCAGAGTTGGAGAGGTAAGAGGAGAGTTGGGAGAGGACCAGGTGCTCCTGAAGCTTAGTGAGAATAGGTAAGAGAGAGATTGGCTGATAGTTCCCAAGCATAGAAGGGACACCTCCCTTGGGTAGTGGGAGAACTACAGTGTGTGTCAATGGGTCAGGGACAAAGACCAGTGAGAAGGAAAGGTTTAGTAAGGCAGACAGTGGTGAACAAATGGCATGAGCAGAGAGGAAGAAGTTTGGGGTCAAGGCCATCAGGTGAGGAATCCTTAGATGGGTTGAGTGAGGAGAGCATTTAGAGTATCATGAGGTGAGACTAGAGAGAGGAGAAGAGGTTGCTAGGGAGGGTGCTTGGGTGTGAGTTATTGCGGACAGACACGACTGGTTGGGTAGGAGGAAGAGAAGCTAGTACAGCAGCAGCACATGAGGTAAAGTAAGAGTTGACTTCACTGGCAACTGAGAGGTGGGCAGGCGTAAGGCCATTATTGACACAGATGAGTGGAGTTTGGGATTTAGAGGGGAGAGATGAGGTTAATAACTTTCCAAAATTTTGACGGGTATGTATGTTAGCATCAAAGGTAGATCTAAGGTATTCAGACTTAGCGAGCCTTGTAGTCTTGGAGTAGGAGTTTCTGACGGCTCAATATCTGTCACAGTCAGCATTTGATTTAGAGACTTTGTGAGCCTTGCAAGCCCAGTCTCGAGCTCTCATACATGATATCAATTTCAGTGTGATCCACGGGAGGTGGTTTCTGCATAGTCAAGTATGCTTAAAGGGTGCGTGCTTGTTCCAGATGTTAAGAAAGTGGCCTTGGAAATAGTCCAGGGCTTTGTTAACTGTGGTAACAGAGGAAATAGAAGACCTGTCAGTGTGGGCTAGATCATATAGGAGGTGGATAAGGTCTGGGGATTTATATGAGCTGACAAGCAATGTTTTATGTATGGCGCTTTTAGGCGGTGGAGTTTTGGACCAAGTAGATCATATGGTCGCTGAGTGCATCTGGGAGGAGGTCTGATTCAGTTACTCTGTGGACATGTGAGGTTAGGGCCAAATCGATGACTGAGTGGTTGCCTGATTTAGTATTTAGTTGGGTTGGCTCGTGGATCAATTGCATTAAGTTAAGGGTTGCAATGTTGTTACGCAGCTTGGATAGGAAGGGGTCAGGCCAGTTTTGGTTAAAGTCACCTAGTATATAGAGTTTGCCATTTGATATGAGGTAGAAATTTGAGAGAGAAGATTAGAGGCAATAGTAGGGAGAGGCCAGTGGAAGTAAATCCCAGAAATGTAGATTGGTATGGAGTAAGGCATGTAGAGCCTGAGGACAAGTGCTTCATAAGCTGTGGGGATCAATACAGATAGGACAGAGGTAGTATGAATGGAGGACGAGGGTGTAAATAGCTACACACTGCCCCTACCTCTGGGTCTTGCCAGGTGATATTTGCAAGGATGTATATACTGGGATCAAGTGTTTTATTATTTAACCAGGTTTCGGTTATTATGAGGAGGTTAGGGGCCAGAGATAGTGCTAGGGGTTGAAGCAGGACTAGTTTAGGTATTGGACTTCTTATGTTAAGGTGGAGGATTTTAAAACCATGAGAGAGGGTTGGCGTGTTGGAGGCAGAGGAGGGCATTTGTGGGAGACGGGCCACCTACATGTTTGATAGAGGGGGGCCAGGGTTAGGGTTTATATCCCCGGCGGATAGTAGGAGAAGGAAGATGATTATAAAGTGGAGCTTTGAACTTTTGTACCTTGACTTAGATGTGACTAGGCGATAGGAGGTAGGCAGATAGTAAGAGGAAGCAAACCGGATAGATAGGGAGCACAGGAGTGCATAAGAGTTAGGGACAGAAGAGAGGAGAAGAAGGCACAGGATAGAAAAGTATGATGAGCCCAAAGTTGGAGGCATGGAGTGGGGATCCCAACATCGAGATCAAAGGGCTCAAATTAGAGGAAGAAAATAAGCAAGAGGGTTTACTACGGGTTTATTTAGGAGGTTTGCATGGGCAGGTGGCGTGGGAAGAAGTGAGACAGTAAAGAGAGTGAGGAGAAATAGGCAGCTTATTTGTAAAGTCAGCATTCTGTGGTATGCGAGGGTCAGGCAAGAAGTTTTTTTTTTTTTTTTTTGCAGACGACTTGGAGTGGTTAGGGAAAGGTAATTCGGTAATGACTAGTTAAGTGACAGGTCTAGATAAGGTGGAGTAGAAGCCATAAGTAGAACCTAGTTTAAAGTCAGGTGATGTGTCAGAAAGATAGAACGATTCTTGCCCTTTGAATAATGCTGGCTTAGGAACAGTGCCCTCAAGTGGTAGAGAGGTATAACTTGCAAATGGAAAAGTGTGTGTGTGGGGGGGGGAGTATTTAAATAGCTTAAAGCAGGAAAAACACTCCAGAAATGGCTGTAGTTCCCTACCTTAGGGATTCAAATTCAACAGTGGCACGTTAGGCTCATTACAGATTCAGTTGCAGAGGTCAGGAAAGAAATTTAGGCAGCACTGAGATGAACTGCAGGTGAAGATGCCAGGCAGTTCAAATCCCCAGGAGCTGAAGCCAATCAGGGAGAGACAGAGTGCTGAATCAGCCTATAGTAGACCCAATTCAAGCACCATCCACCAATTGAGTTCATGGCTAGCAAACCAGACTGGAGCTGCTTTCCTGAAGCATACCTCGATGCTTACTCTTGAGAGTGGGCTGGGGAGCGCCCTGTAGCTGGCTGTGTTCAGCACCGGACCGCTAGTGCAGAAGATGGAGCCCGCTCAGGGCCATCCAGAAGAGAGAAATCAGCATACACTGACAGGACAAAGGCATCAGAGTTTGAGAGGCGGGGGAAGAAAGGAGACAAAAGAATTCAGTAACAAGGTGAGAAATTAAGGGTACTTAGTTAGCCAGGGAGGGAAAGAATGGCTCTGGGAGTGGCTGGTATTAGGCACTAGCAGTGTCACCAGTATACTGAGGAAAGGCATGCAGGGGGGTGTTGCAGAAGGGGGAAACAACGATTCAGCAATTGGACAAAGCAGTTTTTAATTTCAGACTTTGCTAATATTTAAATAGCTTAAGGCAGAAAAAAACACTCCAGAAATGGCTGTAGTTTCCTACTCTAACAATTCAAAATGATTGTAGTTCCTTACTCTAACAATTCAAATTCAACAGTGGGTACATTAGGCTCATTACAGACAGTGTTGCAGAGGTTAGAAAAGAAAAGAAATTCAGGAGACAGAGAGATGAGCTCAGGTGAAGGCACCAGGCAGTTCAAATACCCAGGAGCTGAAGCCAATTGGGAGAGGCGAGTGCTGAATCAGACTATAGTAGACCCAATTCAGGTCAGGGTGTTGCAGGCATATGCACTGTACTCAGCAGAGTACAGTAAAAAAAATTAAGGGGATAACAAATCAGGCAGAGGCAACAAAAAGAGGAAAGCAAGGACATTGTGAGTCACACTGTGTCTGTGTGGCGCTGAGCCCTTTTGCCTTTGTTGTTTGCTATGGGGCACTGATGCCACCAGCCAAATACACAAACAAGAGCAACTTACCAGGCAGGCAGGCAGAAATTACTTCCCCCGGCCTCTCACCGGGGGGTTCGCTTTGCACACGGCCCAAAAAACTGCTGTTGGGCAAGCCATGTTGCTGGGCCACCACACCCTCGGTGAACGGTGGCCAGCCCGGCTACCAGAGCGGGCCAATCAGCATGGGCCCCCACAATGGGAGGGGGAGCGGCCTGAGCTTCCGGGGGAAGGTCAACAGTTTTTTTTTAAGGGGAGTGCTGAGATGGATTCCCCCTTCTCTGAACTCGGCCCTGACCTTCTGGACATCCCACCCACCCAAAAAATTTTGTTTCAATGGGCCACGGCAAGTGTTGGGGATGGTGAGTTATTGGCCCTCGTGGGCCTGCAATTTCAGTGTTGCAGCAAACTGTCATGGTTGGCGTAAATTCAGGGTGGATAGGTAAATTAAGCATTCGTGATATTGGGTGACCCGGGGCCCGGGTGGCACGACCCTGGGCGGGTATGCTACCGGGAAGAGGTACCCAAGAACACGGTGGGCATTGTAGGGGTTTCAGGGCTGGAGGATGGGGAAGGCGACCCTAGGCGGGCACCAGCTCCTGCTCAACTGGCATGATACCCCCAGATGCAATTGAATTGGGGGGAGCTGTCCGAAGGAGAGGCCTGGCCCTGGGTGGGTCTGCCCGACTCAAGGGCCAGAGTTTCTTCCCATTGGAAGCACTGCACCACCTGAATTCGCTGCCCCAGGAGTCTCTTGCATAACTGTGTACAAGGTTATAGATTGTATATAGAGAATTTTATGTATTGTAAATAAAATGATTACTGTTTAGTAAAGCTGCGGCCTTTTATGCCAAAATTGAAACCTGGTGTGTGTGTACAGTTATTGTGGGTCCGATTGGGCAAAACAAAGGAAGGAGGATTCCTGGCTTCACCCCTGATTCAGGCATGATCCACCAACTGCAAGGGGACCTGGACGCCCTGGAAAGCTGGGCTCACACATGGAAATTAAATTTCAATATCACCAAGTGCAAGGTGTTGCATCTTGGTCGGGGAAACCCTAAACACAGGTACACCCTGGGAGGGGAGGCGCTGGAGGCCTCAATGGGAAAAGACCTAGGGGTCATGGTGGATACATGTAGAATAACTCTGAGCAGTGCAGGAGAGCAGCTAGCAAGGCAAACAGGATGTTGGGATGCATCGTAGGGGATCACCTCTAGGAGCAAGGAAGTGATTCTGCGCTGTACAATGGACTGGTTAGACCACACCTTGAGTACTGTGTACAGTACTGGAGACCACACTTGAAAGGGACATACAGCTCCTGGAGAGGGTACAGAGGAGGCAACAAAGATGATACGAGGGCTAGGGATTTGACTTATGAGGACAGACTTGAGGAGCTCTGCCTGTTTTCATTGGAGGAGAGGAGGCAGGGGACATGATTGAGGTCTTCAAGTACCTCAAGGGAATAAATAGGGTAAACATGGAGGATCTTTAGACTAAAGCAGGAAGGTATCACCAGAGGGCATGGTTTGAAGTTGGAAGGTGGAAGGGTGAGGGGAAAAGAGGAGGAGCTTTTCACCGAGAGGTGGTGGACCCTTGGAATGCACTGCCTGGTGAGCTGGTTCAGAGATCCACAGTGGAGGGCTTCAAGAGAGGGTGGGACAGACACAGAAAGTGGATGTATCAGATGATGGCCTGTCCCGGGGGGGTGGGGATGGATGATAGGGGTTTCTGGAGATCAAGGGATGGGAGGGTCTCGGCATCCAACTAAGGATCTAGGTTCGAGCAGACTCGATAGACCGTAAGGCCTAATCTGCTGGCAAATAGTATGTTAGTATGTTAGGATTGCAGGAGGAAACTGCTTGAACTCAGACATGGCAAACGGTGGGGAGGGGGCAGGTGGGTCGATTGCTGGTGTGGCGTGGCAGTGCATATTTTGATTTATGTTTACATAACGAGGGGGCAACAGTGCATCAGTTTTTAGTACAAGTTTAAAATTCCTGGCTTCACCCCTGATTCAGGCATGAGCCACCAGCTGAGTTCACGGCTAGCAAGCCAGGCTGGAGCTGCTTTCCCGAAGCATACCTGGATCCTTACTCTTGAAGACGGGCTGGGGAGCTCCCTGCAGCTGGCTGTGTTCAGTGCTGGACTGCTAGCACAGAAGATGGAACCTGCTCAGGGAAATCCTGGATCCTTGCTCTTGAGGGCAGGCTAGGGAGTTTCCTGTGGCCAGCTGTGTTCAGCACCGGATCGCTAGCGTGGAAGATAGAGCCTGCTCAGGGACATCCAAGATCCTTGCTCTTGAGGGCAGGCTGGGGAGCACCCTGCAGCTGGCTGTGTTCAGCGACGGACTGCTAGCACAGAAAATAGAGCCTGCTCAGGGCAATCCTGAAGAGAGCATACTGTTTGGCAGACACTATAGCTTCACAACATCCAGACGCTCAGGAGAGAGAAAAAACACCAGTGGAAGAAATCTCTGGGAAACCATGGCCTTGATTGTGTCCTCCTTTCTCCTGGGAGCACTTAATGAAATGTGGAATCTGTTATTTGTTTCAAACTCATGTGTGTACTGTGTGTTATCAGGAGGGTTGCTTTTGTTGAAATATTTCACAATGTACAGTAATACGTTTCACAGTGCAATACAGGGTACACCACAGTTTATCACTATAACTTTTCCTTATGGATGAAAATGTCATAAGCATATTTACGCAGTATGGTACTGTAAATTACAAAACAAATTATCTAAAGAAAACAATTTAAAGAATGAATGCGCAGTAGGCAGTAGTATGTCACAGTGTGTCATTCACATTCCAGTGGCACATCCAAGCTTGGCAGTCATGACAGGCAAGACTTTGTACAACTGTGCAATGTATCATTTGCAGTGTCTTCTTTTTAATGTCTTCCAAAAATTGCTTGATAGCATCAACAAGTTCTTGCTTTGTCTGGATTTTCTGTTTCTCCTGATAAGAAAATAAGGGGCTATTTTACATACAGAGCCATAAACATGTGGAATAATCTGCCAAATGAGGTAGTTAATGCAAGTACCTTGAATACATTTAAAGCAAATTGGACAACTTCCTACTGTATAAAGGCTAGTAGTGTGACCCCACTATGGTGGGAGACAGGCTAGATGGGCACCCACCTCCTTCTGTCTGACAATCGAGTATGGAACCGAGTATAAACATTTTCATGGCATGCAACACCATCTCAATAGTTATTTGGCGATGTGGTATGAAAAATATAAAACTCTGAAACACCGTATTATAAACCCCCTTTTTTTTTTTTACGGATTCTTCTGTTAAGTACAGTACTTACTCTGGTGGCGTCCTGACCCAATTAATTCCAGCAGCTGCAATAGCCACTGCTGATGCAGAGTGTTTAGGGTCATTGTCTTGAAAGACTCAATGTCCATCTCGAGATTTTCTCCTTATGTATTTTTGGATGGCTCCCTTGACGATATGCCCACGATAGTAATTTGTGCTTTGTCCATCCTCTCTCCTATATCTCTCTACCTCATCACTGTCTATTTTCACCCTCCCTCCCTGCCACTCACGTCACTCCCCTCTCCCATCTTGCTCCTCTCCCTTCTGAAGCCCCACCACCCATCACCTAACCAGATCATTCGTTGTCTACTTCCTCCCCATCTGACAAATCCCACCTACACAATTATGTATGTTAGTCACCACTTACATTCTCTCCATGCCCATAATTCGAAATTCCTTCTATGACTATATATATATATATATATATATATTATACGTAAAAAATGTTAATATGTGAATTTATGTTAATGTATCATGCCTATTCACACATATTCATGTGTTGGTATCCTTAATGAGTTGTATAACCTGATCTATCATTGTTCATTGTATTTTGCTCATTGCATTGCACCATTTTTTTTGTAGCTGACCTTGTTCTAACCAGGTCCATCTTGCAAATGAGCACTGCTCAACGATGTTCACCTGGATCAATAAAGATTTTGATTGATTGATTGATATGCCCCCGAAGAAGTCCTCATCCATTGTTCCTGCGTAAATAAAAAACGGGGCACTGTTGCAAGTACTGTATGTGACATTTTACTGGTTTGTCAAACTACAGTTTATTACAATTTACTGTAGGATGCCAAACCCTAGAAAATGTGTAATGGACCATGCCCACAGTTAGATATTACACCCCAAACATGAAGCTTTAGCGTGTGCTTTGGCTTCATGGAGTCTCTGCCCTTCTTATGAAACACCATGGATGCAAACTGTTCCAAAGACATTGTTGTTTCATCAGAAAAAACACGTTATGAAACGTCTACTTATGCTTTATCCATGTCCTTGCTTGCTCCAGCCATCCTTCTTTGTTCACATACTGTATCATGGGGCAAAACTTTTAAAAAAAAAAGGATAATATACTGTTTTTTATGAGATACAACTTACTGTGATAACACAATAACGGGCACATTTTTAAATGCCTTACCTTGCCCACCTGTATGTCCACCCCATCTGGTGGCACATTTGCTTGACATATGAGATAGATGCTACTGCCTCATGTTCACTGACCAGACATTCAACAGTATCCCTTGCAGTGGTCTTGTCGTCTTCTGTGAGCATGTGGTCAACAATTGGCATGGTTTCCTTATGTGCAGAAGTCAAAAATAAAAATAAATCGCTTACTCCTAGTTTTATCTGTAAATTACTGTAGGTAAATTTGTAATACTACACTACAGTAACACAACATGTAAAGTCTCAGAAGAGGTCAGTAACAATGCTATACAGGTGAGTACCTGGTACAGATGGTAGGCTGCGGTGCATGCAGCACTGGGATGTTGTTTTTCAGGTGGGTCTTCAGCCTACTAACTGAGATGCAGATCCTGGCTCTCTTCAGAAACACCTGGATGTTCTTGATTCATTCACCTTCAGACCTTATCCACCTCCCTATAACGCTGATCTTGACTGAAATCTTCTTCACCATTGTGCATGGCCGGTGTGATAACAGCACCAGTAAGGAGTTCCCAGCTGTGCAAACACATCATTTATGTTATAATATCAAAGGGTACTGCATCACCTTACTTATTATAATTCAATGTGAAGCAGTAATGCGCCTCTGATGTGTACCTGCCATGGCGCACTTTACCTCGACACCACCTGTTCTCAGCCTACATATGGCACAAAAGTGTCCATTATGTCAACAGTATTTTACTGTAAAAGTTTGGAAGAAATGTCAGTGCTGTATCATCTGTCTACTCCACCATGGTCAAGACTGTTTCTAGGGGAGAAAATCCAGAATGGTGGCATCTCGGCCACTGAGAAGAAGTCTCGACTTGTCAAATAGGACACCGCCTGTGACCAGGCTGTCTGCCACCACAGGGAATGAGAACATCAGTGGACTGAAATCATGTAGGCTTAGGAACTCCATGGATACCTTGAAGACCACAAAGCAGCCTAGGACAAAGGCATCCGAAGTAAAGTTCAGCACAGTTCTTTATTTTTGTTCATGCAAGAAAGACTGCATTACTAAATTCTGCAAATCGTTCTTGTTTTAGCAAACAGCACTGTACTGTACATGACATTAAGTGTTATTCTTATATTTTTCGAACAGTGCAGGCCTGTTAATAAAGTTGAAGACTATGGAAAATCAAGCAGCGGTGATGAAAACAGTGTACAAGGTGCAGAAAGTACCTGTAACCCTCTCATGGCATGGAAAAATGATGAACAGGAAGAGGCTGAAATAGAAATGGAGACTCTGGCAGAGGTAAACACTGAAGCACCACAAGAAATAGAGGAGGACCAAACCAAGGTTTCCAGTGAACTTGATTTTGAAACCCAGGCAGATGTTGACAGTGATATAGAGAATGCAGTCGAGGAGGACATGCCAGACATTAACAGTGAGATGGAGGTTGCAGTCACAGAGGAAAAGCCAGAAGCAGATGGAGGATGAAATCGAGGAGGAGCCAGATGTTAATAGGCATATGCAGTTTGAAAGTGGAAAGGAACAACCAGAGGTAAAAGAGGACATTCCAGGTGGGGTCTACTACAAAATCTCGATGCACACAAGCCCAAGTGGCAAAATCCTGATATAAAACCCCAATGGCCACAATTCCGATGAGAAGAAGATGCTGACAGTGCAATTCCTTGATACTGTTCCACAGGGGGCTCTATCCCCCCCACATCCCCTGTTAAATATATATAAACATTTTGGGTCCCCATACTGTTGGGGATGTCGCTGTCGGGAAGTCCGCATACCATCGGGATTGTGGCCGTCGAGATTTTGGTGTTGGGATTTCATCAGTTGGGCTTGTATGCATTGGGATTTTGTACAGATACATTCCAGGGTATGCACGAGCAAGATCAAGATGAGAATATGCCACCGAACAGAACTGTGTGGCATGGAAGAAAGAGCACTGAGCATTGAGAAAAAGCTGGACCTTTGCTCCAGCAGTTACAGACACACATTCCAGTGGTGTCATATCTGTGTGAGTCATCACCTGTGTCTTTCATCCAGCTTCTTATTTATTTATGTATTTATTTATTTATTTAGTTGTTTGTTTTTTAAAAGCAGGTAAGTGCACTAGACACAGAAATGCCTATTTTCAGGCGACCCAGAAGAGTTCAAGTGAGACAGTCAAAATACAGATGCAATATTATACAAGATAAGCAGCAGCTTGAAGCTGATGTGCAGATTCCAAGCTGTGGGAGCAGTGATGGCACTGCAGTAATAAGCTCAGACAGCTCCCCGCATCTGCCAGATATGCCTGCTATTGAATGCAATAACATTACATCCTCCTCGCATGAAATGCAGTTTGTTCCCATGAGCGAGGCAAGAGAACTTGAACTAGTGACACTGTCCAATGGCAGGCCTGAGCATCTTGCAGCACTGGCTTTCAGACACTGCTGCCTCAAACTCAATATCTGTCCCAGGGGAAAAAATGTAAATTAGGATGGGAGCAGGAGGGAGAGAACAATACCAACTGCAATATGCGTAAGGAGGCACTTGGAGGTCAGCAGCAACATGAAATTAATAACGGACAGAAAAAATTAACAATTCAGGAACCCCAGAAAGACTGCAAGTCTTACTAATACATAAGCACAGTACAGTAACGCATGATGTTTGCTATGGTTTAAAGTAATTTTTTATTTAAAATGACATTAACGTTAAAGTATTAAAGTTAAAGGATTAAAATTTATTGATCCAGGGGTACTTTTTTTTTATAGAAAATGTATAGTGATTGCAGTGCCTTATTAAATTATAATACTCTTCCATATTATGCTCTTACATCTTGCCTTACATAATACAGATATGTGATCCTGAAGCTGGAATAATGGGTGTAACTGCCTGTGCTTTTCATGGCTGTTAGTGGACCCTTAGCCTAACAATAATCACAATTGACTGGTAGAACATCAGGAACCTCACGGTAAACCAAGCAAATCCTCCCCCACTATTATTGAGGTTAACGGCTCCACTTTACAGGACCCCAAAGAAATAGCGGACTCCTTTAATCTCGCATTTACTGATCTTAGCAGTGTCCTTTCCCCAACTTCTTTGACAACTCTGCCTGGCCCTGCCTCAATAATAAAATCAATCTCCACAGTAATACCTCCCCATTCTACTTTAAGAGGGTATCCATGTCTGAAGTTAAAAGATATCTTAACAAAGTGCTAAGCAAAGCCAGTTTCAGCAGCGATACCCTTGACCTCAAACTCATCTCTCTCTCCCTTGACATTGTCCTACAACCTCTCACTAAACTTCTGAATCTCTCACTCTCTCATAAACAATGCCCCCAACTCTGGAAATCAGCAGTGGTCACACCCGTTCATAAAAGCGGTGATAGGTCTCTTCTCTCTAACTACTGCCCTATCTCTATCCTCACACCACTCTCCAATGCGTTGGAATGAATTGTAGCTGACCAGTTGTCTGAACACCTTAACAAATATAACTTACTCTGCCCGCAACATCACGACTTTAGAAAAGCCCATAGTACTACCGCTGCCCTGCTTGACTTCACCAGCCATATTCATAAGACGATTGACACTGGCCACCTACTGGGTGCGGTGTTCATTGATTTGACCAAGGCATTTGACACTGTGAACCACCAGCTCCTGCTTCACTCACTCTCCTCCCTTGGACTATCTAATGATGTAACCAAATGGTTTGAAAGCTACCTCTCAGCAAGGAGCCAAAATTTCAAAATCGTTGATTGTCTCTCAGGTGCCCTTCCTGTCCGCTCTGGTGTACCCCAGGGTTCCATCCTTGGCCCTCTACTTTTCAGCCTTTTCATCAATACTCTTCCTGCAGATGCAATAATAATGTTAAGTCTCTATGCTGATGATGCAGTCCTCTGTTCCTCCCATACTGACCCCGTCTCACTCTCCAAGGTGCTACAGACGAACTTTAGCCTAGCTGAAACCTGACTTCTTCAACATAAGCTGTTGATGAATTATAAAAAAACAAAGTCCATGCTGTTCCATAGCTCTCACAGCAAATACAGATCCATAAACTTCACCATACATAATGAACTTGAACAGCCACTTGAGCAAGTGCAGGAGTTTAAATACCTTGGTATTACCCTTGATTGCACAATGTCTTTCAGCTTGCATGTTCAACACATCTCAAAATCAGTCAACTCAAGAACTGGGGTCCTCTACCACCACTGTCGCTGTCTTACCAAAGAAGCTATGCATGCAGCCATAACTGCCTCAGTCCTACCCGTCATTGATTATGGGCTTGTCTTCTATGGGTCTGCCGTTGACACCACCCTAAAATGGGTCAAGACAGCCCTTAACAAATGCTGTAGACTTCTCACTGGTGCAGGGAAGCATACACATACCTGTGATCTCTACAAGCAATCCAACTGGCTCAATCTAAATAGTAGACTTGTCTACCAGACTTGCCTACTGGCTAAGAAAATTTGTCTTAACCTCACACCCCCTGCAACTCATGCCTTAATGTTGCCCGCAGTCAGTCACTGCACATTTTATGCGCAGTTCCCTCAAACCAACATTTATCTTTCCATTCTGCCATACCAAACAGGCTCAACGTGCTTTCCACACCAGGGCCCCCTGCTGCTAAACAACCTTTCCCCTGAAATTGCAGCTGAAAACAAGCTTGGCCCATTCAAACGTAAACTCCGCCAGGACCTCATTGACCTCAGCAGTTGTGACTGCTCTGCCTAGGCTTGTGGCTTTGTTTCACCTCTTTCTCCTCTTCTCTCCTCCCTTGCTACCCTTCCCACTTCTCTCTACCCCTCCATCCTCTGCTACTCCCCGTCTCTCTCCCACCTACTATTTTACCCCTTCCACCTACCATTCCACCCCCTCTTCTCCTCCTGTCTCCCCCTCCCTATCACCCTATCTCTTTTTGCTCCACCCCAGACTGCCTAGCAATTATCTTTCTGTTCTTGCACTTACGACAATGTCAAATCCTTGACTGCATGCCCTCCTTTTCCCCACCCCTCCTCCTCTTATCCCCCACCCCTTGCTCCACTTATGTCACCCAAAGGATGGTTTTTATTTGTATTTGTGTCTTGCTATATATACACACCCGTATTGTCAATTGTGCATTGATATTTGCTACTGTGCTAGTCTATACACATGTACTGTCTTTTGCTACTAAGTTAACCTCCTGACCTGTATTGTATCTTACCTCTGCTTACTTCTGTGTTAACTTCCTGACCCTGTACTGTATCTTACCACTGTTTTGCTTGCACCCATTGCTGACGCAGAACCTTTGTAAAAGAACCCATGGTTCAAAGGTATTTGTAATCCTAGTAATAAATAATAAAAATAAAGTACAAAAAGACTGTTATTACAGTAAAGCATGCTTGGCACACTTTGTGAGTGCTATGGCTGTGCGATTTCTAGATGTAGTTTTAAATTATGACACCGTACAGATACAGGCCACAATATCAATCAAAAACATTTAATTTTTGGTCTCTTATTGTACTGCATGAATGCCTTATTGTATAGTTCTTTTTCTGTGCATAACCCCTTTACTGTGCATGGACCGTGTAGTGTGCATTGCCCCTTCAAAAGTTCCAAAGCGTGAAACCTGCATCCCTCCATCCATGGGTACATATAGTCTCACAAGGCCAGCCATAATTACCAGAAGGATGGGGAAGACCAAAAAGATACAGTCACCATGTTCATGGCACAGGACCCACTGCCAGATTCACTCAGTCCTGACACCACTGAAGAGGGAGTGCTTGATATATAGCGACCCAGGGTTTCATATGGGACATCAAGCAGCCCATTCTGGTACATACTGAACTGTTCAATGTTTATTAATGAGGTGGGTGGTACTGTAGCTGCTTGGTAAGGAGGGCTCCTTCCCTTTTTTGGGAAGGACAGTTATCGCCATTTCACTGAAAGTTGCAGGCAGGCAACCTTCAGTGAGTGCTTTCTGAAAAGTACACTGGAGAAGAGGTGCAAAATCCCCCTCTACTGCAGCCTGGTAAAGGTCTCTGGGGAGACTGTCACTGCCAGGTTAGTGTTTGTTCACAGACCTCAGTACTGGGTAGGCCTCCTTTAAGGACAAGGGGGCTTCCAGGATGGCTGACTGAACCACTGACAATGCAGTCATTCTCATGGGTTCTAGGAAAGCCTTGATACAGTCTTTTGAGGCAGAGGAGGGGGTGGAGCAGAGGTAAGCATAAGAGTCACGCATGATCCTGTTGCTATCTTTAGAGGAGGTCTGAAGCTTGTCAGACCTGTCCCGCAAACTGGGAATGTAGCATTTGGCCTGCATTTTCCACAGCTGATAGGATTTTACTTGATTTTTCTCCCCCACCTCACCCCCCAGAACTTGTGATAGGCTCTGGAGGGCTAACTCAACTTTCCTAGAGTATACGGTATGGAGCTGGGTATGGAGATGGATCACTTTGGCTGGATCAGTCTTGGGACTTGACTTAAATGTTGCTTCTGCTGCCTTGAGCTGCTTCTCTAGCTCTGTGACTTCTGCAGCCCAAATCTTACAATGTTTGGAGACACAGCTAATAATACACCTGCAAATGAAAGCCTTTCAGGCTTCCCTTATAGTGGATGGGTCACCTTCCCCATGCCATTACACTATAGATATAGATATATATATGCCTTGTACTCCTGAACCTCTCTTTGTAGCCAGGGTAGGAACTTAGGGTCTGAAAGCAATAGAGGGCCTAATCTGTAGGATGAGGGTTTAGGAGTAGGGGAACTCCAGAGTATAGTCATGGCCACCGGTGCATGATCAGAGATCACCATAAGGTGTATGGGTATACTTATGGTGGATTGTGTGATATGTGGGGAGATGAGCCAAAAATCCAGTCGGCTTAGTGAGTGTGGACCTGTGAATGAAATGTGTAATTCCTTACCAGAGGGTTAAAAAGGAGCCAGCAGTCAATGAGAGCATGTTCCTGCATAATCCATTTTAGCATCTCAAGTGATTTCTGAAGAGGATCTGTTATAGTAGAGGTACAGTCAAGGGCTGGTTCCAGGGTAAGGTTAAAAGCCCACCCCTGCAAGGATGAGTGTGTGCTGGTCAGTAGGGTCCACAAGGACCTATGCCAACTGCAGAACAGAATCCGGGGAGCCTTTGTTATGGGCATATACATTCTGGAGACTAAGAGTGCCCTGAGGCATTGTGGATTTCCCTAGAACCCCCTCTCACTGTCCATTTCTGTGGACATTATCAACCTTCCATCTGACATGTTTGTGGCAGAGGATAGAGACCCCTACCTGTGCAGAACAGTGAATGTCACCTCCCAGACATTCCCTGACCAATTTTTTAGCCTCCTGTGAGACAAACTTGGTTTCTTGAAAGAAAGCCACCTGTGCCCCAAGCATCCTTAGACGTGTGACAGCCAGATTAAAGTCTATTATGCCTGAGCTCATGCACCTCAGCCAGGCTGGATTTGTGAAAAGGAGACTGGATTCAGACCACCTCCAGTCCTTTCTCAACCTGCACCTGGCCACCTAATCCCTCACCTCCCTATCTGCAGCCCTAACAACTGACTTTAAAAAAATGTTTGACTCAGTCAAATGCAGTTACCTTTTTGAGGTCCTAAAAAGCATGGACTTCGGACCCTTTTTCCTTAGGGCAGTGCATACCCTGTTCACCGACCCTGCTACCAAGGTGTTGACCAACAGCACCCTATCTGATCCTGTATTGCTTCAGTGAAGCACCAGAAAAGGGTGCCCACTCTCACCTCTCCTGTTTCTGCTGACCATCGAACCCCTAACCATTTCCCTTAGGGTGCATCCTGACCTGCTAGGCATTACAACAGGCATACTGACCATAGAGCCCTGATGAATGCAGAAGACATTCTCATACCTCTTGTGGATGTCCAGCACACACTGACCCCACTCCAGACCTTGCTGGCTCAAGTCTCAGAAGTGCAAATATTATGTATCAACCATGCTAAGCCAGACATTTTCCCCTAAAATAAAAGATGCACTCAACAGACATTGGCAGGGCACCCTGGCTTTGGTGTGACTCGAGGATTACTTATTTGGGTATCAAAATAACACAGTGTTTGGTGGACCTCTGTAAGGTGAGCTTCACTCTCCCTTTAGAATCTCTAAGGCAAGACTTCGCCTGTTGGAAATTATTAAACATATCCCTGATGGGGAAAATTGCTGCCTCAAAATGGTAGCAGCACCTAAACTACTCCATACCCTTGCTAACATCCCAACCGATATACCTAGCTTCTGATTTTCTAAAATAGACTTCCTAGTTGGAAATTTCATATGGGAGGGGAGGAATTCCCGCTTCAGTAGGTCTAAAATGCAGCAACACTGAGCGATGGGAAGGATTGGATGCCTACATTTTGTGGATTATCTTAAAGCTTTCATTCAGGCACAGACAATAAAAATGGCTTCTCCCACCCTCTGACTTCTTGCCTCTGTGTGTCACTATGGAGGGGCCAAAAGTTGACGCCCCCAATCCAAGGCTTCTACTATACCAACCTAACAAAAAGATACACCTTCAGCATCCCACAGTCACTGCTTCATTAAAGTATTGGAAGCAGATCTCTAACCAGCTACACCTCCCAGACGTTCCACTACCTTTTGCCCCACTATGTGGGAATGAGGCGATCACCACAGACTGCAAACCAATACCAAGGGAAGGGTGGTCAGCTAAGGGCATCCTCACTGTCCAAGACCTGTGTCCCTAGGGCTGTGGCTATCTATACACCTTCATAGAGCTAGCAGAACAGTCCAACCCTCCTAAGCACAATTTTTGGTTTTACCCACAGCTAAGACCCATTCCCTCCCCAATGCTGAAACAGTATCCAAACATACCAATGATGTATCCCCTACATTCATGGCTCAAGCTACCTAAAGGCACATCAGGGGTCATTTGACCTGTACACTCGGGCAGGATGGCTACCTTTCATCAGCCGGATACAGTATCAAACTTGCCTCTTAGCCAAAAAAGTCCTCCTCGGGGTCATGCCCCGGGCATTGAAAAGCTACTTATTGATCACCACAGCACCAGAGAACTAGAAGTTCACAACAACTCTTCCTTGTCGCCAGATGCCCGGATCACCATGGGCCAGGAGGCCTTGCCCACAGAGCACCACAGTGGTACAATACTCTCAACAAAGAAACCTACTGCTGCTGCTGCTCTTGGCCCTTTTAAGACAACTCTGACTTCATCTCATTTCAACTAGTCGTTGTGAATGCCTGCTTCTAATCGGGGCCCACACCGTTCCTCCTCCACTTCAGTCTTGAAAGTTATCTCCCGCCTTGCCTCCTTCTACCTGCACACTCTCCCTTTTCCTCCCCAGGGCATTTCTGACTTCTATCCCTCCTCTCCCTCCCTTTAGAGCTCACCTCTCACCCTCTACCCTCAAACAATGGCCCTCCTGCCCATGCCCCTTCCTCTCACCTGCAGTGCTTATTTCCAAGATTGCCCTTGGCTGGTTATGTCATGCTACCCAACATTTGGCACATTTTAAAGTACTGGAATTTCCTAAGCCTCAGTCTCTTACTTTTTGTTATTGTGTAACTATGTATTATTATATTGACCTTTGAATGTATGTATATCCCCCATTCCTTCGACGTGGGACCTTTGTAAACGAGCAGTTCCTGCTCAAAGGTATTTGTAATCCTAGATTTCAATAAAATAAGAAAAATGCATGATACAGGGCACACATGTATTGTAGGGACCCCAAAGCTAAGTTGATTCAACTGAAGAGCTTACACCTCTGGCACAGAACTTCCCAAGTGTTAAATAAGGTGCGACTCTTACAGTCAGCCCTCTGTTAATGTTGCCACCAACAGGAAGGCTCCCTTTCCCATACCTTATTATGATCCATGTCCCTCACCATGTTTTGGGGAGCAGTTTTGGATTACTAACACCTCTACCTCTAGCAATCCCACTGGATGCATCCCTAGTAATCCTGGGTATAACCCTGAGCATCCCCAAGAATGACCTGACGGTCAAATGATTTATGGTAGCCAGACTCCAACATCATAGGCACTGGAGAGCCTCAGCATACCTTCCATTGAGAATGGTTGTGATCTATGAGGCATCTCGCTTCCTTGGAAAGGCTCTCAGTATGGCCTTAGGCAAAAGGCAGCAATATCAGACTATCTGGGACCCTTCTTAACCCTACAGGCCAGCTCCTCAAGCACTACAGCCCTAGGTGAGACTGGGTGGAGATGTCAGCAGAGTAATAACTGAACAGCTCTTCCAGACCTTGAATCTTAACCCTCTGCTCCTAACATGGGGAGCAGTATATATCTCTATCTAAGATACTATGAGTGATCACCATTGTAACATCTGGATATTGGTATATTGATTAGAAGTTACCTGGTTGTAAGTTTAAGTATAGTGTTTTACTGTTGTATTTTTTTGTCATAAATTGCTTGATGTCCTAGAAGCTGTTTCTCTTTTTGCCATGTTGAACACATGTAATATATGAATGCTAACTGTTTCTCTGGCTTTGTATTTGGAAAAAGTTCAATAAAAAGTTTAACGTTAAAAAAAATACTGAACTGCACAGTATTTAATGTAGTCTGAATAATGCATTATTTCATTACTGAACAAAACTGCATGTACTGTAATTTCAGTCGAAACTCTTACTGTACTGTAGTTAGTGATGTGATGTGCGTCTTGCATAATTAAATATGCAGTGTAAACAAAGTAACGTATACCTCTTATATTTGCTATATTGTATAATTAAAACTGAAAAAGTACTTTGTGTCTGTTAACATTAGCTACTGTAAATGACTTTATTTATATAGTAAATTACTTGTAGTCTTTTCTGATAGTTACTGATTGTATTTCTTATTCACTACAGGCTGAAGCTGGGGAGGAGGTGAAGAATCCAGCATGTTCATAAGGCAACAGGAGGCCACTGTCAACCCCATGGAAGCATCAGACTGGCGCGCTGGCCTCGTAGAAACTTGTCCTGGTTAGTCCAGACCTCTACAAAGACGGGTATCTGAGGCTCTCTGGGAGGTGACCCATGGGCATGGTGTAAGTACAATGGCTATACTGTATTCTCAGGTTTACCTAGTGTAAGTTGTAATCTTTAGTGATTTTAGTAGTTTACCAATTGTGAATCTGTTCTGTTCCCCGCACGTGTCAGGTGGTGTCTGTTTGAGCAGCCATGTTTCACTTAAGCCGCACTAAATTTTATGTAGGGTTTCCTACATCCATAGGTGTCATGTATTCTGACAATCACATGTTACTATGGTTAAACAAATTTCCGCCACCATGTTTGATGCCCAAGATTCAGACATCATGTTTAATGTTAAGAGCAGGGGCACTGATATCCAAAGACAGGCAAAGCACTGGGAAAGTATTGCTCCGGCTTTGCTACATTACCCAGAACCTAAAGGATGCTACATTCAGTTGAATAGTGCCGTGCATCTGACTGAATAAGGGGCTTGTCAGTGCAGCACTAAGTCAAGTAGTACTGTACAACATGGATCCCTGTATGCAGAGAAAGATCACACCAGACTCAATGGTGCCAGGCGCTAGGCCACGATATTCAGAGGGACCCATGCAAATGAGCCCATTGGGCATGTAAGACAGTAAGGGGCCATTTGCATGCCCATTAAGAGCTCATTTGCATGGGAAAGTGACGGCAGGTTTGTTGGCGCCACACCCACTCTGAAGTGCCGGTCCCATACAAGATAGAAAATGCCCTGGTGCCTAGTGGTACACGCTGCCCTCCGATCGCCATGCCATATTTTAATAAAATAGCCTCTCTGACAAGTGCCCCCCTGAAACTGATAGCCATTCCAGAATAAAAAAAATATCCCTGGTGCCCAGTGGTCCCCCTCACACTCCGATGATTGTTACAGTATTGAATGAAATTATTCCTGGTGCCTAGTGGTCCCCCCCAATTGCTGTTCTGGTATTGCATGAAACTATCCCTGGTGCCTAGTGACCCCCTCCCTCAATCATAGTCCCAGTATTGCAGTAAAAGCATCCCTGGTGCCCAGTAGTCCCCATCCTGGCCCAACACCAACTACATACATCCCTGGTGGTCTGTGGTCTCCAGTGTCCGATCACTGTCCCGCACATGACATACTCATCCTTGGTTGTCGAGCAGGCCCCCTGGTGTCCAATCCCTGGCCCAGTAGTAACTGCATATCCCAAGTACTGATGGTCCCCCCTATCCACCTGATCCAGTGCAGCAAAAACTATAGGCCATGGTGTCCACTGTCCCTGCCCCCCACCCATTGCTGGACCTATAGAGAGCACTATGGATAACAGAAGATTATCCCTGAAGTCTGCACTAAATAAACAAACTTAGAAAACCACACATATTCCTGGCATCTACTGTACTCTCCACCCACAGATCCCCATCCTCATAGCATCCTTGCCCGATGTCAAGTAGCCCTCCTGTACTGTGTGCACAGCAGCCCACCCTGCCAAACCTCCCCTTACCAGATGAGTCGGTGCCAAGGGAGCACATATGATGACTGGCACAGCCCGCCTTCCTCAGCCTCTTCACCCAGCTGCTGTAGGGATACTCAGGGGTGTGTGCTAATGTTTTGTATAGGCGCACACCTCTGTACTATACAGTGAGCCACCAGCCTGTGTACTGTACAAGCGCCACGACTCCTGCACAGTAAGTGAGGTAGTGCTCTATACAAAACTTTGAGCACACTCCTGAGTATCCATATGGTGACCGGCCAAGAAGGTGAGAGGTGGGCTGTGCCAGTTGCCATATGTACTCCCAAGGCACCCAGCGCATCTGGTTAGGGGGCATTGTCAGGATGGGTAGCTGGTGCCAGTGGTGGGGGCTGCTAGAGATACCAGGAAAGGATGCTATGGCCAGTCGGTGGGGGGGGTACAGTAGACACTCAGAGAATATGTATGTTTCTAAAGTTTGTTTATTTAGTGTAGACTTGGGATAACCTTCTGTTATCCATATTGCTCTCATACAGGGCCGGCAATGGGAGGACAGAGGGAACAGTAGCCACCACGGCCAATAGGTTTCTTTGCAGGACCGGAGATCAAGGATGGGGGACCACTGGCCACCAGGGAGGATGCAGTGTATTACGGGGCCAGGGATCGGACACTGGGGGACCCACAGACCACCAGGGGGATGGTATGTCGTATATGGGATGGCAAGCGGCACTGGGGTACCAACAGATCACCAGGGGTGCATGTAGTTGGTGTTGAGCCAGCAAACAGAGGGAGGGGGGACCACTGGGCACTAGGGATGTATGCATTTCATGTCAGGCCAGCAATCAGAGGGTGAGGGGAAACACTAGGCACCAGGAATACTACTGCAACACTGGGATGAGGATCGGAGAGGGGTACACTGAGCACCAGGATAATTTCATGCAATACTGGGATGGCAATGGAGGCAGGGAACCACAAGGCACTAGGGATGCTTTCTGCTGGAATACTGGAAGGGTGATCAGAGGAGGGGGACCATTAGGCATTCAGGGACAACCATGCTTAGTATGGGAAGGCAATCAGAGGGACCACGGACCACGAGGGCAGGTGTGCTCCTTCACTGGCAGGCTTGGTTGTTGACTTCAGTACCTCTGGCAGTTGTTAGGGTTGCCTGGAGTAAGATGGGGTTTCATTCAGTGGCATTTTGTTAACAATGCGAGATTGGTTACGCTAATACCTTTTTCACAGTGCAAATGTGCTGAATAAGGGGTTAGTGGGTTTTCCTGTCCCTGTCCCCCTTTACACCCACATACATTATTTTTGTGGGTTACAACCTGTTTGCCCATGCAACTGCCCTTTTGAATACCATGATCCAGCATAATACCTGGTTTGCCAGCAAATACCATTTGCTCCTGCATTAACTTTTGAATATCAGGCCCCAGATGTCTACTTCTACCAAATAGACAACTGACTATTTTATTTATTGTACAGTATTTTGATGACTTAGTAATTATTTTTTATTTACTTATTTAAGTTTCAGTACTACAGTACCTTTGAGCCAGCGACTCATTTATGAAAGGTTCTACATCAAAAGTGCACAGGAACAAACAGGTAATACAACAACATACGATAATTCATAAATCGTCAAACAACAATTCAAGTCGAGGGTGATACAGAGTAGAGAGTCCATTTTTCATCATTATAGAGTTAACATTTAGAGTTTCCAAGCATGTTACAGAGTCAATTACAACAATGGCACCTACAGATAAGTTGCAGGAGCATTAAAAGCATTTGGTCTTGGTAGTGGGTGTTGTCAGTAGGGTGACATTATCATAAAGTACTTTCTACTTTTACAATAAGTTATTTGTGCAGTAAAAATGGATTTTCACTTTTGCTTTTCCTCTGCTAGTAACAAATAATTCAATATAATTTATGTATTGCAATGTCAGAATCTGCCAATCACAGTACTAAGGGCTCTATGTAACAAAAGAGAGCACTCACCACTTGTGAGGAAGGAGATCACATGAAAACCTGTTAGTTCACTGAACCTTGTGTGTATTATATAGCCATTTTCATGGACAGCTGCATACAAGTAAACGAACAGTGCCTCCAAGACTGCCCTGCTTACGTTTCACCCCACAAACAGGGTCTCATCAGAGATAAAACAACTAGTGCATAGGTATTTATTTATACTAATTGGTAACAAGCCATGCCTTTCATCCACCAATCAAAACTTGTAAAATCCCAATTCAAATCTGATACATGTAGAATATACCTGTGACTACAAGCAGCATCAATAATCACGTAAAAAAAGGCAAACAATCAAAATATCAGAAAAGAAACCACCACCCATGTACCGTATAAGGCTTCTTAATTTATTTACTTTGTCCTGTTCTTCATTCATTCAGACCTTATGGCTTCTCTGAAAACCTGCAATGCAGAGAACATCAAGATGTTTGAAAAACAGTAAAAAATGTTGGTTTACCTTGTGTTTGCTGCAAGTCAACATCTACAGATACTCACTCACCATTTCCATGGAGATTGCTTAAGTTGGAGAGGGAAGGTTAGGAACGAGGGGGGCCAATATTTTAACAAAAATACGCCAACAAGCTGCTATCATATTTCATTTTATTCATATAGCAGCATTACTTCTTTTTAAATGGAAAGGGAGACATTTCATACTTGCCATTGAGTCCTGGCATTTCAGAGTCCCCGGCTTAAAGATACATTCCTGTTCCTTACAATTCAGCAAGCTCTCCAGGTCACCTCCCCTCACATTTTTCTTGATGGCTTCTATGCCTATAGCCGTAATCGTATGTGGAATCTCCAGATTTGGGTTGTTAATGTGCACAGCTGTTGCATACTCAGGATTCTTATTTATATTGCTAATGTGTTCATTTAATCAGAACCTTAATTTACATTTAGTTCTTCCCACACAGAAGCTACCACAAAAGCAGGTAAGAAGATACACTACTGCCTCTGTATTGCAGTCAATGTGTCCCCTAATTTTCTCAATTTGATCTGTTCTTAGATTCACAAAGATTTCTTTTTTGTCCATTAAGTAACAGACATGACAAAACCCAGAGGGTTTATTGTCTTATAGGGCACAGTATCCCCCCATGCCACCTGAATAACTTGAGACCACACCAAGCAGTGGAGTTAAATGGCCACAGCCATGTGCTTATTAACCAATCATGATACATTAAGTGTGCACTGCCAGGTGGTCTTGGTTGGCCTGTATTGTTGTTATTATTATTATTAAACCAGTCTGCCCTCAGATGGAAGCTGCTACCATTGGAAACCCTCACGAGATACCCAGCCTCCAGGGCATGAGGAGTGGCTCACAACTGGCTACCAAGATGCCCCCCCGTTTGGGGCCACCATGTTGCTGCAGGCTTTCACCCAAGGAAGCTGCCTCCTGGGTGCCACCATATTCTTAAAGTGGTGAGCCCCATCCGGATGGACCAGCACTTCCGCCAGCCTCCGAGTGATCTGTTCTGCACCAAGATCCCCATTGCCTCCTGCATCAACCAACCAATGCCACCTAGCTGTCTGGGTGGAGTCCCTTCACGACTCACCCCACCAAACATGCTGTTTACCAGTTTCTCCATTGCTCTGCATATGTTTCCTAAGTATCTATCCAAACCTGCACTTGACAGGTGTACTCCATCTCTAACATATAGCTTTTTATTTCTTGCTCTAATATCTTCGTGTTTTATTTAGGTACCATCTATACTTCCCATGAATGCCCTCATGGCTGCATTATGTTGCCTCTGGACTTTTTCCAGGGCCTTGTGGTTGCACGCCTGGCACCAATGGCCTCTCTGAATGACATCAGACCATATTATATGAACCTCATGCCAGATGCCTTTTAAATACTGTAAGTCCTCCTTTGATTGCCTTAGCAGGTCAATAGACGATAAGGTAGCCATATAATTTTCCCCCAGATGAATGATCAGCATCTGTGGTGTGCCTCTCCTTCAAGCTTCTTCCTCATCCATTGGTAGTAAACCTTTCCAACACAAGCCCCAGCAGCCCAACCATTGCACCTCACAGGTTCGTGGATCCAAGTACAGGTTCCTTCCACCTTTACACTTTCCTGCATGAATAGCGCCCAATGCACAAAGATGCCCACACACCCAGATCTGCCTCCTCTGAATGCTATTGCCTGTTAAAACAAAGAAAGAAGTTAAAGCATGTGTGGCCTTATGTAACCTTCAAAAGCCTGTGACCGCCATCTGCCCAGGGACTGAATTTGTTCATCCGTGAACCCTGTTAACCGGGCATGAGATGCTGCCCCAATCTGAAATGAGTGTGTGTTGTATTCTTTCGCTTGTATCCCTAGTCTTTCCATGCACATTCCCAGCACTCACCTGAACTGAAAAACTGTCACTGGGGACCCATCTCTATGATGAAAATATGCAGCCCTCTGCTAGGTTCTTTGTGTCATGTAGTCGCTAACCATGTACCATATTCCCCACTGCACCCTGGGTGGGGGCCGAAGACAACATCAGCAACCCCTGGCCATGCTGTCCAATTTGCTCTTCCTTAGTCGGATGAAGACACCCTCACTAGTCAGCCTGATGTTGTCGTCCACTAGAGCCACTGGTAACCCTTCAGCCTTGCCTGGTTGCACTAACTCTGACACCCTGAAGGTGCCACAAAAAGCAACCATATAAAGCACCTTAAAGAGGCATACTTCTGAATCAGAGGAGCACACCTGTGCCAGCATCCCTCAGACCCAGTGCAGAAGCTTTGGGCTGAGCGGACACCTAGCATCTGGTTTCCTTGGGGTTCCCCAAGCCCACCCATCAAGCAGTTTGTGCAGCAAGAAGGCTCTGGTATGATCTGCCTACCCCATCACCTTCAAAAACCAAGCAATTCCTGCTAGGTGTTGTCTGATCACTGCCTGTGAACTGCCAGCCCACCTCATGTGGAGGACGTATGCACACAAATGGTCTACTGGGATAGGCCAACTGTTTACACACCCTTGCTCTTGACAAACACTCAAGAAGCTATCTACTCCCATCCAATAGGCCACTTGGGTGCTGGGTGCCAAGGATTCCCTTATCAGGTCCCAGGCTTCTGGGTTACCAAATCCCATAGGTATGATGGTACTTCCCTTGGGGGGTCTCTCTGCTGTTGGTGCCAAATGATGAAATCTCTGCCACTGCAAATGAGAAAGAGCATCAGTAATACCATGTTCCATACCAGGCATGTGCTGTGCCCTGAATCTAATGTTCAGCATCGGGCATTTTAATACAAAGCCCCTCATGAGGCCCACCATCGGTCCCTTACCCCCAGTTGTCGGTTAATGGTGTACACTACTCCCATATTATCTGATCTGAAGAGAATGGCCTTGTCCTTGAACTGGTCGCACCATATCGTCAGTGCAACTACTATTGGAAAAAATTCCTGTAGCATCACCTGTCTCAATAATCCCCCCTGATGCCATGAGCCAGGCCACTGACTTGTGCACCATTGCTCTTGAAAATGTGCCTCGAACCCCAGATTGCTCACAGCGTCAGTAAACAGCTCAATCTCCTGGCTGGTCGATGGGGTCTGTCAAAATGCTTTCCCATTGAAGCAGCCTAGGAAGGTTTGCCACACATCCACATCTTCCCTCATGGATTCAGTCATCTGTATCCTGTGATGGGGCTTGGAGCAGCCTGCTCCCTTTCGAGTAAGCCGACACATGAACGTCCTGCCCATTGGCATGATTTTGCACACAAAGTTTAAGTGACCCACCAGTCGTTCTAATTCCTTAAGTGGGGTCTTCTTTGCCTGGGCCACCTTCCTTAACAGGTCTTTTAAGACCTCCAGCTTTTGTTGAGGAAGCTTACATTCACTGGCCACCATGTCAATCTCGATGCTCAGAAAAGAATAGTGGGGTCCTCTGTTTTCTCTTGAGCCAGGGACACCCCCAAATCAGAGCACACTGCCTGGAATGCATCCATGATCCATGCACAATTGTCAGTACTTGCCTTGCCCATGAACAGGAAATCGTCCAAGTAATGGATGATTTCCACTGTCCCTACCTTCTGTTCTGTGACCCACTGCAGTCCTGTACTAAATTGTTCAAACACTGCACATGCCACTGTGCAGCCCATTGGCATACAGTTGTCCCTGAAGTATTGCCCTTCAAACTTCATACCCAGCAGGTCCCTGTCCTCTGGATGCACTGGTAATAGTCTGAATGCTGATTCGATGTCCACTTTACCCAGAAGGGCTCCCCGCCCTGCTGTCCGAATCATCTCAACTGCATCATCAAAGCACGCATATGACACTGCCATATACGCCAGGTCTACAAAATGGTTCACCAACTCCCCTTCTGGATAGGACACATGATTAATCATCCTAAACTCCCCAGGGTTCTTTTTTGGGACTAGCCCAATTGGTGACACTCTGAATATTTTCCCCCGGTGGTGTCTTAAACTGACCACTTGCTCTACCTGCTGTTATTTTGTTCTCAAGTTTTTTCTGCACTACTTCTGGTCACTCCCTGGCTGACTTCAGGTTCTCTGCCTCAAAACTTTGGCGTGGACCCTCATACAGAATCTGGAATCCTGATCTGAATCCCTCAACCAGGTACAGTGCAGCCACTTTCTTTAAGATGGTCCACCCTTATAGGCATTGGGGCCTTTATGCCACCCTCTTTTGTAAGGGCAAAAGGACTCAGACCCCAAGCCCCACCTACACTGGGTGAAGGGGTGCACCTTCCCACATGCCAGGCACTCGTGCTTGAATTAAAACTGCTCGGCCTTACACGAGCCTTGATTGTAATAGTTACCACAATGTCTCCCCCCCCTTTTTTCCCTATAGTCTGATGTCTCCTTCTTTGGGGACCATGGCTTTCTGATGGGAAAACCGTTGTCTGTATGCTGGAATCCCCCCATGTCTATCACCCACAGCAGAGGCAAGTCCAGCATGTCCCATGACCTGCCGGTATGTATTGCATGAGCCTATGAAATTCCTCGCCCTCCCCCAGCTTTTCCACTTGCATGGACATAACCTAATACACCCCAACCCCCCCCTGCCTTAGCCAGATTACCCTAGGTCAATAATCCTGCATAAATCGAAAACCTTGCTAGCCAGTTCTTCCAAGTTCTCTTACTTGGCACCTTCCATTTTCTTTCCACCCCATCATCTCTATCCTTATCTTTTTAATCTTTATCCTCTTCTGGCATTTTAGGTCTATTCAACAATGTGAAAACACCTACAGATTCCCCTTTTATGATCTGTTGTCATATCTTGTCCGTCAAGTGTGAACCCACTGGTTTGCCCAAGCTCAGAAAACCTGTTATAGCCTGTTCTGTTGGCCGCACACTACTTCCTGTCTGTTGTGCTGTTGTCCTAGGGCCTGCTGCACCAAGGTCGCTTGACCCTGGGGCCACTGCCCCTTGTGTGGCCTGTGCCTTCTCTTGGGCTGCAATGTATGCCAACACCTTATCCAACTTCAGTTCCAGAACTGCCTGGAGAGCAGAAGGTCCAGCCATCAGTTCCACTTGAACCAGTTCTGTCGTTGTCAACACAGCTTCCACGGGCATTAGGCTTTGCGCCGGTGGAGTTCCTTGGAGATAAGCCTCAGGCCTCATCTCCTGCCCCCTTTCCTGCAGCCTCATTTTGGGAAAGGCTTCCTCCCCAATTGACTGCTTACTCCCTGCTGCCTTGCAAGGCTTTCTACCTCGGCATGCAGGTGCCCGTTAAGGCCCCTCCAGCGACTGCTTCAACAGTGCCCTTAATTAATCAACAGAAATATTTTCCAGCTCAGACTTACCTGCTAGTTACTGTGTCTTAGCCTTCTTGGGTGGCTGGACCTGGTCCGGAACTGGTGGCTGGATTACCACTCTGTCACCTGAACCTGGAATCTGCTCATTTGAGGGACCTGGTTCTTCGGTCAGCTGTTGCTGGTCCACGTTATCTTGCCCCAGAAACAAGGCGTCCCACCATGCTTTGCCTTTGCTCCACTTCAGATTTTCCAGCTGGCTCTCAAACGCTACTTCCACTGTCTTCCCGTCACCTTCCATCCTTACTCAAAGCTGCAACATAGACCACAAACACAAGACTTGACACTCTCTGGCCGTAGCACCACTTCTGTTGCACTGCGACCAGAGATTCTGCCAGACAGAGAGATATTAGTATACCTTGTTGCATATTTTTCAAGGCCCTGCCTGACTCCCTAGTACCCTCCTGCATGTCTATGCACTAATTAATGATTACAATTTAAAAAAAACAACATCTTTTTGTACTGTACCAGCCTGCTTAACTTTCTCTCAAAGTCGTACCTTGCATCCTGACTCAATGTCTGCCTTACAAACAGGACTATCTTCAGAACAGGATTGTATAATCCTAATGATTAGAATTTCCTGTATAAAAATAAAGTTTTATCTGTCTATCTCTACGTGAGTTCTGTGCTCCCGTTGACCCATATATACTTGTTTGTATATATGCCTTTTATAATTTTTTTTATATAATTACCTCATTCTACCACTATGTGGCACCCCCGCACTGTGCATCCAGCTTTATAGTACAACCTCTGTAAATGCACTAACAAGTGGCATTGCAATAGTACCCTAGCCATCTAAACAACAGTGCTCCCTGATTGGGTTGGGATTTCCCTGTAACTCCAAGGCAATTTCCTGTGTTTCCTGTAGATTCCATTATCTCACATGAAACCAGAATTTTGATTATCAGTGCAAGTCTATGAACATAAATTCCCTGCCAATGGCTCCATATTCCTGAAGCATACAGGAATCCCTGTAGATCTGGGAGCCCTGAACAGCAGTGCTTCTGTATTCATTCATTTATTTGTCTTTGTTTAATTTACGTTTTCTCTGTCATTTTTTTTTGTTTGGTATCTGTATCTCCATGGTCCAATCCCTAGGAAAAGGGGCTGGCTGGAGGACCCCCATGGTTTGCTGGTGTCTTCCACACCACGTGGCCAAATGGCCTATTGAAAACAGAGGAGGGGGTAGGGCACCATGTGGTTTTAGGCGTCCCCTACTACATCACGGCCCTAGGTCTACCGTGCGCTCTAGACTTCTTTCTGGGTCAGGGCTTGTCTTTTTTTTTTTTTTTTTAAATGAATGAAAGGTAATTTTCGGCTGGGCTGTAGTGCAGCCCCAGACATGCTCTCTGCCATGGGAAGGGAGATTGCGCCACTTCATGCCAGTGGAAAGGACACCCCTCTGAGGGAATTCTGGAAGTGCAGCACCTCCTTACCTTGAGCTCGGACAAGAGAGCTCCCCCCAGCATTCCAGGACTGTGGCAAATTCAAACCTTCGGCTGACCAGTGCAGCATTCCAGGTAAGCCTGACCATACTCAAAAAGTTCATCCCCTCAACAGAAAGGGTAGGCCGGGGACGGAAAGAATTTGTCCCGCTGCCTTGGGATTGCCCAAGCCAATCGCGAGGCCAAGAGATGCCGAGGGTCTTTCTGTGGTGGCGGCATGTTAGGCTGCACCACAACCTCCCCCTGCCAGCATCCTAAACTCTCCGGCTGCGAGGAGGAGCCGCTTAGCTACGCCCAGATTGAGCCACGGGTCTATGCTCCCCCCACCATCCTGTGGCTGCTCTCCCCTTGAACTCCCTCCCTGCTCACCAGTGCCTCCAACAGCAGGACCCCAACCGGCATAAATGCTGTGGAGCGACCAGGGAGGCCTGTGAAGGATGCCAGCAAGGACTGGGCTCCAGTGTGGAGCAGGCGCTTGTCCAAGGTGGAGAGGCGGAATTCACTGGATCGGTGCTGGACTCGAGGAGAAACTGGGAAGATGGCCACACGGTCCCAGCCTACCACCAGGAAGGAAACTAGTTCCACCCATCAGCCTGGAGACTGCCATGCCCCCTCACTCTCCTGGCAAGAGCAGCAATGCAGAAGCTGCTAGGCAGTCCCTAGGCCTCCACACGGTTATGAGCCACCTGTGCATATGACCCCAGGAGCCCTGACCCAAGCCAACATCCCTTCCTCCAGCTGGAAAGCCTTACCTTACCGCTGCTTTGTCCAGTTGCTGGTCCAATGTTCCTGGAGACAGAGAGAGGTTATTCTTTGTCGGAGAGGGGAGGCAAAGAGGGCAAACACCTCTAGCACCGACCTTATGTAGGTCGATGCTCCTCCCCTCCGTCTTCCACTTGCCCCTCCTCTGGAAACACCTCCCTACCTGCACTGACCCCTAAAGGGTTAGCCCCTACTTACCTCCACCTGGCCCCTACCCAGATGTCATCAGGAGGGGTGTGCCCACAGACAAAAGGCTGCCCCAGCTAGGCATTGGGGACTCTGTTATTACCCCTTTTCCTTTTTTGAAATTGTAATTTTTATTGATGTTAGAAGACAGGAATAAATACATTACAAAACCATAACATATTTGATCATAAAGTAGCACCAAAGTAGTACAAGCCTATTATTAGTGAACTGCATATCAAATATCTAATACCCATAACCCTTTAGCCAATCTTCTCTTTTACAGGGCAGAACTCAACCCGGAAGGAATGTCCTGGAGAATATGCAGTGTCCAGTTAACTTGTTTTTCAGTGCTACTAATAAAGATATAGTCCAAATAAAAATGTCCTTCCATGTTTGGAGTTAATTTATATGATGTCCTGTCTCTTTATGTTGTAACCCCCCCTACAAATGGGGGTTCCCGAAAACTCTTCCTTGAGCTTGCCTAAATGCTCACTGCCAGTCTGGTGTCCTGCGTTCTAGCCGTTTAAATGTTATTGCTAGAAAGTGCCTGTACAGCCTCTGTGTAGTGTCTCTTTAAGAGCTGCCTGGTTTGCAGTTATAATTGATCTGGGAGGGGGCTGAGTGTTTCCGTGTTCGAGTCCTGCCCAGGCTGCCTATAATCGCTCTGTTTCTGCCATCGCTAATTGCGCAGAGGGAGCTCTGTTAGAAGAAGTAACTGTTTGCTGAACATCCATTAGAGAGAGATAATGATAATGTAATTTGTCTAACCTGCCTTCTTTGCAGCAAGGGCTGTTCGGTCCATCTCCACCATGTTGGTCCTGAACTGCTGAACTGGACCAATCGGTACTACTGGGACCCTAAAATGGAGCCTGCCTACAGGGGCTCTGTGGAGGCAAGACTTGTAGGAATTGTAGTTTTGAGACTTTGGCGCTAAAATGCAACTGAAGGGGGAGCCCTTGCTTTAACTGACAGAAGAATCAGCCAACCAAACTTTTTGGATCTTGGGGAAATTCCCAGGCTGCCTGCTGTCTGGGCCAGATCTAAATTGGGAGCTGAAGAAGCAACAGCTCGAGACAGTCGCGCAGTCGCCTGTGTACTTTCGCGCGGGAGAACTGTGGAAGGGCCTGAGCTTTGGCCTGCATGTCTGCCTGCTGCCCTGAGAGGGAAAAGAGTAATTTGCAGACTAAATCCGGAGTGGTGAGACTGAAGTAAGCCACTGACTTGTGACCAGGCTCATACCTGAGGAAGACCAAAGATTTTGCTGAATGCGATCAGCCTGTCAGGATTTCCAGCTACCTCCTAACTCTCGGTTTGAGCAGATACTTTGCAATTGTGACCGGAGAGTGGTTTGCCTGGTACTGTAGAATCCCTTACATGTAAATGTGCTGTGTATTGATAGTGGGTCGTGATTTGGTTCCCCACTGTGTGAACTGTGGTCTGCTTGCTGGAAGCTGTATCCAACCTAAATGGACTGAATCCACGTTCATCTCCATTCAGCCTGGGTCTTGCCACACTGGCCCTGCCAGACTACCCCACTGCACAGAGAAAACCATCGATGAGAGACCTGCCTGGGGATCAACCCCCTGCTCCATGCCTGAACAGGAACAACACCTTGGTGAATCGTGTGGGCCCTGCTTCTCCTGGCACTCCAGATCAACCACCTGCAGTCTCAGTCTTCATCCAGCCTGTGTTCAGTTTTGGGTATCGTGAGTAACGATCAGGGTAGCTCCATGCAACAACAGCTTAATCTAAGTGTGTCATCTGATTGTCTTGTTGTTCCTTTCTTTCACGAACTGAGCCCTCTGGTTCCGGATTTCAAATAGTGTGTATGGTGCATGTTGTTTTCTTCCATCACTAGGACCCAATCAGCTGCGACGCTGACCTACCCCGGGCAACGATCCTGGCTAGCCCACCTCTTCTCCACCTGGGTACCCAGAGTGCATGACTGTTTAGGGACTCTGAAATTCATGCATAAGTATTTGATTGATAGAGTCATTAAGCCAATCAACTTGATTATGTCCTTCCCTTGTTCAAGTCCCCTCAATAAATCAGATCTAACATTTTTTGCATTTAACTTGGCTGTGGTTCCAGTTTGTGCTCAAAGTACTGTACTGTTGCTATTTGTTCTGCATAACCTTGTTTTACAGGGGGTACCCAAGGTCGAGCCAGAGGAACCAGCCCTGGTGGTAAGTGCAAACAGTGTGAGTACTTGTATGGTGTACTGGGGTATTGTGGAAGTGACTATTGTGTACTGTTTTGGCCACTAGCAAGGAAAGAGGGATGTTACAGTATCCTGGAGGGCTGTGCCCAGGCTAGCTTGACCACCACCAACCTTGACCTCCGGGTGGAGGCACCCATTTCAGAACTCAGGTCCCTCAACCTGCTACTAGCTAAGCAGGCTGGGGTAGTAGCCCTTGAGATAGCGTCACCTAGGTGTTACAATGTCATTACCAATTGTTATTCAGGTTAACAATAATAAACTGCAAACAGCAACAATAGCCTCTGCACATTGCTACACCTAGAAAAATGCTATAGCAAGCATATGAGATCACAGAGTTGATAAAGGAGCTAGGCAGATCATATAAATCAGAAGTCAGTAGTTCCTCTAACCTACAGAGTCATAAAATATTATGAAAGAAGCTGTTCAAAAACTGGGGTACCTTCTTTATTTTTTATTTAATCAGTTTGAGAGCCACTTGGTATTAAACTTAGCAGTCTGAAGCCACAAATATGCTGTAATGGCTTCCATATTTTTAATTAATATCAGGTTAGATAACCAATGTCGGGCTGTTACTTAATTGGTGGTAAGCCAGTTCTGTGTAATAACCTTTAGGGCGGCTGTTATTAAGATATAGAACAAGTATTTGTTCATCACTGTATCAACTCCAGGTGGCGGTAGTCCCAATGCCACGTTCTCAAAGGCGGGAGTAGCCCCTAAATCAAATATTGACTGAACTGCCTCTGCTGCATCTACCAAAAACTAGAAATTTGGGACAGCTCCAAAAATATGGTGGTGCATATCTTTCAGGCCACAAGCCCTCCAACAACGGTCAGAGGGATGGGAGGCATAGTGTTTCGATATTACCGGGGTTAGAAAATAACGAGTGCACACCTTCCAACGAAATTCTCTCCATGATGGAGAGTTTGTGGTGTTGTGTATTCCTCGCCAAATCTTAGACCAGTTCATGTCAGATAGGGTACTGCCCATTTCTTCCTGCCATCTGTCCTCAATCTTCTGTACTATCAGTGAACCCACCCCTTCTTGCAGCACCTTATATATTTGGGAAATAAACTTTCTGCTGTTTCTCAAGTGACTTTTATTATAAGTCAATACTATGACAGGAGGGGATGAGAGTAATAGAGCAGAGATACCCGAGGTAGATTGAATATAATGTACACATTGTAGGAATCTGTAGAAATCCCTGCTAGGTATATTGAATTCTCTCTGTAAGGTTACAAAGTCTTTAATAACCTCTCCATCCAGAAACTGTGGCACTATTTCAATCCCACTTTAGCCTAGTGGAAAAAGCAGGGATCCCCTCTACTAGTAGGGACATTTGGCAGGAAATTCAAGGGGATATAGCGCCAAATTGGGGTTGGGATCTCCTACCATTGCTGAGCGTTCAGCCAAACTGATAGTGTATGCTTCGTCCAGTGGTTTACAATATGTTTTAAATCTCTTGTGAGTACAACCCAGGGAAGGACATATAAAGGTACCAATGTATGCGTGTTTTCCCTCCATGTCATACCACCCCCCCCCTTCTCAGAAGCCAACATATTAAGTATTAGAAGTATTTGTACAGCTTTGGAATAGTGCTTCAAAATCAGGGAGCCCCAGATCCTCCCTTTCTTTGGATTCTGTCAACAGCGCCCAGTGAATCCTAGCCTTTTGCCCACCCAGATAAACTACAACAACTTCTTTTTAAGTTCTTTCCAATCGGCCAGGGGAACAGGCAGTGGCAGCGGGAAAAAAAGGAATAAATAGTGGGGCAATATGTTCAACTTAATGGATTCTATACAGTTTGAGAAAGTGAGTGATAAAGCCTTCCATCTATTTAAATCTGAGTAAATCCATTGCTTTAATGTATCATAGTTGTACTGATAAAGCTTGGAAAGATGACAAGGAATCTGTACTCCGAGGTAGTGAACTCTATCTTTAACCCATTTAAAGGGGACCTGACATCTAAAATCTGGGGGACGTGAGCCCCCACTAAGTAAAGCTTTTGATTTTTCCATATTGATTTTAAAACTGGAGAACTATCCATGTAACGCCAGTAATTTAAGCATCGGCAGGAGGAAGCTTTTGGAATTCTCCTGGTATAAGAGGGTGTTGTCAGCACACAAGGGGATCTTATTTAATATCTACTGAACCGACACTCCCGTGATGTCTGTCGCTTCCCTGACAGCCTGCGCAAGTGGTTCCATGCTCAGTGCAAATAAAAGGGGGGATAGGGGACACCCCTACTTTGTGCCCCTTTCAATGTCAAAATACTCTGAAATCGTGATATTGACATGAGCTCTGGCTTTTGGCTTGCGGTAACAGTAAGAGACCCATTTAAGAAAATGATTCCCTATTCCCATACGTTCCATTACTGTTAATAAATATATCCAGTTGAGGTGATCAAATGCGTTTTCTGCATCTAAAAAGATTGCAAGCTGTGAAGTGGAGGTAGGAGATTTATATACTAATATATTTAACAATTTTCTAATATTGTCAGAGAGGTGATGGTGGGGAATAAAACTGGTTTGGTCTGGATGTACTAATAATTCAATGTATTTTTGTAGGCATAGAGACAGGATTTTGGTCAAGATTTTGAAATATTGGTTGAGTAAAGAGATTTATTACTCCATTTTTTTTTATTCATGTTCCGGATTTGAATTTGTGGTTGGTGACTGTGCACTAGACAATCCCATAGGTTTCTACCCCTCCTATATGATATCCTCAAAGGTTTTTCTAGGAAGGGTTTTAACTCTGGTATCCCTTGTAATGTTGTCGGATCATTCTGTATCATATCCACAAGTTCCTTCGTTCCCCCACCATAGGTGGTCACAAAAGTAAGCGGTTGCCCCGCTTTTTTCTTTTTGTTTTTTGGAAAGAGCAATGACTCCCTATCAGTGTTCTCTATATGTTGGATTGCTCATTCCAAATCAGACCCACGGTACTCCCTAGCTCAAAATGTTTCAGTAAGTTCCATGACTCTTTTATTGTACAATTCTAGACTGGCACAGTTTCCGTTTTATGTGCATGTACTGGCCCTTTGGTAAATTTCTTACAGTGTGTGCTGGGTGACAACTCTCGGCATGTAGTAGGCTATTCCTATCTGTGGATTTGATGTATAAATCACTCAGTATAGTGCCATTGTGTTGTTTAATGATAGTCAATTCCAGGAAGTTGACAGTGAAGAGGTCAGCTGTCACTTTAAATTTCAGATTGAGGTTACTCCCTTCCAAATATATAAAAAATGTTCTGCAAGCTCCTGTCTTGTGCCCTTCCAAATTATAAACACATCATCAGTAAACCTTTTATACACATCTATTTTGTCTATAAATGGATTATTGGCACTGTAAACTGATCTCTCCTCCTACTCCCCCAGATATAGGTTTGCTAGGCTAGGTGCCAGAGTGGCACCCATCGCTGCAACCCTCATTTGTTTGTAGTTCCTTCCCATAAACATAAAAGTATTGTTTTTCAAAACAATATCAGTAAGCCCTGTAATCATGTTAAATTTATTCTGGGGAAACTCAGTGGGTGGGATATTCAGGAATGCGCCAGACAGTGGCGCAAGGCCAGCACAGCGAAAGTCCAGTGCGCCATGGTGCATTGAGCCCAATATTCAAAGGTTTTGCATGGTGACCTGCGCCAGCGCAACATGACTGAATATTGCATGGATGCACCAGAACGCAGTCGGGGTGCACCAGGGAGCAACCCAACATGTGCAATAGCGCAACCATGGATGCACAAGGGGCCGAGGAAGATGCACCAGGACACATATGGACCAGCCACAGGCACAGCAAGGAGCAATGCACCAGGGAGGAGGGGGTGGCCACCAGGGAGATGGTAATGCCAGTCAAGAGGCACAGCCAGCCCACGATGGAACACTGCCCAAGGAGAATGGGCACATAGCTGGCCCCCGCCCATGTGCACCACAGCGGTGGACTTAGGAAGGGTGGCACCAATGGCCATGGGTGGACTGCCACTGGCCACCCCCCACTGGATGACACGCACCATGCTACCAGGGCCACAGCCAGCAACACCCACACAAACGGCACCCAGCACATACGCCACACAACCCGAACTGCCAGCCCATGGCCACCCCAGGGCACAGCCACCGACCAGTGGGTGAACACCACCATGCATAGCCCCAGAACAACACAGGCGCACCACACAGCCACCCAGCACACCACTGCAGCATGGCTCCACACGCCAGCCGCAAAGCAGATCTGAACACAGATGGGTAACTATATAAAAGTTGTATTATATAACAAATAAAACAATGCAACAGGGAACAAGATAGGGGAAACTATATACAGAGCAGGATGAAGGCAGGGAAGAGAGGTATGGGGGCAGGGAACAGGGCTATACAAAGGGACAGGGGAGGGCTTGGGAAGGGTGGACAGGTGAAGGCACAACTGGTGCAGGCCCGACAGGCCCTACGTGTGGCCTCATCCTGCTGCTGCCTGGCACTGTCCCCACTGCAGGAGCCATTGCATCAGTCGTGCAACCTCCAGTGTGGTGGCAGTGATGGAGAAGAGTCTTCTCAGGAGGCGGCAGTAGTTAGCCTGTCGTGGACTCCGAAGGACGCCTATGGCAAAGGAGGGAACACGTGATCAATGCATGTCCAGGACACCCCAGAGCATGTACCATGTGCAGCGGACAATGGCGACATTTGCCCCTGGGGTGGCACCCTGACCACCTGCAGTGGGTGGGCCCACAACTGCCGCCAACCCGGCATGCCATGGCTATGCAAAGTGCTGGACACCACCACCCATGGACCAACCGCCAGCAGTGTGGCAGGCAGGTGGCATGGTACAGCAGTGGGACTGCAGTGGCACAGGTAGCAGCTGGATGCACCCACAGCCCACCAGCAGCAGCCACACACATGTGCAGTGGCCACAGCACCATGCACACCGCGGGGAGATCACAGCTGCGACGGCTCAGCACACACGGGGCCATGGCCTCCCCCACCCCCACTGCCCACCCTGCACAACAATGTAGTAATGCACTGTGCCTAGCTGCATGCCATTGTGCTGCCCATGCTGGTCCAGCGGCTCCACCCATCTGACCCACATGCCGAGCCATGAGTCCTGTGGCAGCCTGCTGTGGCCTGCTAGGCATGCCTGCTGCTCTGGCTCTCCTTCTGTCCTCAGGGCCTAGAAAGGAAACATAAACATGCACACATCAGTACACAGCAACACCACATGCCCACCGCCCTCACCCCCTCCGCACAGAGTGCACCCCAGCCCGGCATGGCTATGGTGCGGTGGCGCAGCATACCCAGGGCAAGCAGCCACAGGGCACGCAGCGTCAGTGCCCTCCCAGGATGGCATGCAGTCCTGCCAGCCCCATGGAACACTGGACATGCACAGATGCAAGCAGAGCACACTTACCTAGCTGTGGCATGGCCCCCCGACGGACATGCGCCTGCACTGCCCTAAGCCCCTCCTGGTCCCGCCTCTGCAGGTCACCATATCGGTGGCAACACTGTTCCCTGCTGTGCCGCACACCTGTGACCTGCTCAACTCCATCTGCCACCTGCTGCCAGACCTCCGTCCTAGGCCTGGCAAGGGGCTGTTGCCCAAACAGGCAGCCTGCATGGGGATGCCACCTTGGCCACCAGATTCACTAATTCTATCTGGCTCCAGTTGGGAGCCCATGGTTCTGCATGGTGCAGCATGTCTACTTCACCATGTAGCAAACCAAAATGGTGCCCTGTAGTGCATGAGCTCCACATGCTCAAGACGCATGCCTCGCTTGGAGATGCACTTCCCTCATCAATCACGCATCCCTGGGGATGCGTGGTATGGGTGTGGCCACACTGGCACGTGGGGCAGAGGTCCTTGGGGGGCATAGGGCAGGTCAGGGGTCTGCAAGCGCACTGTGTGCAAGTGCGATATTGGGACCATAACACATGGTGAACAACAGGGGCCTGTGGGTGCCACGGCCTACAGGCTCTATGGCGCCCATGCGCTATAGGGCCAATGGCACTCTAGCACCATGAGACCTATGGCACCCAAGCGCCATAGGCCCTATAGCACCCAAGCGCCATAGGCCCCCATGGTGCCCAAGTGCCATAGGCCCTAAAGTGCCCGAGTGCCATAGGCCCGATAGCACCTGAGCGTCATACGCCCTATGGCAACCGAGCACCATGTAACCTATGGCACACCTAGTGTATGCTGCACAACTGGCATAGGCACAGGCTGTGGCGCATGCGCACTGATGGCCGCACTGTGCATGCCACAGTATTATGTCATGACTTTTGCCAGTGCAAGATCATTGCGCAAGGCGCAACTTCACGATATTCAGCTGGCATATGCAGATTAGCTCACAGCATATCCATGGCACACTGGGGGAATTAGCATCTCATTACAGTTGTGCATCGGCTCATTTGCACGCAATGTGCTACAAAGGGGGACTGCACAGGACATGGACCGGTATTGCAGCCATTTATGGTAAGTTGCGACAGCTGAGGGGACAGACAGCAGAGCAGGATGGGTGGCAGGAGTGGTGTGCTGCAGCCACTGACCACATGTCATTGCCCACAGGTAGCAGCATGTCCGAGCGAGAGGAGGGCGAGGAGCATGGGCCTGCATGCAAGCGCAGGCCCAACTTTACGAAGGTGGGAGCAGATGCCCTGCTCGAGGCGTACCTCAACAGGGAGCCTCTGCTGAGTGGCGCAGCTAGCACACCCCAGGCCAGGTCCACAGCCTGGGAGGAGGTGGCGCAGGCCGTGAATCATTAGGGTAGCCACCAGCGGTCAGCACAAGAATGCAGAAAGAAGGTCAGCACTGACAGGTGCAGGATCAAGGAGAAGATGGTGGCCATGGGTGGGGGGGTCAGGCCGACATGCCACAGCTGACGCCGCAGGAGGAGCTGGTGGTGGCCACCATGCAGTGCAGCGCAGTTGAGGGGGTACCAGGCGGTGGCTTCCAGACCAGTGGGAGCCCATCACTGCATGGTAGGTACAGCGGCATCAGGGTTGGGGGGTGGGGGCCTGTGCATCGGCGGCATTAATGCGACTGTTTTCCCTTTCAGCACCAAAATGCCAGCATGCAGTGGCAGGGGGTGGTGGTGTCTGCTGTGGGGCATGCCCAGCCCTGGAGGACCAGTCATCCACCTCCACTGGCATCCGGGGGCCCAATCGGCTGCAGCACACCACCGCTGTCCAGTCGGATGTCCTGGGCATGGTGGCGGACGAGGCCCTGGCTGTGTTCCAGAGGGACACCAGCCATGGCATGCAGTGTGCAGAGACACAGATCGGGACTGGGTCCGACACTGATGACGTTGCGACCATTGTCCTGGACAGTGGGGGTGTTGTCGAGGGGGAGACACCCATATCATACACCATCTGAGGGTGTCTGAGTGCTCTTGGGTGGGACAGTATAGTAGTTTTCTGTACTACTGTCAGTTCATTTATGGCATGGGATAGTGTGGGGGGCCCGAGGGCTATGGGTGGGACAGTGTGAGATCTGAGGGTTCTGGGGTAGTAGTTTATGTGGGTGCCTAATGGGCAAATGCATGCCAGCAGTCTTAACCTGTGCACGGTGGTAGCAATAATCAATGTCACGGTGTACAATGCTTGTACAGAAGTATAGTATTTATTGTGCCAGTTGTGGAAACAAACAGCATCCTGGTGTATGCATTTTGTTGGTCTGCACCCCTGAATGTTAAGCATTTTATTCAGCCTCCTGTCCTGTCGAATGTAACAGGATTAAAAAGGAAAAATGTAAGTAAATTGTTGAACCTGTTCATAAAAGTATAGCTTTTTGTGACTCCTGTCAGGTGTAACAGGGCCTCCTGCTGTCTAATGAAAAAAAAAAAGTCCAACACGTGTATTAAAGTGCAACACGAAGGTAAAACTAGATGAAAAATTTACGAGACAAGAAAATACTGTACTGCTGTATCGTGAAGGAAATCAGTGATCACCCAACTCAAGTGTGGGGCTGGTGCCAGTTTTAAAGTGGAACAGTCAGCACAATGGGCTCCACTAGTCCCAATGTGCACTTTGTGTGCAAAACAATTTTGGTTTACTTACTGTTTACTATTGTATATTTAAGCAATAAGCCATGAGGGGGTGTGGGTTATCAGGGGATTTACCACAGCTTGAGTGGTTTGCCCACGAGGCTCAGCCGAGTGGGTAAATTCTCGCCAGCTGTGGTAAATTCCCCGATAACCCACATCCTCCGAGTGGCTTATCGCGATTATACCAAGCTTCATTTTTTTACTATAATAAAATACAAATATTAAAGAGGTTGCTTTGTTTTTTTTTTTATTCTTATTGTATTTATTCCTATGCTGCAGAGGGTATAGATGATATACTCATCAACAGCCATTGGTTATCAGAAGATTTACAATGGTGATAAATTGCCAGTCTGACGATTTCCTTGGCTGTTCACTTATGTCCATGGTATAATGGATTATTTCACATTAATTTTCTTATTTCTTGGCTAACATTTTCTTTTACTGCAAATCTCAGAATATCCTCCCCAGCTGACATCAAAGTAGTAGACAGCAGTGGGAGATTCAGCAGCCTGCAGTGCATGTTAGAGCTTTTATTAGATCAGAGCATATAGTAAATGGGATAAAGTCTACCATGCTCTGCAGGCTACTGAATCTCCTGCTGCTGCCTACTGCTTTGATAAATACAGGGGCAGATTCTGGGACTTTTAGTAAAAGAAAGTGTCAGCCTAGAAGTAAGCAAAATCAGCATGCTATACTCTACTGTAACACAGTAAACAGTAAATAAACCAAAATGATTTTATACACAAAGCGCTCTCTTGAGTGTGGGGCCCTTGGTGGTGACTATTCCCCTTTAATTTTGTGTGTAAAAAAAATACAGCATTGGTTTACTTACAGCACCATTGTGTTAGGCCTGAAGACTCACATATTTAGAGAGGCTTTTAATTTGAGCTCATCCTCACTGACTGCTTTTAACCAAATACCGTATTTAATTTATTTATGCTGGTTATTAATTCTAAAGTTTGACGTAGTAGCAGAATGTATTGCACTATACTGTGCTGCTGTAGTTTGCTTAGTTCTAGGCTGACACTGCTGTACAGTGTCTGTTACTACATATCCCAGAATCCCTCCAGCTGACATCAGAGCATTAGCCACCAATGGGATATTCAGTAGTCTGCAGTGTATGTTAGTGCTTTTATAAGATCAGAGAATACAGAAAACAGTGTAAAGTCGAACATGCACTGCAGGCTGTTGATTCTCCCACTGCAGCCCACTGCTCTGATGCCAGCTGGGGGGGGGGGGATTAGTGTATTGCTAGTAACAAATAGTGTCAGCCTAGAATTATGCAAAAATGATCAGGTACAATCAGCTATACTATTGTACAGTACAGTACATTACACAGTACAGTAAGTAAACCAGAATGTTTTTGCACAGCTACTTTGGTAACAGCCCCAAACTTGACTCTAGGTCCCCTTCTATGCAAAACAATAGCAGTACAGTACAGTACAGAACTAGTACAAATACTCAGAATGCCCCCCAAAAAAACAACAACAAAAGTAGAGTACCTGTATGTTAAGTGCACACAAAGTAACTAACAGTCTTCAAGCAATAAAAGGGTGTTAGCAATAGAAGAAAGATAGAGTGGGATGTTTCAAGAGGGTCTGGGATAGGTCAAAAGGGAGGGCCATGAGAGGGAGGTAGGGTGGGAGGGGCAGCTGCAGAGTAGGGGTGTTAGCTGCAAAATTGAGCAGATTTGATAGACCAAATTGTCTTTTTCTGCTGGCAGCTTCGTATGTTCATAACAATAACAATCCTGTGTGTATTTTCATTGTCTGGTATATTATTTAAGATTTGTAATGTTAAGGATCAAGTTCCCCAAATTCCCAGGTTGATTGCTCCCCATGGTGTCCCTGAAGCCCAGCAAAACACACAAGTCCACCCCACTGCTGGATGTGTAATAGGATACACTGAGAATTAGGCAAAGAAAAATACAGCGCCACCCTTCATTAAAACCCAGTAGGTACTGGGACACAAAATAGTGTAATCACTAGTGTTGCATGGATAGTGCATTTGTAGATCCTACCATTATCTGTCAGATAGTGCTGGCATCCTGACTTGGATCCTACCAGATATCCTGCCAAGGAGAGATGCAGGATCCAGGGTCAGATAGTGATGGATCCTGGTTAGGATTCACGGATCCTAGGGCAGATAGTTAGGATCCAGGGCCAGATAGTGATAGATCCTGGTTAGGATCTGATGGACAGATCCACAGGCAGATAGTGAAAGTATCCAGCAGATCCACTATCCTGCTGCAAAGGGCAGGTATCTGTGGATCCAGATTTGTCTGGATCCATCTGAGCAACACTAGTAATCACAAAAGGCTTTATTCAAGCTAAAATAATTCCAAACATTAACTGCGGGTGTTGGCCATTTACAGAGACACCTTCAAGTGCCCAGGTTTCTAACAAAAGTGTAAAGTGGTTTTCAAGGGTGACTTCTGGGTGGCATCAGTGAAGGAAAAAAGGTAAACTGTATCTGGTCAGCCAATGCCTTTGTTCAGTAGTACCACACAGAAAACGTAACTTTTGAATTTCTTGCAGTATAAACTTGAAATTTAGTATACATGTTCCCCAGTTGTCCCCTGAAGCCCCCCAAGTGCCCAAGTTTCTAACAAAAGTGTAAACTGTTTTTTGAGAGTGACTTCCATGTGGTATCTGTAATGGAAAAAAATTTGACCTGTCTCCAGGATGACTGCCTTGGGTTCGCTAACACCATACAAAGGCATGCATAGGGCAGTGTAAACAACCTTGAGACACTGAAATTTGCATCAATAAATATCTGTAGCCTCCTGCCTAAGATGGACCAAGTCCAAGTATGGGTGTGTCAGCATAATCCGGAGGTGATCTCAATAGTGGAAACCTGTCTCTAACCAAAGATCCCTGACTCAGCCCTAACTCTAAATGGGTATACTCTCTTCAGACAGGACAGACTAGGAAAAAGGTGTGGATGCTGTATAGTGTATCTTAGAGACAATCTCTGGGGCTACGCCCTCCCCCTGATAGACACCAGGAAAAATACCCATGTTCTAGCCATCAGAGTATTGCTTAGAGCCCACAGCAAATCCCTTACAGTATTATTAGTCTGCATACCCCTCAGAAAGCAATCCCGTGGATTTAACAAGGTAGTTGACCATATAAAAGGCCTCCACTAGAATTGGGAAGTTGTAATCTCAGGGGAGTTCAACATCAGTTGCTGTCTCAAGAGGCAATCCAATACAAGGACACCATTTCCAGTATCAACATTTCTCAAATGGTAGATTCCCCACAAGGATCAACTACCAGACTGGGTCTAAAACACTGCTTGATTGGATCCTAATGAATCACCCTGAGAGGATTTCTGACACCTCAGTCCTCACTGATTCACTTAGTGACCACTCTCCAGTCACTTGCTACTGGTCCAACAAATGAACTAAACCCTCCACTAAAATCATCACAAGTCGGGTCCTCAAGAGAGGGCAATGAAATGCTCTCAAGTCTCACCTCAAACAAATTGACTGGTCCCCCCCCTTGACTACCTACATGATGTTGGCCAGGCATTAGATCATTTTATCACCACATTTAATGCAGAATGTGACATTTATGCCCCAATAAAAAAACATAAATTAAAGGGGGCCAACAATAAATGGATCACCCAGGTTCTGCTAGATCTCTTGGGAACTACGGACCATCTTTTTTTTTTTTGGTGGGGGTATTATTTCTCTCCTCCAGAGCTCCGGCTACGACCCCCGCCCTCCGTTGTTCCTCCCAGCGCCATCCCCGGACATCAGACCCCCTCCCTTGTGCACCCCACGACTTACCCTTCACGGCAGGGTGATGGAGAGCGACTCAACCCACCCCAACGGATCCATGCCAGGGAGGTGCTCTTCCAGGAATGGCGCCACGGGGGAACAACTTCGTGCTGCCGGGCTCGCTTTTCACTGTTTTCCTCCAGCCAGGTCATGGCGTGCATTGGCGCCCAGTGACTGGAGTGCCGCCTTGCGCTCCCACGTGCGTGCCCCAATCAGCGTCTGCCATGTCCCGCCCCCCAGCTTGCAGCTACGTGCTGTCGACCCCAGCCTCCGCAGTCAGAGCCAAGCCCAACCGCCCAAATCCCCCTCCCCAGAGATGGAGAGCAGTCCCTTGGACGCTCAATCCATCTTCTCCCCGCCAACCCACGGCAACCCATGCCCGTTCCTGAACACAGGTTGCCGGCGTGGCATGAGGTGTGACGACCAGCACCTCAACCCTCAGCGCCACCGAGCCGGCAAAGGGACCATCTTTGGCACAGAGTCAAGGCCACTGGCAAGCAGGCTGATGTCTAGCAGTACAAAACAGCAAGAAATGCCTGTACCCATGAGGTCAGGCTAGCCAAAATACAACAATTCAAAGACTGCCTCACAAAAACATGGGAGGGTGGTAAAACAAATTCTGGAACAACTTAAAAGACCTCACAAGTAAAGAAAACAAGTCCTCTTCCTCCATGCTCCTAGAGAATGGGGAATTCACTCAAGACCCCAAAACGATGGCGGACACATTCAACGTTGCATTTTCCAACCTCAGTAGCATACTCCCTCCTGACTTCCTAGATGAAGACAAGGATGACTCGGAAGATAAGAAAAAATTACTCAGTAATGTTGTTTCTTCTAATGGAGTCTTGCTATATTATGACATATGCAGTGAGTCCCAACCTTCGAACTGCTCCGGAGGTGAAAGAGTTAACTTTCCATGCCAGGCATGGAACGCTGAGCTCGAGCTCGGTTGAAAACTCTGTCTGCTGTTCTTCAAACTCAAACTGTCAGATCTTTACGAGCTAAACTCACTAAGGTCCTGTGTTGAAGCTGTAAACCTACACTAGCCAACTGGCTACTAAATATAACAACACATTTTTTGGCCCCAAAACAAAGACTCAAGTCAGGAGACCCAAAAAATGAAAAACACAACACCCAGTCACCCCAGAAAAAGAGAAAAAGGGCAGGCAGGGGGGGAGGTCATAATATAGCAAGACTCCATTAGAAGAAACAACATTACTAAGGTGAGTAATTTTTTCTTCAAACAACACAAAGTTTTGCTATATTATGACATATGCAGACTACACAGCAGTACCTCTATGGAGGAGGGACAGAACCTACTTAGAAAATAGGCTCTGAAGCGCAGCTGTGCCAAACCGAGCATCACTCCTAGCCTGGGTGTCCAGAGAGTAATGCTTGGTAAAAGTGTGAACTGTTTTCCAGGTAGCTGCTTGGCAAATCTCTAGAATGGGGATGTCCCTGGCAGCAGCCAGGGAAGCAGCTGTACCTCTGGTAGAGTGAGCCCTCAGGCCTGAGGAGGAACCTTACCCAGCTTTTCATAACAGAATTGGATACAAGAGACAATCCACCTGGCAATGGATCTTTTAGTGGCAGGTTTCCCTTTACCAACCTCACCATAAGTGAGGAACAGTTGGAGGGAGTCAAACCTGTGACCCTTGGTACGCTCAATGTAGTAACTAAGGGCTCTCTTCACATCTAAGCTGTGCAGCCTCCTCTTGCCAGAGGAGGAATGGTCAGTGAAGTACACTGGAAGAGAAATAGATTGATTAAGGTGGAAATCTGAAACCACCTTAGGCAAGAACTTCCTGTTAGTCCTGAGGACCACCTTATCTCTATGAAAGGAGATAAAATCAGGCTCCACTGACAAAGCTTGTAATTAGCATTCGTCTGGCGAAGTGATAGCTACCAAACACAGTCTTCCAGGTCAAATACTTGAGGTCTGCTGAAGACAAGGGCTCAAAGGGAGGTTGCATAAGCTGAGCAATGCAAACATTAAGATCCCAGGCAGGGGCAGGGTCCCTGAATGGAGGGTTGGTGTGAAGCAATCCCTTAAAAGACTTAGAGAATACAGGATGAGCTGAAAGCGAAGAGGGTTTACCTGCTGAAATGAAAGCAGACACAGCTGCCAAATGCACCTTTAGGATAGCTGGTCTGAGCCCCAAAGTGTTCAAATGGACCATATAATCCAGGACTGTGGGTAAATCAGCAGATTCTGGGGAAATATGTTTCCCAGAGCACCATATGGAAAACCTCTTCCATTTGGAATTGTAAGTAGCCCTGGTGGAAGGCTTCCTAGAAGCCTTCAATATATCCATTACACCCTGGGAGAGGTGTAGATCAGCAAATTCTAACTCTTCAAGAGCCAGGCCTTGAGATTGAAAGATTTGAGGTTGGGTACCAAACCCTTCCCTGAGCACAGGTTAACAGATTGTGATTCCTGGGAAGACACAGGGAAGATGGACTGCTAAGGACAGTAGGAGTGGATACCAGGGTTGTCTGGCCCAGTCTGGAGCAATCAGAATCACTTTGCAGGATTGAGATCTGATTTTGACTAACACTTTGAACAGGAGAGGGAAGGAAAGCATAGAAACTTTCCTTCCCAGTTGAGAACTAAGGCATCCAGAGGGACTGAGTCCAACACTGGGGCCTGCAGCAAAAAGGGAAGTTGGTGATTGTCTGGGGCTGCAAAAAGATCTATCTGCGGGGTGCCCCACCTGGCAAATATTACCTCCAGGACCAGGGGATCCAGTGACCATTCGTGATGGCCCTGGGAAATCCTGCTGAGAGCATCTGCCAGGACATTGTCCTTGCCTGGGAGGTGAACTGCCGTAAGGGGAGGTGTTCAGGGAGTAAGCCAGAGACCACAACTTCATTGCTTCGGTGCACAAGGCCGTAGACTGAGTGCCTCCTTGCTTGTTGATGTACCACATTGTAGTGGTGTTGTCTGTTCTGACCTGTACAACTTTGTTCTGAACAGATTTGGAAAAAGCTTGAAGTGCTAGAAAAACTGCTCTGAGCTCCAACAGGTTGATGTGGAGCAGAGATTCCTGAGGGGACCACAGTCCCTGGGTAGTGAGATCGCCCATGTGAGCTTCCCACCCCAAGAGGGATGCATCTGTAGTAAGGAATAAAGAGTGAGACTGAGTGACAAAGGGAACCCCCTGTCTCAGATTGCTCTGATCCTGCCACCATTGTAGGGCTTGGATCAGGGTTCGTGTCACTGGGATCAATTTGGTTAGAGTGTCCTTTCTTTGAGACCAAAAGGCTCTCAAATGGAACTGGATGTCCCTCATCTGAAATCTGGCTCCTTGCACTACTGCTGTAGAAGCAGCCATGTGCCCTAGGAGCTGTAGAAAATGCCTTGCTGGTCGAGAGACCTGCAGGGTGAATGAGGAGGCCAGAGACCAGGGTCATTGCCCTGTCCAAAGGCAGGAAGGCTCTGGCTTCCTCTGTGTTCAGTTCTCGCCTATGAAGGTGAGGAGCTGGACAGGCTCTAGAACTGACTTTGGAAGATTCAGAGGAAACCTAGAGAGGTAAGCAGTTGCTGAGTTATCTGAAGATGTAACTGGACTTGGTCTGGAGACTGGCCTACTATGAGCCAGTCGTCCAGGTAAGGAAGATGGCAATTTTGCCTTCTTAGGTGGGCAACTGCTACTGCCAGGCATTTTGTGAATACCCTTGGATCAGAGGTGAGGCCAAAGGGCATTGCTCTGAACTGGTAATGGCCTGAGGGCAGCTCGAACCTGGGGTACTTTCGATGGGAGCTTCTAGAAACATAGAAACATAGAAGTTGACGGCAGATAAGGACCGCAAGGCCCATCCAGTCTGCCCATTTCTTTTTCTACCTTATAAATATGCCATTAGCCTTTGCTCTGTCAGTGGCCTATCTATTCATACTCATTTGTATTGCTCCCTTATGCCTATCCCATGCCTGTTTGAAGCCCTGCACTGTATTCATAGCCACCACTTCTTCAGGTAGGCCATTCCATGCATCCACCACCCTTTCTGTGAAAAATAATTTCCTCACATTCCCCCTTAATCGGCCCCCCTCTAATCTCATGCTGTGTCCTCTTGTCCTGCTATTTTTCTTATATCTAAACATGTTAGACTCTTTCACCTTGTTAATGCCCTTAAGGTGTTTGAATGCCTCGATCATATCACCTCTCTCCCTCCTTTGCTCAAGGGTATACATATTGAGCTCTATTAATCTGTCCTCATATATCTTCTGATGCAGTCTCTGCACCATTTTGGTTGCCCTTCTCTGGACTGCCTCAATTTGGTTAATGTCCTTGTGAAGGTGTGGCCTCCAATACTGCACGCAGTACTCCAGATGGGGCCTAACCAGTGTCATATAAAGAGGGATTATTACCTCCCTCTTACGACTTGTGATACCCCTACTAATACACCCTAACACCCCCCCTAGCCTTACCTACTGCTTTAGAGGTCTGCTTGGATGATTTCAGGTCATCAGTGATGATGATGCCCAAGTCTCTTTCTTCCTTTGTGACTGCTAGCAACTCCCCTCCCAGACTATAGGTGGCTTCAGGGTTTCTCTTCCCTATGTGCATGATCTTGCACTTCTTTGCATTAAATCCCAGTTGCCACTCTTCTGACCATTTTGCTAGTTTATCCAGATCTCTTCTCATTCTGCCCACCCCATCTGGATCATCTACTCTGTTGAAGATCTTGGTGTCATCTGCAAACAGACAAGCCTTATCCTCTAGTCCATCTGCAAGGTCACTAATGAAGATGTTGAAGAGGACTGGCCCCAGAGGTACCCCACTTGTGACTAGCATCTCTTCTGACTGTATACCATTTACCACCACTCTCTGTTTTCTGCCCGTCAACCAGTTTGCCACCCAGTTGACCAACTTCTGACCCACCCCAAGCCTACCCAGCTTATTTATCAATCTTCTATGTGGAACAGTGTCAAAAGCTTTGCTGAAGTCAAGGTAGGCGACATCAACTGCTCCCCCTTGGTCCACCACTCTGGTTACCCAGTCAAAGAAATCTATGAGATTAGTTTGACAGGACCTTCCTTTGTAAACCCATGCTGTCTTGGATCCTGTGCCCCTATGGATTCCAGGTGTTGCACTATCCTTTCCTTAAGGAGTGCCTCCATAATCTTGCCCACTACTGAGGTAAGACTGACTGGTCTGTAGTTCCCTGCCTCCTCCCTGCTACCACTCTTGTGGGGCGGGATCACATGAGCCCTTCTCTAGTCTTCTGGGACCTCTCCTGTGCTCAGAGACTCACTAAACAGTTCTGCTAATGGCTCTGCTAGTTCCACCTTTAGCTCCTTAAGTGCCCTGGGATGTATGACATCAGGTCCCATTGCCTTGTCCACCCTGAGCTTAACAAGCTCTTGTATGACCCTTTCTTTTGTGAAGGGAGTAGTGCTCATCTCCCTCCCCCCTGTGTCCATGGTGCTGAGCTGTGGGCCCTGCCCTACCTTCTCTTCAGTAAATACTGAGCAAAAGTATCTATTTAGGATAGATGCTTTTACATGGTCCTCCTCCTCACATGCTCCCTTTTCTCCATTAAGCTTAGCAATACCCCTCTGGACTTTCTCCTTTCACTAATGTATCTATAGAAAGTCTTGTCACCTTCTTTTACTGTTAGGTACTAGTGTTTCCTCAGTTTGGGACTTTGCCTGCCTTACTGCCTTCCCTGCTTCCCTTAGGGCAGTTTGGTATGCCTCCTATCTTCATCCCGCTGTGTTCCCTTATATTTCCTGAAGGCCAGCCTTTTGGCTCTGACCTTTCTGCTACTGTATTTGAGAACAAAGTGGTTTCCTTCTTCTTTGCACTTCCTTTTCTGTCTAACACAATGGGATGTTCCTTCAAGTATTGCATCCTTAATGCTTGCCCACTTTGCCTGTACCCCTCACCTCGTTTTTTTTTTGCCAGGGCTAGCTTAACTCTGTTGGCCATCTTATCAAAGTCAGCTCCTCTGAAGTCCCATATTTTGCCTTGGAATGGGATGATTTAGATGTAGTAGCCAATTGAACCATACCATGTGATGGTCACTGGCCCCAGGTGACCTTCTACCTGGAGATCTGTGATCCCTTCTCTGTTAGTCAGTACTAGATCTAGAATAGCCCTGTCTCTTGTGGGTTGTTGTACCAGTTGTTTGACCCCCCCCAGGGAATCCACTATGTGTCTAGTTCTGGCAGATGTTCCTGTTGGTATTGACCAATCTGTATCCGGCATGTTGAAGTCTTCCCATTATCAGAACCTCCCCTTTAGCTGTCATGTTTTGTATATCTTCTAACAGTAATGTGTCTATGTCCTCCCCCTGGTCTGGGGGCCTGTAGACAACCCCAGTTCTTATGGCTGTCCCATTTCCTGTTTCCAGGGTGACCCACAGTTCTTCTGGCTCCTTATGTGTATTCTGAATTTCTGTAGCTTTGATATTTTCATTGACATACAGGGCCACTCCTCCCCCTTTTGCACCTCGGTCTCTTCTGAACTATACATAGCCAGGTACTGAAGTCTCCCAAGTGTGGTTACTGGTAAACCACGTCTCACTAATTGCTACTATGTCCAGTTTAGCCTCTGACATTATTGCCTGCAGGTCTGGGATCTCATTTCCCAGGCCTTGAGCATTATGTACATGATTTTCCATTGGCCAGATTTGATGTGTGTTAGTTGTTGGGTGAGGTTTGGCATTACCCTGTGCATCGTATGGGGAGACAAACCTTTTCTTACCAGGTGATGCAAATGAACTGCAAACATGCTGAATCCCTGTTTGACCACTAGCTGAGGGGAGGGTGTTCTTCCCATTCGGCGTATGGGGTGCTGCACCCTCCCCATTTGCTAGTTTAAATATTCTGCAAAGACGTCAAACTTGCCCCAATGCACTGACTCCTCCTTAGTCAGATGCAGTCCATCAAATTTAAAGAACTTCGCTCCCAGAACTGTTGCCAGTTCCTACAAATCTGTGTCCTTTTTCCTGGCACCAGCCCTTGAGCCACATGTTTAGCTCCCCTATCTCCCCTTCGCTGACCTTCCGTCCATCTGCTCCCCTCTCCCAGACTGGCAGGATCTCAGAGAAGGAGATGTCGGATGAAATAGATGATAGTTTGTCACCCAGCCTGGTCAGGTGCTCCTTGGTCTCCACAACTGACCAGCTGGCGAGATCGTTAGTCCCTATGTGAACCAGGACATCAATGTTTTCTCCTGCTTTGTGAACAATTTTAGCAATGCGGTCAGTGTCTCTCCATGCTGATGTTCCTTTGAGACATCTGACCATTACCCCTGGCTAGAGATGGGTATCAACTCCCCGAATCATGGAGTCTCCTATGATCAGAAGTTTTTTGGATTACCTGTTTGCTTTTTTTGTTTTGGTTCCTGATTTGGGTGAGTTTTGTTGTGCTAGCTCCTGTGCTGCAGTGTCCTGCTCTGCAGTGACTTCTGCCTCTTTGTTTGATTTCAGAGGTAGAGGCAGATACCTGTTTGTAGTGTTTATATGGTTTTTGGGGGTAATATGTTGGAGAGCAGAGAGTGATGGGGCACCCGATTTTCCCCTCCTAACCACCTGCCAACCTCCTGGTCCAACCACTCTCTGCGGTCGAGGTTTTTCTGTTGGATGCTGGGGAAATGACGGGTGGTTCTTATAATGTAGTTCCTCTTGAATATGAAATTTGAGGCGTGCAATCTCTGCCCATGCTGCCCGGAGCTGAGCCCTAAGATCTCCAATGGCCCAGCATGTAGGACAGTGTCCTAAATCCTGTAAGACTGTCCTTCTGAAAAGTGTTCCACAGTACCTACAGTTAATGATATCCATTCCAGATAAGTTGCTGGGTTTATAACCTAGTCAGAGTAATTAGAAGGAAAAAAAATGCAAGTAATGGTTTGATTGTGTTTTGTTTTGGTTTAACTTGTTATAACAAGTTAAATTACTAGTGCCCCTGTAAATGAGCTCACCTTGTGGATGCCCCACTGATCCGCCCCTTCCTGCTCTGCCACAGGAAATGTCACAACTGTGGTACCCTATAAAAGGAGTGTAGTGTGGGGTGGTTGGGGATGGGGGTGGGTGGCTGTGCCCTTCCTCTGCCGAAAAAGAAGAACCACGGACGAAAGAACAAGGAGGTATGAGCAGAAACAATCTGTCAACAACAAATGCAGTAACACTGAAAGCTTATCCTAATGTTAGATAAAACTGTAAAACCTGTAAAGCACCACCTATAATAATTTCAGAGAAGATATACACTGTAAGAAACACTTTGCTACAGAGAAAAATGAAGCAATGAAATGTTAGCAACAAGCAGTAGCAATCCCTGTGAGTAAAAAATAAAAACAACACCACACAGTTAATCTGCTTAGCCAAAAGAAGTCTTAATCCTTTTCCCTTGCTCTGGCAAGGTTCTCTACTGTGCCTTTCAAGCAGTCTTGGAAGGAAAGAGCTCAGGTGAAGCTAGGTGCCTTGGCCAGCAAACCAAGCCTTCTACCTAATGAGAATATGGAAGTAGGCATCCTTGAGGTCCAGGGACGCTAGCCAGTCCCCTGGCCTTAGAGAGGGGAGAAGAATAATTCCCAGAGTCACCATTTTGAATTTTGGTTTTAAAAGGTGCTTGTTTAAGTGTCTGAGATCCAGGATGGGCCACCATTCTCCTGTCTTTTTTGAGGTAAGGAAGTACCTGGAGTACAATCATTTGCCCTGGTGTAGGGGTGGAACCCCTTCCACAGCTCTGACAGCCAGGAGGGTAGAGACTTCTGCCTCTAGGGCAAGTGCCTCTGATGGATTTGCAGGTGGAAAGGATCTGGTTCTCATCTTTGGAAATTTTTGAAGCTGAGAACCAGTCCCTGACTACTACTTCCAGGACCCACTTGTCTGATGTGAGAGACTTCCAGTCCTGGACAAAGTAAGCCAGCCTGCCTCTGAGTGTAGTGGAGGTGGCCCTGGCCACCCCATCCACGGTGCCTGCTTGGCAGGGGTTTTAGGCTGAGGGGTGGAAGCAGGCCTGCTTGTACCCCGTCTGCCTCTCCCTCTAAAGAATCCCCTCTGGGCGTAAGCTGAAGAGGAGGCCTGGGCTTGGTAAAAAGGCCTATGAAAAGCCTGCCCCTGCCCCTGGAAAGCTGCCTTTGAGGAGTGGCCTGCCTTTCCTTGGCCTGTGCACTCCTGTAGGTGGTCCTATACTCATCAATTTTCTTCATGTAATTCTCTGTCTGCTTCCCAAACAGAGAATTACCCACAACAGGAAAATCCATGGCCTTAGTCTGGGTATCCTGTGACAGGCTAGTACATCTGAGCCAAGCCATTCTGCGAAGTGCCACAGATGTAGCCATGACTCTTGATGACACATCATTAGAGTCCACTGCAGCATGGAATTGCACCTTAGATGCCTCAATACCATCAGCGGCCACCTGCTCCAGCTCCTTGGCAAGCTGGCCAGGACCTGTTTTGCTAGGCTATAACAGTATCCCATCTGGATTTCTGGTATCTAGCAACATAAGCCATATAATTTGCCTGTCTGAGTCCCAAGGATGCTGCCATGTACTGTTTTCTTTGCCATGGCATCAATCCTTCTGGAGTCCTTGTCAGGGGGGTGTGAGGCCAAGGGAATATTTGCCTTGTCACAGGCTGCAGCCTGCACTACCCCAACATGGCTGCATTTTTGTGTAAGGAACTCCGTATCAGAGCCTGACAATGTGTACCTCTTGTCCATTCTCTTATCAACAGGAGGTATAGTGTGAGGAGTTTTTAGAATTTTTACTGTCTGCTTTCCAAAAGATTTATGCAAAGGAATAGACAGCCTCCTGAACTCTGGGATATCCATCATTTCCACATAGTCAGGTTCCTCTTGATCATCCACAGCTTCCTCCATAGGGAGCTGGAGGGTTTCAGCCACTTTTTTATAAAAAATAAAATGAGAAGGGGACTCAGAAAGCCTAGGAGGAGTGTGAGCGGACGCAGGTCTCTTTGTGGACTAATTGGTAGCGTGACACAATTTCAGTTGTAAATGAATGACATTTATTCACTTCTAGCTCAAAATTTCTTCATAGCAGGATAAATATAACGTCAGCGGACTGGTACGACAACAAAATAAAATAATCAGAATGGCAAATAAACTTCATCCTATGACTTTTACATGGCTTGAAAGGTGTTCTTCTCCTAACACCTGCTGGAGCAATTCACAGAGCTCCCTGGAGTTCACCTCCAGACCCAGGAGCACAATCTAAAAACTAACAATCTCAAATGACAGTCCTTTTATACAGGGAAATGATCATGTGTTCTACCTAACTCCACCCACATCATTAATGCTAAAGTAAAACTTCTTATTTAAACATAATTATTTGTTTTAACTATCTAAGTAAACAGTTTATAATTCACATACATTTATACACATATTCAGTCTATTTTATTTCAATTCCTGGCTGTTTTACAAACAGCTCTGACCATCAGGCACCGCCCCCAACAAGAGCCAGCATAAAACAAAGGAACAAAGGGCTGGTCAGCCCTATAGCTGTCCTGGAAGGGAGTGGTGCAAGGAGAGTCAGAAGCAGAAGCTGAAAATCTAAAAACACACGAACAGGTGCCCTTTCTGTAAGTGAGAACTGTACCACACAATTTATATAGTTATTCTCTGAGGTGTACAATCCCCCATATAGTTTCATAACCTGTTTACTTAAACACAGCTGCCAGGCTGTTACCAACATGTGCCTTAACTGGTTGTTTCAAACAGGGAGCTTTGAGCAGGAAGTAATTCAAACTAACCAGCCTTTTACAAATGGTTTTACAGCCCACTACAAGTGCCTTGTCCCTAGTCTTTATTTTATCAAAATATAGGAGAGCACGTATGTATGAATTAACATTACACTGACCTTCTGCCAGGGGAAGTTAAATGTGCAGTAAGCACATGTGGCATTTCAGTGCTTTTGCTTCTGTTAATATTTACAACCACTGGAGAAAATAATGACTTCCAAATAATACCGTCCCTTAAAGACTGAAACTTAAAACAGAACAGTGACTTAAATTACTTAATTTTATTTCTCCTCACTTGCAACCCATTCTTTCTCTTAGTCAAGCAGCGCCTGTATTCTGGTGTGCTACCAAACACCTCTAGAAAGAAGGACTAAAAGTGTTCTTTCAACCCAAGTAGAAACAGATTGCTGGTGCTGCTCATTTAAGCTCCAAATTAACTCAATTACCATGTAAAGAATCCCAACTACCTTTACACAAGGGATTCAGTTCTCCCTCTCTCTCTCTTTAACTGAATTACCTGGTTGGGGGGGGGGAGATTTACTAAATGACTCATTCTTACTTCTGTCCTCCCCTTTGCTTTATTTTTTTCTACCTTGCTAGTCTCCTCTACACTATCTTTTAACTTAGCCTCAATTTTTAAAGCTTAGCTTACATTTAATTTCTGATTTTACATAGTTATAGTATCAAAAGGCTTTAAGTAAAGCACCAAGCCCAAAAATTCCAGGGCCCCTAATCCATCACAGAGTCACTCTGTGACAAGGAGACACTCCTGAAGGTCTGTCTGGGGAGGTGTCCGGGTCAATGGGCACATCCAGACTTTCAAATCCACATTCACTCTCCTCATACTCCTCTTCCCCCTCCTCCGGTTCATAAAATTCCTCTAAATCATACTCTTGAACCGGTGGAACCATCCGAACCGTACGCTTACCTGACGGTGCCGGTTCAGTCGGAACCAAGCGATTGGACAATTTTAATTGTTTGGCTATTTCTTCAGTGGTTGGAGAGCTTTGGCTCCACACCAGCTGATTTCCTTGTCCTTTTGCTGGAACCGACTCCTCCGAGTCAGCTCTCCTTTGCCTGAGGAAGTCTCTGCCCTGGTCAGGGCTCCCTCCGTCTGCTGGAACCGAACTGGCTGGCCATCCGGTCAGCGGACTCTTGGCCTCCCTTTCCCTGAGCCTACCAACTCTCTTATCCAGGGTAGCTGCAGGAAAATTTTTGCAAATCTGGCAGTCTGCATTGAGGTGGTCAAACCCCAGACAATAAACACAGGTGGTGTGGGGGTCAGCCTTGGCAAAGGCTTCCCCACAGACACTGCAGTGTTGAAACCCAGTGGGCCTGGTTTTTCTTTTGGGTTTCTCAGACATAGTGCCAGTCCTAACCAAACTTGCCCATTTATGGCAATCCGCCAAGCAAGACCCTCTTATCGGTTCCCAACCGTGTCACGGGTCATGGAAAAACCCGTAATAATATACGTTCTTTTTAGAACCGATAAGAACCAGTAACCACACTCTAAAAGACAGATTAATATATTTCAAAACAACCTAATCGGTTCAAACCGAACCAATAACTGTTTACAAGTTCCACACAGAAGAATTAAATGTAAACACTATCTAGTACTTACAATACCACAGACAGAGCTTGAACCGACTGGTTGCGGTTTAAATTCGGTCAAAAAACCGAGAAAATAATACTTTAACCGACAAAATGAACCGAGCAGAAGGAGAAAATCTCCAGAGCGACTGTTCAGTGAGGCGGAGTAAAGAATCTGACAGTTTGAGTTTGAAGAACAACAGACAGAGTTTTCAACCGAGCTCGAGCTCAGCGTTCCTTGCCTGGCATGGAAAGTTAACTCTTTCACCTCCGGAGCAGTTCGAAGGTTGGGACTCACTGCATACGTCATAATATAGCAAGACTTCATGTTGTTTGAATAAGAATGCCAATAACAGGCCCACTACTGGATCCCCCCTTCTATTTTAAGGAACTCTTCCGTTCTGAGGCCAAAAAATACCTCCAACGTGCACTTGGCAAAACCAGGCATAGTAATGACTCCTTTGACCTAAAACTGATTGCCCTCACCCTTGATAAAGTAGTACTGTCACTCACAACAATACTTAATTTATCCCTCAGACTAGCACAATTCTGCAAGAGATGGAAAGCCACAGTGGTACACAAAAATGGAGACTGAGCTCTTCAAGCTAACTACTGGCCCATCTCAATCCTTCCCCCCCTCCAAGGTCCTAGAATGCATTGTCTCCGACCAATTGGTAGACTACCTTGAAAAGTATAACATCCTATGTCCCCAGTAACATATGGATTTCAGATGGCACACAGTACCATAACAGCATTGCTTGAGGACTCCAGTTTTCTTCATGAGGCCCTTGACAGAAGCCCACTTGTGGGGGCGATATATATTGACCTCACAAAAGCTTTTGACATTGTCACTCACAACATACTGCTCAACAAACTCCACACCACTGGACTTTCACCAGAAACTGTTGTGTGGTTCAAAAGCTACCTCGCTAACAGAGCGCAACAAGTGAAAATAAATGGCACTCTCTCAGACAGCAGGCAGGTGAACACGGGTGTGTCTGAAGGATCAATCCTAGGTCCCCTATTGTTCAGTCTATTCCTCAACCATCTTCCTTTAGTCTGCACCAACAAAATACTACTTTATGCTGATGCAGTCATTTTTTTCAAATAATCTGCATCCAAACCTACTCGAGACTCACCTCCAAAAAAGCATTGTCACCATTGAGGAATGGTTCTCTGCAAACTCCTGAATTGTAAAAAAACAAAGGTAATGCTGTTCGCAAACCCACAAAGTAAACATAAATCCTATCAACTGACAATACTTAACAACAAGCAAGCTCCATTAGAACAGGTGAGTACATTTAAGTACCTAAGCATTACTCTTGATAGCTCCCTATGCTTCGCCTATCACATTGACCATGTTGTTAAGGTCATCAGCATTAAAAGTTCCTTAGGGCTCGGTGCTGGGCCCCCTACTCTTCTCCATCTTTCTAAAGGACCTGCTCCTTCTCCTCCATCCACAGGTATGCTGACCATACTGTCTTTACTGTAATACTCCGGGTAATCATTATGTTCATAGTTTATACATGTTAGCTTCATCTGAATTTTTTAACACTGTAAATACGATCACATACCACTGTAAATCGTACAACTGTTGAAATGATGATCACATATCATTGTAGATCTTACAACTGTTGAAATGATGATCACATATCACTGTAAATCATGCAACTGTTGAAATGATGTTCATACCATGTACTCTCTTTTGGTCTCTGTAATATATTCTCTTTGGTCTTAGTTACGATTTTTTGTTGACTTCCAACACTGGACGTTTGTGGAAAAGGGTATTTTTGCTCACATACCTTCCAGTATACAAATAAAGATTGATTGATTGATTGAGAATTGGTCTGCTACATAGACACCATCATAGTCAGACCACTGAAGCACTGTTGCTGAAACATTAATGAAATGAGACCAATTGTTTATATTTGGTGATATTTTGATATGGTTTAAACGAATTGGGGTTTTGCATATATATATATATATATATGTGTGTGTGTGTGTGTGTGTAACCCCCTTACAAATGGGGGTTCTGAAAAAAGCCTCTATAGAGCTTGCCTAAGTGTTTCCCTGCCTGCTGGCGTTTAGCGTTTAAAGCCGTTAGATTGGCACTGTGAGTGCTGGTAGAGCCTCCACATGCAGTTTCTTTAAGAGCCGTCTGCTTGCAGACACAGTTACTATTTTTCTGGGGGGGGGGGCTGCTGTTTCCCTACTCGAAGCCTGCCTGAACTGCAGGGCAATCGCTCATTTTGCAGTCGCTAGAGGTGCAAAGGGAGCCCATCTGAATGATACGCTTGTTTTCCTGTAAACAGTTAGAGCATTCATAATATTGTAGTTTGTCTAACCTGCTTTTGTTACAGCTGGGACTCTGTGTGTGTTGCCCCTCCATTTTGGACCCAAACTGCTGTTCTGAGGGCCAATGGGATTAAGGGAGCTGTAAAATGGAGATTGCTTGGACCAACCAGAATTCGGACTCTCCTGGGAGCTGGTTTACAATGGGACGTATAGCTAGTAATTCTGGGAAGTGAAGTTCTGGACCTTGGCACCTGTATTGCACCAATGGAGAGAGTTTCTGAGTGATTGACGACTGAGTCCACCAACTGGACCGGGTGGCACCTGAAGAGAAGGCTCTGCCCTGCGACTGAGAGATCAGATCAGTTGTGACCATGAGGAGTGAAGGAGCTTTGTTCTTCTGTGTTGTATAGTTTCGTGCGGGAAGCGCGTGAGAGGCCTAAAGTCGAGCTGTTGCCATTGCCAACTCGACTCGAACGGAATCTGAGACTATGAAGAGGAAGAGAGGCTGAAAGACTGGAAACCAGGCTCACCCTGTAGAAGACTGGAAAAATTGCTGAATCGCGCTCAGTCTGTCAGGAATTGAAGCTGTGGTGTGAACTCCCGGGTGTTTGCAGTAAGTGCGATTGGGACCTGAAAGCAGCTGCCAGGTATAGTAATTTCCTTTACATATAAATGTGTGGAATGCTTGTGAGGAATAGCTAGTCTGGTTCTCTTGTCACCGTGTGGTGTAAACTGAAAGTCGAGCTGAATGTATTCGGACTGAATCCGTCTGCTGATCAGAGCTGTGTGGCCTGGTTTGTAGAATCTCATCTCCCTGCTTTGTGTGTCTGGCAAGCCAGAACCACCATCTGTGCCAAGTTTTCAGTGTGGGGTAGTGTGAGTACCAATCAGGGCATCCCCTGTTACCTGTTAACCATCACCAGTGTTTCATCTGATTCTCTTTCTTTCACTTCCTCAAAGACTGAGCCATCTGGTTCCAGATTACAATTGGGTATTGTACATATCTCTCTTACAGGGCCCTTTCCATCTGCACCTGCCGGCCAACCCCAGGCAACGAACCTGGCTAGCCCCTCAACATGGGTACCCAGAGTGTGACTTTTTAGACCCTGTAATGTGCACAGTACTGTGATTTAATTCTGCCAATTAACCTGATTGCCTCCTTCCATGTATTAGTCCCCCTAAATAAACCAGATTTGATGTTGTTAAACTTTAACTGTCTAAAGTGTCAGTACCTACATATCAAGCATTGTACTGGTTTGTATATGTTGATTGGCCTTATTTTACAGGGGGCCCTCCGAGATGAACTGTTGAATTGGTCTCGAGGGTAAGTGGTACCTTATGATTGGATCCAGTGTACATGTGGGGCATTGGCACTGCAATTCTGGTGTGTTGTGTGGACCATTAGAGGGAACAAAAGGGGGTCTCAGTGTCCCAGAGGGCTGTGATCAAACTCGACCAACCATTACCAACCCTGACCTCTGGGTGGAGGCACCCGCCATAGAACCTAGGCCCCTCAACCTGTTGGTGGTCCAGCAGGCAGGGGTAGTAGCCCTTGGGATAGCGCCACCTGGGGGTTACATATAGTATCAATTAATATTACAAGGTACTGTAGGAGAAAGCTTGCAGATCACTAAGGCAGCTAGGCTAGCTAAGGCCGAATACTTCTCAATCACCTTCCACACTAACCTAAGCTCACATTCCAAATTTTGGAAAGTAGTCCACGACCTATTCTCCCCTCCCTCCCCAATCATTAAAATAAATTACTCTCTTGTAGTCAATCATGCTACAGTGGGCAAGGAATTTAACTCATACTTCACTTCATGTGCTTCAGCTCTATTATCGTCCCTCCCCCTCCCGCCCTCCTGATGCAACCCCGCCGAAAGTGACAGCCACAAAACTCGTGAGGACAAACATTTCTCTTTTTCCTTGGTCTCACCTATTGACACCCTTACAGCCCTGCTATCTATTAACCCATCTAAAGGCAGCTACCCTGATAAGCTTGCCACAAAGCTTCTCTACCTCTCTGCCCCTGCCATTGCCCACCCCCCCTCTGAGATTTTAAACCTCTCCTTCAAGACAACTGATGTCCCTATGGTCTGGAACCGCACTGTTGTTTTCCCCCTCCCCTGGGGGGGGCGACTCCACCTCCCCAGGGAACTATCACCATGTTTCATTGCTCCCTACCCTCACAAAACTCCAGGAACGTCTAGTTCTCTCCCAAATTTCCTCTTTTTTCTTTGCGTCTAGTTTCTTTACCCCGTTCCATTCTGGGTTTAGGAAAAACTACTCCTGCACTACCTCCCTACTCAGGCTTACGGACACAATCCTCACCGGAAGGGACAATGGCCTGATCACCTCTGCCATCTTTGTTGACCTTGCCAAGGCCTTTGACTGTTTCCCACTCCTTGCTTATTCATTCCCTCTCTTCAGCCGGACTCTCACCTTCTGCTACAAACTGGTTCCAGCTCTACCTTTCAGGGAGGATGCAATCAGTAAGAATCGCAGACTCCTGCTCCCCTCCTCATCAAATCAACACCAGAGTTCCTCAGGGCTCAGTGCTGGGCCCCCTACTCTCCTCCATCTTTCTAAATGGCCTGCCGTCAGCCTGCTCCTCCTTCCCCATCCACATGTATGCATGTGATACTGTCTTGTTCACCTCTGGCCAGTCTCCCTCTGATGTGGAAGCCAGACTACAGCTTGATTTCAACAAGCTCCAGCACTGGCTTGCCTCCCATCAACTCTTCCTAAATGCCAAGAAAATAGTCTCCATGACCTTTGCCACTAGGCAGAGACTTGCTCAGCTCCCTGTTCTGCCCACATTCCACACCCTGGATAGGACAATGCTTGAGGACACTTTCTCATTTAGATACCTTGGGGTTTGGTTGGACAAACACCTCAGCTTCTCTGGTCACATCAACACCATCATGAAAAAACTGCACCCCAAGCTTGGTGCCTTATACAGGAACCGTAACTGCATCCTCTTACAGCCAGGCATGGGAGTGTCGAAAAGATGATTCTACCCATTTTCAGCCACTGTGATGTAGTTTACAGTGCTGCTCCCAAATCCACCTTATCCAGATTGGACCCCCTTTTAAACTCTGCTGCTTCACCCTAGACTCTCCTATACTTACTCACCACTGTGACCTCTATCACTCTCTCTCTTTCCCTTCCATTACTAACAGGTGCCTCTTTCACTGTGCCAAGCTGATCTCAGAATTCTTGCTTGGCTCTCTTCCTCCCTACCTATCCTCTCTCTCTCTCTACCCCTTCCCCTCCTGCATACTCACTAAGATCCTCTAACTCACGCACCTTTGTAATCCCCCGATGTTCCACTCTCACTGGCCAATCTGCATTCGTACATCATTTCCCCAAAATCTGGAACTCTCTTCCCCAACAAATTCGTCACTCATCCTCCTCACTTTCCCTCTTCTCTGCCTTACACAACTATCTCACCTCAAACTGTTCCTGCTTTTCTCAGACTTAACGTTCAAATCTCTTATCGCTTGTATTTATCCCCAGTACTTGAGTCTGAATATTATATGGACAGAAGCCCGTTATTCAAATTAGCATGCACTTTATTACAAGGTACTGTAGGAGAAAGCTTGCAGATCACTAAGGCAGCTAGGCTAGCTAAGGTCAAATACTTCTCAATCACCTTCCACACTAACCTAAGCTGACTTTCCAAATTCTGGAAAGTAGTCCACGCCCTATTCTCCCCTCCCTCCCCCAATCATTAAAATAAATTAATTACTCCCTTGTAGCCAATCATGCTACAATGGGTGAGGAATTTAACTCATACTTCACTTCATGTGCTTCAGCTCTATTATCATCCCTCACCCCCGCCCTCCTGATGCACCCCCCGCCGAAAGTGACATCCGCCAAACTCCTGAGGACAAACATTTCTCTTTTTCCTTGGTCTTTCCTGTTGACACCCTTACAGCCCTGCTATCTATTAACCCATCTAAAGGCAGCTACCCTGATAAGCTTGCCACAAAGCTTCTCTGCCTCTCTACCCCTGCCATTGCCTACCCCCTCTGAGATTTTAAACCTCTCCTTCAAGACAACTGATGTCCCTATGGCCTGGAAGCATGCTGTTGTCCTCCTCCTCCCGGGGGGGGGGGGCGACTGCACCTCCCCAGAGAAATATATCACCCTGTTTCATTGCGCCCTACCCCTCGCAAAACTCCAGGAACATCTAGTTCTCTCCCACATTTCCTCCTTTCTCTTTGAGTCTAGTTTCTTTACCCCGTTCCATTCTGGGTTTAGGAAAAACTACTCCTTCACTACCTCCCTACTCAGGCTTATGGACACAATCCTCACCGGACTGGACAATGGCCTGATCACCTCTGCCATCTTTGTCGACCTCGCCAAGGCCTTTGACTGTTTCCCACTCCCTGCTTATTCATTCCCTCTCTTCAGCCGAACTCTCACCTTCTGCTACAAACTGGTTCCAGATCTACCTTTCAGGGAGGACGCAATCAGTAAGAATCGCAGACTCCTGCTCCCCTCCTCATCAAATCAACACCAGAGTTCCTCAGGGCTCAGTGCTGGGCCCCCTACTCTTCTCCATCTTTCTAAATGGCCTGCCGTCAACCTGCTCCTCCTTCTCCATCCACATGTATGCATATGATACTATCTTGTTCACCTCTGGCCAGTCTCCCTCTGATGTGGAAGCCCACATTCCACACCCTGGATAGGACAATGCTTGAGGACACTTTCTCATTTAGATACCTTGGGGTTTGGTTGGACAAACACCTCAGCTTCTCTGGTCACATCAACACCATCATGAAAAAACTGCGCCCCAAGCTTGGTGCCTTATACAGGAACCATAACTGCATCCTTTTACAGCCAGGCATGAGATTGTCGGAAGATAATTCTACCCATTTTCAGCTACTGCAATGTAGTCAATGTAGTCTACAGTGCTGCTCCCAAAATCCACCTTATCCAAATTGGACCACCTTTTAAACTCTTTCTGCTGCTTTGCTCTGGACTCTCCTATACTCACTCACCACTGCTACCTCTATCACTCTCTCCCTCTCTTTCCCTTCACTTGCTAACAGGTGCCTCTTTCACTGCGCCAAACAGATCTTAGAATGCAGGCTTGGCTCTCTTTCTCCCTACCTATCCTAGAGCTAGCTACGTAAACACAGCTGTTTGGGCAGGAAAAGAATGAGAAAATACTGAATAGCCTGATGAAATTAAAAACAGGAAGCTAAGGTAAGAAAAGTGAAAAGCCAGAGCTACAGATTATTAATATAGAATGTGGAAACTAAATAAGGGAAGACAGAAACAGGGAGATAGAGAAAAAAATCACAATGACCCTACAGACAATGCATTTTTAAATGTTTATATATTGCTTCAGGACACTATTGCATTGGTAATGGTACAAAATGGATGGGTGTATTAGGGATGTGTGGGCAAAGCAAGTTTTAAATTTACTGCATCTTAAGCAACAAGCATTTATCAATGCCATTTGTTGTCTTGCTGGCATTGGCATTGGTAGTGCGGGAGTTAGAGAGATGCATAAAAGGAATGGCAGTGAAGTATTGAACTAATGCCAACCCCCCCCCCACCCTGCAGAGAATGACAGGCATTGGGGTGTGCCTTTGGGTCATCGGCCATAACGCTCATGCCATTTCACCTCACCCTATCCTGCAGACACCAACAAATGTTGCATTGTGCCTTGGGGTCTTCGGGCCTTACGCTCACTCCATTCCATAAGGAAATATGTTGAGATGGGAGCAGTATAGGAGAATAGGGTGAACTTTGGGGCCGAAGAGTCCAAGGCACACCTTGATGCCTGTCACTGGTGGCTGCAGGGTTGGGGTGGGGGTGGAATGGTGTGACCATTACAGCCAACAATCCCAAGTCACACCCCTGACGCCTGTCAGTCTCTACAGGGTGGGGCATTACGGTTGGAAAGCCTAACACCCTGGGTGTTTCTTGGTATTTTCACTCCAAATTTTCATCATGAACAGCGGCACTATCAGTTTGTTAGCCGGAAGGTGATTTTACACAGTGACTGTGCCATTTGGCGCCACAGGTGTGAAAACACATTTTAGGCCGCATGTGAAAAATGACAGCTGTACTGTTCATGAGGAGGTGTAAAAAAATGGCAATGTTGAAAATCTGGAGTGAAAATATGAAAAATTGGTGACGTCACGAGCGCGTGTAGAAACTGTGCAACACATGCTCGTAACGCAATCATTTTGGGAATTTATTTTAACCAAATTTTCAACACAGGCATTTTGGGACCTCCACTCATGAACAATGCCACTGTGATTTTGTTAATCTGTCCCAAACGTTGATTTCCCACAGTGATAGCGCCACTTTGCGCCACATGTGCGAAAACACATTTTGGGCAGGATGTGAAAAACAACAGCCATACTGTTCATGAGGAGGTGTAAAAAAAATGGCAATGTTGAAAATCTGGACTGAAAATATGAAAAATTGGTGAAGTCACAAGTGTGCGTAGAAACTGCGCAACACACACCTGTAACGTAATTATTTTGGGGATATTTTTAACCAAATTTTCAACACAGGCATTTTGGGACCTCCGCTCATGAGCAGTGTCACTGTGATTTTGTTAATCTGTCCCAAACGTTGATTTCCCACAGCGACCACGCCATTGTGTGCCACATGTGCAAAAACACATTTCAGGCAGGATGTGAAAAATGACAGCTGTACTGTTCATAAGGAGGTGGGAAAAAAATGGCAATGTTGAAAATCTGGAGTGAAAATATTAAAAATTGTTGATGTTATGAGCGCCCATGGAAACTGCGCAATGTACGCTCGTAACACAGTCATTTTTTGGAATTTTTTTCACCAAAATTTGCAATGTAGGCCTTTTGGACCCCACTTCATGAACAGTGGCACTGTCATTTCAATAATCTGTCCTGAAAGGTAATTCTGCAGAGTGACTACCAAATTACCTTTCAGGACTGAATAACGAGATGACAGCGCATGTGTTCATGAGGTGGGGTCCCAAGAACCCCATGTTGAAAATTTGGAGCCAAAATTCAAAAATATGGCTGTGATATTCACGTAAGTTAACCCCCCCACCCCCATTTATACCATTATACTGCTTACTGGTATTTCATCATTTTGCAGTTTGGCTTTGAAAGTGCAGACATGTTCCCTCCACGAAGATGCAGCACCGGACCTTCAAAGGTAAGTATGGGGTGAGGGGGGTGTGGGGAGGTGAGAGTCTGCAGAGGGTGGTGCGGTTAGGGGGAAGGGGAGGCACCACGAACAATGGACTGTTTTCTTTTTTTCAGGTACACAAAAAAACAACAGGACCTTGTGGGACCATTTTGTTTCTTTACAGATGAATTAAAACAAATTTTGGGCACACTGGGGTGGGCTCCCAGTGTGTCCAATGACTTTCAGGGGGGACCTGATATTGGCAATACTGGGGTGGGCTCCCAGAGTGCCACACAATGGGGGTGGACTGGGGGGGAGGAACATGCCGATGAGGTCAGCTTTCTCTTAAGCGGCACACTGGGATGGGCTCCCAGTGTGCCACACAATGTAGGGGGGGTGGCGGACATGCCGACACGTGGATTGTACCCCCGATGTCGGCCTTCATTTGGGATTTTGTTTTGGCGGCAGGACTCGCTGCCATGTTTACTGAAATGTTTCACCAGCAAAGGCACGTAGGGAGGCGTGTCATCTGTGCCGCTGCATGACGAACTTGTCTCTGATTGCAACGGCACGTTTGTTTCAAGTTGGTGGCACTTTGCATAAACTTGTGTCAGTGCTAGCATACTGGCTAATTGGTGAATGAGGGATGCACCTACTAAAGTATGCACTGCATTTGCCAATGCTGACACACCTCTGCATTTCTCATACTACCCCAATATGTTGTTTGTGCGTGCATACAAACCAACATAAAAATGTCACTGAGGGACGAGTCAATGTACCCAAAGAGCACCTATGCAGCTTCAAAGTTTTTTTTTTAAAGGCATACATAACTTGACCTTTCAATACAGCAGTCAGAGTAATCAAATAACTATTTGAGGATGGGACTTACTAAAGTGAATGAAGCAAACATTAGCTCTGTGTAACTGATCTTACACTTCCCTAGTCTGACAGCCAGCCCCAGTGTATCAACATTCTGTGATTAAATTGTTTGCATTGTAAACACTATCCCTTTCCTTTCAGGGGGTGCTATAAAGGGCGAGGGTGGGCTACACTGTATTTTAAAACTAGGATCAGACAAAGCTGTTGATGGGGTGGGGGGCAGGATCATGTAAGGGAGAAGAGAGCAAATCTTGTTGCCATTAGGTGCAGGGCGGGGGTAGGTTGCAGAGAGAATTACTACCATTAAAGAGCTGGTGACATGTTCAGGCAAACTTTAATTGAAAAGCGCATGCCTGTAGTTCGGTGGGGGAAGAGCTCCTAGCCCACATCCTACATAAGGCATAGGGCACCGCCACTCTGCTTAGAGCGAATCGCACTCGCTGTGCTCACTCAGTGCTGCACGCTGGGGCTGGTTCTTCTCCCTCTGCCTTTTTCCCCGTACCTTCTCTGTTTGGCTCGGCCCTTTCTCTGCTTTGTGCCCCCACCCACCATTTTCCCTGTTCTCCTCGTTCCTGCTCGTTGTTCCTCCCCCAACCCTCTCATTTACCTTCTGGCCCAGATATTCAAAAGGGTTGCGCCATGCGCAACAGAGATGCACCAGCGCAAGTCTGAAAATGCGTCATTGTGCGATATTCAGTGGGAGACAGCTGCGCCACTCAAGTTGCAATGCGCAAGAGCACAATGGTAATGAATGCATGCGCAACCATAGGGGGAGGAACCATGAATAAATGGCACAATGCGATATTCAACCGCATGCGCTAACCGCAATAGGGGAGCAAGCAGAAGTTGAGCAATAGCAGAAATGATCCAAAATAAAAAGGAACAAGAGAGAGGTGCAATAATGCTACAGGGAAGCCAGAGGTGGGAGCAAGGTGACAGCAACAGGAAAGAGGGTAGCAGTGAGTGGGACTGGGTAGGAGCAGGACAGGGCACACCTGGGAACAAACAGGAACAGGACAGGAGTGGGGAGCCTGTGCCACTGTGCAGGAGAGACAGGGAAGTGCCACAGTGGACTGAGGGCAGTTGCAGTAGGCAGGACAGCCAAAGGCTGGAGGTGTACCTGGTACAGAAGAGCATCACAAAGGACAGCGGGGGGAATGGGATAACAGCTGCCGGTGGGGGGGGACTCCAGCCAGGGACATGGCCAGTGCCACCTTCCAGATGGAGGCGGTAATGAGGGGTGTGAGAAGGCAGGCAATAGGGGGGCGCGGCTGTGGAAGGGCCCATCGGCGGTATGCCCCCAACAGGCGGTATTGAGCCCGCACCACCTTTGAGCACTACAGTGACATAGAGATTGTGGGCCGGTACCGCCTGAACCGGGCGATCCTGAGGCGGCTCTGTGAGCTGTGCAGTGATGAAATGCAGGCACCCACATGACGGAGCCATGCTCTCAGTGGAGATAAAGGTGACAGCTGTCATGTGCCTGCTCACCACGGGCACCTTACAGAGACCAACAGGGGATACAAAAGGCATTACCCAGTCGGCCGCATCACGCCTACTCACACAATTCCTCAGCGCACTGCTGCCACATGCTGCGGAGTACATCCACTTCCCCAGCACACATGCGGAGCACACAGCACACATACAAGAGTTCCACAGGGTAGCACGTATGCCTGGCGTGCTTGGGGCCATTGACTGCACCCATGTGGCCATCTGCACGCCACCTGGCCCGGAAGATGTAGCATACATCAACAGAAAGGGCTATGCCAGCATCAACTGCCAGGTGGTGTGCGATGCCAGGGGGTGCATAACCAATGTCTGTGCCACGCACCCTGGGGGAGCACATGATGCCTTCATCTGGCACCAGCCTGCACTGTGCCACAGGTTCAAGAGTGGGGACATCCCCACTGGCCACCTAGTGGGTGAGTATGCACATCACGCAGGATGACATGGGCATCTGGGGGGGTGCATAGTCAGAGGTGCCATGGGTACCGGCCTTGACGGCCCATGGCAGAGCAATGCTGAACACCATACTAATATCCACCTTCTACACACAGGTGACAGTGGCTACCCACTCCATCCCTGGCTGCTCACACCATACTGGTGCCCAGCGACCCTATCGCAACAACAGTACAATGAGGCACATGCCACCACATGCAATGTCATAGAGCGGATGTTCAGGATGCTGAAAGCACGTTTCCGTTGCCTGGACACGTCTGGCGGTGCCCTACAGTACAACCCCTCGAAAGCCTGTGGGCTATTCCTGGCCTGTTTCATCCTGCACAATATGGCCAACGACTGTGGGATAGCTGTAGAGGTCAAAGAGGGGGACAGCAATGGGGACAATGAGGACGCCAGTGAAGATGGTGATGGGCAGCCCCCCTTGGGCGAAGGGACCCCCACCTGATCCGGATGTTGCAGCTGCACTGGGACACCATCACAGAGGAGCACTTCGACCAACACAGGTAGGTCATGGGGCCATGTGCAACCACCAATGGCAAGGGCACAACCCACAAACACGTGTGGACAAACCCCAGGGGTGCATGGCGGCAAGGGAATTGGCTGAGTGTGGAACCGCACACACCGTCCGGGATGGGCAAGAGTCCCAACACGACCACGTCACAGCCTTTACACACACACACACACACACACACACACACCCACCCACCCCCACAAGACATGCACAAGGGGTAGAAAGTCGCCGACCCTGACTGCTACCCTAGCCACACACAAATCCACAGAGCGACTGCACCCAGTGCCCGTCATTGTGCGTGTCTCAGACACTGGGCACCATTGCACACTGGCGGACAGTACAACACAGGCATCATCATGCATACGCCACAGCGGCCAGCAACCAGGAGGGTATGCACATGGACCGTGTGAGTGTGCAGGGCTGGGTACCCCACCCGTGCATCGCACGTTGCACAACACACTGCACACAGAGCAGCGTCAGACAGTAGCCATGGTGGGAGACAGGTCAGTCAGGCACAGTGCCACGGCCGCCACAGATGCATGGGTGGCCCCACCAAGACCTGCCAGCTGTGACAGGCTGACCATTGGCCTCATGGGGTGGCACCGACGGTCCCCCAGGGGTGACGCTGCGGGAACGAGACTGTGTTTGTGCAGGGGTCTACAGCTCACCGATCATGCCTGCGCCAGGTGTGCTCGGGATGCCCACTGCTGAACCCGGTGTCGACATGGAGAGTGTCGCACGATGCCAGGAACGCGGGGGTGGACATGACACTGTGCGGTGTCTGCGGCACATGGGCAACAAACTGTGTGCCCAATGTGGCCATGACAGCTGTGAATGCACGTGTCTGCCTGTCAAAGGCAGCAGTCACATCCTCCCGCTGCTGGGCCATCTCTGCCAGGAGCAGAGCATGGTCTCTGCTGCGCCGCTCCTCTTCCTGGCGCAGAACCGCACTGAGTGCATCCACCACCCTAACAAGCTGTGACTGCTGATCCATGGAAGCCTGGAGTAGTTGGCTGTGCTCATCAAAGAGGTCATCTGCCAGATTGGCATGACGTCCCTTATGGTGTTCCTGGCTGTGCTGGGCATCACCCCTTGATGATGGGCGCTGCACACCAGTGCCATGCTGGGGAACGTCCATATGCGGTGCACTGACACCGCCCCCCCTACACTGGCCCCCCATCACCATTGGCCAACTGCTGACACTGCCCCTCTGGCCGCCGCTTGCCGGGGCTCGCGGTGCCACCACAGCAGCCGCAACAGCCCACCGGCCTGGACCCACACCAGTGCTGCCCCACTGCTGCATACAGGCACAGGCTGGGACAGCTCTAACTGCGGACCCCTGTGGCTCTCTGCCTGAAGAGCTTGCTCCGCACTCTGGTGGTCCGCGGGAGGTCCGCCCGGCTGGGACAGCTGCCGGCGCCTCGACCGGGAAACAGGAAGAACTCTCCGTTGCTTTGTGGGGGGGGGTCCGAGTGAGCAAGTCCCCTCCCGCCCCAGTCCGACGAACAGCATACAGCATTGTGGTGCCTGCACAGGGTTTCTGGCACATCTGTGCCATGGAGGGGTTCTGGCCGTATGTACACGGCTGCCGTGGCCACATGCCGGGGGCTTGGTTGACCCGCTGTTGTGTCCCTGTGCTGGTGTGTCCTTGGGTATGGGTGGGTATTTGTCCATGCAGTGTGTTGCATCCTGTGTGGCGCATGCATCCATGCACCACTGTGGGTGTCTGCTCTGGCTAGTACTGGGACAGGGTGTGTCCTTGGGAGAGTGTGCAGGGTGCTGCGCCACTAGTGGTGGGGTCCAGGGCATGCCCTGTTGCTTGTGGGGTACCTTGTGTGCCGACTCATGGTCGGTCCCTCAGCTGTACCTCGGGGGGGGGGGGACGTGCGGGGCAGCACTGTGTATGCAGTTGTTGCATCGCTGTCTGCTGCTGCCCGCTGCAGGGTTCTCGTGGTGGGGCTGCCTTGCATGGTTCTGTGGTGCATAGGGTTGAATTGTCACAGTGGGGGTGGTGGCATGCATGGGGTGTCCTGCACTGTTGGGCGCTACTCCTGGGCAGGGTGTATGGGGATCGTAGTGCAGGGTGTGCTCTGCATTGGTGGGATGGTGTGGTACAGGGTGGCCGGACATCCATGTGTGATGATCACAGCTTGCCAGGGGGTGTGCTGGAGCACCATGCCCCGGCTGTGGGTTTGTTGCTGGTGTCCATGGGCCGGTGGTTCTTCCAGCTCTCCTCTGGTTGTGTAGTGCATGGGGTGTTGGGGGGTGATGTCTGTTCTGCTGTGTGCTCCTCTGCCCATCTCTACCATGGGTGGTGGGCCCCTGCATCCTGTCCCTGCACATCCCTGGTTGTGCTGTTTGCGCTGCTGCCCTGCTCCACAGAACATCCCTGGTTGTGCTATTGCACATCTGACCTGCGCCACTGCACATCCCTGGTTGCGCAGTGGTGCAGTTGGTGCGATATTCAGTCGAGTGCCACAGGCGCATCTTGACCTGCGTAGTGTTTGAATATTGCACCTGTTGCGCATGGGCACAGTGGACTTGCACCTGCTCCTGCTATTGTGCTACTTTGTGGTGCAGTTTGAATATCTGGGCCTCTGTGTTTTTTCTGAAGTTTTCTTTCAGCCCCGTGCCATGGCATCGCTCAATTCAGCTGGCTGTCATTCATTTCATTGAGCTCTCTTCACCTCAACATTTAGTAGCGCTCCTTTGCCATGCTCACTGCCGCCGATCCTGGCTCCCGACATTTTTTGCAGCTTTCTGGACTGGAGCATTCACCTGCACTTCCGCTGGCAGCTGCATGCCGCAGCCCTGCTCTCCAGCCTCACCTCTTGCTTCAGTTTGCTGGGGCTGGCCATCCAAGATTCGGTCTCAGTCGCTACTCCTCTTCACCGATGGAGGCACCTGCAGCTTCCGGACATGCTACAGTGCTTACTAAGCAACAGTTCGGGCATTCAGCTGGATCGCCTATAGGATGCTCGCACCCTTCTCCAACAGCTGGGACTTGCTGGGTTCACTCGTGGCTTCCTACCACTCACTCAGTTCTTCCACTGCTCAAGACAGTCCCACTTTCAGCACCCAGTGGATAACTTATGGTGGTAGTTTATGCTTGCATCAATCAGCACAGGATCCATTCATACTCTCAGTTGCTGCTGACCATCAGCAATGGCTAAGGGCACCATTTATGTCTCTGTTTCCTTTATCTCATGTTCTGTGAAGGGACCTGAGCCCCGCATGTACTCCAGTTGGGACTTATCTTCTCCTTCGTGACTTTTACCACTTGCTCTGCATGATTCTTCCTCTTGGTATGATGGCCATCTGACTAGGGCTGGACATTCATGGCACATTCCCCTATGTTACATCTCTACTGCTTCTTGCTGCTGGGTTTTGCTGACCTAAGTCATAGACAGCATGGAGGCTGTCCAGAGGAGGGCAACCAAAATGGTGCAGGGTCTGCACCAGAAGACATACGAAGAAAGACTAAAGGAGCTTAATATGTATACTCTTGAGGAAAGAAGGGAGAGAGGGGACATGATAGAAACTTTCAAGTACCTCAAGGGAATTAACAAAGTCCAGAGGGTAGCATCTTCCAGAAAAGAGATGTGCAAGAACAAGGGGCACAATTTGAAGATAGAGGGGGACAGCTCAGGTAATGTGAGGAAGTATTTTTCACTGAGAGGGTTGTGGATGCATGGAACAGCCTCCCTGAGGAGGTCGTGGAGTCAAGAACAGTGGGGAACTTCAAGAATGCATGGGACAGGCATAAGGCAGTCCTAGTGTCGGGTAAGAGGAAGTAAGCTGTTGGTTAACTAGGATCTGCAGCTTATCTGTTAGGTAGGAAAATGGGCAGACTAGGTGGGCCAAGCAGTCCTTATCTGCCGTCAAATTCTATGTTTCTATTAAGAGCCTGCCCGACTATTGTTGTCCTGCTATGGGCCTACGTGCCAGTCTCCCCTTGCTCTGCATTTTGCTGCTTGCCTCCCTCTATCCTTTCAGCTTCAGCCTTAGCATTCCTGCACCAGGCTGCCTCCATGGCAGTGCTTCCATCCTCCTAGCCTCTCTAGAGGCTAGCTTGCCTCTCGCTCCCTCTCCGCTGGACCTACATGGGGTCCTGCCGTTCCTGCTGGTCACGTGGGTGCCTGGCCTGGCAAGCTTCCCTGCTCCTTTGCTGCCCAGCGTAAGGGTTTGCGGTCTTGCTAGCCTTTGTGGGGCCTAGCTGCCACCCTCTGCTCCTTCCAATGGCTGACCTATGTGTGGTCCAGCCGCACACCATACCCCTCGTATGGGCATAGCTTGTAATCAATTCCCTTGGACACGTCCTGCCATGCTGCTTCAGTTCATTTGGATCTACTATCGCTCCCATTTCTTGTTAGAATTCTTAGCCAAGCTATTCCATAGTGCCAGTCCTATCTCATGGCTTAAGCCTTGAACTTAACCTACTTCAGTGCCATTTGGCTCATTAACTGTGGTTCAAGTTGCCAGCTCATCCGACTTTGTCTCTCACTGCATTCTGCCATCCTCGATCATCATGAATACGTTTCCACAGGACCACCGCTGCTTTCCTTCAGAGCCTGGAGGTTTGCCTATTATTGCTGCCCTGTTCTGTGCATCTATGTGCGGGTCTCCTTCTTGACACTTGTTCCCGATCTACGTGCAGGTCCACACTTATATACAAACTCATTGTTCCTTGCTTATGCAGCTCATTGCTTCATGCCTCCTGCTCTCCCAGCTTCAGTCTCAGATTCTGCTAACTCAGGAATGCATTCAACTTTGCAAGGTCTGGCTCACACTGACTGTTTTGATTTCAGCACATCAATGCTCATTCAGCTGCTCACCTGCATTTGCTCTCCCTACACCTGCTTCGCCCCATATTGGGGCCTGAAGTTTCAACTATTTCTACTCCACACCTGCCTCGCCCAACATCGGGGCCTGGAGTTTCGACTAATTCTACGCTACAGCTGCCTTGCCCAGCATCGGGGCATGGAGGTTCGCATACTTCTACTCTACACCTGCCTTGCCCTTCACCGGGTCATGGAGGTTCAGCTATATCCACTCTCCACCTACCTCGCCAGCATCGGGGTCTGGAGGTTCCACTAATTCTACCCTACACCTGCCTCATCCAGCTCGGGGCGTGGCAGTCTGTTCCTTCCCACTACCTGCTCGCCAGATGGGTTGGAGGTTTTCTGGGCTTTCTGGCTTACTGTCTACTTATTACTGCACCCACTCCTGACCAGGGGTTCATTGCTCCTCTTTTTTCAGCTTCACAGCTTGCATTCAGCTTACTTGCCTTCCAGACTTTATCCTTCCATGAATTTGCATATCTGAACTTGGACCAACCCTTCAAGATTGATTCTGCACTCACCTGGATTCAAATTACCTTCTATCAATAATTAGCTCTGGACGTTGCCATATCCAACGACGAATTGCTCAGGATCTGCTACTGCCTGCTTCGCTAGCCATTCCACATCAACTGGATTCCATTGCTCTTACCAACCTTATGGTCTTCCTCTATTGGGGTTTCAGACTAGCAATACTATATATATATATATATATATATATATATATATATATATATTGCTCATTTAGGATTACTCTCCTTCAGTATGCCCAGAAGGACGGACAGGTCAGTAGCCATGGGTCCTCAGAGGTTCCCCTCAAGGGTTTTTTTCCTCTTCTGCATGTTACTGGCCACACTCTCCGGAGCTGGAAGAGATAATCATACCTGCAATCATTATTTCTTTTTAAGGGTCTCATCCTACTCGACTAAGCATCCTTCCTATGGTGGGATACAGAGAAAGGCCAAAACATCAGTCATAACAAGTTACTCATCAGTTCCAGCATCTAAGCACCATGCATATACTATCCAGTTCACATGTACTACAATCACTGACTTGCTCATGTCTATGCTGAAGTATCTAAGCACTAATCATTTCACAGAACTAATACCTTGTAGACATTGTCCTACTTACTGGTCTGGCCTGTATACAAGCACAACCTACATCATTCAGCTATAGTACGTAGCAAAAGCACTGAGTTATGAACCACACAGAACAAAACCTAATATTTAGACACAGTCCAGCTTGTATTTCCCATTAGTGCTGTATACCTCCTCCCCATTATTTATTACTGAGGTCATCTCTATGAAAACAGGATCTTTGCTCCTGAAGAGTTTGTCTATTCCTGCTGCTTTCTCCCTACCTGAAGTCACAGAGCACTGCTTGTGAAATCACAGTTACTCCCATGGCAATGGATTGTGATGTCACAACAGAGGATTATGACTTGAAGTAGGGAGTAAGCAATAGAGGCAGATGGACTCTAAAGAAACTCTAAGGGATAAAGATCATATATTCATGCAAATTTCCTTAGTAATAAATAATGGGAAAGAGAAATATATAAAATATAAATGGAATGCAGGCAGAATTGTACCTAATTATAATGCTTTTTAAAGTTTTCTTTGAGGCATCAGTAGCTCTTTAAGAGGGATGAGGAGGGGAGAGAGAGAGCATCACTGGTGTTAAATCTGGGGGAACTGAGGCTAGGAGAGAGCACTGCTGCCATTTGGCAGGTTGTAAATGGAGAAGGAGAAAGCTTTTCTTTTACTGATTTGAGGGGAAGGGAGAGAAGAGAGCAGAGAGCCTTGCAGCCTTTTGGTCTGGGGAGGAGGAGAGACCTTTGCTGCCATTATTACAGTACCTATGGGGGAAGGGGAACTTTGACTGACTTGGAAACATAGACAGTGAGACTATAGAGACTAAAAAAACATGTTATCCACAGCCCAAAGTCAGGGGGCACTGATGGCAGAGCTTTCACATTAGGGCAGGGAGGTGCACATGAAAGAGAATGAAGAAAAGATGACGCCAAGGTAAGACAGATCACAACCAAGCTATAGATTTTTTTCAAAATGGGAAAACTGAACAAGGAAAAAGAGAAACAAAAAATTCTGAATAATCACACTGATGTTGCAGATGCAATGTATGGCAGTTTTGGGGGGTCGCAGCACATGGAGCCTCAGTGTTCACCCAAAGCCCGAAAACCCCAACTGTGGCTATGTATCGGGTCCCTGATAGGTGTTCACAGAATAGGGGAGTCTTGGGTGCTCCATGGCTAGGCTACTTCAGGCTCCCCCTTGGGGAACACCTATTTAGCTGTGTGACTGGTGCCAGCAGGTTGGGAGGGGGGATGCCTGCCAGTAGCCATTAATGATGCATACAATAATACTAAGCCCTAAATAGATTTAGATAAATACAGAGACAAAACAGCTGCTCAAAAGCATAAAACTGGATGTTTAATGGAAACTATGTAACTTATATTTATGTGGGAGAGGTAGGAGTCTCCTAACAGACCATCCTTGCAGGGTCCTCCAAAACTGTAATGCTGGCTCTGTAGTATCTATTTATTAATGTGCCTCAGAACTTAATCTTGCCACAGAACTTGACCTAACAGGTATGCAAAACTTTGGAACCCTTGCCGCAGAAGGTATGTCTACAGTGCCATAGGGAACAGGGGGCCTTGCTCACAACAGTAGTAATGGTAGAATAATCAAGACACATTTCTCAGTGATAAATCACTGGCGGCTTCAAGTAAAATGTATAAAGCAGGTCTTGTAACACAGTTAAGCTATCAGTGCAGCCAATGCCTGAGATAGGATTCCATCATTTATTACTAGATAACCTATTACCAAGTCACCCTGCTTCTATTTGTAACACCTATAAAAAACATATCTTAATCTTTTAGGCTATTCTCTGACCTCCAACTAATTAGCACATATTGGGCTAATAGCCCTTCAACCTGTATTAACTGTACCGTGGAGTATTAAAACAGGTTTCAGCACTAAACTTAGGGTATATTTTTGCAGATGTGGAATAGACTGGATCACTGGGAGGAGTCATCTAGATCTGGCCAATAGGAGCTCAGAGGCTGAAGCAGCCTTGGGAGAAGTGCAACTCTGGTAAAGATGGTGGCTGGTGCCATGCACTGTCCAGGCCATCCAAGCTCCCTCACACTCCAAAAACCAGGGCGTTCATGCCAAAAGTGAAACCCAAGCCATGTCGGTTGCCATTTTAACAGCTCAGTACTACTCGCTCTCATCTTGCAACACTGCCACAGTCAAAAAAAGTGTATTCACAGAAGAGGCCCCCTTATCATAGTAGCTTAGTCCAGGTAAACTCTGGATATTAAACTTGCCAGCATTTGAAGAGACTCAAAACATTACACCCCATTAAACCAATGCATACTGAAAAACTCAAAGTATAACCTAATACAGTAACAGTCCACTCATTCAATACTTGGGGAAAGAGTATAGCAATTTTGAGAACAAATGTAAGGAAAAAAAAAATCACAATAGTTTAAACTTAGAACAGAGTCCCAAAATAATGTCCAGTGATTGGGTAGATGACAGGTCATCTCACACTTCCATCTAGCTCCCCCACAGTGGTAAACAAAACATGCACACTAAAGAACTTGGTAGCATCCATTATTCATTTGTCCACCTCCTCAGAGGAGTGTTCCACTTGCAAGTTCTCAGTGGTAATGAATAATTTGCTCACACGGAGTCCCCAGCTTTGGGATCCATAAACAAATGCATTTTCTCTTGCACTGAGAATTGTAAGTGGGCAGGAAAACTTAAATGGAAGCGAATGTTCAGTTCTTTTAAATATCAACACTCTGCTATAATAAAAAAACTTAAAAACACCACAGTTACACCAATTATGTTTTAACTTTGTTGTTTTCTATTTTTCTGTTAGTTTTTTTTCACTGTCCCCTGCTGTTGGTGTATTAAATATTGTAGCCAATGAAGCAATTATTTCACTGAGTCTTTCAAAATGTATCTGACTCTCCCCTACTAGCTACACAATTGCTGTTTGTGACTTCACCGTCTGTTGTCATGGTGAGCACTATGATGTCATAAACCAAGGCAGGGGTGTAGACAGGCATTTCAGATTTGTACACCAACCTGCCAGACTGCTATCCCCTCCCCTACTGTTGTCCATGCCTGTCCCCCCCATTACTCCAGTCCAAGGTTCCTGGCTCCAATCAGATGATTCCCACACTAGACCTGCTGTCTGTCTGTGCTGCTGGTGTAGTGTTCGCTGCCCACTGGTAAACGCAACTGACTGCACTATGAGTCCAAGACCATGGCAGAAATCTCTACTCTGTCTGCACTGCAGGTAGGCAGAGTTGCTCCACTTGCCACTCCACATGAAGTCTCCATTCTTTTAGCTGGCTCTGAGTCTGTTCTCTTCTGTCTGCTGTTCCTCGGGCTTCTACTGCTTCTCTTGCTCCCAGTACAACTGAACTAATAGTATGGCTTCTAGCTTTGCTGAGGCATTTAAACTCACTGCCCCAGACTTGCCACACCACCTACCAGATGCCACAGCTAATTGCTATGCAGGCGGACCATGCAGACCTAATTGAGACTTTTAGCTTCAGCGTCCGCAGTCCACTCTGCCACCCCCCCAAAACAAACCTGAAAGAGAAAAGAAAAAGTCTGCAAAGCCAAACAAAGGAATTTAAATGGGATGGACTAGAGAGGGCAGAGCAATGCTAGCCTGCTTGTTTGCTACCCCCAGCTACTACACTTGGTACGCCATGGCTTACTTGGAGTATCAGTAGCTATGCCCTTGAACCAAGGCACTGTCAGGGTTAACAGAAGAGACAAATGTTTTCTGTACAGACTTTTTAGATGGACTACCAAGATGACCTGTAGATCTTGGACAGGAACATTGAAATGAAACAATGTATTGTCTAGTGCACTGTAACAGCTGAACATCTTATTTGTGAGCGCACATGCTGAAGTGCAGAGCTGCTCTTTAATCTGGAGGCAACTCACTTAAATTCCTTGTGTCAGGCACGAATCACAAAAGAGTAATCCAGGAAGAATAAAATCCTCAGGTCATTCACCTGGATCAGGCCTTGCTCCCGAGCTGCCTGCAGTATTTAACCCCTGATCGCCACTGACTCAGTCAGCAGTAGAAGGGTCCTAGGTCCTTCCACCTTGTTTTGGGCCCACCTCGGTGTAATGCAGTAGGCCTGGACTACAGATGGCACGAACCCAAGATCAAGTGCTTTGGGGAGCCACCACTCCAGATAAGTCCCTACTTCTTCTTCCCCTTATAGGCCTTCTTGCATCCCTAATGTTCTCACATTATCAGCTAGAATAATGTTTTCGAGCTGTCCGAGCCTCAATTTTACCATTCCTTGCTCTATCACCATGTTTGCAGCCATAGGCAGTGCCTTCCTTGCTGATTTTTCTGTCTCTTCTGTCCTACCACTATAGCTTCCACAGCTTGCCCTATCTTCACCAACCTTTCAACGTAGCTATCCATTTTCTTGCCATGTTTTGAACAGTACTGGTTAGTGCATTTACTGCCATCTGAAGTGACTTCAGTATGGCCAGGGAGTTCCCCAGCACAGGCGGTGTCTAAGTGGAAGCAGGTGGTTTTGATGGTCCTGAGTTGGAAGAGTCTGATGTTGGAGCATTTCTGGGTCGACCCACATTGCCAAAGTCAGAAATTCAATTCAATCCACTTTCCTCTGTTGAATGAAGTTAAAAGAATTGTGCAAAATGCACTTTTTAGCAGAAAGAGAAACCTTTCTAGCAGAGCTCAGAAAAGAGCATCTCTGCCCCCCCAGGCACTTTACATTCTTGCTGGAACTCTCACAAGACAGGGTAGAGATTGACTATATAAGACATGTGGACTAGGAGGTGGTCCATCTCCATCCATGATGCACAAATTATATTACTTTATGCTGATGACACAGTTATTTCTCCAGTGATAAGTCCATGGAGAAACTGCAGTGGAGGCTTCAGTCTGACTTTGACGCCATCCAGAAATGGTTCACCTCCAACTTACTCATAATGAACGCCAAGAAAACTAAATGTATGGTCTTTGCAACCCACGACAAATCCCCCTCCTCCTTGGCATTAACCATTACATCTTCTTCTGGTTCCCCCTTTGAGCAAGTGACAACCTGTAAGTACCTTGAGGTTATCCTTGACACTGCTTTATCTTTTGTTGCTCATGTTCACCTTCTAGTTGAGGCTGTAAACTCTGGGCTAGAGCTACTCTACAGGCATGGAAACAATTTCCTATCAGAGATTAAGAAACTCCTGGTACAGTGCTTCATTGCCAGCATAATTAACTATGGGGTTGTGGCCCGTGGCTCTGCGAGTGACTGTGTGCTATCCAGAGTCAGGGGTTCCTTAACAGACAGGACACTTCCTGCACTATCCACCACCTCTCAAAATAAGCAGATTCTGCTGGCATCTCTTTGAGAGGTATGAATCACTATCACTTTATGGAATAAATAAAGCACTTTATTCAGTCTATTTGTGGTTTCAGGATCTGCTTATTTTGAGAGGTGGTGGGTAGTGCAGGAAGTTTCCTGTTTGATTTACAATTTTACCTAGCACATCCAGCCATTGGGGGTGGTTATTTTGATTGTCTCCTTAACAGAGCCTGCCGCTTCGTGCTCAGCCAAAAAATGACACCCACACCTGTGTGCTATATAACAGCCTGAACTGGCTCAATCTGGACTCTAGGCTGTGCTGTCACATGCTGGGCACTGGTAGAAAAGCTCTACGCAGCCTACTGTCTCCTAGTCTACAGGCCATGTTCAACTTTGTTGACCAAAAATACTCCACTAGGGCTGTGGTGCTACACACTCTGCTGCTCCCCCAGAGAAAAACCTCCCTTGGCCGAGCTAGTTTCTCGTACCGATTTGCTAAGCTATGGAATAACCTGCCTCCCTCGCTAGAAACTGATTGCACTTTAAACCTGTTTAAATCCCAGCTTCTCTCCTCCCTTACCCTGCTTGGATGTTGTAACTGCTACTACTGACTATTCTTGTCTATCCAATTTGGTGCCTTACTTAATGTATTGTGTTATCATGACACCCATGTATTGATTTAAATACTGTGGCAGCACTAACTGTATAACTGTTTCTTGCCTGTGTCAGTGAGTGTTTACTGTTGCTTAACTGTAATCTTACTGTATTGTATTGAGTAGTACTGTATACATGCAAATCCCCCACTCCTTGTTGCTTTCTGTTGTATCTGACTCTAAACCCTTTGTAAATAGACCCTACTTAATGGGTTTTATGCTAAATAAATGAATAAATAATTAAAAGGGTTGAAACTCTCAGACATTGGGGATTAAAATCTTTTAAAAACAAAACTAGCTTTTGAGGCCCCAGAAGTGAACCAAGCTCAAATACAGTAAATATGATACATAGAAACATAGACTTTGACGGCAGATAAGGACCACTCGGCCCACCCAGTCTGCCCATTTCCCTACCTACTGGATAAGCTGCAGATTCTAGTTAACCAACAGCCTACTTCCTGCACCCCCCACTATAATTGCCTTGTGTCTGTCCCATGCATGTTTGAATTCCCCCACTGTTTTAGACCCAACGACCTCCTCAGGAAGGCTGTTCCATGTATCCACCACTCTCTCCGTGAAAAAAAAATTTCCTCACATTACCCCTGAGCTGTCCCCCCTCTATCTTTAAATTGTGCCCCCTTGTTCTTACACATCTCTTTTTCTGAAAGATACTACCCTCCTGGACTTTGTTGATTCCCTTGAGGTACTTGAACGTTTCTATCATGTCCCCGCCGTCCCTCCTTTCATCAAGAGTATACATATTAAGCTCTCTCAGTCTCTTTTCATATGGCTTCTGCTGCAGATCCTGCACCATTTTAGTTGCCCTCTTCTGGACTGCTTCCATCCTGTCTATGTCCTTGCATAGATGAGGTCTCCAAAACTGCACACAGTACTTCAGATGGGGTCTCACCAACTGTCTGTACAGAGGGATAACCACTTCCCTTTTTCTACTTGTGATGCCCCTTCCTATGCATCCCAGTATTACCCTGGCTCTCCTTACTGACGTTTCACATTGCTTACCCACCTTTAGGTCATCTGATATGAATACCCCCAGGTCCCTTTCCATTTTTGTTGTTGTTAGTACCTCCCCTGCTATTGTGTACTCTTCTCCTGGGTTTTTGTTTCCCAGGTGCATTACTTTGCACTTCTTTGCATTGAATCTAAGTTGCCATATGTCTGACCATTCCTCCAACCTTGCCAAGTCCCTTCTCATCTTTTCTACCCCCCCTTGTGTATCAACTCTGTTACAGATCTTTGTGTCATCTGCAAAGAGGCATACCTTTCCCTTCAGACCCTCTGCAATGTCACCTATAAAGATGTTAAAGAGGACTGGACAGTACTGAGCCCTGAGGTACTCCACTAGTAACCCCCTTTCTTGAATGTGTTCCATTCACTATTACCTTCTGTGTCCTGTTGTGCAGCCAGTTTGCTACCCAGGCTACCACCCTGGGACCCACTCCCAGGCTGGCTAACTTGATTATTAATCTTTTGTGCGGGACTGTGTCAAATGCCTTGCTAAAGTCTAGGTAGGCCATATCCACAGCCACTCCCTGGTCTATTACTTTGGTCACCCAGTCAAAGAAATCAATTAGATTCATCTGACATGACCTTCCTGCTGTAAATCCATGCTGCTTTGGGTTCTGTGCCCCGCTGGCCTCTAGGTACTCAACAATTCTTTCTTTCAGAAGTGATTCCATCATTTTCCCTACCACTGAGGTCAAACTTACAGGTCTGTAGTTTCCTGCTTCTGTCTTGCTCCACTTTTGTGAGAGGAATCACATCTGCCCTCCTCCAGTCCTCAGGTACCGCCCCATCCTGCCATAATCTATTAAAAAGCGTGGTCAGTGGTGTCACTAGGTCCTCCCTTAGTTCTTTTAGGATTCTGGGGTGAATCCCGTCATGCCCCAATGCTTTGTCCACCATGAGTTTTAGGAGTTCTTTCAGGACTCTTTCTTCTGTGAATGGACTGGTGTCAACCCCCCTACCCAGAGTGCTTCTATTGTCTGGTTTAGGTAACTCCTCCTCATCTTCTTTTGTGAATACTGAGCAAAAGTATTCATTCAGTATCTCTGCCTTTTCACTGTCTCCCTCTGCCCACCTCCCCTCTCCTTTATTAATCTTCACTATACCTCCCTTAACCTTTTGTGTGCTCCCTAATGTACCTGTAAAAGGTTTTATCCCCCTTCTTAACTGAGTTGGCTATTTTTTCCTTGGTTTGGGCCTTTGCTAGTCTGACTGCCTTCCCACTTCTTTCTGCTTTAATTGATACAGTTCCTATCGTGCTCCTTCTGTGATTCCTTATACTTTTTGAATGCAGCCTTTTCTCTTTGACCTTCCTGCCACCTCTTTTGAGAACCATAGTGTTTTTTACTCCGCTTTGTTTCTTTTATTTGTTTCACACAAAGGCTTGTTGCCTCTATGATGGCAGTTTTGATTTTTCTCCATTGTTCTTCCACACCTCCTTTTTGGTCATTTGTTAATGCATTTTTCAGGTATTCACCCATTTTGCCAAAGTCAGCCCTTCTAAAGTCCAGTATCCTTGTTTTTGTATGGCTTATCACTACGGTTGTGCTCATTGTGAAGTACACTGTGCAGTGGTCGCTTGTTCCCAGATGTCTACTGACTTCTAAATTTGTGATCCTCTCTCCATTTGAGAGTACCAGGTCTAGTATTGCTCCCTCCCGAGTGGGTTCCAACACTAGCTGTCTAAGGCCTGCCCCCTGCAGGGCATTGAGAATGACCCTGCTCTTGGATGTGGCTGCAGTATATGTTATCCAGTTAACATCTGGCATATTCAGGTCCCCCATCAACAGTATCTCCCCTTTTTCAGCCATTTTGAGAATGTCCTCTATCATTTTGTTGTCCATTTCCTCCCCTTGACACGGGGATCTGTATACAACCCCTGTGCGGATTGTGATGCCATTCCCTGTCTCAAAGGTGACCCAGAGTGCCTCTTGTCCTCTCCCTTTACTTTTTATTTCTGTAGCTTTGATCCCTTCCCTTATGTATAGAGCTACTCCACCTCCTCTTTTACCTTCCCTGTCCCTTCTGTAGACTGTGTACCCTAGTATTTTGACATCCCAGTCATGGTTCTCAGTGTACCATGTTTCCGTGACTGCCACAATATCCAATTGTTCATCTTCCATCAGGGCTACTAGCTCAGGAAGCTTGTTTCCCAGACTACGGGCATTGGTACTCATTGCCATCCATTTAATGCTGGCTTTATCCTTTTTCCCCATCCCTGCTCTTATTGTCCTTGTCTATTTTTCCATTTACCCCTGTCCTGCCCTGTGTTGAGCTCTGTACCTCAGTGTTTACCTTACTACCTGCCATGTTTTGTGGGGGGAGGCTTGAAATGTCCTGCCTTTTATCAGCGCCTTCCCCCTTGGCTAGTTTACTCTCAGTACTCTCAAACTACTGGAACCATCTGGAATCATCGAGACTCAGACCACGATTTGCCAGCCTACTCTGTAAAACAAGAGGAAATGAAAAGCTTAAACAGTCATTATAGGTGTAACCCCCTTACAAATGGGGGTTCCTGAAAAATCTTCCTCAAGCTTTCTTAAATGCTCATTGCCAGGCTGGTGTCCTGCATTTTAGCAGTTTAAATGTGATTGCCAGAGAGTGCCTGTATAGCCTCTGTGTACTGTCTCTTTAAGAGCTGCCTGGATTGGAGTCATAAGTAATCTGAGAGGGAGCTCTGTTGAAAGATGTAATTATTTGATGAAAATCATTTAGAGTGATAATGATAATGTAGTTTGTCTAACATGCCTTTTTTGCAGCAAGGACTGTTTTGTTTATCTTCACTATCTTGGTCCTGGACTGCAAATTGGACCAATCAGTACTGGTGGGACCTAAAATGGAGCCGGACTACAGGAGCCGTCTGGAGTCAAAATCTGTAGGAATTGTAGTTTTGGGCTTTTGGTGCCTTTTTGCACCTGAAGGGGGAGCCTTTGTTGTGATTGACAGACAGATCAGCCAACCAAACGTTTTGGATCTTGGCGAAATTCCCAGGCTTGCTGGCAGTTGAGTCAGATCTAAGTTTGGGAGCTGAAGAAGCAACAGCTTGAGACAGTCTCTGTGGAAAGGCCTGGGTTTTGGCCTGCATGCCTGCCTGCTGCCCCTGAGAGGGAGAAGAGAATCGGTTCGGACTGAATCCAAGTTTGTGAGAACGAAGTAAGCCACTGATTTTTTACCAGGCTCATACCTGAAGAAGACCGAAGATTTTGCTGAGTGTGATCAACCTGTCAGGATTTCCAGTTGCTTTTGAATCCCCGGTTTGTGCAAAGACTTTGCAATCATGACTGGAGAGCGGTTTGCCTGGTACAGTAGAATTTCCTTACATGTAAATGTGCTATGTATTGAAAGTGGGTCTTTATTTGGTTCCCCACTGTGTGAACTGTTTTCTGCTTGTTGGAAGCTTTATCCAGCCTAATCAGACTGAATCCGCGGTCATCTCCATTCCACCTGGGCCATGCCACACTGGCCCTGCCAGACTACCCCACTACACAGAGAAAGCCACCAATGAGAGACCTGCCTGGTGATCAGCCCCCTGCTCCACGCTTGAACAGGAACGATGCCTCGATGAATCGTGTGGGCCCTGCTTCTCCTGGCACTCCAGATTAACCACCTGCTGTCTCGATTTTCATCCAGCCTGTGTCCAGTCTTGGGTATTGTGAGTAATCATCAGGATAGCTCCCTGCAACAACAGCCTAATCTAAAAGTGTGTCATCTGATTGTCGTCTTGTTTTCTTTTCACGAACTGAGCCCTCTGGCTCTGGATTACAAATAGTGTGTGTTGTGCATGTTATTTTCTTCCAACACAGGGCCCCAACCAGCTGCAACATTCCTGGCTAGCCCACCATTCTCCATCTGGGTACCCAGAGTGTGTGACTGTTTATGGACCCTGATGTGCATGCATAACTGTTTGATTGATACAGCCTTTAAGCAAATTAACCTGATTACACCCCTCCCTTGTTCAAGTCCCTTAAATAAATCAGATCTAACTCTTTTTTGCATTTACCCTGACTGTGGTTCCAGTTTGTGCAAGCGTACTGTACTGCTGTTATTTGCTGTGTATAACCTTGTTTTACAGGGGGTCCCCAGGGCCGGGCCAGAGAAAAGCCCTGGTGGTAAGTGCAAACATTGTGGGTACTTGTGTGGTGTATCAGGGGTATTGTGAAAGCAATTATTGTGTATTGCTCCAGCCACTAGTAAGGAAAGAGGGGGGGTTATAGTGTCCCGGAGGGCTGTGCCCAGGTTAGCTTGACCAATACCAACCCTGACCTCTGGGTAGAGGCACCCGTTTCAGAACTCAGACCCCTTAACCTACTACTAGCCAAGCAGGCAGGGGTAATAGCCATTGGGATAGCGCCACCTAAGGGTTACACAGGGATCTAATGAGACTTGATAATGAAGAAGCAATGGAGGAATATAAACAGAGGCTGAGGGTGTGTAAAAGGAGTATAAGAAGGGGTAAACAAAACTGAACAGTGGATAGAAGAAAATACTAAACGGCAACAAACACAATTATGTCAACAAGAAAAGAAAGACAAGTAGGATGGTAGGCCCATTGGAAGTAGAGGGAAACCAGATAACAAACAGACATGTGGGAAATGGTGTGAATAGTAAATGAGTATCTTTGAATGGTCTACATCAAAGGTAGCAGTTGCAAAGATACCTGTAGATAAATGGAGTAACATTGCATTTAGAGGTTTACAGGCAGTAGTAGAGGTGGGAAAATAGAGAAAAGATTAGAAAAGTTACAGTACATTTTTCTAAAGCCAAGGACTGGATTATCAAAGTGTGGTGCAGGGCTTACACCAAGCATTGAGCCATGACACTTAGGTGCTGGTGGTGCACCACACCCCTTCACAGCAAGTGCGCCTAATTTTATAACCCCAGGCACAGTTGCGACAGTGCCAATGATTTACGACAGTTCACAAAATATCTCGCACAAGATCCTTAAAAAGGCCCCTGGGCTTGCTGCAAGCTAGACCACATAAAGTTGGTCTAACTTCTAGTAATTGGTGCATGGGATAGAAAATCCTGATCGCCGGCCCGGAGAACGCCACAGGCCCCGTGTGTCACATGTTCAGCACATCTGGGGCTTGCAGCTTCTGGGGCCATCTGAAAATCCGGCCCCTAGAGTCTAAAGGGACTGCACGCAAGAAACTACATGGAACTGACACAACCTATAACAATCAGCAGACATCGAAATATTACAGGAAGGCACAACACCAGATAACAGGAAGGATGCAACTGTACTGCTAATCCATAAAAAAGCAAGTAGAACAGCAAAGGGAAATTATAGACTAGTTAGTTTGACATCAATTGTCGGGAAAATTATGATGTAAGTATTAAAGAGATTTTCCATTTTTCTTCAAAACACTGAAAGCATATGCAGCAGGTCTCCAATCTCATAACATTCAAAAAAATGTTATTTCATGACTTTCTTTTCCTTATTACTTAAGACATTTGCTGGAAAACTGTTTCCCACTTGAACTTCATCCAGGGCCAGCTGTTGGGTTTTTGGGGCCTCCAGCAGAACTAGTGAAGTCATGGGTCCCTCCATAGCTGACCCACCTTGGCCACATGTGTTTTATTATGATCATATGCACAACATTTTATTTTCAGTACAACTAGTGGCATATTTTTTTTGGGGGGGGGACAACAATGTCAGTAATTGAGGCTGTTTTACCCATCCCATTCGTTTTGGTCAGTCTGCCTCTTATAGGCTGGGTCATTTCATTTTTCATTTTTTTTCATTTTTAATTTTATATGTGTTAGCTGGTGAGCAAAATGCCCATTTTCACAAGCGACAAGTTTAACAATCCACTATAATGCAAAACAGTACATACAACATTATTAATTAAGCAATAAGGCATGACAGGGTGTGTGTTATTGTCTAATAACATCACTCCTGGGGTGGGTTTGAAGCCGCGGGCGCGGCGAGTGCGCTACCTGGGGTGATATGTTGATAGAAAATAGACGCACGCCGCAAACATCATAAATGCAGCATTCTGATTGGCTGAGAGGCGCTGGCACGGGGTTATTATTTTTAACAGCACGACCAAATAACAAGTTCCTCTTTCCACCACTCTTTGCCTCGTATCCTTGTACTTACGAAACATCTGGCAGTCACTTCTGTGTACTCGCTTAGCCAGACACTGAGACAAAGCCCCCCCACGCAACTCATTCCTTCTCTGACCAGTCCCTACACCAGTTACACGCGGTGCGATCAAAACACCAAAGCAGTTTTTTTATCTTACAAACCGACCGTTGCTGCCAATCCTATCCAACAATCAGCACCCTGATCTCGGAAGAAATGCTACACGACAGCGCCACTCCATCTCCAGGATTCACTGCAGGAAAATACCGCTTCAGTCCACGACCCCACCATGATACAAAAGCAAGCAGCTGATGCTTACCCCAAAACAAATTATCAGCAAAAAAACAAAATACCTCATTTTGTTTTACTTCCACACTGCATCAGCCGACTTGATTTATATATTCCCTGTCCAATCAAGTGTAACAGATCGTCACGTAATTCTCGCTCCACCGCTACCACACGTGCCCCGCTCATACTCCATAAAACAAAAACTTGTTTTTTCCCTACATAGACGGTACTGCGATGTGACAAGCTGTGCGATTTCCGATTTTTCACAAAAATACCAACAATAAGAAAACACTGCACTGTGTAAGTAATAACACAAAAAACCTGCCTTCTCATAACCAGCAGCACCCTCTAGTGGCACTAACGAACTATTTTACACAACCATCCATTTCTATTCATTTTTTTAAATATCCCACCTTTTTTGATAAACATTTAAAAAAAAAAAAAAAACAATGTTACGCCATTTTCTAAGTGTAATAATACCCTCCAGGATGGGTGTTATGGGATATAACGGACCTTCCAGGGGCTATAAGGCCCTCCGCCTGCGGCATCGGGCCTCATTACGCCCCTGGGCGGTCCGTTATATCCCAATAACGCCCACCCTGTCGGGTATTATTACTTACATAACACACACCCTGGAGTGTCTTATTGCTATTATACAATGGCTCGTTTTAAAAATAATAATAAAAAGCTTTAAAAAAAATTGTAACATTTTTATTTTTATTCTTTTTTGAACTGGAGCCATATTTTGGTAATATGAGAAAAAGTAGTCCACTAGGTGATGTTGTTGTTTATACTGTGGGTTTCATGTAGATGTGTCTCCCCCCAACACACATACACACTTGTTGTTATGTGGTGACCTTTGCTCTAACATGAATCTGTGTGGTTCCCCAGCTTGTCCTGGGGCCCGGGAAAAATGTTTTTTTTTTTTTTGTCTCCCCTGTGAAAACTAACAGAGTAAAAATGAAAAAAATAGCAGCGCCACCTGGAGACTTCCGGTTTCCGTGTTCGCTCCGTAACTGGACATCATCGGAATGTGTGAGTTACGGAACTGTTCTGGTTTTTATTGTTAAAGTGGTTTATTTGAATGGCTAGTGTATGTGGCTTTGGTGAGAGACTGCCATGGGCTTCAAAAGAAAGTGTGTTAGGTATGGAAACGGCTGAGCGCGTGCATTTTACTAGCATGGGGCAGCGTCTGAAGTGAAAGAGATGGCAGCTGTTTTTCTTTTTTTTGTGAAGCCGACAGCTTTTATGTGAATTCCCGAGACACCCAGGCACTGAAGTTCGTGTGTATGTGTGTGTGTGTGTGTGTAAGCCGTGTCAGCTTCAGGGCATCGTCGGCTTCACAATGACTTGCGTTGGGAGGGAGGAATTTTACTGTGATGTAGTCATTTGTGTGCCTGGTCTTAATACAGTGATGTTATTGTGTAATATTATCACTGTGCCAGGTACACACTGACCAATCAGAATAGAGGAATTTTCCTTGCCATTGTATAATATACAAATAACACACATGTCATAGCTTGGCGAGAAATGTTATGACATTATGATGCCACATCAGAAACGAGCTGCATAACCTTTTATTGTTGGTGTCATAAGACAATAATAAAAATATAAAAAGCATTTCAAAACTAATAATCTAAACTGGCTCTGGTTGGGGGTCCACTTGAATAGGGAGCTCAACAGTGACTGCAGGGTTTGCTGGTGCCTAAACTTCACTTACTTCATTTTTCCCTGCTTTGAAGTCCCAATCCTTTGCTGTGACATCACATTCTGTTGCCATGGAAATGGTTTTGATACACAGCAACTTGATGGGGAGGGTAAGGGCTTGGGTCATAAAATACTTGCTATTCAGTTTTGGCTTAAAGTAGTCATTTTTAGAGCTATCTGTTTTCTTCAAAGTCTTGTTATTGGAGTAGGTATGCACGGTGACTGGGACTATTCTGATTCCTGTGGGGTGCGCAATCAGGCCTAGCTACTGCTTGGTTTGGCTGCTATAAGTCTTAATTTGGGAAATAAATGTTTTTGTTTTCACTAAATCTTGGTTTGGAAGGCTCATTTTACTAGCACTGAGCAAAGAGCTTGGGCTGATTAACTTCGTTGCTGTGGTAAAGCGGACTGGGGGTACAACAAGGGGAAAACTGTTGCTGGGACAGGGTGCAATATTCTGGATATTGCACAAGGGGCAGTGAAGGAGCTAGGTGGCTAGCAGGCTTTGAGGCACAAATTCCAGTGAGCATCGGCCATAGACAAGGCCAGACTCTTGACACTAAATTTAAATGGCAGTTGACCTGATTAGTCTGAGCTCCTAAAACAGCTCTGGGAAAATTGAAGTGAAGATTGGAAAACTGCTTACTTAAGATAGTGGGTTGAATGCCAAAACAGAGGCTCAGAAGGAGTGGAATTTTTATATGTACACAGGGACAGTAAGTGAGGGTAAGCACTTCTAGACTGTGAGACATTAGGAAGTATTTATTTATTTATTTCATTTTGTTGAACGCGTAAGCCCACTAGACCCAAATGGTCCTGTTGTCAGGGGAGACCCAGGTATAAAATTACACTTTCCATGAGCGAGCAGTACTGAGTCATGTGATATTGGTTGTACCACTCAAATAAGTGCCTGGAGCTAAGGGAAAAGGGCTTGGGGAGCAAAGGAGCAGGGGGCTGGGAACTCTGCCTGTTTAAAGGCTGGTATAGGTATTTTGTCAACATATATGTTATGCCCTCTGTAACAAGATATAACACAATTTATTCAAACTGTACAAGAAAATAGTCATTTTGTTATTTCTGTGTCTCCTAGTCCTACTATATATGCTTAATTTGAATTTACTTAGGGAAAGTGGGCTTCTGAGGAAAAGAACAAGATGATTATGTACTCAGGCCTACTTAAATGTTCCTGAAAGCAGGTGCTTAGAATGTAAATACATTGGAGTCGAGTGTCTGCATTCAAGCCAGTACACAATGGAACCCCAGGCTTTGAAGGAAGCTGGTTACAGATGTCTGTTGTTCTTAAAAAGGCTCATGGGGCAAGAAAGCAAACTTTAAGTGACTGTTAGTAGGATTTTCTGGATTTCATTTTTAGTTTAAAATTGTTAAACTTCCTAGTTTGTATTTCTTTTAGTTTGCTGTATATCTTGTAAATTTAGTGTAAATATTAAATGTTTTATATTTAATAAAAATCTGTGACTGCTGTATTTTAATTAGCACCAGTATTCCATTTTTATTAGGATAAATCCCTGATCTGCTGCTTGAGAGGACTCTACTGGTCTTAAAAAGTAAACCCATGTCTGATACAGGTGATGGGGAGAGGCTATCATGAGTGACTAAGGGAGTTCCTATGTCCAGGAGGCCTTGTATTATGTGAGCAAGCACCTGGCTTTTTGTGCTTTGTGAGCAAGGGCCTGTAGTGGCATTCAAAAGGAAAAGCTCCAAGAGAGTTGTAACCATCTTGGTGGCAGTATGATAAATTAAGTGAATCACACCGCCCTTATCACACCACCCCAGACTCGTGGGAGTGCACTTAGCGTGTGTGTGACGACCTCCTACAGGAGCTGACGAGGGAAAGCGCACTAATTTAACAAAGTGAGATATCAAAGGGAAACAACTTATGTAAGACTCCAAGAAGGTGGTCATCCTCCCAACTGACTTGGAGACAGGACTCCACTGCCTTATACCACCACCAGGTCACTGTATATCTTTGTGGTTTCTCCTGTGTTCTTTTCTCTCTCTCACTAGTGAGGTGCGGTTCATATCCAGAAAGAAGAAACTGCATGGTTATTCCACCCAGAGAAAGATTTAAGTGGGCCTGGTAACAGGTCAGTACGAACCCCTGGGATGATGTACCTGCCTACCTCTCTACTGTGGTCATCCCTCCTGCTGACCCCCAGCAAACACAACAGTTCCCCCAAATTAGCAAGCATCATTAACTCTTTGAAGTCAATCATGAAATATGGCTTTTAAAAACAAACATAACTTTATTTAAGGTACACAGCCCTAAATGGGGGGAAAAAGGATTAGTGTAGTAATCCAACATTGAAATGCCTGGTCTTCCTGTGCCACACACAGGCTCAGCCTAAACAGTGTGCTTAAGATGGCCCTCTAACCCCTGCACAGGCTTGGCCTTAACTGTGACTGCTAGTAAATGTCCTAGACAGGCACAGTCAAACTAAACTTATGTCTGGGCCTGCCACTAAAAAGGCCCACACAGGCACAGCACTGCACTCTTTTCCCACCTCATACTGCTTATCACAGCACAGTTAGTTGATTCTCTGCTTGTACTGGAGGATGTTACCCTCTCCCGTCTGGTACCAGAATTTCCCCTTAAACACTATGGGAGCTCCCCTTATGGCAGTCTCTGGGTACCTAGAGTTAGATCAATGCAGACAGAGTAATGTTGCTATGGGCTGGCCTGCTGTACCACACTTTACATTTAATGTAAGCAACGTGCTTAAGATAAACCCCAACACCCAAAGGCCATGCAACTGTTTGAATCTGTGAAACTTCAGAAGTAAGGTATTTGTAAGATTCTGGCCCGATAACCAGATGCATAGAACAGATTCCCAAATTACATACCCACCTTCCCTTGGAGCAGGACAGGCCCTGGTCTAGTAGTTCCCAATCGGATAGCTCCTCCCTCACTCTGCAGGGTCTCTGGACCTCTGATCTCTGCACTCCCTTGTGAGCAGCTAGGCTGCCTTGCTGGTTTCACTTCACTTGCTCTCAGGTACTGCCTTCACTGGTCCATCCTGGAGGCTGAGCTGGCTTTCTCGCTCACTGACCTCTGTATGTCCACAATGACACACACGTCTTGGCTTTCAGTCCCTCTGGGTGGTCACAGACCGATTCCTGACTGAGCTGCCTGCTAATGAATCTTGCTTCAGATTCTTCTCACTCTCTCACTGTGCACTGTACCTTCATCATCATGCTCCCTGATGGCTAGAACAGGAATGCCTCCTAATTCTCCTCACCAGAAAACAGGCTTTACTCACAGTTGATCTTTCACAGACCCACAGTCTGTTGTGGCGCAGCTTGAACTCTCCATGGACAGCAGTGCTGACTCTCTCAGATCTCAGCCAGATCTGCCCTGTCAGCACAGCCCCTGCTCCTTCTCAAAATGTCCAGCTCCCACTGGCTCAGTGGGCTGTCAATCAAATCCAGGCAGTCTTGGAGGCTGAACACATGGTCGTCCATTGATCCACAAAAGGCTGCCTGAATTAACTGATCCTCTAGAATCCCAGGTGCCCCTGCAGCTTGGCTCCACAACTTGACAGGGCTGTTGCAAAGTCCGTTAGCAGGCACCACAGTCAGGTGTTGGGCTGTGACTGCACTGAGGGAAACAAAGCCTCAATGTGTCCTGGTGGGCATCCAGGTGGAAGTACAAAAACCAAAAGCACTTTTTATAAGACATGGGGATTTTCCCTGGTGCCCTGTCAAACATTCCTCTTCCCATAAAGGCTGTGTGTGGGATTGATGTGTGAATGGCTGCGACTACATGTTCACAGTCACCTCACTACCAGTTTCTCATTGCTTGTAAAAGTGCTTTGGGATACAATGTGTATGAAAAGTGTTATATAAATGCCAATTCTTCTTCTACAGTCCAATCCCCTGAATGGATTACATCCAAGGTCAGGGGTTGACAAGATGATGGCCATTCAGTTCAGAAACTCTGTCCTCAAAGTTCCGTTTTGGAGAGCTCCTGCCCTTGAACAGAGTTCCTGCTCCGGGTTCATGTTGTGTGGGTCTGCTGCTGTGTCCAGTTGTAGCTGGGTAGCATTCAGTCACTTGCTCTGTCAATGGCTGATGACAGTTTTTGATGTGTGGTCACAGCCGTGTGTTTCAAATGCATAGAAGGCACTGAAGCAAATAGATTTCTGCCACTATTCTGCTGGTCTTCCACAGCAGAGTGCAAGTCTTGGGGGATGGAGGCAGCAGCATAAATGGCAGAATTCTGTTTTTTTTGGCCCGGGGAACCTCAGGTAAGTCCGATCTTTTGTGGGGGATTCCACTTACTCTCTAACACCTACACAAGCACACAGAATGCACACACAGACAGAGAACTGGGGTGAGTGAGTCTGTTGAAGGGATTATGGGGTTGCCATCTTCCGGAGTGTTCTGAGTAAATGGAAGTTTTCCAATAAGCAGGAGACTTACTAACATACTAACATATTAAAATGCCAGCAGAATAGGCCTAATGGTCTCTCAAGTCTGTTCGATTTTCAGCACCCGCACTGAGGACTGATCTTGGTGTCCCCCCTCCTTGAGTTATACTGTCCCCAGTCCCAGATGTTCCACCTGTATTGTGCCTGGTCAGATTTACCCTCCCCCGTACCTGTCCCATCCCCTCTTAAACCTGTCCACAGTCTTCATCTCTACCAGCTCCATGGGCAGTGCATTCCATGGTTCTACCACCCTTTCAGTGAAATAACATCTCCAACTCTCCCCTCTGAGCCTGCCCTCTTCCAGCTTACACCCGTGACTTCTTGTTGCCCCACCCTCCTTCCTTTGGAGCACCCTGACTGGGCCTCCTTTATTGATCCCTTTCAAGTATTTCAAGACCTCTATCATGTCCCCCTGTCCCTCCTCTCCTCTCTTCCAGGGTGTACATGTCGAGCTCCTTGAGTCTCTCCTCATAGGTCCTCCCCAAGGCCCCAGATCATTTTGGTTTGCCCTCCTTTGGACCCTCTCTGGAATGTAATATCCTCTTTAAATGTGGTCTCCAAAACTGTACACAATACTCGAGGTGTGGCCTAACCAAGCAGTTGTACAGTGGAAGGATCACTTCCACCTTTCTGGAGGTAATCCCCCTGGCGATGCATCCCAGCATCCTATTTGCCCTTGCTGCTGCCCTCCTACAGGTCTCTGAGTTGTTCATTTTGACATTTACCACTACCCCTAGGTCCCTCTCACCCTCCGTGACTTGAATCATGTCTCCTCCCAGGGTATACCCATGGCCTGGATTTCTGACTTCCAGGTGCAGAACCTTGCACTTCCCCACATTAAATTTTAGTTTCCATTTTCCCCGACCACCTTTCCAGAGCCTCCAGGTCCTCCTGCAAGGCCACCCTCCCCTCCTCCCAATCCACCACTGCACCCAGCTTTGAGTCATCTGCAAAGAGACTCATCTCACTCCTGATCCCCCTCCTGTTGTCTCAGATATAGGTGTTGAACAGGAGTGTCCCCAGCACTGACCCCTGGGGAACCCCACTAGTAACGCACCTTGGGGATGAAGCTAACCCTCCAACCACCACCCTCTGAGTACGCTCAGAGAGCCAATTTCCTATCCATCTTAACAACGGTCTCCCTATCCCCATTTTCTTCAGCTTAGCCAGTAGGCCACTGTGGGGTACCGAATCAAACGCCTTGCTAAAGTCCAGAAAGAGGATGTCCACTGGCCTACCCTGGTCCAGGGCCCTTGTCACCCAGTCATATAACTCAACAAGGTTTGTCTGGCATGATCTTCCCATGACAAAGCCATGCTGCCTATCATCCAAGTACCCAGTTTGCTCCAGTAACCCCTAGCCTTTTCTTGACAATACCCTCCATCACTTTGCCAACCACCGATGTCAGGCTAACGGGCCTGTAATTTCCTGCCTTCTCTCTTGATCCCCCTTTGTGGATCAACACAACATGGGCTACCCTCCAGTCTTGGGGCATCCACCCAGTCCTCAGAGAGATGTTGAAAAGCTCCACTAGAGGGACTGCCAGGACATCCACCAGTTCCCTCAGCACCCTGGGACCCTTATATCACTGGCTAAGCTTTATTTCAACTTTCATTTAATTTACTTTTCAGTTTTACTGTATATAGGGTACCCCATTCCCTCAAAATGCCTCTAGGTAGCAAATTCTGACAGCTATTCACATCTGTCAGATTTTGCTACCCTCAGTCTAAATATCACCTAGGACACCAGAATGATAAAGCAGGAGCCCTTATACCACTGACCAAGCTTTATTTCAACTTTCTTTTCATTACTTTTCAGTTTTTCTGTATATTGGGTACCCCATTCCCTCAAAATAACCCTAGGAAGCAAACTCTGACAGTTATTCGCATCTGTCAGATTTTGCTACTCTCAGTCTGAGTATCACTCAGGACACCAGAATGACAAAGCAGGAGTCCTTACGTCATTACTCAAGCTTTATTTGAACTTTATTTCAATTACTTTCCAGTTTTTCTGTACAAGGGGTACACCATTCTCTCAAAATACCCCTAGGCAGCAAAATCTATCAGCTACTTGCATCGGTCAGATTTTGCTACCCTTAGCCTAAGCAGCACCCAGAACAATGGGGCCACATAAAATATGCCCTTATTAGTGTAATACATTTTTTTCTATTTTTATAAATTTATTTTCATTTTTACTGTACATTGGATAGCCCATTACCTCAAAATCCACCCCAGGTAGCTGGCCCAGTGGTGCACAGAGCTGAGGTGCTGGATAGCTTACTGCACCACACCGGCAAACCGGGTTCATGAACAGACTTGGGTCATCGGGAAGGAGGCAAGGGGTGTGGGTGGGAGCAGGACTGAGCAGCCAGAGGGCAGCTTCTCCCTCCCGATTGGCTGCTGCCCACCATAGTCCCTGCCACTGGGTGGAGGTCCAGTGGTCAGTGTAGGCAGAGGGTGACACATAGTGGGAAGGCACCTCGAGGCGTGGCATGCCGTGCCTCACATGTGCACTCATGTCTGAGGTATGGATATGGGTTACAGGGAGAAAACAGGAAAAACGCTACAGAAAATATGTGGTAAAAAACTCCACCCAGGTAGCGCAGTCAGATAGCTGATCACTTCCATCAGGTTGCACTGCACCCAGAAATGTTCAGAGGCATTACTGAGAAGTTCCAGAAACAAAAACTGGTACAGATACTCAGAGTGGCTGCACTAAATTATGTGATGGTAATAGAAACATAGAAGTTGAAGGCAGATAATGATGATGTGGCCCACCTACTCTGTTCATTTTCCTTACATAATGCAATACCACAGACCCTACTTGATCTGAGGCTTACATCTCTTCCCTTTTGTGAGGGTACCCTATCCCATGCATTCTTGAATTCCTCTACCATTTTTGACCCCACCATCTCTGCAGGGAGGCTGTTCAAAGCATCCACTACTCTTTCTGTGAAAAAGTACTTTCTCACCTTGCCCCTTAGCCTACCCCCCAGCCTCATATCATGTCCCTTGTTCTTGTACACCTTTTTCTCTGAAAGATGCTCCCTCCTGTGCCTTGTTTATACCTCTGAGGTACCTGAATATCTCTATCATACCCCCCTCTCTCCTCCAGGGAATACATACTGAGGTCCTCTAGTCTTTCCTCATATGACTTTTGATGCAGTACTTGTACCATTTATTTTGCCCTTCTCTGGACTTCCTCTATTTTGTCTACATCTTTCTGGAGATGTGGCCTCCAGAACTGGACACAATACTGCAGATGAGGTCTCACTAGAGATCTGTACAGTGGCATAACCACCTCCTTTCTTCTGCTGATGATACTCTCCCTGTGCACCCTAGCATTCCACTGGCTCTCCCCACAGCCTTCTCACATTGTTTGGTTACCTTTAGGTCATCAGATACGATTACTCCCAGTTCCATTTCTTAATTGATGGCCTTCAGTACCTCCCCCCATCTTGTACTCCTCCCTTGAATTTCTGTGCCCCAAATGCATGATTTAGCACTTCTTTGCATTGAATCTTAGCTGCCACACTCTCAACCACTCCTCAAGTATGTTTAGGTACCTTGTCACCTCCCCCCAGAGTGTCAACCCTGTTGCAGATCTTAGTATAAACTGCAAAGAGGCATACCTTCTTTCCAGCTTTCTGCAATGCGGCTTATGAAGGCATTAAAGAGGAATGACCCCAGCATTGATCCCTGTGGTACCCTGCTGGTCACCCCCCTCTCCTTGGCTGGATCACCATTTACCACCACCCTCTATGTCCTGTCACTCAACTAGTTTCTGACCCAGTTTACCACCTTAGGGCCCACTCCCAGGCTGCCTAGCTTATTTACCAACCTTCTATGTGAGACTTTGTAAAAGGCCTTGCTGAAATCCAGGTAGGTCACATCCACCGCCCCTCCCAGATCTACCTCCCTGGTCACCCAGTCAAATAACACTCTTAGATTTGTTTGACAAGACCTTCCCACCATGAATCCATGCTGCCTCAGATCCTGTGCTCCACTGGATTTAAGAAATATCACAATCCTTTCCTTCAGTAGTGATTAGATTCATTTCCCCAGCACCGAGGGCTGACTGGCCTGTAATTGCCAGCCTCTTACCTGTTCCCACTTTTGTGGAAAGGGACTACATTCACCCTCTTCCAGTCCCCTGGAACTCCCCCTGTCTCTATTGATTTGTTGAACACGGCAGTTAGTGGTGGTGCTAGCAGCTCTCTAAGTTATTTTAATATTCTGGGATGTATCCCGTCCAGCCCCATAGCCTTGTCCCCTTTCAGATTCTCAAATTCCTTTAGGACTCTTTCCTCTGTAAATGGACTGGTGTCCATCTCTCTCCCATTTGTGCTCCTGTCGCTCAACAGTGGTCCTTCTTCTGTGAATACTGAATGCAAATATTTTCTCAGGATTGTTGCTTTTTCTAAGTCCTCCTCCACACACACCCTCCCTTCCTCCCTTTTTAACCTCACAGTCCCACCCCTGGTCTTTTTTTCTCTTTCACTAATGGACTTGAAAAAGGTCTTTTCCCCTTTCTTAATTGCCCGGGGCTAGTTTTTCCTCCATTTATGCCTTTGTGCTCCTGACCACTTTCCCTGCCTCCCTCTGCTTTTCCAGAAACAGTTCCCTGTCTGTTCTCTCCTCTGTGTTTCCTTGTATGTCCTGAAAGCTAGCCTTTTATTACCTTCCCTGCCACATCCTTTGAGAACCATAGTGTTTTTTCTTTCACTTTGTTTTGCTTAGTTACATCGAAACATAGAAATTGTGGGCAGATAAGGACCACTAGGCCCGTCCAGTCTGCCCGTAAGCTCTGTACTTGATTCCGGCTTCTGACCCTCCCTCTGCTTTACCACTATGGTTCCCCTATGCTTGTCCCATATTTGTTTAAATTCAACCTCAGTGTTCGCTCTCACCACCTCCTGTGGCAGATCATTCCATGCGTCCACCACCCTCTCTGTGAAGAAAAACTTCCTCACATTCCATCTCAACCTGCCACCTTCCAATCTCATGTCATGCCCCCTCGTTCTTGTACTCCTCCTGTATTGGAAGATGCCCCCCCACACACACCATGTTTATGCCCTTGAGGTGCTTGAATGTTTCTATCATGTCCCCCCTCTCCCTCCTCTCTTCCAGCAAGTACATATTAAGGTCCTTCAATCTCTCCTTGTAAGTTTTGTGGTGCAAGCCCTGCACCATCTTAATCGCCCTACTCTAGACCGTCTCCAGCCTGTTTATGTCCTTTCAAAGGTGCAGCCTCCAGAACTGCACACAGTACCCCATGTGAAGCCTGATGAGAGTTTTAATAATGGCATCACTATGTCCCACCTTCTGCTGGTGATACCCCTGCCTATGCACTCCAGCATGCTACTGGCCCCCTCTGCTGCCTTTGTACTCTGTTTTGACATTTTCAGGTAATCTGAAATGATAATCTCAGGTCCCTTTCTTCCTTGGTAACTGTCAGCAACTCCCCCACCCCCATCCTGTAGCTCTCCCCCGGGGCAAAATTTTGCACTTCTTTGAATTAAACCTCAGTTGCTTAAGGTTAGCCCATTGTTTCTTTACATCCCCCTTCTTCCTCACCTGCCAGGGCTTCCTTGAGACATTCCCCAATTTTTGCGCAGTCAGCCCATCTGAAATCCAGGACCTTTACTTTCATGTGGTTTGACTCCTCCACTGTTCTCACACTGAACTACACCAAAATTGCTTACCCAGGTAGCTGCCACAATACAGCAGTGGTATAGCAAAGTTTAGTTTAGTTTAGTTTATTAGTCTAGGAATTAATACCTTTGAGCCAGGGCTCTTTTACAAAGGTTCCACGTCATAAAGAACATTTAACAAAGCACGATACACATTACAGGTAAAACCAGACAGGAAAGTTACATCATAAATTTGCTATTAACAGTTTAAGGCAGTAACGTTTTTAAGTTTCATAGAAAAACAAGCTATAATAGGTTCAAGCGAGTAGACAATTTCGAGGTTAAGGCAAGTGGAGGAACTAGAGACAATGGGAAGAATTTCAGGGGACCTCCACTTTGCAAGGCAAAGATTTAAGGACATCTAGGACCCATGGTACAGATAAAGGGTGACCCGAAGGTAGTCTTTTGTCATTTGGGGGGAAAGAAGAGACAGATCCAGAAGGGCAGTTGCAATAAAAATAAAGAAAATATTATTAATTGACATAAACTGTATGGTAATATGAATGCCCTAACATTTTCTTGATTACAGATACAGTGGGCACTGCTTATAACCAAGATATCCAGCATATGCTATTTTGTCCATTACAAACAGTGTCCGTGTAGTGCGACTGATCGGTTTTGTTTCAGAGAGCATTTAGAAAGCGAGTATGAGAGTAAGTGTGTTGGTATGTCTGAATAACCAAACAAACCAGATTTAAATACTGATTGTTTTTTATTTGGTTAGTAGCAAAAAAAAAAAGCAATTTTAGAAACGAATCGGCTGCAGCTATTGCTCTCGCTCGTGATCTTGATCATGATCACCCAGTTGGTATTGTTTATGACTCGATGTAGTCAGTAATTTTAATTTGAATCATTGGTTTCTCTTGATATTTTTTTCAAACATAGAAGTTTCCAGCAGATAAGGACCACTTGGCCCACCTGGTCTGCCCATTTTGCCCTGCCTACAGTATCGCCACAGATCTTAGTTGATCACCAGCCCATTCACCTAACTTTCCTTTCCCTAAGATTCTCTTATATCTATCCCATGCATTCTTGAATACCACCACTGTTTTTGCCCTACCACCTCTGTTGGAAGACTGTTCAGGAATCTGCCACTCTTTTGATGAAAAAGTACTTACTCACATTCATCACCCTTATCAGCTTCTGATCGTGCCCCCTTGTACTTGAGCACCTTTTTTTCTGAAAAATACTTCCCTCCTGTACCTTGTTTACCCCCTGTGAGGTATTTAAAGGTCTCTTTCATATCTCTATTCTTTTTCAGGGTGTATATATTTAGGACCTCAAATCTCTCCTCGTACGGCTTTTGATGCAGACCCTGCACAATTTTAGTTGTCCTCCTCTGGACTGCCTCTGCTCTGTCCATCTCTTTCCAGAGAAGTTTCATTTATGTATTTATTTATTTTGGATTACAAGTACCTTTGAGCTGAAAGCTGTTTTATAAAGGATCCACGTCAGTGGGGAAATGGTAACATACATATATACATAGAATAAAAACATACATACTGTACAAATGGTGAAAAGGAACATGGGTGTTGGACAGTAATGATGGGGAAGGTATAATAAAAGTGAAGGCAAACAAGTGTACGGTATCTTAGCAGCATTAACAATGGCTCAGTTGAGATTACAGGTTATACAATGAAAGCAAAGGCAAATGGGGCACAACATAACAAAAGTCAATACATATGAATTAAGTGCTACTGATCAAATGGGTCAGCCAAAGAAGGCATTATCAACAGTTGGGTGGGAGGGAGGAGGGAGGGCAGAAGGACAAATGGGAAAGGTGGATGAGAAATAAGGAATGGAGGAAATGGGAATAAAGTAGATGGGAGGAGGGGGAGTCATGAGAAAAGCAGCAGGTCAGGCCATGAGTAGTGTTCAGAAGGATCCGAATTATGTCTGGCAGTCACAACCACAGAGTCCTGAGAGGTGCAGATGAAGCTTCCATTTAAAAGGGCCAAGCTTTGTTTCAGTAAGTAGGTCACTCCCACTGGAGTTGAGCCAATCAGGGGCTCGGTACTTGATTGATCTTTGCCCTTGTGACATGTGGCAGACAGGGACCTTGAAAGGTTGACGGCTTGTGTCTCTGGTGTAGTGGGAGTTAGTTGTTAGGTATAATAGGTCCTGGAGGCCCAGGGATGATTTCTCAGCCGCAGACAAGACTGGTACTGCAACCTTCCCTTCAAGTGAAGCCACCCTGTTAAAGCATATAAGTCACAGGTGTGTGTAAGCCAGAGGGCACTGTGATTCATCTATAGACCTTATATAAGGCTGTTGAGATCCTTTTAAGGACGGAGTCAGATGGTGTCCCATCAACTACCAGTCCATAGTCAATTATGGAGATGACAGAACTGTTTACTGCAAACCTGAGAGCATCAGCAGTCATGCAGTGTTTATGCCTGTAGAGTATACCTACTTTTGCATTGATCGCTTTGGTGACATGGTTGATATGGATAGCATAGGATAAGGTGCTGTCACATGTAACCTCTAAGTATTTAAAAGAGCGGACCAGTTCTAGTGGGGTGTTCAAATTATTGCTGATGGTGAGCTGGTGAGATCTGCATTTGTTTTGGGAGGTTGCAAATGTCAAAAATCTTGCTTTTTTATAGTTCAGGAGTAACTACACTGGCAAACTTCCACTGAAGCTGCATTTCCAGGAGTACAGGATCAGGACTGCATATAAAGAGTACCGCATCATCCACATAGAGGAAAATTCTGTCTTGGCAGATGAGGGGGAGGTGGTTTAGGGAGAGGCTAAAAAGCAGGGGGTCCTAGGATAGATTCTTGGGGGACCACTGTGCTCACTTTCCAACTATCTGACAAGACTCCATCTATCTTCACCTGCTGAACTCTGTCCATAAGGTAACTGCTAAACCAGCCCATGGTATCCAGAACTGGACAAAGTACTTTAAGTGGGTTCTTACCAGTGATCTATACACAGGCAACACCACCTCCCTCTTTCTGCTGGTGAAAGACCTCCCTTTGTACCCCAGCATCCCACTTGTCCTCCCAGCTGCCTTGTCACAGTACCTCGCCAGCATTAAATCATCAAGTATGATTACACCCTGTCTATTTCCTGGGTTTCTGTGCCCCAAGTACATTACTTTGTACTGTTTTGCATTGAAACCCAGCTGTCAGGGTGGCGGAACTAGCAGCCCAACCAGAAGCAGCCATTTTATGGAGCTCCTGCAAAAAGCTCATTCCAACTACTAAATTAGTAACTTTTTGCCTCGGTACTTAACTGAGAAATACACCAGCATCTATTAAGACGTCTGCTGCACCCTCGGATTCAAAATCTAGCCAGAATGGGTCGAACAAAACCAATTAAACAAGATTTCTTCCAACCGCGGGCCTCGGCTGCCAGATACCCAGACCATGCGGAGGTAGCAACCGCCACCAACAGCATAGAACAACCCACAGCCTCATTGAACTCCCTGCAAGTCACGGTAAATGCGCTTACCAAAATGGTTCAACAAATTGACCAGAAGCTGGACACTTTCGCACAAAGCTTTCAGGCAGTGGAAATGTGACTTGATGCTATGGGGAGATCACAGAGCGCTGAAGCAACAGTGGGTAAGGCCCTCGCCGCTACAACCACTTCTCTTAAGGAGCAGGCAGCCCTCCGTAGCCAAGTGCAGCAACTCGAATACGCAGTTCGGGCAGTAAATATGAGTTCTGGGTCTTCCTGAGGGAATTGAAGGAGAGAGCTTGGTACAATACCCGAGTCCTTGGCTCGCTGAGATTACAGGACTGTCTGAGTTCAGAGTGGTGCGTGCATACAGGATTTCCCCTCGTCGACCGAACCTCACCACTGGAACCCCTCGGACTGTGCTATTCACCCTTGCCTCGATAGCAGAGCGGAACTCAATTTTAGGGGTCCTCAGAAATAGAGGTCCTGTCTATCAGGACAAGAATCGTGTGCTGTTTTTCCCGGATCTTGCCTATGCCACAAGAATGAGGTGCAAGGCATTCGACAGAGTGAAATGCCAGCTAAGTGAACTCGGTATCACTTACTCCCTGGCCTTCCCTGCATGTCTCTGCTTCATCGATGACCCAAAACAATATTGATTCACGGATCCAAAAGAAGCAGGATTATGCGTCGAGAAGATCGCAAGCCGGCGAGCAGTGGAAACACAGTCAGAGGCCGATTCAGAGGAAGACTGAGTACCAGAAGCAGTGGACTCTTTAAAAATCTGAATGTCAGACTGGTTTGCAAATATTTAACCTTAATAGTTGTTATTATTGGCAATCTAACCATTGGGCTGATACACACTTTTTGGGTTTCATGACAGGGAGCGGGCCTATTTCTGAAGCTTAATTATGCCAATACAAGTGTGACATTAGAGCAACTCTCACACTTCTCATGGATAAATGATTTCTTTTGTTTTCATAGGGACTCGAGGTCTAGCAAACAGCCCTAATGGGATAGTCATTTTGAACGCAGACAGCAGTTCTGACATTTCCCCCTGTGCCCTCACAGTTAAGAGATATTTCAGGGTCAGATAATTTGTTGTTCAAGTTAGTAGTTTGTTAATATTACACTATAACAGTAAGCCAGTAATTTAATTTATGGCTTCTTACTAGGAGGAAGTACATTCTTTATCTGGCATTTCCTAGTATTCACATATTTACCTGGAGGGATGGACTAGGGCAGGTCCCTGGTCCCATAAGGAACCTCAATTAAATAAAAATACTTGGGATGCTCATTATATCTTGGTTGCATAAGACACGGGCAACCTCCTGAAGTGTTAGCCACTGCAGCTTTAATCTTCAAAACTACAAATATGATGGGCTTAGAAGGAGCTCTGGAACGATAATATTTTTTTTTTCTTTATTTAAAATTTAACCAGTCTTAAAGGACCAGTATGGTCGGCTACACATTATTGGTTTATACATTGGACTTGTTCATTTTGGGCATTGGTTGCAATATAGTTCCTGAATGATGTCTATACTTGATAATAATTTGATATTCCCCTCAATGCTGTACCATGAGTAGTATGTAATCACCATCCTTAATGATGTACTTCATCAAACTATTGTCGATCTATATGCTCAGAATTACTGCGTTTTATGCTTATGTATGAAATGCTAAATAAAAAGTAAAAAAAAAAAAAGAAACCCAGCTGTCATGCCCTTGAGCACTCTTCGAGTTTTCTCAGGTCTCTGATCATCCTTTCCACCTCAGCCCCCTGGAGTGTCCACCGTATTGTAAATTTGGGTGTTATCCGCAGAGAGGTAGAGCTTCCCTTCCTGCTCCTCTACAATGTGACCTATAAAGACAGGATCAGTCCCAGCACTGATCCCTGAGGCACTCCACTGGTCATCCTCCTTTCCTCAAAGTAAACTCCATTTACTACCAACCTCTGCAGCCTATCCCCCAACCAATTTCTTATCCAGTTTTCTGCCTTTAGACACACTTCCTAAGTTACCTAGCTTGCTTACTAGCCTTCTATGTGGAACAGTGTCAAAAGCCTTACTGATATCTAGGTAAGCCACAGTCATATGAATATACAAAAATGCCAGCAGAAAGAGGTCTCATGGTCTGTCGAGTCTGCTCGATTCTGCGGCTAGCCCCTCATCCCGCAGCTGCCCCATCACTCCTTCCCTCTTTAGATTTTCCCTCTCCCTCACCCTGTCCCATCCCCTCTTGAAACTGCCCACCGTCTTACAGGCCACCACCTCCTGTGGTAAAGTGTTCCACTTGTCCACCACCCTTTCCGTGAAGAACTGTTTCCTTACCTCCCTCCTGAATCTTCCCCCCTTCCAGGCTGAGACTGTGCCTTCTCATGTCCCTTCCTCTTCTTAATTGGGAGATCCCCTCTGTTCGAGTCTTGTTTATCCCTTTCAAGTATTTAAAGGTCTCAATCATGTCCCCCCATCCCTCCTCTCCTCCAAGGAATGCATCTCTAGCTTGCTCAGCCTTTGCTCGTAGGGCTTGCCCTCTAATCCCTGGATCATCTTTGTTGCTCTACACTGCACTCCCTCCAACAATCTGACATCCTTCTTCAGGTACGGGCACCAGAACTGCATACAGTACTCCAGGTGTGGCCTGACCAGTGACCTGTACAGTGGGAGGATTACCTCCCTACTTCTGGAGGAGATTTCCCATCGCTATGCACCCGAGCAACTTGCTGGCCTTCACTGCCACCTTCCGACACTGAACAGAGTTGTTCATGCTCCCTGTTATAAGTACCCCTAGGTCCTTTACCTCCACAGTGCTACCCAACTGTACCCCTCCCAGCTGATTGTCCCTTCCCTGGTTCTTTGTTCTGAAGTGCATTACCTTGCACTTCTTGACACTGAACCCCAGCTGCCATGTTTCTGACCATTCCTGCAGTTTAGTTAGGTCATCCTGTAGCCCCTTCCATCCCTCAATGTCATCAACCACCGCCCCCATTTTGGTGTCGTCTGCAAACAAACTGATCAGACTTCGGATCCCATGTGAGATATCAGCTATGAATAACCCGAACACCACCAGACCCAGCACCAATCTCTGTACACCCAGGTCATCACTGCCCTCGATGCTGAGAGTTCCCCTCCTCCTACTACTACTACCACCTTCTACTGCCTACCTCTTAGCCAATTCATTATCCATTTCACCATCTTCGCTCCCGCCCCCACAACTTCCAGCTTCCCCCCAGCCTCCCATGTGGCACAGAGTCAAAGGCCTTGCTGAAATCCAAATACAGGACATCCATTGCATGGCCCTTATCTAATTCCCTTGTCACCCAATCATAGTACTCAATGAGTTTGGTCTAGCAGGATCTGCCCGAGATGAACCCATGCTGATGCCCATCCTGGAATCCACTGTCCTCCAAAAAGGTTACCAGCCTCTCTTTCAGGATTGTCTCCATGAGCTTCCCCACGACTGATGTGCGGCTCACTGGCCTGTAGTTCCTGGTTCATCCTTTGGGCCACTTTTGTGGATGGGCACCATATGGGCCATCCTCCAGTTGTGTGGTATGCACAGAGCAAGGAGGTATTGAACAGGTCAGCCAGTGGCCCTGACAGAACCTCAGCCAGCTCCTTGAGCACCCTATGGTGAATGCCGTCTGGCCCAGGTGCCTTGTCCACCCTCAGTGCCCTCACTCCTTCCAGTACCCTGTCCTCAGTAATCCTCGCATCTGTCACCCTTCCCCCATCTACCCCACCCATCCCCTGTATGTACCTGCCCTGCTTTCTCTTGTGTCAATACAGAACAGAAGTATTCATTTAATGCCTTTGCCTGATCCTCTCCTCTCTCCACCCACCCCCATCCTTTTTTATCCTCACTATTTGGTCCTTGTTGTTTCTTCTTTCCCTCATGTATCTGAAGAAATCCTTTTCTCCGTTTTTAATACCCTGTGCCAGACTCAGCTCTCTGGAAGCCTTGGCTGCTCTGACTTGTTTGGTGGCCTCTCTGGATTTCTTCGTGTACATCTCGTCTTCTCCCCTCTCTGACTTTTTGAACCTCTGGAATGCCTCTCTCTTGGGCCTCTTTCCCTCCCTAACCTGCTGAGTCATCCAACTGGGCTTCTTTGCCCTCCCTTTCTTGCTCTGTGTTCTATTACATGCCCCCGTAGCCTTCACTAGCTCCTTTTTTTATGACATCCCACTTCTGACTTGTGTCCCAGCCTGGATGAATCCCCTGCAGGTGCCCTGCCAGAATTCCCCCCATGTTTTTAAAATCTGCCTGCCTAAAGTCAACCACCTTGGTACCTGTACCCCCAGCTTCGCTCCCCAAGTTGAGTGTGAACCACACTGAGTAGTGATCGCTCCCCACCAGTGGATCCTCCACCCTCAAATCCCTTACCATCTCCCCATTGGACAGTACAAATTCCAGAGTATTTCTTATCTGAGTTGGCCCGTGGACCAACTGCATCAAGAAGCTGTCCTGAACGCCTCTAACAGGACTTGCTCCCTTGCACTTGAGGTGGCTGGGGTACTCCAATCCATCCCAGGTAGGTTGAAGTCCCCCCACCACCTCTGTGTTACTCTTCCTGCAGACCCTTCAGATTTACTCAGCTAATTCCCTGTTCAGGTCCTCCAGTTGAGATGGTGGTCTATAAACTACCCCCATCCTCAGGATCCTGACTTTTGAGTCCTGAAAATGCATCCATAGGGCCTCTGTCCTGCCCTCTTCTCCCTCATCCCTTGCACACCTTATCCCCTCCCGTACGTAGATTGCCACCCCCACCTCCCATTGGTCCTATTCTTTCTGAATATCCTATATCCCAGGACCATCAACTCCCAGTCCTGGTACTGGGTGGCCCACATTTCCGTGACAGCCGCAATGTCCACCCTTCCCTCTGCCAATCGGGCCTGAAACTCAGCTTACTTGTTTCTGAGGCTCCTTGCATTCAGTGAGACCACTCCTCTTCCCCTTCCTAACCCTTCTCCCTCCTTTCTCCTCCCCCTGTGTCCCCTCCCCTTTGCCTTCCCCATTAACTAGGGGGTAAGCTTGTCAGGCCTCCCTCTCTGGGACCCCGTCTACCAGCTGACCACTTGCCATCCCCCCTTTTAGTTTAAATAAATCCTTGTTTCTGCATACTCCTCAATCTTCTGCTTCAGTACCACTTTCCCCTCCTTGCTCAGGTGTAGTCTGTCCCCGGCATACAGGTCATTCCTGTCCAAGGTTCTACCCAGCCACCCACCAAGCCATACCCTACTTGAGCGACACCATTCCTCAGCCAAGTATTAAACTCACCTATCATTCCTTTCCTTGCTGTACTCACGCAGGGTACTGGGAGTACCTCTGAGAAGGCCACCGATCCCCCCCCCCATCTCCTCACACAGCCTTCCCAGTTCCTCGAACCTTTCCCGTACCAATTCCACCATCCCACATCAGGTCGTTCGTACCCACGTGCACCACGACATGAGGTCTCCTCCTTCCCTTCCCTGCACATTTAAGAAGAGATTGCCCCGGCCTGTCCGCAGTCAGCCCAGATATGGATTTGACCCAGATTCGGCTATGCCTTCCCTTACTGCTCCATCTGATCCCCTTCAGTATGGAACCTCTGCAGTAGAACCCCCCTTCATGCCCTCATACCTCCAACCCTTTCTATGTACTCATTATAGACTCCCCTAGCCTGCCTTTAGTAACTCCATCCAACTCTGCACCTCCCTAACCTCCTCCTGTGGCCTGCACCCTCCCCCATGCCCCTCACCATCTTCCCCTTCTTTCTCTCTACCCTGGGTCCCCAACCCTCCTGCTGTGTCTCCAGCATCTTTCTCACCAGCACTGCCCTTCCCCCATTACCCCTGTCCCTCCATACACCAATCCAACTGAACTGTAGTTATACTGCCTGAGGTATTTGTCTATGTTAAAGTACTGTACTGTGATTGTTGCACTGTATCTCATTTCACAGGAGGTCCCAGTGCCGGAACCAGACCTGGGTAAGTGTGTATACTGTGAAGGTAATTCTGATATACTGTGTGGGCCACCTAGTGGAAGAAAGGGGGTTGCAGTGTCCCAGAGGGCTGTGACCAAGTTAGTTTAACTATTGCAAACCTGACCTCTGGGTGGAGGCACCTGCTATTGGATCCAGGCCCTCAACCTGTTAGTGGCAAATCAGGCAGGGGTAGTAGCCCCTGGGATAGCGCCATCTAGGGGTTACATCTTGGAGGCTCACCGCTGGGATTGTGTGTCCTAGTGGCCATATTTACTAACCACTGTTAAGAAAAATGGGTACCTGGACAGAAGTGGCTGTGCACCGCTGGTGGAGTGGTACTGGGAGGAGATCGGCCCCCAAAATGCTGTGCTTATCCTGACATCCTGTATCATTACGACACTGTGCAGGGAGCACTTTCCAAGGTGGAAGGCTTTAAAAACCCTGTGGTGGTGGGTCGGCATGCTAATCTGCTCACCCACACTTTCCTGGCCCTAGTAGAGTTTAGGATCCCACTGATAGCTCCAAAGTACACAGACCATTACCCCAGAGGAGCCCTCACTGCTTGGAGAGTGATAACTAGACAGTAAAGACCTGGGGAATAAGCCCCCACCAATTATCTGAAACTTTTGAGGAGAAATTTGCTGAATGGTTGCTGGGAGAGGGGAAACTGTGGAGGACTTGGAAGAAACTATTCTTGCCACCAGGGGTGTTCCTCCCCAACACCCTCTCCTGCTCCAGTGCCTGTAATGGTGGCTGAACCAATGCAGACTCCTATTTCTGCACCCGCCATTAGTCACGACTTCCACCAAGGTTGAGGATCTTCTGGCACCTCCCACTCCCCCAAGGGGAGGATGATCGGAGACCTGATAGACTATGTTGCCCCCAAGTGCTAGAATGGCAATGCTCGAAGGCGAAAAGTTTAAAGAGGGTTAGGTGGAGAGCCTCCGAGGTCCTGCCCTGGCTACCATCCGCAAGTAAACGTGGCCAGTAACCCCTGAAGTAACTGCACAGGCCTATCTTGAGGCCTTGGAGAATGTGTGGGAGCCCAGATTCTGATGAGGACCTATGGTGGAGAGTAATGCACAACAGTACCAAGGGGAGTTGTTGTCTGTGTATGTCTCTGGGTTGGAAAAATTGTTGCAAGAATGCCTCAGAAAGGGTAGTTTGCCAGCGATTGAACTGGACCGAACCAGACTGGACAGAATCCTTAAGTCTGCCCTCTCAGAACTGCTGTTGCTTCCAGTTACGCCTGCAAATCGACTGGAATCTCCACCTCCTATGATGAGTTAATGAGAGAAATTGAGGAGTTGAGAAAAGGCGACTTCGGGAGGTACCTGCACCAACAGCTGTGGCTACGACCCGAGTGACTGAGGGTGACCCATCAAGTGAAGTTCAGGGCAGAGGTTGACAGTCAATGAGTGCTCTGACAAGGAAAGATATGCCACAATGGGGCGAACTGTTGAGAGAGATCCGGGAATTCAAAACAGTCCTTTATGAAGGCCACGCCTGCAAGTACGGGCCCTGACCTATATCCGACTGGATCTGCTATGGGGGTGGAGGTACCACCCATGTATCTCCTGCTGATAACAGCTCCAAACTCAATTCCTTGACCATGGAAGTGGAGAAACTGACGAGATGTCTCCAAATGCTTATCACGCCGCAGAACAGAGATGGCACCCAGGTTTCAGTTAGTAATACCTCTGCCCTGGCTCCCAGTGTGGCGCTCGGCCAGCTCAAACTCCAGAAAATATGTTTTGCTATAATTGTGGGAAAGATGGGCACATGAAAGGGAATGCCAGTCCCCAAAAGACACTGACAAAGTTGCATATAGGCTACAAGGAGAGCTTCGGAGAAGAAATCAGTGTTAAGAGTTGCACGACATGATCCCAGTGAGGCACCAAAATGCTAATTCACGCCTTTGTGGCAAGGTCAGTTGCCCAGGCCCCCACTCAGCCCTCCAGACTGGTCCAGAATAGTGGGTCCCTCCATGGAGACCACTGTAAAGGTGAATGGAGTGTCTACAAGAGCTGTATTAGACAGTGGCTCCCAAGTGACAATTATGTTCCAGGATTGGTATCAGAAGCATTTGTCAGACGACTCTTACAACCATTAGAAGGACTGCATGTATGGGGTTAAGTGAGAAGGCCTACCCTTTCCTGGTATATCCGAATTTGGCTGTCTTTCCCCACCTCGTGGCTGGAGTGACCGAACAAGTAGAGACCCTAGCCTTAGTGTGTCCCCCACTGGACTGTATGATGGTGTCCCTTTGTTGATTGGAACAAATGCTCATATGTTCGGAAGGCTGGCACAGTTGTGTTATGAAAAACAGGGTCAAAGACTAGTAGAGCTTTAAGAGTTCCGCTTTAATTAAGAAGGCCTATGAGGCACAGAGAGATGCTGAAAAACAGAACCAGAGGAACCGGTCGGAATTGTATGGAAGAAGGATCCTGAGTCTCTGATCCTGGCGCCAAATGCCCAGTGTACCTTACAGGAGAGGTCCGTGATCAGAAAGGATGTTAAGAATAAAATATTAATGTTGGATGCACCAGGCGATGGAAAATTGCCAGAGGGACTGCTGGTCAGCTTCTAGTATTTTGCCCGCTAGAGCCCATGCTTATGCCAGAAGGGTAATGGTCCAAGTTCATAATGTGTCTGAAAGAGACATTCGAGTAAACAGAGGTTGCATCCTGGCTAATGTGCATTGTGCAGACACTGCAGTGCTACCCAGCAGCAAGAGTTCAAGGAAGAATGACAGAGTAACGCCTGACTTGTTTGATTTCGGCGACTTCGCTGCCAGCTGAATGGAAAGTGAGATCAGTGAGAAGCTTGCCCAGAGAGACCAGGTGTTTTTTTAAAGGAATGGGATGGATGTGTGCAAGGAGTTGAGCACAATATCCGGCTGCATGACGAAGACCATTTCATGAGAGGTCTCACGCCTGGCACCTGCTGACATAGATGATGTGAGACGGCATCTGCAAGAGATGTTAGCTGCTGGTGTAATACAAGAATCCAGAAGCCCTTATGCTTCCCCATTGTGGTAGTGAGGAAAAGAATGGAACAGTAAGGATGTGTGTGGATTATCGCACCTAAACCGGGCGGACTATCCTGATCAGTACACAATGCCCGCATTCAGGATGCTTTGGACTGCCTAAACGGGAGCAAGTGGTTCTCTGTGCTGGATCTCCGCAGTGGGTACTACCAGATCCCGATGGCCCCAGAGGACCGTGGAGAAGACGGCCTTTATCTGTCCGGCTATGGCTTCTATGAATTCATGAGGATGCCTCAAGGGATTTCAGGTGCCCCAGCCACTTTTCAACGATTGATGGAGGTGCAGTGGGGGACATGAACTACTAGAGTGCCTGGTATACCTAGATGATGTTATTGTGTTTGGCAGCTCACTGGAGGAACATGAGAGCAGATTATTTGAGGTATTGGACCGACTGGAGGACTTTGGCCTTAAACTGTCCATTGCTAAGTGTCAATTTTTCAAACATCAGTAAAGTATGTGGGACACATAGTATCCACGAGGGAATAGAGACCGACCCAAGTAAAGTTGAGGCCTTGACCACCTGGCCGCAGCCCAAAAATCTAAAAAGAACTGCAAAGATTCCTGGACTTGTGGTTATTATCGGCGCTCATCAAGGACTATTCAAGAGTGATCCGCCTTTACTTAACCTTACTCAAGGGTATCCCCAACTCACAAAAAATACCAAAAGTCAGCGCCCTCAAGACTGAAGAGTGTATTTTCATCTGAGTGAAGTATTTGGAGCCCGCTGGACTCCTGATTGTGAGACTGTTTTCATGAGATCATATATCAACTTACCCATGCTCCAGTGCTGGCCTATGCCGATCCAAGAAAACCTTACGTCCTGCACACTGATGCTAGCTTGCAAGGGTTGGGGCTGTGTTGTACCAAGAGCACGAGAATGGCCTGAGACCAGTGGCCTTGCCAGTAGAAGCCTGACCCCATCCGAAAAGAACTATCCTGTACGTAGTTAGAGTTCCTAGCTTTGAAGTGGGCTATTGTTGACCAATTCCATGAGTACTTGTATGGGGCTAAAATACTAGTAAAAACTGACAACAATCCTTTGACCTATGTGCAGACCTCAGCTAAGTTGGATGCCACTGGCCATAGGTGGCTTTCTGCATTATCTACATATGACTATGCTCTCGAATACCGAGCAGGTCTGAACCACATAGATGCTGATGCTCTCTCCGGAGGCCTGTTCCCCAGAATGATTGGGTCCGATTGGCAGAACCTGACATTCGGCACTCTGCCGGAAGTTTGACAGGGAGGAACAATGTCCACGGACGAGTGGACTGCATGGTGGATTGCTTGGGAGCCTCTAAAATTGCATACCTGCTGCTTATTGCCACTTTTCTGCAATAGACATTGGTGCACTGCCTCAGCTGGACAATGACAGTATTCGTGGGCTCAACTCACGATCCCATGATCAAAGCAGCTTTAGAAGCCCTCATGCAGGAAAAGATGTGTCCAAATTACGCCCACTGATTTGAGAACTGCACTGTTATACAAAGAAGGTCCTAAGTTGAAACTGATCAATAAACTGTTATACAGAGAAACAGTAGACAGAGGGGACAAGTAGACAAACAACAACTAGTGCTGCCCACTGCCTTCGAGACTCAGTACTGAGGTCTCCTGCACAACCACATGGGGCACCTTGGTATAGACAGAACACTTGACTTGGTGAGATCCAGATTCTATTGGCCTAAGATGGGGCTGATGTGGAACAACACATTCGAACTTGTAGTCGCTGCTTACAGAGGAAAGCTTGCCCCAGAGGCTGCCCCTTGTTAACATCACCACCAGTGCACCCATGGAGCTGGTCTGTGATTGATTTTCTGAGTTTGGAGTCAGATCAAAGAAATATCAGTAATGTGCTGGTGGTCACTGACCTTTCACGAGATATGCCCAAGCTTTCCCACCAAAGACCAGAAAGCATCCACTGTGGCCAAAGTATTGTAGAAAACTTTTTGTTCACTTAGGGGCTCTACAAAGAATCCATTCTGATCAAGGAAGAGACTTTGAGAGTCGTCTGATCAAAGAGATGCTTTTCTGTGGGGAGTGCGAAAGTCCAGAACCACTCCTTACCACCCCCAGGGGACCCACAGCCTGAACGTTCAACCGCACTTTGCTAGATATGCTAGGCACCCTGCACCCAAAGGACAAGCCTAGATGGAGCCAACAAATTAGCACCCTGGTACATGCTTATAACTGCACCAAAGTGATGCCACTGGATTCTCCCCTACCGCCTGATGTTTGGAAGAGAAGCTCGACTACCAGTAGATGTGTGTTTTGGGGTCTCTCCTGATGGGGTTCAGCTGACAACTATTTACAGTATGTGCAAAAGTTAAAGGCCCAGCTAACTCATGCGTACTAACTGGCTCAAACCATGGCTGCCAAAAGAAATCTGGCCAACAAAGAAAGGTATGATAAAAAGGTGAAAGCACAGGAACTCCAGGAGGGAGATCGGGTATTGCTAAGAAATCTGGGACTGCATGGCAAGCACAAGATTGCTGACAGATGGCACCATCTCCCTCACATTGTAGTGGGCAAACTAGATGATCTGCCAGTGTACAAAGTAAGGCCTGAGAATAATTCAAAAGATGTAAAAACAATGCATAGAAATCATTTACTGCCCATTGGACAAATCTTAATTGAGTCTGAGCCCCTAGAAGATGCCCTCTGGACCAGTGACTAGAGCTGCTGCTAAGAAAAGATCAAGAAAGTCTGCACCTACAGAAGCAAAGTTAAAGTGTTCCCTCCACAAGTCCCAGTTGAGCATGACTGTCAGTCCATATCGGAAGAAAGTGAGAGTGACTTTGAATACTATCCTTCTTACGAACTGAGTCAATTGTTTCGGGCAATCCCTAGTCAATACTGGAGATGAAGCTGGGCCTTCTGGACTGTCTAAGCCCCAGCTTCATCCCTGGAGCCAATGCTCCCAGAAAGTGAAGTGCAAAGCATCAGATCAGATGAAATGGAATCATTGTGCATGGTTGAACTGTTTGAGCTTTCAGGAGAAAATGATAGATTGGGGCAGACTGGTGATACACCCGAACAAGAAGAGTATTTTGAGTGCCCTGACAGTCCACTGCCAGTGTCCGAAAGCTCTCCATGCGAGCCAAATGTTGTGGACTCAGAAACTGTAACTCCTGGAGCTGAAAGTGCCCCAAGTTCTAGCCTCTCTACCCCATGGAGACTCCCTGACAAGTGAGGACAATGCTGAAAATGAGGCTCAGAGTGCAGAGACTATAACAGTTCCCCTAGAAAGACTGGTCGAGCTGTAAAGCCTGTGGTGCACCTCAGTTATGATTCACTTGGGAGGCCTGTGGACTTGCCTCTCAATGTTGTCCATAAAGGAGTGTATATGTCCCGAGCTCATTGCCCAAACTGAGCATCAGTGCTAACTCCAAGTTACTTGTGTTGCCTCTCTAAGTATGGTGCCTTGCCCCATCCAGCCCCAAGGTAACTGATGAGGAAGGGCCCCTCTCTTCAGGTTCATGTACAAGAGGTAATAACTTGAGTTATGGTACAATGTGTATGTAATACTGTGTAAAGAGTGACGTACTGCAATGTTTCAGAAATGTGTTCTTGGTAAAATGATATATTGACTGATGATTACATGTGCGAGCCTAATGCAAATGTATATGGTTGCAGTTGAAACTTATGGGGTACTTGCTCAGCCGCAGACGTCAAGCTTTCCCAGGCTTGGGAAGGGTTGTAACCCCCTGCAAATGGGGGTTCCCAAAAGATTCCAGGAGCTTGCTTGAATGCTCCAAGCCTGAATGGTGTTTGGCATTTAAGCCATTTATCAGTGAGTGTTTTAGAGCCTCTGGTACTGTCTTTAAGAGCTGTCTGCTTGCAGACATAATTAGTTTGTATGGGGGACTGTATGCTTCTCTGAGTACCACTCGAGCTGCTGCCAATTCACTTCATTTTGCAGTCACTAGGAGTGCAAAGGAACCTATCTGAAAGATGTAACTGTTTGCCAGAAATTATTTAGAGTAATAATGAAATTACAGTTTGTCTAACCTGCTTTCTTTGCAGTCAGAACTGTGTCTGCTAGTCTCCCATTCTAGTTTTGAACTGCTGAACTGGACCAATCAGTGTGGGGTAAGCTAGCTCTAAAATGGTGCCTTGACGAATCAGAACTTGACTCATAATCTGAGCCAGCCACAAGAGGATTGTATGGGCAGTGACTCTGGGAGATGTAGTTTAGACTTCAGTGCCTTTTTGGACCAACAGCAGCAGTCTATTATGAGTGACAGCCAATCCAGTCAAGAACTGGGAGGAACTGAAAGGAAGTGCCCGGTTTTGTCGGTTGGAGTTTCAGTTGAGCTTTGGCAGTGAAGAAGGAAGGAGCCCTGTGCTTTTTCAGTGTGCAGTTTTAGTCAAAAAACGCGTGTAAGGCCCAGAGTTCCGGTCTGCAGCTTGTTAGGACTGAATCCGGCCCTGTGAAAAGAATCAAAGGATCTCTGAAGAGTAGAAACCAGGCTCACCCTGTAGAAGACTGGAGGAATTGCTGAAAATTGCACTCTGTCTGTCAGGAACTGAATCTGCTGTGTGTTCTCCCGGTATTGTGCAGTAATTGCGATCGGGATACAGATGCAGCCTGCCTGGTATAGTGCTTTCTTTTATATGGATGTGTGAAGAGGTTTGTGTACCTCAAGTGAGCCCTGCTGACATTGAAGGACCCTATCTTATTTGGAGGTCGTGAGTACTAATTCAGGGTCGCTCCTGTTGAATTGCCACATTAAATCCAAATGGAATTACTGTACTGCTGACTGTTTAATTCTCCTTTCTCTGTGTGAAAGGGCCCCTACCAGCTGCCACGGTTTGACTAGCCACTAGGGCTTGGGTACCCAGGGACAGTAACTGATAGGGATAGCCTGTACAGAGCCATAGGTAGATTATTAGAGTGATAAGCTAATTAACCTGATTTCCCCTGTCCTTGTTATATCCCCCTAAATAAATCAGAGCTGCTTGTTTCAGCAAAGTTATACTGCCTGAGGTATTTGTCTATGTTAAAGTACTGTACTGTGATTGTTGCACTGTATCTCATTTCACAGGAGGTCCCAGTGCGGAACCAGACCTGGGGGTAAGTGTATACTGTGAAGGTAATTTTGATATATTGTGTGGGCCACTAGTGGGAAGAAAGGGGGTTGCAGTGTCCCAGAGGGCTGTGACCAAGTTAGTTTAACTATTGCAAACCCTGACCTCTGGGTGGAGGCACCCGCCATTGGATCCAGGCCCCTCAACCTGTTAGTGGCAAATCAGGCAGGGGTAGTAGCCCCTGGGATAGCGCCATCTAGGGGTTACATAAGGGGGAGCTCTCAGTGCCAAGACCTGTGACCAGTGGGGCACCTCAAGATTTAGTACTCGGTCCAGTGTTATTCAACATCTTTATTGGGGACATAGCAGAAGGAATCAAGAGTAAGATCAGCCTGTTTGCAGATGACACAAAGATCTGTGTGACATTGGACACTGAAGATGGGAGGCAAGAACTCAGGAGGACCTGGCAAAACTCGAACACTGGTCATGTATTGTATATGGCTATTGGGGTTTAATGCTGAAAAGTGCAAGGTCGTGCACCTCAGAGCCAGAAACTCCAGGACTAGCTATTGGTTGGGGGAGTGAAGGGTATCTATTTTGGAGGAGGAAAAGGACCTGGGGTGCTAGTCACAAGGGACATGACGCTTTTGGGACAGTGCCATAGGCAGCAGCAAGAGCCAACCAAATGCTGGGTTGCATAGCCAGAGGAATCCTCCTCTTGGAGGGAGGAAGTCATCCTGCCACTGTACAGATTACTGGTGAGACCACACTTGGAGTAGTGTGTGCAGTTCTGGTGCCCCTATTTAAAACAGGCATTTGTCAATGCCAAATGTTTGCTTGCTGGTATTAGCATTGGAAGTGCAGGAGTTAGACAGATGCAGAATAGGAATGGCAGCGAAGTATTGAACTTCATGCGAATGCTGCCTCCACCCTGCAGAGATGGACAGGCATTGGGGTATGCCTTTGGGTCATTGCGCATAACACTCACACAATTTCACCTCACCCTGTCCTGCAGACACCGACAAGTGTTGAGGTGTGCCTTGGGGTGTTTGGCTTTACAGTTACCCTATTCCATAAGGACAGACGCTGAAATGGGTGCAGTATAGGAGAATGGGTTGAACTCTGGGGCCGAAGAGTCCAAGGCACATTTCGATGCCCGTCACTGGCGCAGGATGGGGGTGGAATGGCATGAGCATTACAGCCAGCAATCCAAAGGCACACCCCTGATGTCTGTCAGTCTGCACAGAGTGGGATGTTATGATTAGAAACCATAGCGTGCCAGGCGTTTGTTGGTATTTGCACTATAGATTTTCAAAATGGTCTTTTTGTGACCCTTACCTCGTGAAAGCATTTGGTACCTCTGCTCATGAACAGTGGTACTGTGATTTTGTTAATCTGTCTCGAATGTTGATTTGCTACAGTGACCATGCCATTCTGCGCCAGATGTGCGAAAACACAGTTTGGGCAGGATGTGAAAGATGACAGCTGTCCTATTCATAAGGAGGTGTGAAAAAATGCCAATGTTGAAAATCTGGAGTGAAAATATAAAAAATTCTCGAAGATTTGAGCATGCGTGGAAACTGCACAATGCATGCTTGTAATACAGTCATTTTGTGAAATGTTCTCACCAAACTTTCAACATAGGCATTTAGGGACCTCCGCTCATGAACAGTTTCACTGTGATTTTGTTAATCTGCCTCGAACGCTGATTTCCCACAGAGACTGCACCATTGCGCGCAACATATGCGAAACCACATTTCAGGCAGGATGTGAAAAATGACAGCTGTACTGTTCATAAGGAGGTGTGAAAAAATGGCAATGCTGAAAATCTGGAATGAAAATATAAAAAATTCTCAGAGTTATGAGAGTGTGTAGAAACTGCACAACACATTCTCGGAACTCAGTCATTTTTTTGAAATTTTTTTACCAAATTTGCAACATAGGCTTTTTGGGAGCCCACCTCATGAACAGTAGCACTGTTGTTTTACGTTACTTTCGGTCCCGAAATTCTACACAGTGATCGGAAATCACCTTTTGGGACCGAATATGTATCATGCAGAGACTGAATTTATGAGGGGGTCCCAGGAACCCCATGTTGAAAATTTGGTGCCAAAATTCTCAAAATGGCTGAGATATCTACCTAGGTTGAAAAAATCCCATTTATGCCATTATATAGCTTACCAGCATTTCTTCAGTTCGCAGTCGGGTCTTGAAGAGTGCAGATGTGTTTTCAGTCCACTGAAGATCATCGCGCTGGGCTCTGGAGGTAAGTATGGAGTGTGGGGGGGGGTGCGGGAATGGGGTGTGCGCAGAGGGTGGGTGCGGTTTGGGGGAGAGGGCACCAGACACAATGAGGGACCATTTTCTACTTTTCAGGTAAAAAAAATTTAAACCATCGCAGGAAGGTTTTTCCTTTTTGCAGGTAGATTTGGTGTGCTGGGATGGGCTCCCAGTGTGCCACCTGCATGTTTTGGGGGAGACTGGAGCCAATGGGGATTGGGCCCCCGTCGGCAAAGAAAAAGGATCTGTGTTTGGGGTGGGGGGACATGATGCTGAGGGGGATTGGGCACCTACCTGCAAACAAAATGTATGGGGAACATTATGCCGATGGGGAGCAAATGATCTGGGGAAGGGGCATGCTGACAGGGAGATTGGGCACCCCCATTGGCTTTCATGGGGACTCTTGAGGTGGATGGCAACAGCTGCCGCCATGTTAATTGCAATGTTACACTAGGCAAGGCACTGCCCTGCAATGACGGGTCGCTCTCTCATTGCAGTGGCGAATTTGTTTCAAGTTGGTGGCACGCTTGCTGAACTAGTGTCAGCAGCAGCATGCCACCACATTGGGGAAAGAGGGTCAAGCCTCAAAATGCAGTGGGGGCATTGGCCGCCACTGTGCCACATCTCCCAAACCCCGCTTCTCTCCTTAGCTGTCACATAGTGTTTCTTGTGCATGCGCACAAGTAAACATAAAAAGGATATAAAATTACTGGACAGGGTGTAGTGCAGGGCAACAAAGATGATCCTAGGACTGGGGGAAAAAAACTATGAGGAAAGATTGAGGGAGCTCAACATGTGTTCCCTGGAAGGTAGAAGGGGGGGCATGATAAAGACCTTCAGATACTTAAAAGGTATAAATAGGGTTAGTACAGAGCACTTGTTCAGCTTAAAGGGAGGAGGTTCATGAGACGACACAGTCTGAAAATAGAGAGGGGAGAATTCAAGAGGGAAATGAGGAGACATTACTTTACGGAAAGGGTGGTGGCAGGGCAGAACAAACTACCAGAAGAAATGATCTTGCTGAAGACTGTGGGCGGTTCTAAAAGGGGGGGTTAGGTCAAAGAAAAGGTCAGTACAGAAAGGAGGCTAGGGAGGGTAAAGGTGGTGGGCAAGGAGGATGAGGGGGAACTAGTTGGGCAGCGGCAGTAAAGCTACACTGTGAGCTGCACACTCTGGCTGACTTGACAGACCTCTGGGCCTTTTTCAGCCGGCATTTTCATGTGTTCGTAACTCCCTTGTAGTTATTTAAGTCCATGTCCATGTCCACACATAAGAGAACACACTATAAAGATTCCAGATAATGGCTACATTGACACCTAATGTACATAATGAAATGTAGAACTACAAATTTAAGTACTTTGGTGGATTACATTCTATCAGGGCATTTTCTCCAACAGCAAAAAATTGGTGATGTTGGTTGTACGGTTCTGGCACCACCAATGAAACCATGTCTGACGGTAATGGAGAAGACTCAAATGCTAAGCAAGCAGGCAGTGAAACTGGAACGGAAAGTACTGCTGATGGCTCTGCAGTAAACGCGACAGGCAGCCGGTTATTTAAAATGTCTTGTTCATTATTATTCACCTCCATACTACCTTAGATAATGTGATTCACTTGAATGTGGTCATTTGATCTCCTGCTTGGGGAAAATTGGCTACAGTATGATACCCGTTGACCACTCGTCTGGGCTCTTAAAGTTCTGAACCAGAACTGACTGGAGCTAGGTGAAACTTCACGCTTTGACACTACCCTTTGCATCCTCTACATTCTGCTGAGTTTGTTCCACAACACTAGCCAGAACTGGGCACAAGAGCCTAAGCCTGGTTCTGAACTGTTATTTTAGGAATACAGTGTACCTCCACTGGTGTGGGTAGTGAGAATATGTGGGGTGCTACATGGGCAAAGATAAAAAGAAAAATCAAGGAACTGGTTGATACCCATGAACATTATAAAAGAGGCATATATATATATATATATATATATATATATAATCCAGTCAGATGGTGGGCCCACTGACTGTGGGGAGAACACCATTTCACATTTGTGTATTTATTTATTTATCTATCTATCTGATAACTGGGTAAGTACACTGGTCCCAGGGACCATTTTCAGACATAACCTGGGCCATCTAGGTGGCACATACTCCACAAATCCACTACTCCTCCTCCCTATATTCTCGTACTTCTGCTCTGCACAATTACCTTACTCCTAGCAGCACCTGTCTCCTGAACCCTTCCTTGCCCACATGCCTCCCTCTCTCTCTCTCTCTCCTCTTTTTCTCTCCCCCTCATTCTCTTCTTCTCTATTCCCCTACCCCACCTGCACTTTCACTGCCCTTTATAGCCTAGCTCTTAAGAAGGTGTCTTGTTCCTATGTTTTCACCCTTGCAGCTGTGCATCACCTGAGAACCGCCTCTGTAATGTAACTTGTATGGCTATCTACCTTGAATTTATCCTGTTGACCCTGTACTGATTCTGCATGTATGAATCTCCTATAAACTGCTAGTAATGTAACTGTTGCATCTGCCTACTATGTATCCAATGCCTTGAACTTGTTTTGGATTGTATGTATGTATTCTCCTCTGTTATATATATGTAACTATGAATTCACACTTGTATATCCCTCTCCCATTTCCCCCAGGGCGTACCTAGAGATGAGCATTAAGTTGCTCAGTGTATCTTTCTTGGTGAAACATTTCAATAAATAAATAAATATACAACAAATGATAAGGGATGAGAAATACATGAGCATTTACAGCATACAGGTATAAAACACATGAGCATTCACAGTATACAGATACATAAAATACATGAGCATTCGCAGTATACAGATACATAAAATACATGAGCATTCACAGTATAAAGGTACATAAAATACATAGGCATTTACAATATACAGATGCATACAATACATGAGCATTCACAGTATACAGGTACATAAAATACGTGGGCATTCACAGTATACAGGTACATACAGATGCATACAATACATGAGCATTCACAGTATACAGGTACATAAAATACATCAGCATTCACAGTATACAGGTACATACAATACATGAGCATTCACAGTATTCAGGTACATAAAATACGTGGGCATTCACAGTATACAGGTACATACAGATGCATACAATACATGAGCATTCACAGTATACAGATACATAAAATACATGAGCATTCACAGTATACAGGTACATACAATACATGAGCATTCACAGTATTCAGGTACATAAATACATCAGCATTCACAGTATACAGGTACTGTACATACCATACATGAGCATTCACAGTGTACACATGCATACAATACATGAACATTTACAGTATACAGATACATACAATACATGAGCAATTTACAGTATACAGGTACATAAAATACGTGAGCATTCACAGTGTACAGGTACATACAATACATGAGCATTCACAGTATACAGGTACATAAAGTACATCAGCATTCACAGTATACAGGTACATACAATACATGAGCATTCAGAGTATACAGATGCATACAATACATGAACATTTACAGTATACAGATACATACAATACATGCACATTCACAGTATACAGGTACGTAAAATACATGAGCATTAACATTATACAGGTACATAAAATACATGCGCATTCACAGTATATAGATACATTAAATACATGCGCATTCACAGTATACCAGTAAATAAATACATGAGCATTTACAGTATACAAATACATACAATACATGAGCATTCACAGTATACAGGTACATAAAATACATGAGCATTCACAGTATACAGACACATAAAATACATGAGCATTCACAGTATACAGGTACGTAAAATACATGCGCATTCACAGTATAGAGGTACATAAAATACATGAGCATTCACAGTATACAGGTACATAAAATACATGCGTATTCACAGCATGGGGTACATAAAATACATGAGCATTCACAGTATACAGGTACATAAAATACTTGTGCATTCACAGTATACAGATGCATGCAATACATGAGCATTCGCAGTATACTGATATGTACAATACATGATCATGTACAGTATACAGATGCATACAATACATGAGCATTCGCAGCATACAGATACATCCAATACATGAGCATTTACAGTATACAGATGGATACAAAACATGAACATTCACAGTATACAGGTATATACAATATATGAGCATTTACAGTATACAGGTATATAAAATTCATGAGCATTTGCAGTATACAGTTACATAAAATACATGAGCATTCACAGTATACAGGTACATAAAATACATGAGCATTTACAGTATACAGGTACATAAAATACATGAGCATTTGCAGTGTACAGGTACATACAATACATGAGCATTCATAGTATACAGGTACAAAAAATACAAGCATTCGCAGTATACAGGTACATAAAATACATGCGCATTCACAGTATACAGGTACATAAAATACATGAGCATTCACAGTATACAGGTATATAAATACACAAGCATTCACAGTATACAGGTACATAAAATACATGAGCATTCACAGTATATAGATACATAAAATACATGAGCATTCACAGTATACAGGTACATAAATACATGAGCATTCACAGTATACAGGTACATAAAATACATGCGCATTCACAGTATACAGGTACATAAAATACATGAGCATTCACAGTATACAGATACATAAAATACATGAGCATTCACAGTATACAGATGCATACAATACATGAGCATTCACAGTATACAGATACATAAAATACATGAGCATTCACAGTATACAGATGCATACAATACATGAGCATTCACAGTATACAGGTACATAAAATACATGAGCATTCACAGTATACAGATGTATACAATACATGAACATCTACAGTATGCAGGTACATAAAATACATGAGCATTCACAGTATACAGGTACATAAAACACATGAGCATCTACAGTATACAGGTACATAAAATACATGAACATTCACAGTATACAGGTACATAAAATACATGAGCATCTACAGTATACAGGTACATAAAAATATATGAGCATTCACAGTATACAGGTACATAAAATACATGAGCATTCGCAGTATGCAGGTACATAAAATACATGAGCATTCGCAGTATACAGGTACATACAATACATGACCATTCGCAGTATACAGGTACATACAATACATGAGCATTCACAGTATACAGGTACATAAAATACATGAGCATTCGTAGTATGCAGGTACATAAAATACATGACCATTCGCAGTATACAGGTACATACAATACATGAGCATTCCCAGTATACAGGTACATAAAATACATGAGCATTCGCAGTATACAGGTACATAAAATACATGAGCATTCGCAGTATACAGATACATAAAATACATGAGCATTTGCAGTACACAGGTACATAAAATACATGCGCAGTCACAGTATACAGGTACATAAAATACTTGAGCATTTACAGTACAGGTGCATAAAATGCATGAGCATTTGCAGTGTACAGGTACATACAATACATGACCATTCGCAGTATACAGGTACAAAAAATACGAGCATTCGCAGTATACAGGTACATAAAATACATGAACATTCACAGTATACAGGTACATAAAATACATGAGCATTCGCAGTATACAGGTACATAAAATACATGAGCATTCACAGTATACAGGTACATAAAATACATGAGCATTCGCAGTATACAGGTACATAAATACATGAGCATTTATGGTATACAGGTACATAAAATACATGAGCATTTACAATATACAGGTACATAAAATACATGACCATTGACAGTATACAGGTACATACAATACATGAGCATTCGCAGTATACAGGTACATAAAATACATGAGCATTCGCAGTATGCAGGTACATAAAATACATGACCATTCGCAGTATACAGGTACATACAATACATGAGCATTCACAGTATACAGGTACATAAAATACATGAGCATTCGCAGTATACAGGTACATAAAATACATGAGCATTCGCAGTATACAGATACATAAAATACATGCGCAGTCACAGTATACAGGTACATAAAATACTTGAGCATTTACAGTACAGGTGCATAAAATGCATGAGCATTTGCAGTGTACAGGTACATACAATACATGAGCATTCGCAGTATACAGGTACATAAAATACATGAGCATTCACAGTATACAGGTACATAAATACATGACCATTCATAGTATACAGGTACATAAAATACATGCGCAATTACAGTATACAGATACAATACATGAGCATTCACAGTATACAGGTACATAAAATACACGAGCATTCACAGTATATAGATACATAAAATACATGAGCATTTACAGTATACAGATGCATACAATACATGAGCATTCACAGTATACAGATACACAAAATACATGAGCATCTACAGTATACAGGTACATAAAAAACATGAGCATTCACAGTATACAGGTACATAAAATACATGTGCATTCACAGTATACAGGTACATAAAATACATGAGCATCTACAGTATACAGGTACATAAAAATACATGAGCATTCACAGTATACAGGTACATAAAATACATGAGAATTCACAGTATAGAGGTACATAAAATACATGAGCATTTACAGTTTACGGGTACATAAAATACATGAGCATTCACAGTATACAGGTACATAAAATACATGCGCATTCACAGTACAGAGGTACATAAAATACATGAGCATTTACAGTATACAGATGCTTACAATACATGCGCATTCACAGTATACAGATACATAAAATACATGAGCATTTACAGTATACAGATGCATACAATAGATGCGCATTCACAGTATACAGATGCATGAAATACATGAGCATACACAGTATACAGATACATACAATACATGAGCATTCACAGTATACAGGTACATGAAATATAGGTGCATTCACAGTATACAGATACATAAAATACATGAGCATTTGCAGCATACAGATAAATGAAATAAATGAGCATTCACAGTATACAGATGCATGAAATACATGAGCATTCACAGCATACAGCTACATAAAATACATGAGCATTCACAGTATACAGATGCATGAAATACATGAGCATTCGTGAGTATACAGGTACATAAAATACATGAGCATTCACAGTATACAGATGCATGAAATACATGAGCATTCGAGTATACAGGTACATAAAATACATGAGCATTTGCAGTATACAGGTACATAAAATACATGAGCATTTACAGTATTCAGGTACATAAAGTACATGAGCATTCACAGTATACAGGTACATAAAATACATTAGCTTTACATTATACAGATACATGAAATACATGCGCATTCACAGGTATACAGGTACTGTTCATAAAATACATGAGCATTCACAGTATACAGGTACTGTACATAAAATACATGAGCATTCACAGTATACAGATACATGACATAGATGAGCATTTACAGTATACAGGTACATAAAGTACATGAGCATTCACAGTATACAGGTGCATAAAATACATGAGCATTTACAGTATACAATTACATATGGTTCAGAGAATAATGTGCACAGACATTCCAAGATAAACGAATAAGACATACTATACACTTGAGAAGTTAATACGTAAGTGAGCAATTAAATACATTTAAAAACAATATGCTAAGTTCAGTTGAGACCATAATTCATAATACAGGCAATATTGGCCAGGAACCAACCAAAAGGACAGAATAAATAAAAGATCATCATATAAGTATATGCTAGGGGAACAGCAGTGAAACAGATTGGGTTAAAACTTTCATTTAACACTTTTGTTCCATCTTTCCCAAGGGCTTCAGAGAAAAGGTGACGTTCACGCTACCCATTGACACACTTGGCTTTGAGACAGACAGACAGATAGATAGATAGATAGATAGATAGATAGATAGATAGATAGATAGATAGATAGATAGATAGATAGATAGATAGATAGATTGCTTGCTTTACTTAAAAATATAAGTAAATAAGGCCCAGGGAACAGATGGTATTCACCCACATGTACTTAAGAGCTAGCTGAAGAAATCTCTGGGCTGTTTAAATATCTCTTTGAAATATTTCTAATCTCTGGTCAAGTAGTTGAATGTTGGAGAGAAGCATTCTTAGTACCAATTTATGAGAAAGGAGTTAGAACTAACCAACAGAATTACAGAGAAGTTAGCCTGACATTGGTGGCAGGGGAGATAATAGAGGTATTTATTAAAGAAGAAATAGAAAGTCACATTATTGGTAAAAATTTGCTAGATGATGCCCAGCATGGCTTCTGTATGGGACAATCCTCTCAAACCAATCTCAAACTGCATGAGGTTGCCTTATCTGGATATAAATGTTTTAGAGGGGACCGCCTGGTCAAAAAAGTTGGTGCAGTAATCATGTATATTAGAAATATTCTTGATGTTACCCAAGTTGCCCTGCCTAGCCCTGCTCCAGCTGAGATGGAATCAATATTTCTATCACCCTTGGCTCAGTCAAGAAACTCCTGGCGGGCTGTGTATACCGCCCCCAAAAATCACAGTATCCTGCTTCAACTCCTTTATTACCTTCTGTGCTAATCGTCCACGACAGGATATCGTGATCGGGGGTGACTTTAATATCGATTGGTTGAACTCAAAATCTTCCAAATAGACCGCTTCTCTAACGGACTCCAATCTGGTTCAGATCATCAATGTCCCAACTCATATCAACACTAGATCGGGCAACCACACCCTTCTGGACTGGGTGGTCACCAGCTTTCCCTCCAAAATAAAATCTGTTGGTGTTCTCTCTGACAGCATGTGTGACCATGACCCTATGCATCTGGCGTAAATTCTCCCCCAATCCTCCTCCCAAAATCATCAAGACTCATGACATGTCTATATTTAATCCAATTCCTTCTTGGAAGCAATCCGTTCTACTGACTGGGGCCCTATAAATACCCTCCCAGATGTTAATTTAGCCCTTGATTTCTTTGTGTCAAAACTTACAGACATCATAGACTCCCACGCACCAATGAAGAACTGCTGGATAAAAGGGGTTAGTGCCCCCTGGCTCACTAAGGAGCTAAGACAACTCATGACCTCTCGTGACAAAGCTTGGAGGGCTTACAAATGCAGTGGCCTAACTGCCAACTGGCAATACTATAGGCAGTTAAGGAATAGATGCAAATGCTCCATCCAGGAAGCTAAGAACTGCCACTTCAAGAATGCTTCAGACAGAGCACCTAGGCAACTTGAAAAAATTCTGGAGACAGGTCAACTTCCTCTTGAAGGGTTGCACCATTGATGTCCCTAGCTCCATTGTTACCCAATGCTCTACTCACACTAACCCCCCCATTGCATCCTGCTTTAATGAATTCTTCACTGACTTGCACAAGTATACCTCTCTATTTGCCAGCTCCTCCCCCCCCCTCCCATTCGACCCCCTGTTTGCAGTCAGCCCCATGGCTAACCCCTCCTTCCACCTAAAACTTTGTTACTCTTAAAAAGTCCGCCATCTACTTAAGAACCTAAAGGCAGACAGCTCGCCAGGGCACGACACTCTAGAACCCAGGTTCCTCAAAATTGGAGCTGATGAACTAGCCTGTCCTGTCTGCAACCTACTTAATAGATCCTTCCTAATGTGCACAGTCCCTGATAATTGGAAGGTAGCAATAGTTGTCCCTGTGCACAAAGGTGGCTCCAACACAGTCATGGAAAACCTCCGGCCCATATCAATACTCTGTCTCCTAGCATAAATACAGGAGCGGATACTGTACGACCACCTCCAAAATTTTCTTGAACATCACTGACTCTTATTACCTTCCCAGCATGGATTTAGAAAACACTATAGCACCACCACTGCTTTGATCAAGGTTACCACGGACATATGTCATGCAGTGGATACTGGCCTTGTCACCGGTGCAATTTCTGTGGACTTGACCAAGGTTTTTGACTTGGTTAACCATGACCAGCTCCTGAGACAACTTCATACTCTGGGTCTTGATGAGGATGCACTGGCATCGACCTGTAGCTACCTCCTTGGTCGCACCCAGCATGTCAAATGGGCAGGCTCCCTGTCAAGACTTGTGACACATTACCCATGGTATACCCCAGGGCTCTATCCTGAATCCCTTGCTTTTTTCATTATTTATTAATGAGCTCCCTAACAATTGTGGTGGTGCCACTGTCCATCTCTCCGCAGATGACGCTATCATATACCGATCCTCTTCTGACATAGGCTGGCTCAACCAAACACTCACATCCAACTTCCACTCCCTTGAGGACTGGTTTACCCACAAGCAACTGGTCCTGAATACCAAAAAACTCAGAGCATGCTCTTTGCCATCTCCTTCATGCCCTCCACTGACTATTCAATCATGATCAGGAGCCGTCCATGAATCGGTTCAGACATTCAAATGCTTGGGAATCACCTTGGACCCTTCTCTCTCTCTGGATGTACATAGGTTCATAGGTGATTTCAAGCTAGTTAGACTTTCATCCATAATGCTAGCCTTATTATTTATAACCCTTTTCCTATTCTATCCAAAAGGAAGTTATCGAGTTTATTTTTAAAGGAGTCCATATTTGTACTAGACACCACTTCCCTAGGCAGAGAATTCCATCCTACCACAACTCTGTTGCTGAACCAATATTTTTGTGATAAAGTCTGCCATTTTTGTGTTTCAAACTGGAAGGGGTGCCCCCTGGGTTCGTATGTTGATTTCCTCCAGACTAGTCCAAGTTCTGACAAGAGTGCAGGATCATTTATACATCTGAATAGTAGACAATAGTCCCCCCTAGTTCTCCTATACTCCAGGGTAAACAAATTCAGCTCACTTAATCTCTCAGGGTAAGTCTTCTTTTCCAACCCTTCAACTGACTTAGTCGCTCTTTTCTGTATTTGTTCAATATTATGTATATCTGCTTTTTTATAAGGTGCCCAGACCTGAGCACAGTACTCCAGGTTTGGTCTAACCAGAGCACCATAAAGAGGGATTAACACCTTCCTATCCCTACTTAAGATGTGTCTCAGAATACAATTCAAAATTTGATTTCCCTTTCTTATTACTTTGTTACACTGTGTACTAAATTTTAAGTCTGAACTAATTGTTACCCCCAAATCCCCTTCCTCTTCTACTTTATTGAGCACAGTATTATCCCGTTTGTAGGGGAGATGGTTGTTGTTTTTTACTTTGCCCAAATGCATAGTTATACATTTGTTTTTATTTAATTCAAGCTTACTCTTTACAGTCCAATGATGTTAGTGCTTCTTGTAGATCCTGCTGGTTTTTTACTGTATTGGTTATTGCACCAATTCCGTAATCGTCTACAAATTTTGTCAACCAAATATCTTTATTTTCCATTTTCAAGGAGGTTATATAGATGTTAAAAAGGCAGGGTCCAAGTACCAATCCCTGGGGGACCCCACTAGTCACAGTCTCCCAGTTTGATTTTTCTCTCTGTGTCACCACTCTTTGCCTTCTTTCACATAGCCAAGCATCTATCCAGTTTAGTATATTGGTATCTAATGCATACTGTTTAAGGCAAAGTATTAATTTTTGATGTGGGAGTTTGTCAAAAGCTTTAGAAAAATCCAAAAAAATTACGTCAACACAATTTCCCGCATCTAAAGCCTTCTTAACCTTTTCATAAAAAGTCAAGAGATTAGTCTGACAGGAACGTTTTTTTCGGAATCCATGTTGTAGTGGGTCCTGCAGTTTGTTAACCTCAAGGTACTCAACTATATAATTTTTAGAATGGATTCCATCATTACTCATGACCGATGTCAAACTAATTGGTCGATAGTTTTTAACTCAGATTTCGATCCGCTTTGTATATAGGAACTACCATCGCTTCTCGCCAATTTTGTGGTACTTGTCCTGTATCTAGGGATCTTTGGAATATGTGGGTTAGAGGTGGTGCAAGTTGATCTGCCAATTCATGCAGTACCCTAGGATGAATTTCGTCAGGTCCTTGTGATTTGTTTATATGTACTGTTTTTAATTTATCTAGAACGTCTTGTAGTTTAATCTGTATCCTCCCTGGTCTGGAAGTAGTATTGGGAGTAGTATTTAGTAAAGTAACTGGGTTAAAGACAGAGCAAAAATATTTATTTTGTAACTCTGCACAGTCTCTATTACTAAGTGTTTTTTTTTTATTTTTTTTTATTAAGTTGTTTAACCAGGTATAGCACACTAAGCTGAAGTGACCTGGGAGCACAAGGAGGTTAAGTGACTTGCTCAGGGTCACACAGTATGCAAGTGGAAGCTGTGGGATTCAATCCCAGGTCTGGTCTGCTGGATGTCACCAGATTTGCAGCTCAGAGCCTTAGACCACTGCGCTATACTGTGTTTCTCCTGCATTATTTTTAAAAGGTCCAATAATAGTACTCTTTTGTTGTTTATTATTTATATAAGAATAAAAGGTCTTATAGTTGTCTTTAACAAGTGATGCAAGTTTTAATTCGTAGTCTTTTTTTTGCTTTTTTTATTTCCCATTTGAATTTTTTAACAAACTCTCTATACTGTAAGTTGGGTTGTTTATTTATTTCATGTTTAATTTTTTTGAACCATCTGTTTTTTTTATTTATCAATGTTTTAATTCTTGGAGTTAGCCTTTTAGGGATATTTTTGTTTGTTGAGTACTTAGGGTACTTTGGTATACATATGTTTATAATTTTGTGTAGTACATTGACCAAGGAGTCCCACATTTTATGTGCTGTGTGATTACCGAGTTCTTTCTGCCAATCCCAATTTGTGAGGTATTTCCTCATAGCAGGAAAGTCAGCCTTTTTAAAGTTTAGAACTGTAGTTTTTCCTTCCCTAAGAGTATTTGGTGCATCTTTAATTAGGAACTTGACTGACTGGTGGTCACTATTTCCCAAAGGGTTATTAGTGTGCACATTTTGTATTGTCTGTCCATATTAGTTAAAATCAAGTCTAAAGTGTTATTTCCCCTGGTGTTTTCAAGAACAAGCTGAACAAGCCCTATTTGATTTAGAGCCTCCAAAAACTGTGTACTTCTTTTGTTTGTACCTTCAAATTTTTTCCAGTTTATGTCTGGAAAATTAAAATCCCCGGTCAATATTATTTTTTTCTGACGGATCTAGGTTATTGATGACTTTTAGTAATTCTAGTTCTCCTTCTGGGCTCATTGAGGGGGGTCTATAAACCAGACCTAATTTAATTTTTGTTTGTCCCCTGGGTATGAGTTTTAACCACACCATTTCCAGGCCATCTTTAGCTCTAGTTATTTCCTCACATTGTATAAGATTTTCTACGTATATAGCTATACCCTCTCCTTTCCTTGATTCCCTTGATAGGTAGTATAGTTTGTAACCGGTTATTTCTTTATCCCATCTATCTTCGGTAGTCCACCAAGTCTCAGTTATTAGTGCAATTTGTATGTTGTTTTCATATAATAAGCATTGTAGTGCCTCAAATTTGTTTGTTAGACTACGTGCATTCAATAAAATGCAGTTCCATCCCTCTTTGAGGTCCATAGTTGTAAATGTTAAGTTGTGAGTCTCCCTTCCCTCCTCCTCCAGTTTAAATGAAAAGAATGAAAATGAAAAAAATGAAATGAAAAGTTTACTTTCATACTCAGTATTCTAATGCCTGTTTTATTTAGGTGTAATCCATCACTTTTAAAAACAGTGTTTTTCCCAAAGGTCCCTGAATTGTCCATAAATCCAATATGATTATACCTACAAAGGGTTCTCAGTTTCATATTAAGTATCTCAATGCCTGAGTTTTTGAATTCATGTCTCCCATGGCATGGGATTAGACCTGAAATAATTATGTCACATCCTTTATTTTTCATTGTATTGACAATGTATTGTTAATCTTGTATGATGTCATCTATACTACAGTCCCACATCATTTACAACGACATGAATTATAATTAAAGGGTCTTGTAGTCCTTCCATCAAGCCATCTAATAAGTAACCAATGTCTGAGATTTTTACCCCAGGTAGAAGGCACTGTAGTGTGCATTTATCTGTTTTGCACACTATTGTATCAATTCCTCTAGTTAGGAGTCTCTCTTATTAGGATATCTTTTGTTTTATTTGTGTTGTGATTTCTTTTTCTGTTGTGGAATCTACTTTGGATGATATTGCTTTTTTGTATTTTGGCAAACATTACTCTGTTTGGATTCCTTATGTACTTTGTCTATCCTTTTATCTGGTAGTAATTTTCGTCCTAGACTACAGTCTTTTAGACTTTGGTTAACCTTCAGTCCCTCCTCCCATCATGACTTTCTTCCAAGGACTCGTGTGTAGCTTGTCTTTCCAGATCCAATGTCTTATATCTATTTTCTGTTTCTAGATAATACGTTAACAGCTGATTTATTTCCTCTTTTTTGGTAGAGCATTTATTATCACCATGTTTTTGTGGTGTCTCTGTTTGGGACTCCTTTGGGCCCTTTGTGTAGTAGCTCTATATCATTCTCAGCTATGAATGAATCTATGTAGGCTTCTAATTCTCCGATCTCTCTGGACTTCTAATGTTTCTATTTGTTATTACTGTCCATCCTCCTCTTTATTATTTCTATTTCAGTATGCAAAGCCTGATTTTGTATGCACTTCTCACATGTAAATGCCACCACTATTTCTTCTTCTGTATACATTTTGCAAGATATGCACGGTCTTTGGACATTTTTTCTAGCTTTAGTCTTAGCCATTTTGTAATCTTATCTGGTATTGCTTACAGAATAGAGCTGTATTTTATACTAAACTAGTACTTACTACGTTAGATTTGTTGATTTTGCCTTCGTCGCCTTATGGTCCCAGCGAGACGCTGACACGCCGCGAGATGCGCGTGTCTCTGCACCTGCCTCCACGCACAGCGACGCAGCGTGCTCCTGCACACGCCGCCTCTGCTCGCTGTAGTGAGACTTTATGGGTCCTATGACCCAGAAGTACTGCACAGAGGTCGCGGGAGCACTCGCGTTTCAAACTTAGTAAACTGTGATAATAGTTTGTATTTATGAGCCCCAGTGCTATCTATATAACAGTATAAGGTGAAAAACTGGTTTAAAACAATTTAAAACAACGCTAAAAAGTGCTTTTAGTAGGGTGTTCACTGTCCCTGTGTGTCACCCTACCCTCTTCCTGTTTTCTGTTTGGAATTACAGGGCTCCACACAAACAGTTCAATTAACAGAAGAAAAACAGTTCACATTTAAGAAATAGTATATTATTCCATGTCACAACCCTTAACAAAACTATCAACCAGAGGCTAGGTGTCATCTATAGAATCCACCTGTACCTCTCCCCTGATGTCTTGCCACAAGATAGCAGAGGCCACTCTCCTTTCTGTCCTCATGTATGGTGCCCCATTGCTGCTGTCTTCATCAGTGATGAAAGTGAACAGGAACACACAGGAACTCAGTTCCTGTACCTTTTTTTGCAGCAGGAACAGAGTTCCTGTACTTCTTCCCACTGACACTGGAACTGAAATTCCTTAAACCAACAACATAATGACAGTTTCTGAGCCTGTGACCTGAAATCAGGGTTTCCATAACAACATTTGACTTGTACTACAATGCTATTTTCCTAGAAATACTTCAATATCTGTAACTGAATCTACTAGTGTCTAAACAGATAGATGTGTCTTGACACAGCTATCCTTCAGATTGAGAAACTTCATTCTGCATTTCACATTTGCCAATGCCTGAGTTCCTGTACTTCTTGTCTACCACTTGCACCGCTGCTGCCTTCATCTTCCTTGATCCTAACCTGCCTTTCGCAATTATATCACAGAGTGGGCAGGTTTGCCTTGGGAACCAATGCAAGGCATCACCATTGTAATGTCCTGTCTACCTTAGGCTGGCTACCCTTTGAGTCTATATTTTTGATACATTACCTAAGCTTAAAACACAAATTTGTCTATCGCTTCTCCTCCCTTGCCTATCTGTAATATTCCAATGTAAGTTTGCCCAAAGAACCCTAAGGCCAGCCTCACTGCCCCTACTTGTGGTACCTAGCCTAAGACTCTCCACGGCCTTGAAATCATTTGTCTACACTGCTGTGTCCTCCTGGAACTCTTTACCTCCCCAAGTCCTGGCCTGTCCCATCATTGCTCAATTCCAAAGAGCTCTTCTAGCACACCTTGAAGGCCCAGCTTGTTTGTGCTCTTGGTAACACCCTGAGCTTACCAATTCATCACTGTCTGCTAGTATTGACTACCATGATCTTCCACTGCAACCCTGTCTCCTTCCAGCTGTGCTGTGGACCAGGTGTAATAAAGCTTGTGGCTTGGACATGTTTTTAAATTATCCCATGTTGTATTGCACCCTTATTGCATTAACCTGTGTATTTCTGCATGAAGTGCTGTACTTGCTTACCTAAGTAACTCTGTCTTACTCAACTTCAATTTCTACTACTGTACTACTGAGTTTGATGTTGAATGAGTTATCCTGTGTAATTGTTGTATCCTGTACAAATGTTGTATCAACCACTGCAGTATACAACTGTATTGCTCTTCCAGATCACCCTGAAAAGGGACTGTCATGTTTTAGTGGGCTTACCCAGTTACGAAATGCAATAAATAAATAAATATATGATTTTTTGAACCAGCCAGCAGAGCCCTTGATAAAGGACTGCCCATGGACGTTATCTTTTTAGATTACAGTAAGGCATCTGACACTGTGCCACACCATGAATTAGTTGAGGTGTTATCCAACCTAGACCTAAATAAGAGAGAGGTCATCTGGGTCAGATAATGGTTATCTTATAGGAAACAAAAGGTGTGTATCAGGGGTCATGAATGAAGCTGGGGATCAGTGACAAGCGGTGTGCTGCAGGGGTCAGTCCTGGGACTGGTGCTTTTTATATTTATACTGCAAGCAGCTTTGTCCATACGGTGTGCATGGATGAGCAAGTTCACAGATGACACAAAAATCGGCATGGTTGTGGATAACGGGTGGGGCAGCAATTCTAAGCAAAAACAGAAAAGCTTTGAGGCATGGACCACTAACCATAAGCTTATGTTTAATACAGATAAATGCTCAGTCATGCATGTTTGGTGTCAGAAAGCAAAATTTAAGTATGCACTTTATAAAACAGATCTACAAGAGATTACCAAAGAATGAAGGCTCTAGGGTTAGAGTCACCATCAGTGTAAACTTTAGCAAAGTCAACAGGTTGCAGAGAAGGGTCACAGAATGCTGGCTATATCCTAAGAAATATAACAAATAAAGGTAAGGAATTTTGAGTGCCCTTGTTTAGGTCCCTGGTAAGGCCCCACTTTGAATACTGTGGTCAGTTTGGGCCCCACAAGCTGTGAGAGACATCAAGGTCTAGGGAGGGTACAGATGAGAGCCTCAAGAATGGTGAGGGTGTGAGGAGAAGAGCTATGAGAAGAGATTATGCAAGCTTAATATGTAACTTAGAACTTCGAAGACTATGGGAAGATATGCGCCTTGTCTTTAGAGCTTTCCAGAACAAGGACTTCTGGGATTGTTTAGGCCTGGAAATAAGAGATTGCATCTATGAGGGTGGAATGCACAATATGCAGTTGAAAGAAGAAAAATACAAGCCTACCAAACAGGGTCACTGGTTTAATCAGAGGGTGATAGGGATGTGGAATGCCCTCCCAGAATCTGTGGTGTCAAGTTGGTCAGTCACCACATTTAAAAATAATCTAGATGTGCACTTGAAGGCAACTGCCTTAACTAGTTATTACCACTGAGCTGAAGGTGATCATATTAAAGACTTCAGTAATCTTATTTTGCTCGTGTATGTCTTCCCATGCTTCCTAAACAAGGAGAGTCCCTCTGTTGGTACAGTGTTCAAGAATGAGGGCAGATCATTGAGAGCCAGCTGATTGGAGGAGGATAGAGCATCCCAGAGGACACTGTTCTCCTCCGGGGAGGGAGGGCAGCCAGATCTGCTGCTATACTGCCACCTAGGTGACCACAGGTGGCAGTGCAATAGACTGCCTACTGGGAAGGAAGATGCAGGCTGGTGCTGTGCTATGTCGCTAGCATCGTGCACATGAGCACCCAAGCCATCTGCATCTTTGGGGAGACAGGGAAAAGGAGAAAAAATACCCCTGTGCAGCATGACAGCTTTGCCGTACATACAGACCCTGCACCTGTAGATCTGTGCACTCTCTCAACGACTGAATATTGTGCTCCAAAGGACCTGGCCACATCCTGAGGGCTCTGCCATGGGGACAGACCACTAGAGTTACATGGGAAACGATAAGACCTGGGAGAAGGTGGGATGATGGGGGGAGTGATAATGGCTGACTGGAGTAAGGTGCACAAAACAAAATATTTAAAAAAAAAAAGCCAGGAGATATTTGGTAAGTCTGTATTGCAGAGGTAACCGTTTAATTTTTTTTCTTCTCTTTAGTGCTTGTTTCAGCACTTGAACAAAATGTGCAGCAGCACCACTGGATGCTCAAATACATTTCATGCCATTTCTCTGCCTGAAAGTGTAAAATTCTGCTGAGCTAAACTGTAACCCATTATTAGAGACAATTATTTCTGGCATTCCATACGAGGTAAATTCATTATACAGCAGCTCAAAGGTTTTTATTTTTGTACTTGTCATGAATCTACTCAAGAGGGTCAGATCACTGAGTTCACAGTGCCCACCCTAAGTGCAATCCATGAAGGAGGGGAAAACAGGATACTCTCCTTGTGTCCACCAGAGTGCTCACTGAGTTTACAACAGAACACTTGCCACGAGGTCCAAGAGTATCCCTCTATACTTTGGATCAGGGCACAATACCAGTCTTGAGTCTTGTGGCCAAATATGAACCCTTTTCATGGCTATTACACACAGGAGAAAGGCCCAAGTAAGTACGCCCTCTTCGGGGTAGCAGCGCAAAAACCTGATTTGGCCTTTGCCCTACAGGACATGCACTAGCCCAGTTCACAATCCCTGCAGACGCATATCAGACTTTGGTATTCATCCCTATCCTGCAATCCCCTACTGACCCTTTTCAAAGTGGTTGCAATTGGTGACCCTTCTAAGCATTAACAGTTGTCATAGATTTGTTTTACTATACCAAACGTGCTGGCTATCCGTTCTGCAGCGTCAGTGTGCACCCCTCCCACATACTGGTTGGCCACTTCCAGAATTATAACGGGCTGAGACTGGCTGTTCTATTGCTTTTTTTATTCTTTATTACTTTGCAGAGTAACTGTGAGCAGTATAATTTCAGAGGCAGAGGCGACAGTCTACAAGCAGTAAATCAGGTCATCTTACAAATGTAACACAAATATTCCTCATGAAACAACAACCAGAGTATAACTAAAGACTGGGTATTTACTTATTATATTAAAGAGCTCAGCATGGGTCAGTCCAGGCTGCTCCATATATCCAGTAACCCCCAATTTAAAACAACGCTAAAGTGCTTTTAGTAGGGTGTTCACTGTCCCTGTGTGTCACCCTACCCTCTTCCTGTTTTCTGTTTGGAATTACAGGGCTCCACACAAACAGTTCAATTAACGAAGAAAAACAGTTCACATTTAAGAAATAGTATATTATTCCATGTCACAACCCTTAACAAAACTATCAACCAGAGGCTAGGTGTCATCTATAGAATCCACCTGTACCTCTCCCTGATGTCTTGCCACAAGATAGCAGAGGCCACTCTCCTTTCTGTCCTCATGTATGGTGCCCCATTGCTGCTGTCTTCATCAGTGATGAAAGTGAACAGGAACACACAGGAACTCAGTTCCTGTACCTTTTTTTGCAGCAGGAACAGAGTTCCTGTACTTCTTCCCACTGACACTGGAACTGAAATTCTTAAACCAACAACATAATGACAGTTTCTGAGCCTGTGACCTGAAATCAGGGTTTCCATAACAACATTTGACTTGTACTACAATGCTATTTTCCTAGAAATACTTCAATATCTGTAACTGAATCTACTAGTGTCTAAACAGATAGATGTGTCTTGACACAGCTATCCTTCAGATTGAGAAACTTCATTCTGCATTTCACATTTGCCAATGCCTGAGTTCCTGTACTTCTTGTCTACCACTTGCACCGCTGCTGCCTTCATCTTCCTTGATCCTAACCTGCCTTTCGTAATTATATCACAGAGTGGGCAGGTTTGCCTTAGGAACCAATGCAAGGCATCACCATTGTAATGTCCTGTCTACCTTAGGCTGGCTACCCTTTGAGTCTATATTTTGATACATTACCCTAAGCTTAAAACTACAAATTTGTCTATCGCTCTCCCCTCCTTGCCTATCTGTAATATTCCAATGTAAGTTTGCCCAAAGAACCCTAAGGCCAGCCTCACTGCCCTACTTGTGGTACCTAGCCTAAGACTCTCCACGTGCCTTGAAATCATTTGTCTACACTGCTGTGTCCTCCTGGAACTCTTTACCTCCCCAAGTCCTGGCCTGTCCCATCATTGCTCAATTCCAAAGAGCTCTTCTAGCACACCTTGAAGGCCCAGCTTGTTTGTGCTCTTGGTAACACCCTGAGCTTACCAATTCATCACTGTCTGCTAGTATTGACTACCATGATCTTCCACTGCAACCCTGTCTCCTTCCAGCTGTGCTGTGGACCAGGTGTAATAAAGCTTGTGGCTTGGACATGTTTTTAAATTATCCCATGTTGTATTGCACCCTTATTGCATTAACCTGTGTATTTCTGCATGAAGTGCTGTACTTGCTTACCTAAGTAACTCTGTCTTACTCAACTTCAATTTCTACTACTGTACTACTGAGTTTGATGTTGAATGAGTTATCCTGTGTAATTGTTGTATCCTGTACAAATGTTGTATCAACCACTGCAGTATACAACTGTATTGCTCTTCCCAGGTCACCCCTGAAAAAGGGACTGTCATGTTTTAGTGGGCTTACCCAGTTACCGAAATGCAATAAATAAATAAATATATGATTTTTTGAACCAGCCAGCAGAGCCCTTGATAAAGGACTGCCCATGGACGTTATCTTTTTAGATTACAGTAAGGCATCTGACACTGTGCCACACCATGAATTAGTTGAGGTGTTATCCAACCTAGACCTAAATAAGAGAGAGGTCATCTGGGTCAGATAATGGTTATCTTATAGGAAACAAAAGGTGTGTATCAGGGGTCATGAATGAAGCTGGGGATCAGTGACAAGCGGTGTGCTGCAGGGGTCAGTCCTGGGACTGGTGCTTTTTAATATTTATGCTGCAAGCATGCAGCCCTTACGGTGTGCATGGATGAGCAAGTTCACAGATGACACAAAAATCGGCATGGTTGTGGATAACGGGGTTGGGCAGCAATTCTAAGCAAAAACAGAAAAGCTTTTGAGGCATGGACCACTAACCATAAGCTTATGTTTAATACAGATAAATGCTCAGTCATGCATGTTGGTGTCAGAAAGCAAAAATTTAAGTATGCACTTTATAAAACAGATCTACAAGAGATTAGCAAAGAATGAGGCCTAGGGGTTAGAGTCACCATCAGTGTAAACTTTAGCAAAGTCAACAGGTTGCAGAGAAGGGTCACAGAATGCTGAGCTATATCCTAAGAAATATAACAAATAAAGGTAAGGAGATTTTAGTGCCCTTGTTTAGGTCCCTGGTAAGGCCCACTTTGAATACTGTGGTCAGTTTTGGGCCCCACAAGCTGTGAGAGACATCAAGGTCTTGGGGAGGGTACAGATGAGGGCCTCAAGAATGGTGAGGGTGTGAGGAGAAGAGCTATGAGAAGAGATTATGCAAGCTTAATATGTATAACTTAGAACTTCTGAAGACTATGGGAAGATATGCGCCTTGTCTTTAGAGCTTTCCAGAACAAGGACTTCTGGGATTGTTTAGGCCTGGAAATAAGAGATTGCATCTATGAGGGTGGAATGCACAATATGCAGTTGAAAGAAGAAAAATACAAGCCTACCAAACAGGGTCACTGGTTTAATCAGAGGGTGATAGGGATGTGGAATGCCCTCCCAGAATCTGTGGTGTCAAGTTGGTCAGTCACCACATTTAAAAATAATCTAGATGTGCACTTGAAGGCAACTGCCTTAACTAGTTATTACCACTGAGCTGAAGGTGATCATATTAAAGACTTCAGTAATCTTATTTTGCTCGTATGTCTTCCCATGCTTCCTAAACAAGGAGAGTCCCCTCTGTTGGTACAGTGTTCAAGAATGAGGGCAGATCATTGAGAGCCAGCTGATTGGAGGAGGATAGAGCATCCCAGAGGACACTGTTCTCCTCCGGGAGGAGGGCAGCCAGATCTGCTGCTATACTGCCACCTAGGTGACCACAGGTGGCAGTGCAATGAACTGCCTACTGGGAAGGAAGATGCAGGCTGGTGCTGTGCTATGTACGTTAACATCGTGCACGCATGAGCACCAAGCCATCTGCATCTTTGGGGGAGACAGGGAAAAAGGAGAAAAAAATACCCTGTGCAGCATGACAGCTTTGCGTACATGCAGACCCTGCACCTGTAGATCTGTGCACTCTCTCAACGACTGAATATTGTGCTCCAAAGGACTCGGCCATTCCTGAGGGCTCTGCCATGGGGACAGACCACTAGAGTTAATGGGAAACGATAAGACCTGGGAGAAGGTGGGATGATGGGGGGAGTGATAATGGCTGACTGGAGTAAGGTGCACAAAACAAAATATTTAAAAAAAAAAAGCCAGGAGATATTTGGTAAGTCTGTATTGCAGAGGTAACCGTTTAATTTTTTTTCTTCTCTTTAGTGCTTGTTTCAGCACTTGAACAAAATGTGCAGCAGCACCACTGGATGCTCAAATACATTTCATGCCATTTCTCTGCCTGAAAGTGTAAAATTCTGCTGAGCTAAACTGTAACCCATTATTAGAGACAATTATTTCTGGCATTCCATACGAGGTAAATTCATTATACAGCAGCTCAAAGGTTTTTATTTTTGTACTTGTCATGAATCTACTCAAGAGGGTCAGATCACTGAGTTCACAGTGCCCACCCCTAAGTGCAATCCATGAAGGGAGGGGGAAAACAGGGATACTCTCCTTGTGTCCACCCAGAGTGCTCACTGAGTTTACAACAGAACACTTGCCACGAGGTCCAAGAGTATCCCTCTATACTTTGGATCAGGGCACAATACCAGTCTTGAGTCTTGTGGCCAAATATGAACCCTTTTCATGGCTATTACACACAGGAGAAAGGCCCAAGTAAGTACGCCCTCTTCGGGGTAGCAGCGCAAAAACCTGATTTGGCCTTTGCCCTACAGGACATGCACTAGCCCAGTTCACAATCCCTGCAGACGCATATCAGACTTTGGTATTCATCCCTATCCTGCCGAATCCCCTACTGACCCTTTTCAAAGTGGTTGCAATTGGTGACCCTTCTAAGCATTAACAGTTGTCATAGATTTGTTTTACTATACCAAAACGTGCTGGCTATCCGTTCTGCAGCGTCAGTGTGCACCCACTCCCACATACTGGTTGGCCACTTCCAGAATTATAACGGGGCTGAGACTGGCTGTTCTATTGCTTTTTTTTTTATTCTTTATTACTTTGCAGAGTAACTGTGGAGCAGTATAATTTCAGAGGCAGAGGCGACAGTCTACAAGCAGTAAATCAGGTCATCTTACAAATGTAACACAAATATTCCTCATGAAACAACAACCAGAGTATAACTAAAGACTGGGTATTTACTTATTATATTAAAGAGCTCAGCATGGGTCAGTCCAGGCTGCTCCATATATCACAGTAACCCCCCCAATTTAAAACAACGCTAAAAAGTGCTTTTAGTAGGGTGTTCACTGTCCCTGTGTGTCACCCTACCCTCTTCCTGTTTTCTGTTTGGAATTACAGGGCTCCACACAAACAGTTCAATTAACAGAAGAAAAACAGTTCACATTTAAGAAATAGTATATTATTCCATGTCACAACCCTTAACAAAACTATCAACCAGAGGCTAGGTGTCATCTATAGAATCCACCTGTACCTCTCCCTGATGTCTTGCCACAAGATAGCAGAGGCCACTCTCCTTTCTGTCCTCATGTATGGTGCCCCATTGCTGCTGTCTTCATCAGTGATGAAAGTGAACAGGAACACACAGGAACTCAGTTCCTGTACCTTTTTTTGCAGCAGGAACAGAGTTCCTGTACTTCTTCCACTGACACTGGAACTGAAATTCTTAAACCAACAACATAATGACAGTTTCTGAGCCTGTGACCTGAAATCAGGGTTTCCATAACAACATTTGACTTGTACTACAATGCTTTTTCCTAGAAATACTTCAATATCTGTAACTGAATCTACTAGTGTCTAAACAGATAGATGTGTCTTGACACAGCTATCCTTCAGATTGAGAAACTTCATTCTGCATTTCACATTTGCCAATGCCTGAGTTCCTGTACTTCTTGTCTACCACTTGCACCGCTGCTGCCTTCATCTTCCTTGATCCTAACCTGCCTTTCGCAATTATATCACAGAGTGGGCAGGTTTGCCTTGGGAACCAATGCAAGGCATCACCATTGTAATGTCCTGTCTACCTTAGGCTGGCTACCCTTTGAGTCTATATTTTGATACATTACCCTAAGCTTAAAACACAAATTTGTCTATCGCTTCTCCCCTCCTTGCCTATCTGTAATATTCCAATGTAAGTTTGCCCAAAGAACCCTAAGGCCAGCCTCACTGCCCCTACTTGTGGTACCTAGCCTAAGACTCTCCACGGCCTTGAAATCATTTGTCTACACTGCTGTGTCCTCCTGGAACTCTTTACCTCTCCAAGTCCTGGCCTGTCCCATCATTGCTCAATTCCAAAGAGCTCTTCTAGCACACCTTGAAGGCCAAGCTTGTTTGTGCTCTTGGTAACACCCTGAGCTTACCAATTCATCACTGTCTGCTAGTATTGACTACCATGATCTTCCACTGCAACCCTGTCTCCTTCCAGCTGTGCTGTGGACCAGGTGTAATAAAGCTTGTGGCTTGGACATGTTTTTAAATTATCCCATGTTGTATTGCACCCTTATTGCATTAACCTGTGTATTTCTGCATGAAGTGCTGTACTTGCTTACCTAAGTAACTCTGTCTTACTCAACTTCAATTTCTACTACTGTACTACTGAGTTTGATGTTGAATGAGTTATCCTGTGTAATTGTTGTATCCTGTACAAATGTTGTATCAACCACTGCAGTATACAACTGTATTGCTCTTCCCAGGTCACCCTGAAAAGGGACTGTCATGTTTTAGTGGGCTTACCCAGTTACCAAATGCAATAAATAAATAAATATATGATTTTTGAACCAGCCAGCAGAGCCCTTGATAAAGGACTGCCCATGGACGTTATCTTTTAGATTACAGTAAGGCATCTGACACTGTGCCACACCATGAATTAGTTGAGTGTTATCCAACCTAGACCTAAATAAGAGAGGTCATCTGGGTCCAGATAATGGTTATCTTATAGGAAACAAAAGGTGTGTATCAGGGGTCATGAATGAAGCTGGGGATCAGTGACAAGCGGTGTGCTGCAGGGGTCAGTCCTGGGACTGGTGCTTTTTAATATTTATGCTGCAAGCATGCAGCCCTTACGGTGTGCATGGATGAGCAAGTTCACAGATGACACAAAAATTGGCATGGTTGTGGATAACGGGGTTGGGCAGCAATTCTAAGCAAAAACAGAAAAGCTTTTGAGGCATGGACCACTAACCATAAGCTTATGTTTAATACAGATAAATGCTCAGTCATGCATGTTGGTGTCAGAAAGCAAAGATTTAAGTATGCACTTTATAAAACAGATCTACAAGAGATTACCAAAGAATGAGGCCTAGGGGTTAGAGTCACCATCAGTGTAAACTTTAGCAAAGTCAACAGGTTGCAGAGAAGGGTCACAGAATGCCGAGCTATATCCTAAGAAATATAACAAATAAAGGTAAGGAGATTTTAGTGCCCTTGTTTAGGTCCCTGGTAAGGCCCCACTTTGAATACTGTGGTCAGTTTTGGGCCCCACAAGCTGTGAGAGACATCAAGGTCTTGGGGAGGGTACAGATGAGGGCCTCAAGAATGGTGAGGGGTGTGAGGAGAAGAGCTATGAGAAGAGATTATGCAAGCTTAATATGTATAACTTAGAACTTCTGAAGACTATGGGGAGATATGCGCCTTGTCTTTAGAGCTTTCCAGAACAAGGACTTCTGGGATTGTTTAGGCCTGGAAATAAGAGATTGCATCTATGAGGGTGGAATGCACAATATGCAGTTGAAAGAAGAAAAATACAAGCCTACCAAACAGGGTCACTGGTTTAATCAGAGGGTGATAGGGATGTGGAATGCCCTCCCAGAATCTGTGGTGTCAAGTTGGTCAGTCACCACATTTAAAAATAATCTAGATGTGCACTTGAAGGCAACTGCCTTAACTAGTTATTACCACTGAGCTGAAGGTGATCATATTAAAGACTTCAGTAATCTTATTTTGCTCGTATGTCTTCCCATGCTTCCTAAACAAGGAGAGTCCCCCTCTGTTGGTACAGTGTTCAAGAATGAGGGCAGATCATTGAGAGCCAGCTGATTGGAGGAGGATAGAGCATCCCAGAGGACACTGTTCTCCTCCGGGGAGGGAGGGCAGCCAGATCTGCTGCTATACTGCCACCTAGGTGACCACAGGTGGCAGTGCAATAGACTGCCTAGTGGGAAGGAAGATGCAGGCTGGTGCTGTGCTATGTACGTTAGCATACGTGCACATGAGCACCCAAGCCATCTGCATCTTTGGGGGAGACAGGGAAAAAGGAGAAAAAAATACCCCCTGTGCAGCATGACAGCTTTGCCGTACATGCAGACCCTGCACCTGTAGATCTGTGCACTCTCTCAACGACTGAATATTGTGCTCCAAAGGACCTGGCCACATCCTGAGGGCTCTGCCATGGGGACAGACCACTAGAGTTACATGGGAAATGATAAGACCTGGGAGAAGGTGGGATGATGGGGGGAGTGATAATGGCTGACTGGAGTAAGGTGCACAAAACAAAATATTTAAAAAAAAAAAGCCAGGAGAAATTTGGTAAGTCTGTATTGCAGAGGTAACCGTTTAATTTTTTTTCTTCTCTTTAGTGCTTGTTTCAGCACTTGAACAAAATGTGCAGCAGCACCACTGGATGCTCAAATACATTTCATGCCATTTCTCTGCCTGAAAGTATAAAATTCTGCTGAGCTAAACTGTAACCCATTATTAGAGACAATTATTTCTGGCATTCCATACGAGGTAAATTCATTATACAGCAGCTCAAAGGTTTTTATTTTTGTACTTGCATGAATCTACTCAAGAGGGTCAGATCACTGAGTTCACAGTGCCCACCCCTAAGTGCAATCCATGAAGGGAGGGGGAAAACAGGGATACTCTCCTTGTGTCCACCCAGAGTGCTCACTGAGTTTACAACAGAACACTTGCCACGAGGTCCCAGAGTATCCCTCTATACTTTGGATCAGGGCACAATACCAGTCTCGAGTCTTGTGGCCAAATATGAACCCTTTTCATGGCTATTACACACAGGAGGAAGGCCCAAGTAAGTACGCCCTCTTCGGGGTAGCAGCGCAAAAACCTGATTTGGCCTTTGCCCTACAGGACATGCACTAGCCCAGTTCACAATCCCTGCAGACGCATATCAGACTTTGGTATTCATCCCTATCCTGCCGAATCCCCTACTGACCCTTTTCAAAGTGGTTGCAATTGGTGACCCTTCTAAGCATTAACAGTTGTCATAGATTTGTTTTACTATACCAAAACGTGCTGGCTATCCATTCTGCAGCGTCAGTGTGCACCCACTCCCACATACTGGTTGGCCACTTCCAGAATTATAACGGGGCTGAGACTGGCTGTTCTATTGCTTTTTTTTTTTATTCTTTATTACTTTGCAGAGTAACTGTGGAGCAGTATAATTTCAGAGGCAGAGGCGACAGTCTACAAGCAGTAAATCAGGTCATCTTACAAGTGTAACACAAATATTCCTCATGAAACAACAACCAGAGTATAACTAAAGACTGGGTATTTACTTATTATATTAAAGAGCTCAGCATGGGTCAGTCCAGGCTGCTCCATATATCACAGTAACCCCCCCTTGCAGCAAGAATGACACCTTGCCCATGTCACCCAGCAATCCCCTTTTCAAGGCACAAAGGTTTCATCTGCAGTGGATATGTAGAACATCCAAATTCTCCACTTTATTTCAAATTGGAGAAGCTGTCCTCTAGATTGTGCAGTGAGGCGCTGCATAAAGTACATGTCAGCCAGAATTTTATGCTAAGAATCTAAAGTGGGAGGATGTGGTTGCCTCCATAAGCAGGTGCTTGCCTTCTTGGCTGCAAGCAAATATAGCAGAACCATAGAGCGGGTTGTTACTTGGAGTCCTGGAGGATGGGTAGACAAAAATATCATGGAGGGAGTGACCCAGGTGGAGTCTTCAGTATGTTGGTGAATTTGGTCCCTAATCTGTTCCCAGAACTGGGTCGGTATCGGGCAGGACCAGAAAATATGTGAGTGGCCAATGTTTGCCCACACAGCCTCAAGCACTGTTCATAATGAGCAGGGAAGAACTTAATTGAAGCCACTGGGACATGAAAGAAATGGTTCCTACGTTGCCAAGTGAACTCCTTCCAATATGGTGCAGAAGAAACTTTTATAGATGGAATGGTATACTTAAGCCATAGAGAATAGGCTATGGAGGTGGAGAATTCAGTATTCCAAGCAGACAGGATGGAAAGAGTGAATTCCCCAAGTTACATAGAAACATAGACTTTGACGGCAGAAAAGGACCACTTGGCCCACCCAGTCTGCCCATTTCCTTACCTACTGGATAAGCTGCAGATTCTAGTTAACCAACAGCCTGCTTCCTGCAACCCTGCACTATAATTGCTTTGTGTCTGTCCCAAGCATGTTTGAATTCCCCCACTGTTTTAGACCCAACGACCTCCTCAGGAAGGCTGTTCCATGTATCCACCACTCTCTCCGTGAAAAAGAATTTCCTCACATTACCCCCTGAGCCGTCCCCCCTCTATCTTTAAACTGTGCCCCCTTGTTCTTACACATCTCTTTTTCTGAAAGATGCTACCCTCCTGGACTTTGTTGATTCCCTTGAGGTACTTGAACGTTTCTATCATGCCCCCCCCGTCCCTCCTTTCATCAAGGGTATACATATTAAGCTCTCTCAGTCTCTCTTCATATGGTTTCTGATGTAGACCCTGCACCATTTTAGTTGCCCTCTTCTGGACTGCTTCCATCCTGTCTATGTCCTTGCATAGATGAGGTCTCCAAAACTGCACACAGTACTCCAGATGGGGTCTCACCAACTGTCTATATACAGGGATAATCACTTCCCTTTTTCTACTTGTGATGCCCCTTCCTATGCATCCCAGTATCCCTCTGGCTCTCTCCTTACTGACTTCTCACATTGCTTACCCACCTTTAGGTCATCTGATATGACTACTCCCAGGTCCCTTTCCATTTTTGTTGTTGTTAGTACCTCCCCTGCTATTGTGTACTCTTCTCCTGGGTTTTTGTTTCCCAGGTGCATTACTTTGCACTTCTTTGCATTGAATCTAAGTTGCCATATGTCTGACCATTCCTCCAACCTTGCCAAGTCCCTTCTCATCTTTTCTACCCCCTCTTGTGTATCAACTCTGTTACAGATCTTTGTGTCATCTGCAAAGAGGCATACCTTTCCCTCCAGGCCCTCTGCAATGTCACTTATAAAGATGTTAAAGAGGATTGGACCCAGTACTGAGCCCTGAGGTACTCCACTAGTAACCCCCCTTTCTTCGGAATGTGTTCCATTCACTATTACCTTCTGTGTCCTGTTGTGCAGCCAGTTCGCTACACAGGCTACCACCCTGGGACCCACTCCCAGGCTGGCTAACTTGATTATTAATCTTTTGTGCGGGACTGTGTCAAATGCCTTGCTAAAGTCTAGGTAGGCCATATCCACAGCCCCTCCCTTGTCTATTACTTTGGTCACCCAGTCAAAGGAATCAATTAGATTCATCTAACATGACCTTCCTGCTGTAAATCCATGTTGCTTTGGGTCCTGTGCCCCGCTGGTCTCTAGGTGCTCAACAATTCTTTCTTTCAGAAGTGATTCCATCATTTTCCCTACCACTGAGGTCAAACTTACAGGTCTGTAGTTTCCTGCTTCTGCCTTGCTCCCACTTTTGTAAGGGAATCACATCTGCCCTCCTCAGTCCTCAGGTACCACCCCATCCTGCCATGATTTGTTAAAAGTGTGGTCAGTGGTGTCACTAGGTCCCCTTAGTTCTTTTAGGATTCTGGGGTGAATCCGTCAAGCCCCATTGCTTTGTCCACCTTGAGTTTTAGGAGTTCTTTCAGGACTCTTTCTTCTGTGAATGGACTGGTATCAACCCCCTACCCAGAGTGCTTCTATTGTCTGGTTTAGGTAACTGCTCCTCATCTTCTTTTGTGAATACTGAGCAAAAGTATTCATTCAGTATCTCTGCCTTTTCACTGTCTTCCTCTGCCCACCTCCCTCTCCTTCATTAATCTTCACTATCCTCCCTTAACCTTTCTATGCTCCCTAATGTACCTATAAAGGTTTTATCCCCTTTTGACCGAGTTGGCTATTTTTCCTCGGTTTGTGCCTTTCTATTCTGACTGCCTTTACTACTTCTTTCTGCTTTAATTGATACAGTTCCTCGTCGTGCTCCTCTGTGATTCCTTATACTTTCTGAATGCAGCCTTTTTCTCCTAACCTTCCCTGCCACCTCTTTTGAGAACCATAGTGGTTTTTACTCCGCTTTGTTTTCTTTATTTGTTTTACACAAAGTCTTGTTGCCGCTATGATGGCAGTTTTGATTTTCTCCATTGTTCTTCCACCCTCCTATTTGGCCATTTGCTAGTGCATTCTTCAGGTGTTCACCCATTTTGCCAAAGCCAGCCCTTCAAAGTCCAGTATCCTTGTTTTGTATGGCTTATCTCCATGGTTGTGCTCATTGTGAAGCACACTGTGCAGTGGTCGCTTGTTCCCAGATGTCTACTGACTTCTAAATTTGTGATCCTCTCTCCATTTGAGAGTACCAGGTCTAGTATTGCTCCCTCCCGAGTGGGTTCCAGCACTGGCTGTCTAAGGTCTGCCCCCTGCAGGGCATCGAGAATGACCCTGCTCTTGGATGTGGCTGCAGTACATGTCCTCCAGTTAACATCTGGCATATTCAGGTCCCCCATCAACAGTATCTCCCCTTTTTCAGCCATTTTGAGAATGTCCTCTATCATTTTCTTGTCCATTTCCTCCCCTTGATATGGGGGTCTGTATACAACCCCTGTGCGGATTGCGATGCCATTCCCCATCTCCAAGGTAACCCAGAGTGCCTCTTGTCCTCCCCTTTGCTTTTAGTTCTGTAGCTTTGATCCCTTCCTTATGTATAGAGCTACTCCACCTCCTCTTTTGCCTTCCCTGTCCCTTCTGTAGATTGTGTACCCTGGTATGTTGGCATCCCATTCATGGTTCTCGGTGTACCATGTTTCTGTGACTGCCACAATATCCAATTGTTCATCTTCCATCAAAGCTACTAGCTCAGAAAGCTTGTTTCCCAGACTACGGGCATTAGTAGTCATTGCCCTCCATTTAATGTTGGCTTGATCCTTTTTTCCCCCATCCCTGCTCTTATCGCTCTTATCTATTTTACCATTTACCCCATCCTGCCCTGTGTTGAGCGTGTTTACCCTACTACCTGCCCTGTTTTGTGGGGAGGCTTGACTTTTCCTGCCTTTTATCAGTACCTCCCTTATCTAGTTTAAAAGCTTGCTGAGGAAGCATTTAAACCTGTCACCTAGGAGCTTGGTCCCTTTGTGGACAAATGCAGACCATCATACCAGTATAGACCTTTATCTCTCCAGGTGGACCCCAGTCCCCAATGAAGCTAAAGCCTTGTGTTTGCACAGTTTTGCAACCATTCATTAAACTGCATGGTGTGCAGTACCCTAGCCTCATTCCTGCCATGGACTGGTAGCACCTCTGAGAAGGTTACTGTGCTTGCTACCCATCTGAGGCCCCTCCCCAACTCCACAAATTCATTCTGCACTGCACTGATCCCATGCTTAGCTAGGTCATTTGTCCCAAGGTGGACAATGATATCTAGTTCTCTCTCCTGTGATGCTGCTTCTACAATTGTGAGAATTCGCTTCTTGTCCCTCCAAGCCATGGCACCAGGCAGGCAGTTTACTTCCTTCTCTCCCTTCCCCAGTTCTTCCCCCCTAACAATTGAGTCCCCTATCAGTAGCTGTTTCCTTCCCGTGTGGTGTCCCTTGCCACCCTTCTGTGGGTCTCCCTTGTGGATGTCCTCAGCATTCTTCTGGGTCTCCACAGAGGGTGCCATCATAGAGGAACCTTGCTCTGCCAGAATGGCATCTGATTTGTGTAGAGGTACAACTGGGGGGCTTCGCCTCTGGTCCACCACCCGCACCCTCCCAGAACCCACTGTGGTCCTACTGCTCTTCATACTCCGAAACCTCTGACTCAGTGGTTGTGGCAGTGGTGCTCTTTGGGAGGGGAAGGCCTCCTTAGTCCTTGCTTGTTCAGCCTGGAGGTTGTTCTTGTAATCCCCGATATAGGTGTCCTATCCGTTGAAGAAGAAAAAAGTTTCCTGCACACACTAACCTGCAAGCAGGGACGCCACAAGTCCTTTGGATTTAAGACAAAATTTATTCAGACATACACAGGCTCCAGCCTGACATGTTTCGGACAGAGTGTCCTTTATCAAAGGCATACTGTATGGTAGCTGTGTCCTATCAGTTGCAACCAAGCATCACCCTTAAGGGCAGCCATAAATGAAAGCAAATAAGAGGGGGTAGCATCCAGTAGGTGGTATCTGTGGTTGCCTTTATGAAGAAGAAATGTTCAGACTGAAGTGCTCTCTACCAGTTAACCCATATTGGGCCTGGAAATACTTGAGAGGACACACACCATTCTTATCAAGGAATTGGAAAATACAGGATAGGCCCAGCTGATGCCATCTGCGGAAGGCATGGTCGATGCCAGCAGGTAAAACCTCAGTTTTAGCTGACAAGAGGTGTAAGTAGTAGAATGTAGAGGATAAGGAAGGGAGGGCTCTTAATTTATACCAAACACTTAACCCTTGGACTGCCAACTGAATTAGGACGTATAGGAATTTTAGACTGATATATGAGTCCGTGGCACAGCAAGGGTTAAAATATGAGCCATAAAAATGCTGAAATTGGAGATGTGGGCAAGGGTCATTATAACAGCAAACAGGATGCTCCCAGTGTTGTGTAAATCATTAATGGTAAACTCTATTTTCTTCCAAAGAGGGTTGAGATGAGAATTTAGCCAAATATAAACTGTATGGAGGTGGTCTGCTCTAGAATAGTTAAGCAGATGGGGGATTCTCATGCCAAAGGAAGTTGCAAAATCATGAAGCAGAGCTGGGGTATCTTATCCTCCTCCCCAAAATGTGAGAAAGCGCCCTGTTCCACAAAGTGAAATAACAAGGTGCTGGTACAATAAACAGGGTTTGAAAAAAGTACAAAAGACTGGGCAAGATGCTCATATGAATCATCTCTATCTTTGAAAGAAAGGGGAGGTGCAAGTGGATCCACTTAGCCATGTCTTGTGTGAGGGTTAGAGTTAATGGTTCATAGTTTAATAGTTCCAGATGTTTAAGATTTTGCGGTAACCGAATATCGAGGTATTAGATTTTTTACTTCTCCATTTCAGGGAAAGTTGGGTATGAAGAGCTGAAGATGGTACATAGTTAAGTTTAGTTCTGTTTTATTTGTATTTAATAAGACTCCAGACAAGGAACCAAAAGTCTGAAGTAGGGCCCAGGCCACTGGAATTGACTTCTCTGGGTCCAGGAGCGTTAATAAGACATCATCCACATAATGCAAAAGTCTACAGATATTGCCACCCAGCTGGATCCCCTTTGTGTCAGCCACCTGACAGATCACAGTTGCTAGTGGTTCTATTTAAAGAACAAACAGAAGGGGTGACAAGGGGCACCCTTGTCACGTACCCCATTCCAGTGGAATGGGAGGGAAAAGAGAGCTGTTCACATGAAGATAGGCTGCTGGGGAAGCGTACAACTTTTGAAGCCAGGCAAGCAAGTTGAATGGGAACCCAGAGGCTGGCAGGGTGTACCAGAGAAACTCCCAGGACTCCCTGTCAAATGCCTTCTTAGTATCAAGACTGATAAGGGCTGCAGGAATAGATCTCACTTGAAGATGCTCCATCAAGAGTATAGTGTGGCGTATATTGCCCATAGTCTGTCTACCACGAATAAAACTGAACTGGTCAGGGTGTCTAACGGATGGTAGAATGCCCTCAAGTCTCTGTGCCCAAACAAATATATACAATTTATAATCAATGTTGAGGATTGTGGGTGGTACAATGATGGGCATTTGGGATCCCGTCCGGGTTTTAAGATAGTGGAAAGTGTAGCACAAGACTAGGATGGAGGAGGTAACTCTCCACCTTGCACAGCCCAATATATGGACAAAAGATGAGGAAGGAAGAGATCAGCAAAGGATTTATTTCATTCTGATTGAAGGCCATAAAGTCCAGAGCATTTTAAGGTTTAAGCCTGTTTGAGAGAATTCGGAAATTCCTCCAAAGTGACTGGCACTTGTAAGAACTCTTGGTGGGTTGGAGAGAGTGTGGGAAGAGGCAGAGAAGAGAGGAACTGTGAGAGTTTATCTGGTGGGTGAGTTGAATTGATATATATAGTCCGATAATATTGCTGAAATATGGCATTGTTGCCTCGGGTATCCCTAGTTAAGATGCCCGTCATGGGGTCTTTTAATTGCATGATACAAACCTTGTGTTTATACCCCAGGAATCTGTGTGCATGCAGGCATTTTCTTCTGGGCACCCCCTCACAGTGGGAGTGCGTCAGATAGGCCAGAGCATGCTGAACATGTGTACTAAGAATAGCTTGCAAGTCAGCCTTTACCTAATTTTTTTTTAATGTTGTTTTTTTCTCAACCACCTGGAGAACTCCTTCCGGCATCCTCGGAGGCTCCCAGCCTCTACCTCGCTCTGTGACTTCTAGGTCCTTTCCTCTCATACCATCCAGCACCACCTCTGGGTCTGAACCCTATGGAGGTAGGGCCGCCCTATCCACCCAGGGCACTCTATCTACAGGGCAAGGTGCAAGGCACATGAGTCGGCCCATGGAGAGGAAGTCAGTCTGGGATTGGGAGTGTGGGCTAGGAGGCCGAGGTGCCTTCATCTATCCCTAGGAGTGGGTTTTTTTCTCTTTTTTGTTGTAGTTCTTGCCCCTCGGAGTGTGGCTTAGCAAGGCAACATAATGCCGCCACTCTGCCCCTTGCATCGACAGTGTCGTTACGCTGGGCACCTCCAACTACCGCCAGAGGCCACTCCAGGAGTGATCGCTTTCCCGCAACCCTCCCCAGGAAGAGAGAGCAGTCCTATGAATGCTGAATCTCTCCCCCCCGCTGACCCCCAGTGGCCTGTGCTCATTCCCAAACCGGGTCACTGGTGTGACAAGAGGTGTGGCATCCCACGCCCCAACCCTCAGTGCCACCAGGCCTGCTAAGTCAGCCTTTACTTGATGGATGTGAGATTTAATGTCTCCTCTGCCAGCGGCAAGTTGTCTCTGCAACTCTTGCAGTTCTGTCATAGGCATCTTGTATCTTTGGTCTTGCAGCCTTTTTTTGCTAAAGTGTAGGACACTATTTCCCCCTGAGAATAGCTTTGACAGTATCCCATAAGATTGGGTATGATACATTCTGTGACACATTCTGCTGCAGGACTTGCTGGACAATGTCAGGAATCCATTGTTTAAATTTGTTGTCTCTATGAAAAGATGTGTTAAATCACCAGAAAGACTACTTGTGTCGGTTCCCTAGGTTAACCTTAAGAAGCAGCAGTATATGATCTGATAGGAGCAAGATGACGTAATACAGGTCCTGTATCGTGTCAAAATGTTCTGTGGTCATAGAAATAGTCTATGCAAGAGTACGTATGGAAATGAGGGGAGTAAAATGTATATGCTTTGGTAGTGTGAAAAAAGTGCCGCCATATGTCTATTAGTGCCAGGGTTGAGAGCTGGGCATGTAACAACTTTTGTGCTGGGGAGAGTCTATGGCATGAAGGATGGGAGAAATCCATCTCTGGGGAAAGGACCATATTGAAGTCCTCCCCAGGATAAAGTGACCCTGTAACATGTCCAGCAACTTACCAAAAAAGGTTTCAATTGAAGAAGCATCAGTCTATAAAGGGAAATAGACATTAGCTAAAGTGATGTCTGCGTCAAACAGCTGTCCAGTCATAATGATGTAGTGACCTTGGGGGTCGGAAAATTCCTGTTGTAGGGCAAAAGGAGTCACCATAGCTGTTCTATTGCTTTGTCCAAACCTGGCCACCATAGATAACTGCATGTCAGGTCTTTTATTGAACATATGCCTAGGTGCTCACTATGTAGCTCTTGCAATACCCAGTCTCACAATCTGTGGGAAGTTACCACTCTGATACCGAAAAAGAGGCTTCCTTGTTCCACAGAATGTTCAGTCCTGTTAAATACAGAGGCTGTCATCCTTGGCATAAGGCAGCCAACCAGCTAATGTATAGTTTCATACTGGATTTCATACTGGAAAAATAGGAAAGTCAAGAAGGCAAAAGCCCATGTAAGCTTTCCCCCCCCCCAATTCAGTGGCAGTAACCTAAGTCACCAACTTCATTTAGGTGCTGATCTACTCTGGTCTTAAAAACCTCAACATTTTCTGCTTCTACAACTTCCTGTGGTAATGTATTCCACAATCTGATTACTCTATTTTTGAATCCCTTGTTTCTTATATCCATCCTACATACTGTTACCTTCAACTGCCTATTATGCCCTCTTAGCTGATATATTTGATCTTTAAATTCCATTCCCATCTCCATCCTCATACTCTCATCCTTTAAAAATTTAAATAGAAACAGCATATCCTCCCTTACTCTCCTATCACTCAGGGTCCACAATCCCAATTTCTTTAATCTTCCTCCATAATCAAGATCTTCACACTCTAAAATCATCCTTGTATATGTCCGTTGTGGCCTTTCCACCATTTTGACATCCTTCACTAAGTAAGGACTCCATACCGTTGAACAATAATCCAGTATCGGCCTGACCAGAGTTCAAAGTTTTGTACAGAACAGCCTTGCTTTGTAGCATTCAGTAACTGGTAAATCATCCAGATGTGTGGCATTAAAATTTCAGGTCTCTTCAAGAGCTTTGTCAGATTGGACTGGGAGCCTGGCGAGTGCATGAGTATTTCACAGTTTGTTGGTCTTTCGGTGCTTAGTGTCATATTGGTGAACTAACAGGATTTTGTCTGATTGCTGAAGCAGAGATACTGAATGTATTCTTCTGCTCCATCTTCACTAAGGAGAAAGACTGACTGGTGCCAATGGGAGGAGGAGAACGGAGCAGGGAAAGGAGAGCACGGATGTGGTGGTGGTAGAGATGGATAGAGCGAGGAAAGGGCTGCTAGCATTGAAGGTAGACAAATCACCAGGCCTGGATGGAGTACACCCAAAGGTGCTGAGGGAAGTGGCAGAGGAGTCTACGGAACCACTGGCGGGCCTGTTCAATAGTTCACTGGAGTCAGGTGTGGTACCACAGGACTGAAGAATAGCACATGTGGTGCCCCTCCACAAGAGTGGTCTCAAAGGACCCAAGGAGTTACAGACCAGTCAGTCTGACTTCAATCATGTGCAAGCTCATGGAGACCGTACTTAAGGAAATGTTGGTAGAGTATCTAGAGGAGCGTGGTCTTCAGGATGCAAGGTAGCACGGGTTTATGGGAAGGAGGTCATGTCAAACGAATCTGACTGACTTCTTTGATTGGGTCACCAAAACAGTAGACAGGGGTTAAGCAGTGGACATTCTCTACCTAAAAACTTGAGAGGTGGTCCATGCTATGAAATGCATAGTTATGTATACTGCAGCCAAGAATCCCAGGATGGAGTACTACCTGGGAGGGGTCCAGGTATCTACAACAGAGGAGAAGAAGGATCTGGAAGTGAGGATCACTAGTGACCTGAAGCACTCCATGTGGTGCAGGAAAGCAGCAGCAAGGGAAAAAAAGATGTTGGGATGCAAGGCCAGGGGGATCAGCAGTAGGTGAGAAGAGGTTATACTGTCATTGCACAGGTCACTGGTGAGGTCACATCTAGAACATGGAGTACCGTACTGGTGGCCACATGTTAAAAAGGACATTAATTGTCCAGAGGAGGGCAGTGAAGATGGTTGCAGGTCCGAAGGGTAAAACATGTGAGGAGAGGTTGGGGCTCTCAACATATACACCATGGAGGAGAGGAGAAGAGGAGAGGGGAGAGAGAGAGAGGGAGGGAGGGAGGGAGAGAGAGAGAGAGAGAGGGAGAGAGAGAGAGAGAGAGAGAGAGGGAGGGAGGAGGAGAGAGAGAGAGAGAGAGAGAGAGAGAGAGAATATGATTGAGACCTTCAAGTACTTGAAAGGGATAAATAGGGGTGGAAGAGGGGTCTCTTTAAGCTAAGTGGCAACCAAAACACAAGGGGGCACAGTCTTAAATTGGGGGGGCTAGGAGGGAGGTTAGGAGTCACTTCTTCATGGACAGGGCGGTGGCCATTTCTGGAATGTGCTGCTGGAAGAGGTGATCTTGTTGAAGACGGCGGACAGCTTCAAGAGAGGCTGGGATAGACATAAGGGGAAAGTAGGGGTCATGGGAGAGGTGCATGGAAAGGATGGGAGGACTGGGGAAGGGGGCAGGGTCAGTAGCATAGGCAGTGGACCCTGCAATATGAGCAGACTAGATAGACCAAATGGCCTCTTTCTGCTGGCTTCTTCATATGTTTGTATGATTGTTGTGAATGAGCTGCTTCAAGTGTAGACACACTTGATTTTGGTCCCCAGACTGTCATTGAGGACTTTTGATCAGTCACAAGTGTAAATTTCCTTCCATGGTTATGAAGATGAAATCTCCTCACTCCAAAAATGATTGCTAGACTTTCCTTTTCTTCTCTCATCAATGTGCAGGGTGCAAATTACAATGGGTTTCTCATAGCTCTCCTAGTTATGTGTGAAAGTACAGCTCTGACCCTTAAAGAGCTAGTGTACTGCCTAAAGCTAATATTAGTGTATAAAAGCAGTCAACCATTACCTTTCATATCTGAGACAGTATTTCTTTTCCCTTGTGGTAATTAGAAGATTGTTTACCTGATTTTAGTAGGTGATGTGTGGAACAGCATTCTGCCTGGCAGCTGACATATCTAGTTCTAGTCCCCCCCCCCACTACATAATCAGTACTGTGACCTCACTGAGTGTGACATCATGGATGAGTGACCTGGCAGCTACTGAGTGGCTCTTCCTGAGCACCTGTGATGTCACAGTCACTGAGGTGACAATGCTGATTATGTAGTGGGGGTAACTGAGACAGATATGTCAGCTACCAGGCTGAGAGCTGTTCCACACATCCAGCACAATATTATCACATAGAACACTTTAATGAGCAAAAGGAAAAAGGAAAACACTTCAGAAATAAAAAGTTACAGCTTTCTACTTCTTAAAATTTGTATAATTTTCCTGTCTGTTTTGATTCCACTAGCTCTTTAAGATGAAGCATCACAAGCCAGTTGGATTGGCACATTGACACCACAATGGGTTAAAACACTGGTAGACAGAAGGTGCTCTTTAGCAGTTATGAAAGCTGTATCACATTCACTAGTCCAGTTCTGTATCCCATCAAAACAGCGAGGCAAATACAGCGCTTGTCATTTGAGCGATGTGGTATTTACAGCGCATGGTAGGTTTAGCGCTGTCAGTGATATTGCTCTTGTGCTCAATTTTTGTACGGCTTGGAGATAGTTATTTTTACTTAGGGGGCCTGGGGGGGCATGGGAGTGCAGCCTCCTGCTAGTGACTCAGAACGGGGGGTTCGCTGTCCTTGTTCAGAGCTGTGTTGCAATGCACCATTATACCTGTCACTGTTTTGGAGTTGCTGTATTTGCCCTGCACAGTTTTGACATGGAACTATCCAGTCCCACTTCTTCTGACCTTTCAACTGTTCATTAAGTGTTGCAATTGAGTACTGTAGACAAGTTTGGCAAAAATTTAAAATGGTATTACATCTTTCTGAAGAAAAAGATGTGAGCTCAGACACCTTAAGTGGGCTTGGGAGCATCCACCGTGGCTCTGACTTTCTCAGGTGTAGGATGTAACCCCTTAGCACCAATGATGTGGCCTAGGTATTATACCTGTGGTTGCAAACATTGGCATTTGTCAACCTTTTACTACAGACCATACATTTCTAGCCATCAAGGTACTGTATCATGCCTATTGAAAGACTTATCTCTGATTCTGCCAGTAACCAGAAATTCATCAGGACGCCACATGAAACTTTCCTTTTATTTATTGAAATTTTTCACCAGGAAGGCACACTGAGCAACAGGTTGCTCGTTTCCCGATGCAATCTGGGGGGAAGGGGAACATGAGGAAAGAAAACGTAGTTTTGGAGCACTAAAAAAGATTTACATATGATTACATTCAAATAGACGTGAATAAACTATAATGATGCAATGAAATAGCAGAGTACTAACAGTTTTGAACTAGATAGGTAATAACTACAACAGTTTAGGACTTGGTATATACAATAGCACAAAATGACATTTAATGGTATACTCTAAGCAACACATAAATGAGTAACTTGATTATGGCTGAATGGAGTTCAAGTAGTTGATCTAGGGGTAGCTAGTAACACAAACAGTACAAGTTAGCTAGGGTATGACAGAAGTGCACATTTGTCTAGAAGTGCGAAAGATTAGGGTTAGCCAGAACCAAGGCTAAGAAATGGAGGGTGGGGAGGGGGAAGTGGGAGGGAAAAGGAGGTGAGAGCATTTAAGAATCATATCTTACAGGGTAGTAAGAACCCAGCCAGAGGTCGATTTAAGGCAAGGGTAGGAGGAGTGATGGGTGCTAAGTAGAGGGTGGTGGAAGGGAAGGAGGACAGGGGAGACAGAGGACTTAACCCATTCTGACCAATTCCAGATGTTAAGAACCCTGCTAGGGGATGGTGCAGGGCACACATAGGGTGAAATGGTAAAGGAAGTAGGAGGGTGGTGGAGAAGGTAAATAAAGCAAGGGGGAAGAGAGGGAAGGGCTTAACAATAGCTAAGACCCTAGAGGAGTTGAGAACCCATTCAGGGGACAGGTAATAGAGGAGGAGAAGGGGAAAGGAAAAGGGAGGAGGAGAGAGGTCTGACCACTCCAGTATGCTGAGAACCCTGCCTGCACAAGGCAGAGGTGGAGCACGGTAGGAGGGAAGCAGGCTATTAAGCAGTGAGGGTGAGTATGCTTTGGGATGTTGGGAGCCAGATAAGGCTTGAGGAAGGCCAGAAGAGAGGTTAGTGAGAGAGGAGAGAGACCAAGACCCAGAAGGAGCCCTTTCAGGATGCAGAGAAACCCTGCAAGGGGACAGGGATGGCAGGAGACTTTGAAGGGGAGTAGAGCGGTGGTAGGGGTAGGGTGGAGTGGGGACAAGCTCTTGGTACAACTTTGGGTGCAAGAGAAACACAGTAAGAGTGCAAGGGAGGCCAGTAGGGGAGGGAGTTGGAGGAAGGGAAGGTGAGCTGGAATTTGGGGGGTGGGATGCATCAGGGACAGAGTGAGGGTACTGATGGGATAGGGTTTGTCTTGGGCTTAGAGGGTGGAATTAGGGAGGGTCATGGCAGGAACAGCTAGGTGCAAGGTAGTTATTGAGGGGAGAGCTGATAGAGTAGGAGGAGGAAGATGAGTGACTGGATTTGAGGGGGGCAATTCCACATTTTGGGAGATGGTGAGAGTAACCAGATTGGTCGATAAAGGTGGATCTACAGGAGACTACCAGGGTATGGGAGCTGCTGATCTCAGGAGTGGGAGGGTGGGTGTGTGTTATAAATGAGGAGGAGGAGAGGTAGGAAGGGAACTCGCCCAGCCAGTGCTTGGAGGTGAATTTAGTGCAGTGGGAGAGTCACCTATTGGTAAGGGAGGGAAAGGATAGAGTATGATAAAGATCACAGTGGTTGGTGTGAGAGTGAGCATCCAGGGCAAAGTGGCAGAAGAAACTGAAGATGGTATCCAATCTGGCCAGGGAGGACTGGGGAGCAGCACCATAGACTACATCGCAGTAGTCAAAAATGGGCAGTATCATCTTCTGAACAGGTTCGCGCCTAGCCGTAGGAGGGATGCAACTATGATTTCTGAACAGGGCACCAAGCTTGAGGCACTGTTTTTTCTGGATGGCGTCAATATGTCCAGAGAAGTTTAGATGTTGGTCCAACCAAACACCTAGGTACCGGGAGGAGGATGTGTCCTCAAGCAACGTCCCATCAAAGGTGTGGAAAGTGGGCTGGGAGGGAAGCCTAGAGAGTCTCTGTCTTTTTGGTGTTGAAGAAAATTTGATGGTTGGCAAACCAGAGCTGACCCTTGTCAAAGCCTTGCTACAAGCTGGTTGTAACCTCAGTACAACAGGAGCCAGACGCATACAGGACCATATCATCAGCATACATGTGGACAGCGGAGGAGGGGGCATCACCTTTCTGTTTGTGCAGCAGTATGTTCTGTAAGTAAATAAAATACGTTTATTTACTGGGTAGTGCCAATAAACAACTGTTGGCACAACCTCACAAACTCTGTTATTCACATGTGTGAATAACGGAGTTCTATAAACCATGGTTCTAAAAATAGCCCTCAATGCACCTGAGTACCTGTGTGAGACTGTCCTCGCGCTGGCCGTTCGGTCACGCTCATTACAGAAAACCGCCAGCGCAAATAGCAGTCTTCTCGGACGACGAACAAAAATGCAAACTGGGTGCACTTCACAACTAAAAGTCTGACAGAAATTCATTTGAAAATGGCAGGCTCTTCTCGTTTCATGTATATACAACTGTCAAACACAGAAACGGAAGAAAATGACCCTCACATACACTGTTGCCTTGGCCCTGGGGTGGAGGGACATCTCACCCTCATAGAGAAGTCCAGTGCTACCCTTGATTCAGTGGCATCATCCTTGAAGGACCAGAAATAAAAAAAATCATAGATTTATTCTTCCTACCTCAAGACCTGGAATGTTCTCTGCTTGCTGACCTTGGACGTTTGGCCCAACTGAAAATCTGACCTGTGGTGTAATCTGTGTTATCTCTATCCAGCTTGTGTTTTTTTAATTTTTTATCACTTCTTCATGCTTTGCTAATTTGTTATTAAGTTTTTTCTCCAAATTCAAAAACTCAGGATGTGATTTAAATTTTGAGATCTCCTTGTTTACAGTTATTTCTCTTTGTAGGTCATTAAAGTCCTCAGTATCCTCCTTAATTATTAAAGCTACAAATTTTTGAATGTACTCTGTAGCTGTCTGTTCCCAGTCAGAATGATTTTTAAAGTCAAGTAAACCACTAGATGGCACTTTGGTCACTCGGAGAAATCTAGGGGCTTGATTCTTTTCCAAATAGGTCTGTATTGTATAAAATGTTATAAGTGATATCAGTCTCAGTAAAGATCAGTCATTCAAGTTTAATAGAGAGCAAGTTTAACTTCTCACTTTCTGTTTGGCTTGTTTCAGAGTCTCCAATCAGACAACCTTGTTCTTTCCTGAGTGAGTCTGCTGTTCAAATCTGCAGCCCTGGTGTTGAGAACTGAGCTAAGTCTTGCACTGTTGCTGCTACTGGCACCTGATGTGGTCATTCTCCGAACTTCAGTAATGTTAAACTAGACAAAGTAAGGTTTATTTACCCTCTCTCGACTGAGATGGCTCCTCGGATCGGTAGAAAGCACTTCCAGGTTTGTCTCCACGTAATTGCTCAGTTCTTCACAATGAGCCAAAAATGTGGGATATATTCTCCAACAAAGAGATGCAAGGCAGCTTTGTCTTCAAGGGCTTCTATTTTGACCATGAGTTTGAAATTCCCATGGTCAGGCACGGCTGCAGGTCTGATCACAGTGGAGAAAAGAGACAGGGAAGGACCATGCCACATGCAGGGAAGTCTGTGGTGCAACTGCAGAAGGGGAGGGCTGTTCCTGTTAGAAACTGAAACAGGTGGGCTGGCCTGCTGGTGCAGCAATAGTGCTACAGTTTGCTGCGTCAATAATCGGAAGTCAGGAGTGACCTTGGGAGTTGGAAGGTCGGCTGGGGGGAGGAGGATCGAGCATCCCAAGGACTGCTCTCCTCGGGGGAGGGAGGGGATCAGTGGCCAGTGTTAGCCTGGCCCCTAGCTGTGGCTGGGGGGTCAGCACACTGATACTGCACAATGGGGAGAGCAGAGGGTGGGTATACCAGCATGCTAGACGTGAGCGCATGGCACCGCCACTGGCATGATTGCATGCCACTTCCTTTGTGCCGGGGGGGAACATGGAAAAAAGGCTGCCAACTGGTAGGATGATACCGGTCCTCTGCAGACTCTGCACTCGGTTAGCTGGGTACCTCTGGCGAATCTGGATCCTGTTTCTGGTGGGGCTATAAGGGGGCCTGCCAACCCTGCCAGGGGGGCAAGCCGTGGGGAAGAGCCGGATGAGGTAAGTTCAAGTGGACACCGGGGTGACGGGGTTGGGGGGACCAGTGGATAGGGGTTAGTCAGCAAGGGAAGCATAAAGAAATAAACAAATACCAAAAAAGAAACAAACAGGCAGATGACTCTGCACTCCAAGGAGGACATCAAACTATAGGCTGCGCACACTGTTTATTCTGCCACCAAGGCAAGTAAATAGCACAAACAAGAACAACAGAGCTGTACGCTAGTAACCCCCAGCGCTTTGACCTTGGGTCTTCGTCAGAGGGTTGGCTACTGGCCAAAATCACATTGCTTAAATGCCCTTTGTTGCTGCTGATGTCATCCTAGCCAGGTGAACATCATTACACAATTAAAGCAGCACGGGTATATAAGCTTAGTCAGACAGTGAACAACATGCCAAGAGATATCAAAATTAAAAAGTACAATGCTCACCAGATATTGTTCAATACTGTACAAGAAAACATGTGCAATTTAAATAAAAACAACAAATAAGCAATATCAGAAAGCCATGGTTAGCAAAACAACTAAATTTTTATCATTAGCTTTGTATGCAAATGCACGTCATTAACCATTTGATTACTGATGCCAAAAGAACATAAGTAAGATAGAAATGTATAGATTTCATTAGAGAAAGAAAAAATTGTACCAGATTCTTCCCAACTCAGATGGATACCAGGCATGCCATAAGTCAGCGGTCTCCCTGCCACCATTTTGGCTGTTTAGGTTTTTAGGGGATCTGCTCCAGCAACACTGGATTTGAATAAGGGAAAAACAGAAGGTTAAACCTAAGCAAGGGGAAAGGTTTCAATTAGAGAACAAGCAGTCATCCAATTAAATCCACTTATTTAAATCTACAAAAAAGGTTTCAGATTCCACTCATCATTCAGACCTATGGGTTTTAAAGCATTTATGCAAACATCCAAAAATCTCCCTCTGAAGAAATCTCTGTAATGTATTTCCACCCCATCTCCCTACTCTGACACACTCTAAAGCCGTGAACTTCAGATATTCTGTGTTGGCTTGATGCACCTCCTGGAAGTGTGCACTCACTGGGGTGTTTATATCCATGGCCACCTCCAGGACTTATAACCTCAGCTGGGGCTGGGTCGAGGAGTTGACCACTGACTATAAGCCATTATAATTTGGGGCTCTAATCTGACTCATATAGGAGTCCATGAATGTCCTTCTGGAGCCTGTCCAGAAATGGGCCAAGTACCCTTTCATGGACATCTCAGACAAGAAACAAATACCTGGGGGGTTTCTTTCCCATGGCTGAGGCTGTATTGAGACTGGCCCTGGAGCTCTAGCAGTATCCAACATTCTGACTGGCACCCTCCACCCATATGGTCTGCAAGTATGCAGTCCCTACTGGGTCCCTTTTGGGGCTCTCGAACCACCCTTTGGCTGAAGGACTGATCTCTGACTCAGCCTTTGGCAAAGGGGATGTGGACAGCATCTGGACAAGGAGTATAGAAAGATTGACCACGCTATTAAAAAAGGTGCATGCTGCAGCATCCTTGGGTCTCCATCAGGCGAGATACTCCTTCATGATAGCCAGCTTCTGTCATTTCCTGTTGGGAGTCCTCAATGAAATCTTCCCTCACCTCCCTGGACATAGACGACTCCTATGCCCATACCAGTAGCTGCCATCTCCATACATCGCAGGACCTGGCTGCATCTGTCCACCTTTATGGTGGACACCCAGCACAAGCTGGCCAATATCCCTTTCTTGGGAACCAACCTCTTTAGACCTGAGATGGAGGGACAACTCTCCCATATAGAGAAGTCCAGTGCCACCCTTGATTCAGTGTCATTGTCCCAGAAGGACCAGAAACAAAAAAGGCCTTTCAGTATTGGCCCTTTCAGCCACAGCCTCCTCGGCATCAGACTCAGCGAGGGCAGTACCATGCCTGGTGTCCAAAACTCAAGAGAGATGGCCAGGGCCCCAGGAGAGGTGAGGGGGCAGGGGTGGTGGTGCCCCTCTGGCCACATTGGCTGGTGCCTCTGCAAAAGCTGCAGTGATGGATTGGGGAGGTGTCGTTTGTGCTGCTTGTTGGAGGCTGGTTATGCCACTTCTGTCATGTTGGTCTGCTATTACAATGGACAAGTGAGTGTTAGAAGTGGTAGGCAGAGAGCTTCCTCTGGACTTTGAGGCTCTGCCGGCTTACCAACTCATCTCTCCTCGGGAGTCCAGGATGTTTCAAGACATGCTGTCTGCCCTTCGAGAGGACATCACTCAGCTCCTCATGAAATGAACCATAGCCCATGTAGCAGAGTCTAGTCAGTGGCTAGTCAGGGTTACGTGTCCAGGTACTTTTCTGGTTAGAAACATGGAAACAGAATTTGCTGGCAGATAAGGACTGCCTGGCCCACCTAGTCTGCCCATTTTTCCTTGCTTGTAGTGGCACCGCATATCCTACTTGATCTCCAGCCCTTTCACCCCTTCCTTTTCCCTCAAATTCCCTTATGCCTATCCCATGCATTCCTGAATCCCACCACTGCTTTTGCCCCCACCACCTCTGCTGGAGGACTGTTTCAGGAATCCATCTCTGTTCCTGTGAAGAAGTACTTCCTCACATCTCTCCTGAACCTGCCCCCCTCCAACTTCTTATCTTGCCCCCTTGTTCTTGAGCACCTTTTTCTCTGAAAACTATTTTTCTCTTGTACCTTGTTTACCCCGGTGAGGCATTTAAAGGTCTCTATCATATTCCCCTTCTCGCTCCTCTCTTCTAGGGTATACATATCGAGGTCCTTTAATCTCTCCTCATAGGGCTTCTGATGCAGACCCTGCACCATTTTAGTCATCATCTGGACCACTTCTACTCTGTCTATGTCCTTTCTGATATGTGGGCTCCAGAATGGAACACAGTATTCTAGGTGGGGTCTTACCAGTGATCTAAACAGAAGCAACATCACCTCCCTCTTTCTGCTGGTGATACCCCTCCCTATGCACCCCAGCATCCTACTGGTTCTGAAACAGACAGGAGACTGGTGCCCCATTCTGGATCTGCGTGACCTGAATCAGTTCATGTTGAAGTGTAAGTTCTGGGTGGTCACCGTGAATCAGATCATTCTGTCTTTGGAGCAGGGCATGTGGTGCTGGGATTTAGGTCAAAATAGCAAAAGGAAAACAGTGCGGCTCAATAACCGCGCAGGGAAAAGGCACACGTGGTAAACACACTGCAAAGGAATGACCATGCAGGAGACAGTCGGTGGTGGGGGGAGTTACTATTACAGACCTTGAAAGATGGACACTCTAGAGGGGAAGTTGGGGGGCATTTACTACCAACTCCGCAGGGAGAAACTTGGGAGAAGAGGTCTGGGGTGATATGTGCGGAGACATTTGGTGGGGGATTTACTATTACAGACCTTGGGAGATGGACACTCTGGGGGAAGGGAGTTGAGGGGGGAGTGATCCATGCTGTAATATCCCAATGGTATTATGTGGCTGCCACTGTTTTCACCACAGCTATTTTGACCGTGTGCATTTCAACTACTCTATTATTCCAATGTGGACTTCACCGGATACCGTGGTGCTGCTCTCTGGACCTCGAGGATGCATTCTTCCATATCCCAGGCTATCGGTCCCACCACTGATACCCCTGGTTCCATGCAAAAGGGGTGTTGTACCAGTTCCAGGTCACACTCTTTGGTCTCTTGTCCACGCCCAGGGTCTTCCCCAAGTGCATGGCAGTGGTGGTAGCCTTCCTGCCGCACAAGGGTGTCAGGATGTATTCCTACCTGGATGACTGACTCCTTGCCAGGGCATCTAAAAACACCATTGAGAAGTCTAGAGATCTGACTTTCCAGACCTGCCGAGACTTGGCCAGTTGGTCAACCCGGACAAGTCTGCACTGGTCCCCTGAAAAGTGATCAAGTTCATTGGGGCAGAACTAGACTCCCTGCGAGCCAAGGTCTGCCTCTCTGTATGCTGGGCACTGGATCTTACCTCCTTTGCCTGATCATTTCAAGTTGGGCTCTCCCGCCATGCCTAGGATTTCCAGCTGCTGCTGAGTTACATAGCACCCTGCACCACCATGGTCCACTGTGTTCACTGAAGGATGTACCATCTGCAGTGGGAGTTTGGCCGTAAGTGGTCTCAGTGCCTAGGCTATTTGGACCAGCCAGTAACAGTGACCCAGCCAATGTGGGATGCCATCCTGTGATGGCTTGTCCTGGAACATCCTGAGGAAGGAACCACAATTGTCCACCCAGAATGGACTATCATGCTCATTTTGGACATGTCTCTGGTGGGGTGGAGAACACACCTGGGAGACCACAGAGCCCATGGGTTCTGGTCATCCCAGGAGTCACATCACTACTTAAACCTGCTGGAGCTCCATGCAGTGCAGCTTGCTCTGATGGAATTCACTCCTTTAGTCAGCAGTCAGATTATGCAGGTCCAGATGGACAACACCACGACCATGTTCCATCTGAACAAGCAGGGCAGAACACATTCCCTTCCCTTGTATCAGGAGGCGCTTTGCACCTGGACCTTCATGCTCAGCCTGGGTGCATATTTTCTGGTGATCCATGTTGTGAGAGTTCTTAGTCAGCTGGCAGACACTCTCAGCCAGATAGGAGAGATGTCGCACAAGTGGTCCCCGAATCAGGAGGTGGTGAACCACCTGTTCTCCGTGTGGGGCACTCCTCTGGTGGATGTTTGTCTCCTGGGGAGAATGCCATACTGAAGCTGTTTTGTGCTCACCCTCTACAATCTGGGACACTACTGGGGATGCCTTTGTGAGGCCCTGGACCCCAGGCTTCATATATGCCTTCCTCCCCTTCCCCTCGTTCCATAGGGTGGTGGCCAAGGCCCAGAAAGACAAGGTGTGAATGATCCTGATAGCTCCAAACTAGCCTAGACAGTTTTGGTACCTGGATCTCCTCAGCCTCAACAATAGGCCTGCATGGTGGCTGCTTTTTTTCTGAATCTGCTGAAGAGATAGGAGGGCATAGTCCTGCACCAAGATCTGACATCCCTGTACCTCTAGGTCTGGTTCCTGAGCAGCTACAGTTCCAGGCCTTGGGTCTGTTGGAAGAAGTACTCCACATTTTAGAGGCTTCCTGAAAAGCGTTGTCCTGCAAATGCTATGCATTTAAGTGGAAGAGATTCTCCATATGGTGCCAGGGCAAGGATCTCGATTCCCATGTCTGCCCTGTGGCAAGCATACTGGAGTACCTTTGGTCCTTCTCTCAGTTGGGACTGTGAGCAGTGACTCTTAAGGTTCACCTAGCAGCCATTTCTGCTTACCAGGTGTGGTCCAGTAAGCCAATGGTGGCCTAGAAGGTGGTGGTCTGGTGCTTTTTCAAAGGCCTGGACCACCTGTTCCTGCTGGTACATGAGCCACCACCACCATAGGACCTACTGCTGAATACTCGTTTGCTCATGGGAAAGCCATTTGAGCCTATGCACTGGTGTGAGATGTCACAGCTGTTGTGGAAGATGGTCTTCTTGGTGACCATTATGTCAGCCCGGAGGATTAGTGAGCTCCAGGTGCTCTTGGTGGTGTCTCATCTGGTCTTCCACAAGGACAAGGTCATTCTTCGCCCACACCCAAAGCTCCTCCTGAAGGTAGTATTAGAGTTCCACTTTAACCAGGTGATGAACCTTCCAGTATATTTTACAAATCCATCTTTGGAGGCTGACCACAGGCTTCATTCTCTGGACCTATGGAGAGTGTGCTCTTATTATAAGGAGCACATGGCTAGAGTTTGGGATGAGACTCACCAGCTGTTTGTAACTTATGCTGAAGTTGCGCCTGGAAGACCAGTAGCAAAGTGGATGATTGGCAGGTGGATCACATCTTGCATTTACCTTTGCTATACAGTATGTTAGCTGGTAGGGAGCCTCCTGTAGGACTTAAGGCTCATTCCACCAGACATAACGCTGCCTCAGTGATTGTTTCCAGAGACATCCCCATACAGGAGATCTGTAGGGCTGCTACCTGCAAGTCAGTACGTACCTTCTTTTCCCACTACAGCATTGACCTAGAGTCCCATCAGGATGCTGCTTTTGGGACCTCGGTTTCCCAGTCTTTGTCCATCATGTAGTGGTGCGCGCCTTGCCCCCTCCTCTTGGAGAACTGCTGGGAGTCCGCTAGATTGTGGATAGTGAACTGTATTCACTCCTCTAGAAAGATAGGTTACTCATCTATGACTATTGTCCTAGTAGTGGTATACAGTTCACATCCACACAACCCACCTGGCCTCCCCTGCCAAGTGGCATATGGATCCCTGCTTCCAGCTTGCAAAATCTGACATCACGGGCCGGAGTTGGAGGATATACTGCCCAGGTGGTGGGAGGAGCTTAGCTAGAAGATGTCCCACAGAAAGCCAGTTCCAGTGGATGTGAACTGTATACCACTCCTAGAACAATGGTTACAGGTGAGTAAGCTATCTGTATGCTAAGCCCCATTTTCTTTTTTTTCTCTCTCTCTCTCCCCCCACACCAGACAGCCGCTACTCTGACCTGGCCACCCTAGCCCCGTCACTCTGATGTCCACTCGGACTTACCTGCCAGCTGTTACCCTCAGAGCTTGCCTTCTCAGTGGGGTCAACAGGGTCCCCCAGTCCCTGTTGGGAACCAGATCCACTAATCCAAAGTGGCAAGCCCAGCTAGTCGTGTGCAGGGCCTGCAGGTGCCTGAGCACCATACTGCCGCTGGTGGGTGTTTTTAACACGTTAGTTACCCAGAGTGGCATGGCATGACATGTAATGACACCATGACGTGGGCCGCATGCTCCCATGCACCACATGTCAGCGTCTGCCCCACCCAAAGCAGTCCCAGGTGCTGTTCCGTTAGCTGCTGCTAGGAGCCGGGCTGATGCTGGACTCTGCAAACCCTCCCCCCGGAAGAGGAGAGCAGTTCTCCAGATTCGCAGTCTTTCTCCCCCTGTCCAGCCCTCCATTGCCCAGAGCTTACTTCTGAACTGAGGTCACTGTGGTCGTGAGTGGTAGTACTACCACTGTGCTGACTGACCAGCTGCTATGCCCCATTTTCAAAATTCAACATGATGATAGCGTAGGTCGCATGAGATACTGATGTGAGAAGCATTTAAAAGATAGAATAAAATTGGCCATTGGTTACAGCTTCATGCATAACGCATGGACTTGTGATGCACTGGGTAGGTACAACTCTCACATTTCCTTACCTGCAAACAAATCAAAGGAAAGAAAAACACCATCTGCACAAAATCAGAGACAAATAATCACAATCATAATGCAAGAAGAGAAATCACTCACATCACTCTTTAAAGAAGACCTAAACCCACACCTATTGTAAATTTTGTAGAAATATAGAATTTGTCAGCAGAAAAGAATGGTAGGACCATCTAGTCTGCCCTATTTCTTTCCTGCCTAATACTACACCCTAGACCCTATTTGGTCATCAGTGTCCCTCCCTCCTCCCTCTCCTCTATGTATTATACCCTTGTGCCTGTCCCACACATGCTTGAAGCTCCTGGCTGTCTGCCCCCATTACTTCTTCTGGCAGGCTGTTCCAGGCATCCCCACCCACTACCCTTTCTTGCTTGGTGACTGTAAGTACCCCCCCCCCAGGTTTCCCCACCCCAACTGTATGACTTTGCACTTTTTGGCATTGAAACCCAGCTGCCATACCCTAGACCACGCCTTTAGCTTCCCCAGATCCCTTTGCATTCTCTTCACCTCTTCCTGAGTGTCCACCCTGTTGCAGATTTTTGTGTAATTCGCAAAGAGACACACCTTCTCCTCCACTTCCTCATCAATATCACTTATGAAGACAATGAAGAGGACAGGACGCAGTACTGATCCCTGAGGCACCCCACTGGTCACTCTCCCACCCACCTAGTGAATGCTTTTTACCACCACCCTCTGCCTCCTGTCCTTTTTTTCCCCATCTTCTGTTTTCTCCCTCCTAGGCTGCTGGCAGCCGGGCACCAGGTGTCTTGTGAGAGAGCTCACATCCACCCTGACACTATGAGTGTGTCTCCCAACCCCCAGCCCAGTTCCCGGCAAATTCCACACAGATTTCCACCCGTGGCGGGGCCAGGGAGGGGAGGGCCATCCTTCCCCCCAAGTACACAATCCAGCTTGCTGGCAGTTTGAGCCACAGGTTGGAAGCATGGTCGGGCATCATGCAGCCTACCAGCGCCCCTCCATTTTCCATTTTTTGGCCCTCCCCGTCTGCAGCCGTGTTAATGGACTTACTGAAGTCCAGATAGGCCACATCAACTGCCCTCCCACCTCCCTAGTCACCAACTCAAAGAAATCTATGAGATTTGTTCAGCATGACACCCCTCCCCCCATGGTGAAAATGTGCTGCCAGTGATCCTGCAGACCACTTGCCTCCAGGTACTCCGTTAGCCTCTCCTTCAGCAGGGTCTCAATTTTGCTACTACTGATGTGAAGCTGACTGGCCTGTAATTGCGCTTGCCTCCTCCCTGTTGCCACTCTTGTGCAGAAGGATCACATCGGCCCTCCTCCAGTCCTCTGGAAACAGAAACATAGAAATTGCCGGCAGATAAGGACCACCTGGCTCATTTAGTCTACCCATAAGCCCTTGTAGTGGATTACTGCTTCCGACTCACTTCCTGCTGTACCTCTGTGGTTCCCCTATGCCTGTAGCAAGCATGCTTGAATCCATCCACAGTGCTCGCTCCCACCACCATGAGAGGCAGACCATTCCATGCATCCCCCACCATCTCTGTGAAGAAGAACTTCCTCATATTTCCTCTTAACCTCCCACCTTTCAATTTCATGTCATACCTCCTCATTTTTGTGCTTCTTCAGTATTGGAAAATGTCTCCCCCCCCTGCACTTTGTTTATACCCTTGAGGTACTTGAATGTTTCTATCATGTCCCTTCTTTCCCTCCTCTCTTCCAGCGATTACATATTGACGTCCCTTAATCTCTCCTCATAAGTCTTGTGTTGCAAGCCCTGTACCATCTGTGTCGCCCTTCTCTGGATTGTCTCCAGCCTGTTAATGTCATTACGAAAGTGTGGCCTCCAGAATTGCACACAGTACTCCATGTGAGGCCTGACCATGGTTTTATATAATGGCATCGATACCTCCCTCCCTCCTTCTGCTGTTGATATCCCTGCCTATGCACCCCAGCTGCCTTAGCACTCTGCTTTGACATTTCCAGGTCATCTGAAATAATAACCCCCAGGTCCCTTTCCTCCTTTGTGACTGTCAGCAACTCCCACCCCCCATCCTATAGCTTTCCCCAGGGTTTCTGTGTCCCAGGTGCATCATTTTGTACTTTTTTGAATTAAACTTCAGTTGCCAGTCCTCAGACCATTTTTCAAGCTTCCCCAGGTCCCTCCTCATTTTCTCCACCCCTTCTGGGGTATCCACTCTGTTACAGATCTTGGTGTCATCTGCAAACAGGTGGACCTTTCCCTCCAACCCTTCTGCAATGTCGCTAATGAAGACATTGAGCAGGACTGGCCCCAGGACCAATCCCTGAAGCACCCTACTGGTCACCACCCTCTCCCCAGACTGTACCCCATTTACCACCACCCTCTGCTTTCTGTCTGTTAGCCAGTTTCTAACCCAGTTTACCACCCTGTTCCCCCATGCCCAGCCTACCCAGCTTGTTTATCAGCCTCCTACGTGGAACGGTGTCAAAGGCTTTGCTGAAATCAAGGTAAGCAACGTCCACTGCCCCACCCTGATTTGCTTCCTTTATCACCCAGTCGAAATGTACGATTTGTTTGACATGACCTCCCCACTGTGAATCCATGTTGCCTATGGTTCTGGGCTCCAATGGCTTCTAGATGCCCCACTATCCTTTCTTTAAGCAAAGTCTCCATGATCTTCCCCTCACTTCTGAGGTGAGGCTCACTGGCCTAAAGTTCCCCGCCTTCTCCCTGCTGCCAGTTTTGTGTAGCAGGACCACATGTGCCCTCCTCCGATCCTCTGGTACCACCACTGTGTTGAATGACTCAGTGAACATGGCTGCCAGAAGTTCTGCTGTCTCCCTTCGCAGTTCTCTTAATATCTTTGGGCATATGCCATCTGGTCCCATTGCTTTGTCCGCCTTCAATTTAGTGAGCTCCTGCAGGACTCTTTCCCCTGTGAATGGACTATTGTCCACCTCTTCACCCCCTTGGCAACTGCTGTAGTGCTGTGGCCCCTGCCCCTCCCCCTCTTCTGTGAATACTGAACAGAAATATTTATTCAGTATTTCTGCCTTTTCCAGATCACCCTCCTTGCATTCTCCTCCCTCTCCCTTGAGCCTTGCAAGCCCCCCCTTGTTTTTCCTCCTTTCACTAATGTACCTGAAGAATGTCTTGTCCCGTTTCTTAACTGACTGTGCTAAACCTTCCTCAGTCTGTGCCTTTGCTCTCCTTGCTGCCTTTCCCGCTTCCCTTAGACACTCTAGGTACTCCTCCCTGTCCTCCTCCCTTTGGGTCTCCTTATATTTCCTGAACCCTTTCCTTTTTGCCCTGACCTTTACCACCATCTCTCTCGAGAACCACAGCAACTTTCTCCTTCTCTTGCCTTTGGATACCAATCTAATGCATTGGTTTGTTACTTCCAGTAAGGCTTCCCTTAAGCGCTTCCGCTGTTCTTCCACTCCCCTCCTGCCCCCCGTTCTCTCCAAGGCTCTTTTGATATCCTTCCCCATTTCAGAGAAGTCAGCATTTTTGAAATCCAAAACCTTTGTCCTAGTATGATTTGAGTGAGTCTCTGTCCCTATGCTGAACCACACAATGCTGTGATCGCTGGATCCCAGTTGCCCTTCTACCTGGACATCTGTGATTTGATCCCCGTTGGTCGTTACTAGATCTAGAACTGCCCTGTCTCTGGTGGGATCAAGCACAAGCTGCCTGAGTCCAGCCTCCTAGAGTGAATCAAGGATGTCTCTGCTTCTGGCTGAAGCAGCTACACTGGTGTTCCAATCCATGTCTGGCATATTGAAATCCCCCATCAGCAGAATTTCACCTTTCATTGCCATCTCATGTATTTCCTCCACTAGCTCCCTGTTCAGTTCCTCTCCCTGTCCTGGAGGCCTGTATATCACCCATGTGCATATTGCTGTGCTATATCCAGGTTGAAGGGTGACCCACAGTGCCTCTGCCTCTCCCTACCTACCCTGTACCTGTGTTGCCATTATACCCTCTCTGACACACGGAGCTACTCCCCCTTCCTTTTTGGCCCTGTCTCCAATGAGGTGCTGAATAATGTTGCCAGAGGGGCAGCTAGCACCTTGCTCAGTTCTTTTAGAACTCTTGGGTGAATCCTGTCTGGCCCCATTGCCTTGTTTCCTTTTAGGGCTTCCAATCCTCTCCAGACTCTCCCCTCCGAAAACTAACATGTGTCCACGCCCCCTCCCAATGCTTGCTGATAGATAGATAGATAGATAGATAGATAGATAGATAGATAGATAGATAGATACTTTATTTCTAAAGCACCCCATCTCAAGGACTCGGGGTGCTTTACAAAGCAAAACAGTAAATTTTTTTTAAATCATACAAAATAGATACATTGACTGGGAGTAAATGGTTAATCTATCTGTCCCACTTTAAAACACAGCATATATTAGTCAGTAAAAGCCTGTTGGAACATATAGGTCTTCAGATCCTTTTTAAAGGCTTCTATCGAGGGAGCCTCCTTCATATATGTTGGTCCATCGCCCCCTTCCCCAACTGTGAAGACTTAGCCTTTTCTTGATCTTCTGCACGGTCCCCCCATCCTCTTCTGATCTTCACTGACTCACCCCTTGTTTTCCTCTTTTCACACACATACCTGAAGAAAGTCTTATCCCCTCTTTTTTTTTTGTTTATTGAGTTTCAAACTTTTTGTATAAACCTACAGAAACAATAAATATTTGCAAGTGGTTGCAGAGTGCAGACTTTCTGACAGGCAAATACTGGATATTTCAACAACTTCTGTGATTCTTGTACAGTAAACAATAAAGGAATAATGCATGACAGGGTGTGTGTCGTTCTGGGATAACGTCACGCCTGAGCTGATTAGGCACGAGTCCTCAGGCCGAGTGTGATTAATCACCCGAGAAGTGACGTTATCCCAGCACGACACACACCCTGGAGTGCATTATTCCTATTATACAATGGCTTAATTGTAAAACAAAGAAACAAAAAGATAAAAAATATATTAAAAGTAGATTTTTTTTGTCATTTTTTGTAATGGGTAGGATTACATTATGCAAAAATAGTGCAGTTCTCTTGTTTAGTCAGTAGGTGGAGTTGTCCTGTTTTGTTGTGGCTTTGTGCTCCTGTTAGCAATGTTTGCTACTGCTGTCTTTTTTATGAATAAGGGTTCCATATTAGCATAGCTCATTGGGAGTTACCTTTTTTTGGTATAATTCCTGCAGTCGCTATGCATTGTAGAAGGCAGCCCCATACACACACACTCAGTTATTGCGTAGTACTAGCTCTGTGCTTCGAGGATTGCTGTAATAAGGTAGGGACAGGTTGTAATATTGTTTTGGGTATTTTTGGGTGGTGAAGTTCTTGTTTAAGGAGAACAGGAGGAAATTGTTTTGTTGAAGCGAGAGAGTGGGAGCTTGTGCGTGACTGTTTTGAAAGCGTGTTCTCATTCTCTCACTAGCTCGTTCTGTATATGGTCCCGGTGTCCTGTTTTTAAAACTGAAAACAGGAGATTTTGATGCTTGTGTTTATTGTGTTATTTGTGATGGCTGTGGGTGTTTCTTTGTGCCGTTTGTTGTGGGGTGATGGTAGGTGTTATGGCGGGTTTCGGTTTTGCGATGAACAACGGTAGCTGGCAAAGCGGAGACCAGGGAAGCTGCTCGTAGGCAGCGGAGCGATGGTTTTTTTAAACTGACATGCGGTCATCAATTTGCTGGCACTAGAGCTGTGATGTTATGCCAGGATAACATCACGGCTCCAGTGCCAGACTGACCAATGGGGATGCAACATTTGTTCTTGCCATTGTATAATGTACATTAAACAACTGCACTCAAGGTGAAGTGTACCTAGATGTGGGACCCCTCTGATATTTCATCCCCAGAATATTAGGATACCGTATGTTGCTACTTACGTCCCCTCTTGGGTGTGTCCAGAGGATATTCTCCTGATAGGATCCTGATCTGTATGCTTCACGGTGTCCTGTAGGATCCTGCAGTGAATATGACTCCACTCCAGTCTTGACACTGGGCACACTCTAAAACAAACAGTTACCATGAGGGGCATAGCCTGTGTTACTGGGGGTTCTGGAGGGTGGGTTGAAACCCAACAATAGAAGCACTCTGGGCAGGAGGGTTGATACCAGTTCATTCACAGAAGAAAGGGTCCTGAAAGAACTCTTAAAACTCAAGGTGGACAAAGCAATGAGACCTGAATGGATTCACCCCAGAATTCTAAAAGAACTAAGGGGAGACCTAGTGACACCTCTGACTACTGTGACAGGGAGCTCCTGCCACACTTGAGGACTGACATTTTCTTAAATCTGTTGCAACAGTTCTTCTATTTCTTAGCCCAATCTATCCTTTACAATTTCTAGTCCATAAGGTTGGCCACCTATGGGCACCCCCTTCCCTTTCTTGACTATGCTATAGTGTCCTCTTTAATTTTCCTTTTCCCTCTCAGGTCCTCGTACAGGGAGGTTACTGTGGTGACCTCTGAGCTGATATAAAACAACAGGCTGGGCTGCGTTCCTCATTGTTGGATTTAGTATGTAATAGCACTACTATGTCATAAAATACCTTGTTGTATATACTTTATGTTTATGAAACCTGTAAATATTGAAAATACCATGGCACTAGTTTTTTCTGATAAAGGTAAAAAGTACTAGGTGACTGTATATTATAGAAATTAAGTTAGTGGTGCTATTTAAAATGCATGTAAATTGCTGTAAGTTGAACAAGTCTGAAAAAATCATGGAGATTTGCATATATCCTATGATACTTTGCATCATGGAAGTATGTATAATGTTGTATTTCTTTGAAACTTGATTTGTTGCCAATGCCCTTTTGGGGTAACCCTTTTTTCAGTGCTTCTGCACTGAGGTTCTTTGTTTTTAGCTTGTTTTGGATTTTTTTATTTGAGCCCCCACTACCCAAGCAAACGGGACCCACATAGGGATGAAGGGTTTTCACTGAAAAGTGATTAGATCAGAGATCAGTGTCAGTAGGTGCTGGCTAAGTGCAGATAAAGGACATACATAGTCTGTTGCTGCAAACTGATGTAGTGAAACAGGAATATGACGTTGAAGAAGCTTATTTCCTGTATTTTGAATAAATATCACACAGAGATTGTGTGTTGAACCTGAAGTTTAGTGTCTGGTCCATCTGTTATCCCACAACCCATCCAAAACTACCCTGTTTAACAAATCATGGGGGGATGGTGTGGTATCTGAGGACTGGAGGAAGGCAGATGTGATCCCCCTTCACAAGAGAGAGAGCAAGGCAGAGTCAGGAAACTACAGACCTGTTAGTTTGACCTCAGTGGTAGGGAAAATGATGAAATCACTTCTGAAAGAAAGAACTGTCGAGTACCTAGAGGCCAGTGGGGCACAGGACCCAAGTCAGCATGGATTCACAGCGGGAAGATCATGTCAGATGAATCTAATAGATTTCTTTAACTGGGTGACCAAAGTAGTAGACCAGGGAAGGGCTATAGATATGGCCTATTTAGACTTTAGCAAGGCATCTGACACAGTACCATGCAAAAGATTAATAAACAAATTAGCCAGCCTGGGAGTGGGTCCAAGGGTGATAGTCTAGGTAACAAATTGGCTGGACAACAGGACACAGAGAGTAATAGTAAACAAAGCACAATCTGGAGAAGGGGGAGTTACTAGTGGGGTACCACAGGGTTCAGTACTGGGACCAGTACTCTTTAATGTCTTTATAGGTGACATTGAGGAGGGGCTGGAAGGAAAAGTATGCCTCTTTGCAGATGACACAATGCTCTGCAACAGGGTTGATGCACAAGGAGGGGTAGAAAGGATGAGAAGGGCTGGAGTAATGGTCAAGAGTATGGCAGCTTAGTTTCAATGCAAAAAAGTGCAAAGTAATGCACCTGGGAAACAAAAACCCAGTGGAAGAGTATACAGTGGGGGGGGGGGAGATACTAACAACAACAAAAATGGAATGGGACCGGGGGGTACCATATCAGATGACCTTAAGGTAGGCAAGCAATGTGAGAAAGCAGTAAGGAGGATTGGGGGAATTCTAGGATGCAGAGGGAGAGGCATCACTAGTAGAAAGCAGGAAGTTGTTATCCCTCTGTACAGACAGTTGGTGAGACCCCATCTGGAGTACTGCATACAGTTCTGGAGAAGCCACCTCCGCAAGGACATAGACAGGATGGAGGCAGTCCAGAGGAGGGCAACCAAAATGGTGCAGGATCTGCACCTGAAGCCATATGAAGAGAGACAAAAAGAGCTTAATATGTATACCCTTGAGGAAAGGAGGGAGAGGGGGGACATGATAGAAGCCATCAAGTACCTCAAAGGAATCAACAAAGTCCAAGAGGGTAGCATATTACAGAAAAAGAGATGCACAAGAACAAGGGGGCACAATTTGAAGATAGAGGGAGGATGGCTCAGGGGCAATGTGAGGAAGTATTTTTTCACACAGAGGGTGGTGGATGCATGGAGCAGCCTTCCTGAAGAGGGCATGGGGTCAAAAACAGTGGGAGATAGGCGGCCCAGTGGCACAGAGGGTTGAGGCGCTGGATGCCACACCTCGCGCCATGCCAGTGATCCAGGTTCAGGAACGAGCCTGGGTTGTCAGAGGTCGGGGGATGCAAGTGGCTGCCAGCTGGCAGCTCTCCACCTCGGGAGGGTGGAACAGGTTGCCTTGGAGCTTGGCCACCCACTGGTGGAGGCCGGAGTGGCTGCTTCGCTCCGAGGACTGCCGGCGCTAGGCCGAGGGAGGGTTGAAGAGACTGGCACCGGAGCTGTGGTGCGCATGTGTGCCTCCATGCGTATGTGTCACCACTTCCGGGGTCTCAGGAGTAGGACTCACTAGGGGTGGAAATGGAGGAAAAATCGGGGGCCACCAAGAATGAAGCCTCCAGACTGGCTCAGGGGATCTGTCGGGGAGTGCATTGCGCCATAAGATCCCGAAAGACCCCGAGACAGGTAGGGTTGGCAGACGTAGACAGTGGTTTGCTGAAGAAGGATAAATAGACTTGTAAAAAAAAAAAAAGTGGGGGAATTCATGCATGGGACTGACATAAGGCAATTATAGTGGGGGATAGGAGGGGGTAAGGAGGAAGTAGGCAGCTGGTAGACTACAATCTGCAGCTTATCCAATAGGTAGGGAAATGGGAAGACTAGCTGGGCCAAGCAGTCCTTATCTGCTGTCAAAGTCTGTTTCTATAAATACAAAAAATATCATGTTCTGTGCAGCAGTTGATATCGCTGGCTGCCTACATTGATTCTCTTCTTTGTAACTGTTACCTGCTTTCCTCTACTGAACTCGGTAGAGTTTGGGGTACTGTGAGGGGTATAGCTGGTGTTACTGGGGGTCCTGGAGGGTGGGTTGAACCTCGATCAGTGTGAGGCTCAGCCGACTTGTTAGGGATTCATTTAACCTATACCTGTGGGGGGAGCTAGTGTATGGGCCCCAACAGTCGAAAAATTGGGGCATCTGGTTCAGCCGTGTGTGGGACAGCCTGTTCAGCCTTGCCAGGGAGGTGAGGGAGTTGAGGATTTCCTCCAGGGTTGGCACTTGCATCATTCTCCACTTACAAAGAATAGCTCGCTTGGTCTGTAGTGCTAGGAGGGCAAGCCATCTGTTTTTGAGGGGCCTAAGTTCTGGGCTCAATGGCTTGATATCCAGGAGAGAGAAGAGATCTGAGCAGGTGATCTGTGTGTGCAGGACCAGCCCTCCTATCTGGTGTATCTGTCACCAGAGGTTCAGGAGCTTGGGGCATGTCCAGAGTATGTGGTGGAGGTCTCTCCCTGGGGTAAGGCATCTCCAACATTTATTGTGGTCCAGGAGTTTGGCTTTGTGCAAGACTACTTGGGTCATATACCATGCATGTGATATTTTGTTCTGTATAAGCCTACTATGGGCATCCTTGAATCATCCATGGACATCCTTCCATGCCCTGGACCATTATGCCTTGGAAATCTTACAACCCATCATTTGCTCCCATCTATCCCTGGACTCTTCTGATTGTCGGGAGAGGGTGTCCCATAGTTTTGCATAGATCTTGCCCACTAGGACTTTAGGGAAGGCCAAACAGGCTCTGATCTCATTACGTGATTGTGGGGTAGTGTTATTTTTTAGTAGAGGACACACTGCATCTCTGACTTGGAGATATCACCAGAAATCTGTCTTCCCCAATCCTCACCTCTCTTGCAACACTTGGAATAGAGCTGCTCTGAGATGGGGGAGGTCGAGGATATCCTCTACTCTAGAGATACCTTTATCTAGCCATTATGGCCAGAAAATGGACTGTGATGCTTTGATTCTGCCAGAGGGTGTTGATGGAGAGTGGAACTGGTGATAGACCTAGTCTTTTATGAGTGTGACGCCAGTAGTAGACTGAGGGCTTGATGGTGGGGTGCAGTGCCCTTTGCCTACACTTTGTTTGGTATAGTAGCGCAGTGGCTACCACAGCCTGGGCCAAGGACTTCTCCATATCCACCCATTGTGGGGATTGGACTGAGTCCTGGCAGAGCCAGTGTGTAGTCTGCACAGTCTGGAAGGCCCACTTATAGCTCTCCACCCATGAGAGGTTCCACCCCCCTAAGGACCAATGTGCCCTCAGCTTATTGCGGCTGTAGCGAGGTTTGAATCCTTCCCACAGGAAGTAACCCATGAGTTTATCTATGGCTAGAAGAGATTTATTGGGCAGCATTAAGGGGATATGAGAGAGGAGGTAGAAGAGTCTGGGGGCGGCGACCATTTTAATAGCCACTATCTTACCTGCCAGAGTGAGCCGCAAAAGCCTCCATCTATCAAACTCTGTTTTGGTGGAACAGAGAAGGGGTTGGAGGTTTGCTTCCCACAGGCCTTCAACCTTGGGGTGATGTTGATACCGAGGTATGTAATTCCTTGCGGGGCCCATAAAAGACCTAGATCCTTCGCAATGGCCTGGTGACAGTGTTTGTTGAGCATCATCATCTCCGTCTTGGACTGGTTCAGTCAAAGTCCAGAGTGCTGGGCAAAGGAGTCAAGGAGTGCAAGGAGAAGTCAGAGAGAGACCTGGGCTTCCTCTATGGGGATGAGGAGGTCATCTGCATATATCAGTGTTGGATATCTCTTTGTCCCAAAACCCACTCCTTTTATGACCAGATGCTGGCAGATGGCCGCTGCCAAGGGCTCCACAGCAAGAACAAAGAGCGGTGGGGAGAGGGGGCACCCTTGGCGGGTCCCTCACTCTAGGGGAAATGGAGCAGATAGTAATCTGTTGTTGGTGACTCTGGCCATTGGGCCCGTGTATATAGTCCACACCCACACTCTATATCTCTCACCCACTCCTAGGTGTGACAGCACCATCTGAAGGTAATCCCATTCCAGGGAGTCAAAAGCTTTTTCGAAGTCTACTGCTATAGCGGCTGTTGGGGTTCGAATGTCTTGAGCCCGGTGTGTAAGGGGTTTATTAGAGATCTGATGTGGTCCATGCTATGTCTCCCTGGAATTAAACCCACCTGAGAATGGTGAATCAGACCAGCCAATAATGGGCTTAGCCTAGTCACAAGCACTTTGCCGTATATTTTACTATCCACGTTTATTAGGGAGATAGGTCTATAGTAAGCCACTGCAGTGGGGTCTTTCCCTTTCTTGGGGATGACCGCAATGACTGCCTCCCTCAAGGTGGGTGGTAGATAGCCAAGTGTTTCTGCTTCACTATATATCTTAGTCAGAAGCTGGGCTGTTTGGTTGGTGAGGGCCTGATAGAAATCGACAGCGAATCTGTCACTCCCTGGGGATTTCCCTGCCTGCAGCACCTTTATTGCCTTCCAGACTTCTTCATCTGTGATTGGGGCATCTAATTCATGGGTTTGCTGAGGAGTTAGTTCGGGGAAGGTAAGACTATCCAAAAAGGCTCGAGTCCCCTGGGTGGGGTGTCTCTGTGGGTGGAGGTATATAGGTCTGAGTAGAAGGATGCCATGATTTTGTTGATTTCCTGTAAACTCATTACTACCTCCCCTGCTGGTCTCGTAGCCCAGATATGTGGCGCTCCACCTGCTGTTTCTGCAGTTAGTAAGCTAGGACTTTCCCCCCTTGTCTCCTCCCTCCCAGACTTGTGACTAAGCCTCAGGATGTCTGTCTCGGCCTTTCTGGTCAGGAGCTGATTAATTTCTAGTCTGAGCCCTAGCACTTCCCTTCCTATGGGGGAATGGGGTATGGGGGAGGGCATATTATTGTACTCAGTTTCTGCCTGCGCTAGTTGTACTTCTAATTCTCCCAGCCGCTTTTCCCTCTCTCTCTTCATTTAGTGGAGACGTACTCCATTATCTCTCCTCTGATTGTGGCCTTAAAAGCCTCCCAGGTGTTGCTTGCTGAAGTGTTGGTGATGGGATTATGTTCCATGAACTGTGAGTCTTTCTCTGGTTCCCATGGAACAAATTTGGGGTCTCTCATCAGCGTAGGGTCTAGTCTTCGGTCGGGCCCCAGGTAAAGTGAAGTTGGACTGGGGCATGATCAGATATCAGCCTGGGAAGTATGGAGGAGTCTAGCAGACTCTGGGTCAGAAGAGGGATGACAGCCAGAGGTCCAACCTACTGTGCGAAGCATGTGCCTCTGAGTGGAATGTGTAGTCCTGTGCTCAAGGGTGGAAGAGGCACCAGGTATCTGTCAGCCCATGCTCTGTTATTAATTGGTGCAGTGCATGACACCCTCTGGTTTGGAGTTCCTTGCTGGTGGCATCTGAGGAACCAGGGTAAGATTAAAGTCCCCTCCTACCAGCAGGGGGCAATTGGGGGTGAGAGAGGCACCGATTGCTCCAGACAGCTGGTGAAAGAAAGTCAGTTTGTCTTGGTTTGGAGCGTAAGTGTTACACAGAATGATCGGGCCCACGGGGGTAGTGTAGTTAGCTATTACCCATCTACCCTCTGGGTCAGCCACTGACACGGTCAGAGACCACTGAAGGGACTTATGGATTAATATGTTTATGCCCCTTTTCCTGGTTGGTGCCTCTGCGTGTACTTCCTGTCCCATCCAATCCCTTACCAGTGAGGCATGATCATTCTGTGTTAACTTAGTCTCTTGGAGAAAGGCCACCTGGGACCTCAGCCGCTTGAGGTGAGAAAGAACCTTCTTCCTTTTAACCAAGGTATTTAACCCTCTGACATTCCATGTGTTTCGTAAGCAATAAGACATGGCTGGGTGTTGATAATACTGAGATACCCGCACACCCAGAGGCATAGTTAGGCACAAGATCGCAGGTTGAGTGCCTTCAGTCTCTGGGTGTGCGGGCATCTCAGTACTACCAACATCCAGCCATGTCTTATTGCTTATATAAAATGGGCCCATAGGTAACTTTGAAAAAAAGAACATTCTAAAAGTTTTCAAAGTCACAACAAATATACTAAAATGTCACTAAATAATGTAAAATAGTCCTTCCACAGGTTTTTTTCACCTGTTAGTCATCTGTCTTTCTTCACACTCAATACATTGTGTGATTGTTACCATGGAATAGAAGAATTCAAAGCTCTACATTATTCCAGCAGTAGAATGCTCCCACCCACACACAGAATGGTAACATGGAATACATGAATTCAACATTCTTCAGCGCTCAACTGGCATACAAACAAAGACACACACCCACAGGCCTGAAGTGGAGCCAGAAGAAAAAATTACTCACCTTAGTAATTATGTTTCTTCTAATGGAGTCTTGCTGTATTCTGACTATTGCAGTTAGCCCCAGCCTTTAAACTGCCCCGGAGAACAAAGGGTTAACTTTCTATGCAGAGCATAGAATGCTGAGCTCGAGCTCAGTTGAGGTCTCTGTCTGGAGCCCTTTGAAATCCAACCGTCAGATTCTTACAAGCAAAAACTCACTAACTATCCTATGTGGAAATTGTAAAATTTTTACTAGCCAACTGGCAACAAAAAGTTTTGGATTCCCAAAGGAAGACTCAAGTCAGGAAACCCAAAATCAAAAACCAATCCAATAAGAAGAATAATAAAACAAACACTAGGAAACCCAAAATCAAAAACCAATCCAATAAGAATAATAATAAAACAAACACCCAAACAAAAAGAAGAGGGTGTAAAAGGAGCACCCCTGAGGTGCAACACTGCACCTGCCCACCCACTTCCCAAAAACAGGTTCTGAGAGGGGAGGCAGGGAGGGAGGTCAGAATACAGCAAGACTCCATTAGAAGAAACATAATTACTAAGGTGAGTAATTTTTTCTTCAAACAACATGAAGTCTTGCTGTATTCTGACTATTACGAACTACCAAACAGTACCTCCATGGAGGCAGAGAACCTACTTTGGGAATAGGCTCTGAAGTACTGCTGTGCCAAACTGAGCATCACTCCTAGCCTGGATATCCAGAGAGTAATGCTTGGTAAAGGTATGGACTGTTTTCCAGGTGGCCGCTTGACAAATTTCTAAGAGAGGAATATCCCTGGCAGCAGCCAGGGAAGCAGCTGTACCTCTGGTGGAGCGAGCCCTCAGGCCTGAGGGTGGAATTTTTCCTAGTTTCTAATAGCAGAATTGTATACAAGACACAATCTACCTGGCAATAGTTCTCTTGGTGGCAGGTTTGCCCTTTCCCACTTCTCCATAAGTGAGGAACAACTGGAGGGAATCAAGCCGGTGACCCTTGGTACGCTCTACATAGTAGCTAAGGGCTCTTTTAACATCTAAACTGTGTAGCCTCCTCTCTCCTGAAGAAGAATGATCAGTGAAGAAAACAGGGAGAGACATTGACTGATTCAAGGGGAAATCTGAAACCACTTTGGGCAAGAACCTTCTATTGGTTCTAAGGACCACTTCATCCCTATGAAAGGAGATAAAATCAGGTTCCACTGACAGGGCTTGCAATTCACTGATACACCTGGCAGAGGTAATGGCTACTTAAAACACAGTTTTCCAAGTCAAGTACTTAAGCTCTGCTGAGGACATAGGTTCAAAGGGAGGTTGCATAAGTTAAGCAATGCAAACATTTAAATCCCAGGCAGGGACAGGGTCACTAAAGGGAGGATTGGTATGAAGCAATACGTTAAAAAATTTACAGAACACAGGATGAGATGATAGTGAGGAAGACTTCCCTACTGACAGAAAAGCAGAAACAGCTGACAAGTGCACCATGAGAGTAGCTGGTCTGAGGCCTAAGCCATTCAGATGGACCATATAATTCAGAACTGTAGGCAACTCAGCAGTCTCTGGGGAAACATGTTTCTTGGAACACCAAATGCTGAATCTCTTCCATTTGGAGTTATAGGTTTTTCTAGTGGCGAGCTTTCGAGAGGCTTTGAGAATATCCAGAACTCCCTGAGACAGATGCAAATCTGCATACTCTAACTCTTCAAGAGCCATGCCTTGAGATTGAGAGACTGAAGATTGTGGTACCAAATGCACCCCTGAGAGGAGGTTAACAGGTTGTAATTCCTGGGAAGAGACAGGGGAAGATGGACTGCTAGGGACAGCAACAGGGGATACCAAGGCTGTCTGGCCCAGTCTGGAGCAATCAGAATCACTTTGTAAGGTTGTGACCTTATCTTTACTAAAACTTGGAACAGTAGAGGAATGGGAGGGAAGGCATACAGAAATGTCCCTTCCCAGTTCAGAATCAGAGCATCTAGAGGGACTGAGCCCAAGACTGGGGGTCTGCAACAAAAGAGAGGAAGTTGGTGATCGTCTGGGGCTGCAAAGAGATCTATCTCTGGAGTGCCCCACCTAGGAAAAATCACCTTCAAGACCAGAGGGTCCAGGGACCATTCGTGATGGCCCTGTGAGATCCTGCTCAGTGCATCTGCTAGCACATTGTCCTTCCCTGGAAGGTGGATTGCTATCAGAGAGGTTTGCAGGGAATAAGCCAGGGAACACAACTTCATGGCTTCTGTGCACAAGGCCATAGACCGACTGCCTCCCTGCTTGTTGATGTACCACATGGTGGTGGTGTTGTCTGTTCTGACTTGAACCACCTTGTTCTGCACTGACTGAGAGAAAGCTTGCAGGGCCAGAAAAACTGCCCTGAGTTCTAGGAGATTGATTTGAAGAAGGGATTCCTAAGGGGACCACAGTCCTTGGGCAGTGAGGGCCCCCAGATGGGCTCCCCAGCCCAGAAGGGACACATCCGTGGTAAGGACCACTGAATGAGACTGAGTGGCAAATGGGAACCCTTGCCTTAAATTGTCCTGATCCTGCCACCATTGAGGGGCTTGGATCAGGGTCCGAGTCACTGGAATCAGTTTGGTAAGGGAATCCTTCCTCTGGGACCAAAAGGCCCTCAGATGGAACTGAATGTCCCTCATCTGGAATTTTGCCCCTTGGACCACTGCTGTAGAAGTGGCCATGTGGCCATGGAGCTGGAGGAAATGCCTTGCTGGCCGAGACACCTGAAGGCTGAAGGAAGAAGCCAGTTCTATAAGAAGTCTTGCCCTTTCCAGGGGAAGGAAGGAAGGCTCTTGCTTTGACAGTATCCAGCTGTGCCCCTATAAAGGTAAGGAGCTGTACTGGCTCGAGAACTGACTTGGGAAAGTTGAGAAGAAATCCTAGAGAAGTGAACACTTGCTGGGTCACTTACAGGTCTGACTTGACTTGGTCTGGAGACTGGCCCACTATAAGCCAGTCATCCAGATATGGAAAAATGGAAATCTTTTGCCTTCTTAGAAAGGCAACGACTACTGCCAGGCACTTTGTGAAAACCCTTGGGGCTGATGTTAGACCAAAGGGCATTGCTTTGAACTGATAGTGGCCTGAGGGCAACTCAAACCTGAGGTACTTTCTGTGGGAGCACCTGATGGGAATGTGAAAATAGGCATCTTTGAGGTCCAGGGAGGCTAGCCAGTCCCCTGGCCTTAGAGACGGAAGAATTAATCCTAGAGTTACCATCTTGAACTTTGGTTTTAAAAGATGTTTGTTCAGGTATCTTAGGTCTAGGATGGGTCGCCACTCCCCTGTCTTTTTTGGAGTAAGGAAGTACCTGGAGTACAGACCTTTGCCCCAGTGTAGGGTAGGAACTCTCTCTATGGCTCTTAGGGCTAGAAGGTATGAAACCTCTACTTCTAGGGCAAGAGTTTCTGAGAGACCTGCAGGTGGAAAAGATCTGGCTCTCATCTTCGGAAATTTTTTGAAGCTGAGAACCAGTCCCTGGCTTGCTACTTCCAGGACCCACTTGTCTGAGGTAATAGACATCCAGTCCTGGACAAAGTAAGCCAGCCTGCCCCCTACTGGAATAGAAGAGCTGACCTGGGCAGACCCATCAGGGTGTCTGCTTGGCAGGGGCCTTAGGCTGAGGAGTGTACGCGCCCTGCTCATCCCCTTTCTGCCTCTCCCTCTGAAGAACCCCCTCTGTGAAAAGGGAGAAGAGGCCTGTGCTTGGTAAAAAGGCCTATGAAAAGGCCTGCCCCTGCCCCTAGACTGCTGCCTTTGAGGAGTTGCCTGCCTCTCCTTGGCCTGAGCACTCCTATAAGTGGTCCTGTACTCGTCCATTTTCTTCATGTAATTCTGCTCCCCAAACAGAAATTACCCTAGGAAAATCCATGGCCTTAGCCTGGGTTGTCCTGTGAGGGCTAGTACATCTGAGCCAAGCCATTCTCCGAAGAGCCACAGATGTAGCCATGACTCTTGATGACACATCATTGGAGTCCACAGCAGCATGAAACTGTACTTTTGATGCCTCAGTCCCATCTGCAGCCACCTCCTCCAGCTCCCTGGCTAGCTGGGGAGGCCTGTTTAGCCAGTGCCAGTACAGTGTCCCACCTGGACTTCTAGTACCTGGCTGTATAGGCCATATAATTCACCTGCCTGAGTCCCAAGGAAGATGCCATGTACTGTTTTTTTTTTTGCCATGGCATAAATCTTCCTGGAATCTTTGTCTGGGGGTGTGAAGCCAAGGGAATGTTTGCCTTGTCACAGGCAGCAGCCTGCACTACCCCAACATGGCTGCATTGCTGGTATAAAAACTCTGTATCTGAGCCTGATAGTGTGTACCTCTTGTCCATCCTTCTGTCAACAGAAGGTACAGAATTGGGAGACTTCAGGATTTTTTGTGTCTGCTTCCCAAAGGATTTGTGAAGGGGAATAGACAGTCTCCTGGACTCTGGGATGTCCATCATTTCCACAAAATCAGGCTCCTCATGATCCTCCATTACCTCTTCCATAGGCAGCTGGAGGGTTTCAGCCACTTTTCTGTAAAACAGAAAATGGGAAGGGGACTCAGAAAGCCTAGGAGGGGAAACACCAGAAGGTCTGTCTGGGGAGATGTCCGGTTCCACAGGCATATCCAGAATTTCACCATCATCACCATCATCTTCAAACTCCCCCCCCTCCTCCTCAAACTCCAGTTCATAAAAATCTTCAGGGGTGTAGTCTTGAACCGGGGGAACTGACCGAACTGAACCCCTGACAAAAGGTGCCGGATTGGTCAGAACCGGCGAAGCGATTCCACAATCTGAATCGCTCTGGCTATCTCCTCGGCAGTCGGAACATGAACCTCTGGATCCGAACCGGTCAATTTTTCTTTGCCTTTCCTTTTTGTAGGAACTGACCCCTCAGGATCAGCTCTCCTCTTGCCCAAAGAAGTATCGCCCTGGTCAGAGGGCACTCCTTCTGGTTCAGTCGGAACCGAACCGGGCTGGCCATCCGGGTCAGCGGACTTCTCGGCCTCCTTTTCCCTCAGTCTACCTATTCTCTTTTCAAGGGTAGATTTAGGAAAATTTTTACAAATTTGGCAGTCTGTATCGAGGTGTTCAAACCCCAGACAATAAACACAGATGGTGTGGGGATCGGCCTTAGCATAGCCCTCCCCACACACACTGCAGTGTTGAAACCCAGTGGGCCCGTTTTTTTCCTTGGGTTTTCTCGTTGTGAAACTTAACCAAACTTACCCTTTTGCTTGGCAACTGCCAGGCAAGACTCCTTATCGGTTCCTAACCGTGTCACGGGTATTGTAAAAAAACGCTCAAAACTCATTTTTTTTTAGAACTGATAAGGACCGGTAACCACACTCTAAAGTAAAACACAAGGATTCACTACAAGTGATTGGTTCAGCCGAACCGATCTATCACTTTACAATTTCCACACAGAAAATCAGAACAAAACCTTTCTATTACTCACGGTACCACAGACAGAGACTGAACCGACTGTGTGGAATAAGTTTGGTTTAACACTGACAATTTAACCGAGACTTTAACCGACTTTCAAACCAAGCTGAAGGAGAAATCTCTGGAGCGACTGTTCAGTGAAGCGGAGTAAAGAATCTGACAGTTGGATTTCAAAGGGCTCCAGACAGAGACCTCAACCGAGCTCAAGCTCAGCATTCTATGCTCTGCATAGAAAGTTAACCCTTTGTTCTCCGGGGCAGTTTAAAGGCTGGGGCTAACTGCAATAGTCAGAATACAGCAAGACTTCATGTTGTTTGAATCTCAGTTTTATTTGTTGCCAGGTAAGGAGCAGAGAGTTATCTGGCAAAGTGGTAGAGAGACTGTAGGTGGGGGAATTTTCATGGTCATCAAAGAAACACCAGCAATGGAAATTCTGAATAATACTTGATTTTTTAAATTTGTGTATGTGTGTAAGGGGGGCTCATGAGTGTAAGTAACATTAAATATAGTGTATGGTGGAACGCTGTTCCGCATGGAAATCATGCCTAGAACAGCGTTGTTTTCCTGCACTCGGTGCATCACGATCTTGTTGTGCTGCACCGAGCACGTCACCGGTGCAGCACAACAAGATTGAACACATTCGCGCATGCGCAGTTGAGTGGCGCATGGCAATGTGGAAGCAAGCATGGCGGCAGAACAGAAGTAAGCTTTTTTTTGACAGATACTTGTTCCTGTGTTCACTAAGTACTGTGTATGGTTGCCCTTACACTATAAAGATAATATGAGCAGCCATGCACAAACAAAGGCAGTTATGAATCTTGAGGTTCCGTAGTGATAGCGGACACTCTCGACTACGCTCTCGAGGTCTCTGGTTACCATGGAAACCTCTCGATCAAAACTGTCTTGTTGTGTATGCTTGCTCATACACAATCCTCTATTATTTACTTACTTTATTTAATTTAATGGACTTTTATTTTTAGGGCATAGTTGAAGTTTTTTATATATGAGTAAATGCTATAGCCATATTTGTGACGGAAACTAGGAAATAGGTGGCTTATGGATTCTGTGAGTTGCCCTGGTTGGCAGGGAATTTTTTTAGCCAGTGGTAGCACTCTCTTACTGCTAGGGTAGCACTAAGTCTCAGCCAATCAGGACACAAGGGATTTCTTTGCCCATTTTATATATACTATCTCACCCATGGTCTGTCAGTGGGATATTCGTAGACAGGTTCAGGTCAAGAAATATTTTTGCGGCTAAAGTGAGGTGATCTTTCCTGGCCACTTGCCGACAGAGGGGAAGAGAGGGAGACCTGAATCTGGAGGGTTCCCCCCCTCGCCCTTTCTACCAGGACACGCACCTCTTCAAGGTTGAACACCTGAGTGGAGGTGCCGGCTTGACTTGCAAGCTCCGGCGGGCCTCCTCGGGTAAAACGTTTCGGGACTTACAGGCTGCATTTTTTACCACCAGCCTAACGAAAAGTCCCTGCTGTTGCAGGAGACCTTATAAATCTACCTGTTTCTGCATTCCTTTGTTCCAATGGCGAGCCCTGCTTCTACCGAAGGTGTCAGAGGACTTTTTCATACTTGGCGCCGGAACTGCCTTTGTCTCCAGCGACCTGCGATTGGCCACTGCTGTCGCCCACCCCTCGAGCCCTCCTGACACAAGGAGAGCATGACAAAGAATCCTCACCACTTGCCGACAGAGGGGAAGAGAGGGAGACCTGAATCTGGAGGGTTCCCCTCCTCTTGCCCTTTCTACCAGGACACGCGCCTCTTCAAGGTTGAACACCCACATGGAGGTGCCGGCTTGACTTGCAAGCTCCGGCGGGCCTCCTCGGGTAAGACGCTTCGGGACTTACAGGCTGCATTTTTTTACCACCGGACTAATACAAAGCCCCTGCTGTTGCAGGAAACCTCATAAATCTACCTGTTTCTGCATTCCTTTGTTCCAACGGTGAGCCCTGCTTCTACTGAAGGTGTTGGAGGACTTTTTCATACTTGGCGCCGAAACTGCCTTTGTCTCCAGCGACCTGCAATTGGCCGCTGCTGTCGCCCACCCCTCGAGCCCTCCTGACACAAGGAGAGCACGACAAAGAATCCTCGCCACTTGCCGATGGAGGGGAAGAGAGGGAAACCTGCATCTGGAGGGCCCCCCCCCTCACCCTTTCTACCAGGACACGCGCCTCTTCAAGGTTGAACACCCGAGTGGAGGTGCCGGCTTGACTTGCAAGCTCCGACGGGCCTCCTTGGGTAAAACGCTTCGGGACTTACAGGCTGCATTTATTTTGCCCCCTCTACCCACCCCGTTGCCTCCTCCCACCCCGTTGCCTCCTCCCATTAAATCTCACTTGCCCTCCCACTGGCCTGCTATAGCCTATCAGCTTGGAGGGGACAGCACTGTTCTGACACTGCCTAAATACTTAGTCAATGTGCTCTGTACTGTGTTCTATGGGGCCAGGGTCAGACTGGGAAGCAAAGGGCCCACCTGGAAATGGGTCTGAGGGGGCCTTGGTACTGGCTCCTGTGGGGCCCACTACAAAGCCACAGGCTGGCCTTGGTACTGGTCCTGGGGAGGGGGCCCCACTACAAAGTCACGGGGGGGGCCTGGGCTTCCCCAATTTCATATTGAATGGCAAGGCTGTGTCACGTATATCATGGACATAGATGCTTCATTTGTGCTCTTAGTTGCAGTTCTGATGAACATTTTGCTTGTTTTCATGCTAAGTAAACCTTATTTTGCCAGGTTACTAGGCCTGACTAGCCCTCATGGCCTTCATTATTCTAAATATTTTACTAGTTTACTTGAAGACTGTTGATGTTAACATCTGGGTAATTATCTCTATTCGCCTGCTGTAACCAATGTATTTGCTTTTTTCTGTTGCTCTTGGTGATACTTTGTTGTCCTGCCCTGTTCTCTGTGTTCAATAAAAATATATTTAAAAGATGAGAGAAGTGGCTCATGAATTTTGCATGTGATGTGTTCAAATTCCAGATCACATATTGGACCTTCTTCTTTACAGCGGGTATTGGCACATAGACATATGTTAATGGAATGGCAACAGCCAATCCAAATACAGTATTTAACATGTCCATTTTCTAATTTGTAATTGTGTGCTATGTAACATAGTTTTTAACCGTTTAATTGTGTCTGTAACAAGTGCTCCACAGGGTCTCCATTATAAATGAGTATTCTGCTCAATGTTTCTTCCCAGAATAAAACTAAATTGAAAACTTAAAAACTGAACTGAATTCTGTTGGGGGCAGGGGACTATTCCAGTGGAAGGGTGGGTGTTCCAGCAAGTGGGTGGTCATCCTGGCCCTTAATGTGGGTACTGAGGCAGACAGGGTACACATTTCTGTCCTCAAGTGGTCATTCTGGCCTGGGGTGTCAGTGTGGCAGAGAGGGTAGTCATTCCAGCCCTAGTTTGGGCATTCTGGGCCACTGGGTGGTCATTTCATTACCACGGTGGGCATTCTGGCCTGAGCCTGGTCATTCTGTCCCTCAGGTGAGGGTATTCCAACTCTAGGGTGGCTATTTAAGCCCCAGGGTGGTAATTCAACCCTAGGGTTGAGAATAAGGCACAGAGGGTGGTCATTCAGACACCAGGGTGGACATTCTGTCCCTAGAGTGGTCATTTGATTCCAGTGTGGGCAGTGGGAACACAGTTGGCATTCTGGCTCCAGGGTGGGAACTTTTGCCTTAGGAAGGTCATTCCAGCACCCAGGAAGAATTCTGTCCACAGGGTGGGCATTGAGCCGCACTATGGTCACTTCAGCCCCAGAGTGGACTTTGCAGCACCAGTATGGGCACTGAGGCACAAAGAATTGTAATTTTGGAAACCAGGGTGATCATTCCGGCCTCAGGGTAGGCACTGAGGCACAGAGACTAGTCATTCTAGCCTCCAGGGTGGTCCTTCAGGCCATAGAGTAGGCACTGAGACACAGAGGATGGTCATTCCAGTCACTGGAGTGGATCTTCCGGCCCTAAAGGTGGTCATTCTAGCACGCAGGGTGTTCATTCTGGCACTTGTGTGGTCGTTCCAGCCCCCAGAGTGGTCCTTCCAGACACCAGAGTAGGCATTCCAGCCCTAGGATGGTCATTCAGGCACAGAAGGTGGGTATTTTGGCCCTAAGGTGATCACTTCAGCCCTAAGGTTGGCACTGAAGCACAGAGGGTGGATATTCTGGCCCTAGGCTGGTCATTCCTATCCTAGGCTAGTCATTCTGACCCCCCCCCCACTGGGTAAGCATTCTGCCTCTAGAGTGGTCATTCCATTCCCAGGGTGGGCATTCAAACCTTAGGTTAGTTATTCTGGACCACTGGAGGGGCATGGGGTCATCCTGGTCCCAAGAGTGGGCATTCTGGTCCTAAGGTGATCACTCTGGCCCCCAGGGTGGGAATTCTGGCCCTTGAGGGGACATTCAGCCCAGGGTCAATGCTGAAACACACAGAGTTTGCATTACAGCCCTAGGATGGTCATTCTGGCAACCAGGATGGTCCTTTTAAGTGGTCATTCTAACCCTGGGGTGGCATTGAGTCACAGAGGGTTGGCATTCTGACAGAGTGGGCACTAAGGCTGAACAGGTATTCTGGTCCCAGAGTGGGCATGCCAGCACCAGGGTGGGTACAGAGGCAAAATGTGGTCATTCCAGCCCCAAAGTGGGCATTCTGGCATAAGGCGGTGGGTGAGTCACAGAAAGTTTTCATTCCACCACCAGAGTGGGTATTCCAGCCTAGGGTAGGCACTGAGGCAAGAGATTGTTCATTCAGCTGCCAGAATGGGCATTCTGGCCCTAAAGTAATTATTCTGGCCCTAGGTGGAATTCAGCCCTAGGTCATTCAAGCATGGGTGGGCATTCCAGCCCAGTGGGGGCATTTCAGACCTAGGGAGACCATTTCAGTCCCAGGGTAAGCACTAAAGCACAGACTCTACAACAAGCTATGGAGCTCTCCCACCATTTCTCTCTCCCAAAATCTACCCCAGATTTAAATAAAAAATCATAAGTCCCCATACATGTAATACTAATAACCAGCAGTCAACTTTTTCTTAACCGTCATCTGCTTATATCTACTCACATATGATGCAAAAAAGGGATGGGTAGGGTGCAGGTGGGCGAGACCTTGCTTTTTGCGGGTGAGGGAAAGGAACCAATGGTGTCATATTTCTATAATTAAGCTTCACTGGGCGTGTGGGAGGGAAGTGGGGCCAGTGGGGAATGGGGGAGAGATTCAATTTAAAAACAAGTTGCATAGGCGGAAGGGTAACTACACATAACACAGAGGGTGGGGTCAATTAATGTGTTTTCTTAATAATAAAATTGGGAAAACCAAGGGCTAAGTTGGTGCAGCAGTCAGAAACTTCATTAAGTCTTAATGAGTACAAAGTTCCTGACTTCACATTAGCTCCATTCAGGAAGTAAAACTTTGCAACCTCTCTAACTTTGGGATTGGATCTTGCATCCGTAGTCTCAGAGGCAACAGCTCTAAACATTCATCTAAAAGGACACTGCAGTTAGAGTTATAGACTGTATGTGGCATTTTGTGATCTCAGCTTTGACCATCAGATGGAATTCTGCATTGTCTGATTACAGATTGCATATTTTTTTTTTTTTAAATTTAGTTGTTTAACCAGGTATAGCACACTAAGCTGGAAGCTTTTTTACAGGAACGATCTGGGAGCACAAGAAGGTTAAGTGACTTGCTCAGGGCCACACAGTATGCAAGTGGAAGCTGTGGAATTCAAACCCAAGTCTGGTCTGCTGGATGTCACCAGATTTGCAGCTCAGAGCCTTAGACCACTGCGTTATACTGCCTCCAATATTACATTACTTCCTCTTTTTCTTGTTAATTTTTACAGGTCAGGATCCAATCATCATAATCAGTAAAGTATTTCTAGCTTCTTAAATACTGAGACACATGCTTAAATTGTTTCAAATACAGTACTTTATTTATTTGGTTATCAGAAAAGGATACTTGCACTGCTCTCAGTGTTAATTCTACTGAAAAAAAAAATGGCCTACACCTTACTCCTGGAATGCCCTTAGTGGTCTTAGCCTCAACCTTGACCACAAACTATGGACCAGACTCCTGAGATTGAATTACATACATTACAGGTGTGGTGCTCCTGTAATGCATTTAAACTTCTGAAGCCCAGTCAGTTATTACAATTGGCATTGTGGCAGCTGAAGGAATATCATAGCTGCCATTTGTTAGTTGGATTACTTGGACTCCCCCAGATGCATTGGGAGACAAGATGTTACCAGCTCACAGTATGTCTCATCTGGTAAAACATTTGAAATTAATAAATAAAACCATTGCCAGGTGCCAACTATGTCAGATAATGCCAAAGAGAATACTATATGTTTCTCTAATGTCCCATTTCAATAAAATGCATTCCCTAATTTAAGGAAAGAATGAGTGTTTGCTGAGGTAATAATGGCCTGGAAACATTTTATTTTGTAGTGATATTGCATACAAGTATAGGGACTAAGCGACTAATGAGTCTGATGTTTGAATCGTTTACAATTTTACTTCATTTGGAACTGCATGCTCATTGACTTGCCAGGCCTCCCCTGACCCCTCCCGAGTCCCAACTGAAAAACGTTTAAATTTCTCTTTGTTTCTTACCAGACAGATGCTCCTTTAGGTCATTTTCGAATAATCTCCTCCAGCCTCCGGCTCCAGAGTCTTGAGCAGCCACATCAAAACGGCATACAGGCCACGCCGGTCCGGGTCGGTACTATCCGTCGAACTCCTCGAGAACTGCAGTCTGAGCACAAGAACAGCTCAGACACTAGTCGGTCACAACACTCAGGATCAGGATCACTACCAGCTGGTAAGAGAGACGCGCCGCACTGGGGTACCGGCTTTTGAGGTGCCACATGCTGGCTGCTGACGTAGTGTTGGCGTCGGTTGGTGACTCCAGCCAATCAGTACACAGCCCCCTTTACTTGCCTAACCGGTTCCTCAGTCCCTTGAAACTGGAAACTCCGCTCCAGTAGACTACTGTACACAACACAAGGGCCCAGCCCCCACAGATGCTATCACACTGACACTGTCTGGATCTCCTGCTGTGCCTGTAATTTTTTGGGAATGTAGCGCTGTGCAGTAAGGTATGTAGCGCTTCATTCATTGCCACAGCCAATCTTATCCGCGACCGTGATTCCTTGCCCCCCCCCCATAGCCAGCATCAGTACGCATGGGCTTACAGCTGGGGGGGCCCGCCCGGAAATTTCCAGGTATCCGGGCAGGCCAGTCTGACCCTGTATGGGGCTTCTCTCCTTGTGCTTCCTGATCTCTCTCTCACTGCCTAGGAACTGTGATCTCAAATCTGCTCTGCACCACTTCTCTATTTTCTGGACCCTACCCTGGCACTCTGAGCATACAGTAACTGTTACTTGTCCTCTCTGGTCTCTCGCAGCACCTGCCAGTCGTTTATGCCAATCAGACCTTGCTCCCTCTGTGACAATTATCACTGACAGGCTACTGTGGTTGATTTATGCTCAGTCTATTTACAATTTGTGTTTATTGCATTTTTGCTAACCCAGCTCATGTGATTAATACTGTTACAGTTTTATTAGCAAGGAGATCTTTGAAATGGGTGTTTACTCACCTGGTAAAGGTGATTGTGTTGGTTGCCATCCATGGCACTCCAGACATTACCTCACTAGCCTATCAGGTGGGCTGAAACCCATGAGGTAATGTCTGGAGTGCCATGGATGCCAACCAATCACAATCGCTAATGTGACTAATTTGCAATACAGTTAAGTCATTGTGATCACAGTAACTTGAAAGCCCTCCTCTGGGCTCATCAGTATCCTGCCCTACTTTGTCTTCAGTCATTACTCTGCCCCTCAGGTCCACAGGCTCCTTGTATCCCCTACCCAAGAGACAACACCACCTCTAACGGAGAACTTTGGGTGGTTATCCCTCATACCACACCCAATCCCTACACAGGTTCCTGTTCCCTCATCTCCCCACAGGTGTTCTTACACACGAGCATCCACCTGAAGTGGGTCTCCTGTAAACAACTGTGCCCCGCCTCTAAAATGGAACCTCCCAAGGGAATCTGCTTTCCTCCTCCTCCCTGTAAAGCACTCCTGACTGTACTCTTCCTGGAACTTATGTCCTTCCATATTGCCACTGCCCCTGGCCTGGGCAGAGACTGAGATTGGTCCCCCTCCCCGCGCTGTGACCGACTTCACCTTCTCAAACCTCATGGCCGACGCTGCGGGTCCCTACTATCCCCCTAGTGGACTGTTACCAAGATTCATCCTGTCTTGAACCAGAATAGTGCGATGTCAGGTCCAAAAGTTAGCGACCAGGAGGCCCCCCCCCAGAGGACACCTCCTGTGGCTATTTCTACTGACCCTTGCCCTATCTGGAGACATCGAACCAAACCCTGGCCCCTCCCCCCCACCTCCGATTCACCTCAGGAATGGAGGCTGGGCAAGGGATTGAAAGTGGCTCACCTTAATATTTGCAGCCTACTTCCGAACCTGGATGAGCTCGCCGCATGGATCACTCTCTACAAGCCCGACATCATGGGGATAACCGAGACCTGGCTCAAACCCCAGATTCCTGACTCTGCCTGCGGGCTTCCTGGCTATGAGTTCAAAACGGCTGGACAGAACCGGAAGTAAAAGGGGAGGCGGCATCCTGATTTACTATAGGAGCCACCTCAATGTATCCCTAATAAACCACAGTCTCTTGCTGCTGTCATCCTGTGAGTTGCTCCACTCCGTGCTCCTACTTGGCAACACCAAAAAACTGCATGTGGTGTGTACCTACAACCCCCCTAAGGGAGGGCTCCAGGGCCTCACCCATATCCTGGACACTGTCAGTCTCAGTACCGGAGACAATGAACTCCTAATCCTGGGGGATGTGAACCTAAATTGAGCAGGGGATAATGTCAAGCAGTTCGAGGCCTTGCTTGCCACCCAAACCCTCACACAACTCATACAGGAGCCCACTCGACGGATGGCAAACGGCACCTCCAGAACCCTTCCGGACTGGATCATGTCAAACCGTCCCGAGAGGATCTCCTCTGCAGGGACTCTACCCGACTCCATCTCTGACCACTCTCCAGTCTTCTGCATATGGAAAATCCCCTTCCCTAAGGTCCCTCACAAAATCATCCACATCTGAAACTTCGCCAGGTTCAAACCGGACCTGTTCATGGAGGAATTAAGGCTCACTGATTGGTCTGAAGTCTACAGTGCCCAAGATCCCTCCACTGCTGTTGCTGCGTTCCACAACACCTTTGTGGATCTGCAAGACAGGTGTGCCCTTATCACTAGGCGAAGGGTCCGGGGGACAGCCACCCAGTGGCTGCATGGGGGCCTCCTCACTCTCATGCGAGCGAGAGACAAGTGTTGGGCTCGGTTCAAATGCTCACATGACACGACCTTGCTTCAACAATACAGAAAACTCAGAAATGAGTGCAAAAAAGCCATCGGGGGGCCAAAAGTGACTTCTGTAAGGCTGCCCTTCTCAGCTCTGCAAAGGACCCTAGATGGTTTTGAAGAACCATACAAACCCTGGTCAGTGGTCACCCCAACTCTGGAATTACTGACATGATCATTGGAGGAGCCTCCTGCAACAATCCACACACGATAGCTAATGCTGTCAACTCCCATTTCACCGACCTCCCTGCTGTCCTCCCACATGCGTCAACAGCTAGGAAAATAAACTGCCCTGCTTCCATGGGACCAGAGGAACCTAGCCTGCCTTGTCCTCCATTCCACCTAAGGGCAGTGTCAGTAAACGAGGTTCGGTCTCTTCTCCAAGGCCTCTCCCAGCATGCAAGCCCTGGCCTAGATAACCTGGAGCCCAAGCTTCTCAGACTTGGCGCCCCCTTCATTGCCACCCTGGTGGCCCACATCTTCAACCTATCCCTCACCTTGGGACAGATCCCAGATATCTGGAAGGTTGCCAAGGTCATCCCTGTCCTGAAGCAGGGCAACCCCAAAGTCCCAAACAACTACCGACCTATAGCCATCCTCTCGGCTGTCAGTAAGCTTCTGGAAAAGGTTGTAGCCAACAACTCACAGAGCATATCCATACCCACAGACTGCTGTCCCCAAGCCAACATGGCTTTCACAAAGGGCACAGCACTACCATGGCACTGATCTCTGTCTCTTCCAGCATTAGAGCAGCAATGGACCAGGGACGACTTATCCAAGGCCTTCGACCTTGTGGATCATGACCTGCTCGGCTCGCAGATGAGGTCCCTTGGCCTGTCCCCTCCTGCACTGAAATGGGTCTCTGACTACCTGCATGGCAGAGAACAATTAACTAAATTCAATAAAGTCCTCTCCGCCCCCCTGCCCGTAACCTCTGGAGTCCCACAGGGCTCAGTGCTGGGACCCCTACTCTTTTCCCTGTTTATTAACAATCTCCCCGCTGTGGCCACCAGGTGCCGGGTCACCATGTACGGGGACGATCTGGTCCTCCTGGCCCACTCTCGTGATACAGTCACCCTAAACCACCACCTATCAGAGGACTTCAGGAACATCCAGGCATGGCTTACCAAACAGAAGCTGGTCCTCAACCAGAAAAAAACCCAGGCCATGTTATTTGGCTCATCAGCCAAAATTGAGCCTCCAGTTCCTCTGCAAATCGATTGCAATGATGGTACCCCTCTTCTTACTGTGATCTCCTCAAATATCTTGGTATGATGTAGACCCCCAACTGGACCTGAAATCACATCCACAATGTTTGCAGGGGTTAACTGTAGCTGGGCTGGCCTATGAGCTAGAGTCAACCTTACCAGCTGCGCCTGGCTCTTGCCAGGGGAGGTATTACTCCCCTCCCTCAGCTATGGTCTTCACCTGTTGCTCATACTTCTAAGGTCCTCCTTAACAAGTGGAGCCTGACGTGCAACAACATCTGCCGGTTTGCTCTGGCGCCCCCGTCTTACCCAGCACTGTGAACTCTATGATAAGCTAGGCTGGTTGTCCCGACCAATCACCTTAACTTTGGAACTGGGTGTCTAACGAGCAAGTAATTAGCTCAGCCCCCGGAACTGGCCCAGCTTCTCTCCCCAGCTGACCACACACCCTACACTCTGAGATCTTAGGGCCCAGGACTACTAAATGTACCCTCTACCCGCACCCTCATGGGTGACAGGAGCTTTGCAGCTCATGCACCTAGGCTCTGGAACTCCTTCCCCGAAAAGGTCCGCACTGCCCCTTCCCACAAGCTTCTTTGGACCTCCCTGTGGGAACATCTCAAGCTGGCCTCATGCTGCGTATGCCTAAAGCCACCCTAGCACATAGTCCTGGTTGTCACAAGCCAGGTGGCTTCACTACTCCCCGTGCCTCAACCTGAACTTATGTACTATTTACTGTCTGATACTCTGGTGATCCCACGCACCTTATCTTCTGTTTGCTCTGTTGTCTATGTACCTACTTCACAAATGTATCTTGCCCCCAGTCTTGTTGACTCCGTATACCTCACAACAAATGTATAATTGTCTACTCTCCTGCTTTGCTGTACTGATGTACCTGTTATACCTGTTGTACTCTCCCGGGTCATTCCTGAAAATAGGCATATAACTTGTCTAGTGTACCTACCCGGTTAACAAAAGCTAAATAAATAAATAAATGTTGTGACTTTCTGCATCCTCCCATGGCCTGATACTTAGTGAACCAGCACCGGTGTACAATCATTTTGACCCCCTGATAGCATCTCCTAGTTCTTCTATTGAACATATATTTTCTCCAGATAGTAGGACCAGAGAGATCAGTACTAGCAGGCATTTTCCAGCGCATCTTTGCTTTACACACTTATAAACATTCAGCTATGTACAATGTGATTAACCAAAAACAAAACTTCTTTTGAGGTGCAAACCAGACAACCAGCTGGCTACTAGTCGCAACTCCAGGCCTGTCCAGCTTACCCTGGGGGGGGCAGGGGGGGCAGGGATGGATGGGGTATGGGCCCCCAGCCGTCATGGGGGTTTCTTGTTAGCACCAAGAATTGGGGATGAGCTGCAAACTGCTCATACCCAGGGCTATGGATAGTGAAGGCAAAACTTCTTGGTAATGTTTTATCCATAGAGGCCACGAGGTGATGAGCGGGTTTCCCTACCCATTGTCATGCCGCCTGTGTACTTTAGTAGGCACACTGATTGCTGGGGGTAGCCAGCCACCCCTTGGTGTGTGGGAATCAATCGGCCTGTGGTTCCTGTGTGGGCTTGTATGGGCCTCCATGATGACCTATACGGGGGGCACTGGGGTGTCCTCCAACTCTGTGGTGATCTGTTAGGTATTTGTTTCTATAATTAGTAAATCCCCTGCCAATATTCTGGGTTTGGGAAGCATATGGAGGGAGTTCCAGTAGTGCCATATTTAAACATACATATAACATAGAAACATAGAGTATGTCGGCAGAAAAGGATCATCAGGCCCACCCAGTCTGCCTAGCTAGCTGTTTGGAGTTTGCTATTTCCTGTTGCCCCTTCCCCTGGATCTAAAAGACCCTTGTGTCTATCCTATGCTCTCTTGAATCCCCCCACAGTTCCTGCCCCCACCACCTCCTCTGGGAGTCCGTTCCAGTCATCCATCACTCTCTCCGTGAAGTAGAACTTTCTGATGTTTCCCTTGAACCTCCCCCCTACTATCTGCATACCATGCTCCCTTGTTTTTGAATGCTCCTTTAGCTGAAAGATGTCCCCTACTGGCACCCTGTTAATACCCTTGATATATCTGAAGGTCTCAATCATGTCCCCCCTTTCCCTTCTTTGTTCCAGGGAGTACATGTTTAGGTCCTTCAGCCGTTCCTCATATGAGAAATGACTGAGGTCATTCACCATTTTCGTTGCCCTCCTCTGGATGTCCTCCACTCTATCCACATCCTTCTTGAGGTATGGCCTCCTGAACTGGACTCCATACACAAGATGTGGCCTGACAAGCTGCCTGTACAAGGGCATTATGACCTCCCTCTTCCTGCTAGTCATTCCCCTACCAATACAACCCAGCATCCTACTGGCCCTTGCCACTGCCTTCTCACATTGCCTTGTCACCTTCAGATCCCCTGAAATGATTATACCAAGGTCCCTTTCCAGCTCGGTAACCTCTAGGGCATGCCCCCCCATCCGGTATTCCGCTCCCTGGTTTTTCTTGCCTAAGTGCATGATCTTCCACTTTTTTGTACTGTAGGACAATTGCCACTATTTGGACCATTCCTCCAGTTTCTTCAGATCCCTGACCATACTCTCAGTCCCCTCAGGCATAGCCACTCTATCACAGACCTTTGTGTCGTCTGCGAATATTTATTTATTTTATTTTATTTATTAGATCATTGGTTTACAGACCTTGAATGGAATGTAGAATAGACATACTCTCCCCTCTAGCCCCTCTGCTATGTCCCCTATAAATATATTAAGAAAAAGTGGTCCTAGCACCGATCCCTGAGGTACCCCACTGGTGACCATACCCTCCTTTGAGGGTACCCTATTAACAGTTACCCTCTGCCTTCCGCCCCTCAGCCAGTTTTGCACCTACCTAACCAGTACCAGCCCCAGTCCAAGGCATCTCATTTTGTGCAGTAGTCTCATGTGTGGCACAGAATCAAACACCTTTTTGAAGTCGAGGTATGCAACATCTACAGACCTCCCCGATCCAGTACCCTGGTGACCCAGTCAAAGAACTCAATCAAGTTTGTTTGACACAACCAACCCCGTGTTGCCGCCGATCCTGTAGGCCATTGGCTTCTAGGTAGGTAGTGATTCTCTTCTTTAGCAGTTTCTCCATGAGCTTGCCCACCACTGATGTTAAGCTCACTTGTCTATAATCGCCTGCCTCCTCCTTGCCCCCCCCATGATGGGAGACCACATCCGCCCTTCTCCAGTCATCAGGGACCTCCTCTGATTCCAAGGATTTGTTGAACAGGCTGGTCAGATGTACTGCAAGTACTTTACTAAGCTCCTTCAGTACCCTGGGGTGCACCCCATCTGGCCCCATCGCCTTATCCACCTTCAACTCGTCCAGCTCCCTTATGACCTCCCCCACCTGGAAAGGACTGGAGTCAACACCCCCCACCACCTCGTTTTAACTTCCCCATCCTTCTCTACTGTGAACACTGAGCAGAAATAGCTGTTGAGTATTTCCGCCTTCCCATGGTCTTCTTCCACCAACCCTCCTTCTTCATTTTTCAGCCTGACTATCCTCTCCTTTGATTTTCTCCTCTGGCTCACATACTGGAAGACAGTTTTATCCCCTTCCTTGACCGTGTTGGCTATTCTCTCTTCTGTTCTTGCCTTTGCTCTCCTGACCTCCAAACCTGCTTCCTTCTGCTTCTCCTGGTATATTACCCTATCCTCCTCCTCCTTTTGTGTCATTTTATACCTCCTAAACACCTGTTTCTTTGCCCTGACCTTCTCCGACACTTCTGTATTAAACCAAAGTGGCTTCCTCTTCTTCCTATTTTTATTTACCCTCCTGACCCAGAGGTTAGTGGCCTTCACTAGTGCCCCTTTTATTGTACCCCACATTTCCTCCACCCCCCTAAGTCCCCCACCCCTGCCAATGCCTGTTGAACACATTCCCCTGTTTTCTTAAAGTCCGCATGCCTGAAATCTAGCACCTTTGCTTTGGGCCTACGAATATCAGCAGTTGTTTTTACCATGAACCAAATGGTGCTGTGGTCACTTGTGCCAAGGCTCTCCCCTACAGATACCTCTTCCAACCATTCTCCATTTGTAAGAATCAAGTCAAGGATCTCCCCCTTCCTGGTCAGTTCCTATGCCTGCTGCTTCATGAAAGCTCCCTGTAGGGAGTCCACAATTTCCCTGCTACTGGCAGATGCTGCTCATGTTTGTTTGTGTGTGGGGGGGTCCCTCCCTTCTGTAAGCCTATTACAGCTGGGAAGGAAGGGAGGCACAAGTGGGGGTGGGCATAGGATTCTTCCCTCATTAGTTGGCACCCAGCATTCCTCATTTATCGCTAGCTTCTCCCATTGCCCTGTTAATCTGTCCATCCTGAAAGAAAGCACATCTAATATCTTAACCTAGGTCTGTATATAAGGGAGTATGCCCTTTGTAAAAGAGTGAGCTAGAGGGGGAAATAGGGCTGTGGTTAACTGGTCCCTTCCCAGGTACAGTATGAGCCCATTATTTCCGGGGGATTGAGACCCTCAGTGGAGCAAAAATAAAGGCAGCCCTGAAGTGACTGGAACCTCCCCCCCAGCCTCTCATCCTGCCATTCCCACTCCCCACACTACCTGTACCCCTCTGTTGCTCAAACCCATAGGAAGAGAAAACTTCACTTATTTGACTTGCCCAGGCCACCCGACTTCATGTGGGTGGGTGGGTCTGTTGGTCTTCTTCCTCTGGTACTGCGACGACCTGCCACTGTGCCATAAGTGGGATGGGGCCTATTGCTGCACTGTGATTAGAGGAATACCTTCCACTGTTTCAGCCCATGACTGGATTCTGGTGCCAAGAGCCTGCTCAGTGGGAGAGGGAGTCACTAGGTCCATAGATAGATCCCTATTCTGGCTATGAGCAGGAGACGACTGTTGAAGAGGGGCACAGCGGTTCTGCAAGAAGTATGGGCTGACTGTCACTGCATCCCAGGTCAGCCCCTGTACTTCAGGTGCATTGTAGTTGGCCTGCTCTCATTCTCTTGCAGTCGGATGATCTATCCTCTGATGTTTGTTCTGCTGGTAACGCTTCCTAGACCTCGGGGGTTGGGACCACTGATCTTCATGCTCCTCTGAATATCTGCTGGGCTCCCTGTGGGTCTGTTGGGGTGTTCCTCTCTTCTTCGGTGATCCACTGGGCTCTAGATGCTGTGGCAACCTGATCCTTTTACCTGAGGTCTGGGTGGGTGAGGATCTGTTCGCTGATGGCCAGTTCTTGTTCAGGAAATCCATAATACATTCTGGTGATGAGAACTGGAGTGGTGTCCATTGTGAGTTATTTTAAGAACTGCTGGGTACCTCAGCGAAACGGGATGCTCAGTTCATGGAGGTGCCTCCTTACCTCAGTAAGCTCTTTTTACCTTTGGGCTAACTCCCTGGAATAGTTCTGAAAAATCAGTATTCGATAGCCATTCCAGGATACGGCTCCTAGCTCTCTGGCCCTAGCCTGTATGGCTTCTTTCTCAGCAAAGTTTAGTATCCTAGCTAGGATCAGTCTCAGCCTATCTCTGTCTTTGGGCCGAGATTGGAGGGACCAATGTGACCGCTTGATGGTGAGACTGGTACCTGGAGGAAGTTTCAGTATCTCCAGGAGAGCCATCTGTAGGAAATCTGAGGTCTGGCCTTGTTCACAACCCTCCAGAAATCCAAGGAGCAGCAGATTGTTCCTGCGGCTCCTATTCTCCAAATCCTCTACTTTTTCTTGCAGGGCTCAGATTTGTTGGGTCTGCTCCTGCAGAAAGGCACAGTAACCATCGAGCGTTTCCTCTTGTGCTGCAATTTTTTGCTCGATGATGCCCATTCTGATATCCAGCTGCTGTAGTGTGAGGGTGGAATTGTTAACAGCCAGCTTCACATCCTCCATTCTTTTCATAAGGGTACTGAACATCTCCCTCATGTAAGGTTCCATGTCAGAACCATTGAGCCTTGCCATGAGGTCCGCGAGGGCCGAATACAGAGAAAGACCTGAGCATGTGCCGCAGGAGTGGTTCCGACAAATGAAGTAATCTGCAATGAGCCGATACCTTCCCTGATGCTCCGGTTAGGCTCTTAGTTAATTACTGTACATTTTAGGTTAGTTCAGACGGATTCTGCACCCCAGATAATCTGCAGTTTCTAAATTAAACTACCATACTGCAGATGGCTAAGCCACGCCCCCATCCTCTCTTTTAATCTCCTTGGCGATCTTCTCCTCTGTTTGTGTCTTAGCTGCTCTCACCCTCCTTCCTGCCTCTCTTTGTTTATCCTGATATACATCCCTGTCCACCTCCATCTGGATCTCCTTGTACCTCCTAAAAGCTGTTTTATTCTCCCTTATCACCTTCACCACCTCCCTTGAGAACTATAGTGGCCTCTTCCTCCTCCTGCCCTTGCTTACTTCCTTCAAATGGTATACCAGTCCCCTCTTTGATCTTTTTTCATTGGTTCTCCACTCCACCCTCCCATCATCCCCCTCGTCAAGGTATTTATTGAGGCAGTGTCCCATTTCTTTTTTTTCTATAAAGATTTTTATACCCAGAGTTTTCCCCTGTTTTAGCCCATGCCTCGGTGGAGTGCGATGTGGAGGCACATGCATGCCGTAACGAGACACCCTTCCAGTACCGCCCCTCCCACCTGCTGGCCAATGGACCTCCACCGGTGGCAACAGAACTACAAGGGTGTTGACAGTTTCCCCAGGAGAGGAGCTGCCTTCATGCTGTGATCCTGCTCCCCCGTGCCAGCTCTGCAGTGTCCCATTTCTTTAAAATCTGACCTCCTGAAGTCCAGGAACCCCTTCCTAGTGTGTTGCTTCTCTTTCCTAGTAGGTATGCTAAAGCACACCATACAGCAATCACTTGTACTGCAGGAACTACCCGCTGTGACGTCTATGATGCCATCCCTGTTCATAAGTACCAGGTCCAGCACTGCCCTCTCTCTTGTGGATTCTGTTACCAGCTGCATAAGAAATTACCCCGGAGGGAGTCGAGGAATGCCCTGCTCCTTGTTGTAGCTGCAGCCAGAATGCTCCAATATACATTTGCCAGATCAAAGTCCTCCATAATCAACACCTCACCTTTGCTTACTGTTCTGCCAAAGGCTTCTCCCAAAACTTGTACATCTTCCCCTGTGTCAGTGGTCTTTACACCACCCCATGCGGATAAAGGCCCTGGACCTTATCTATAAGTTGACCCACAGAACCTCCAGCCCTTCCTTATTCCTCTGGTGTCCCTGTATATACCTTCCCTCGCATATGAAACAACCACCCCCACCTATCCTCCCTGTCCTGTCCTTCTGAAACATGGTGCAACCTGGAATGGCCACTTCCCACCTGTGGTTGTCAGTGCACCATGACTCTAATGTCTGCCTCCACAATGATTGCCCAAGGTCAGGAATTTTATTTCCTAGGCTCCTTGCATTGGCACACACAGTTTTTGACACCTTCTGTTCCTCCCTTCCTGTGCTTTCCCCTCCTTTCTTGATTCCATCCTTTGCCTTTACCGTTTCTCTGGTACTGTCCTCCACTTTTTCATTAGCCCATTGCCACCCTCCCTTTTTTTTTCAAATATATTTTATTGAAGGTTTTTCAATTAGTAACATATGAAACATGAGTTAACATAAGTTGATCTATTACATCATTAGGCTTGTACTCATACAATGAAGTAACATACAACATAATGTAAGGAAGGAATAGAACTTAACAGACATTTGACAGCTGGCATCCATGACACAGTTGTAACCTACTTTACATAGCAAATGGTCTGCTCAAGTTGTTATTGGGAGAGGAAAGAGAGGGGGTTATGGGACGGAGGAAACATTTCAGACTCAGAAGCAATCAATTCTAGTTCTAGTTCTCCCCCTCCTGCCGAGGGTGAGTCATCTCATACTGTTAAAATGGTGCCCAAATATTGTCAAAAGTTTGCAGCCTTTCCCTGACTTCATATACTAGCTTCTCCAGCATTTTATCTGCCATAGCTATTCTCCACTGACCATTTGTTAAAATGTTTAATTTAACAATAGCGATTGCTATAAAAGGCAAAATTGTGTTGAGAGGCCTGTAGGTCCTCTTCCTCCTCTTCCTCTAAGTCTCCAAGTGCCATCATTCTTGCTGTAACTGTAAATTGAGTCACAAATATTTTGACTAGAACTTATTCTACCTCCTGTCAGAATTCTCCAAGACTTGGGCAGCTATACATCATATACAGCAGGCCTGCACTTGGTTGTGCACATCTGGGGCAAGAACCATCATAGTAATTCACAAATTTTGCCAGTATAGCCAGCGTATAATATGCCCTTTGTGTCATCATAGAGTGGATAACTTTATATTTGGCTTGAATTGAGAGGCACCAAAACTTTTCTAGCAGTCCAGCCCAGTCTTCCGGATCAATCTCAATACCCAATTTTTCCTGCCATTTCAGGTGATTGCACTCCCCTGTACTGGTTACTGAACTGATTAGGCTACCATATAGTTTGGTAACTAACCCCTTTGTGTCCTATGCATTATCTAGGGAGGCAGCCATACTTGAGGGATCCTGTAATTTATATACAGCCCCCAAGACTGATCCCAGATAATGTCTGAACTGCAAAAACCTGAAAAGGTATTTTGGATGTGGTTCTTCTGTGACAATTCTGCAGATGTCATCAGTTTCCTTACCCTGCACAGGTAACCCAGCAAAGCTACTCCATTTGTTCTCCATAACTGAAACCCTTGGTCTTTCAGGAATGGGGGTGAATTGGATTTGTCCCATAGTGAGGTGAGCACTGTATACATTGCAATATTTTTTAGCTCTGTGGGCTCTGTACCAAATGGCGTGGGGTCAGTTTGTCAAAACAAAAAACAGTCCGGGCAAAAACCTCATAGCATGGTCCCATATCTAAGTGTGATCCAAAACCACACTAACTTATATATACCAACTCCGGGACTGCACACGCTTTTATTCCCGTGCGTTTTTTGACAGTGTGTTTTCATTTCGGCAAACTGACCGGATACCGTGCCAAATCCTTAATAAGTGTTCTAGAATTGGGTTACCTTTTGCTACTGGCATATTTTGGAGGGATGAGCTATATTGTAAGTCTGTTAGTCTGTCCAACTGAGACCATTCTTTTTCTGTTAACACCCCCTGTATTGTGGTAATGCCCATCATGCCATCCTCTCAGTCTGACAAGCTGAGCTGCCCAGCTGTAGTTCCTAAAGTGGAGGGTGCCGATCCCACCCTGTCCAAGAGGCTGTGTCATTTGGTTCATTTTGATTCCTGGTGTTTTATTATGCTGTACCCAGGAGGTGGCACAAGCCTTCTGTTTCTTAAAGAAGGTCTCTGGAATGGCAATTGGGAGTACTTGGAATAAGTAGAGAAGTTTGGGCAGGATGGTCATTTTCAGCACATTTGAATGCCCCAGTAGGGAGAGGGGAAGGTTGTGCCAGGTCTTACCTAAATGCACAATTTTATCTAAAAGCAGAGGGTAGTTGGCACCAAGTATATGTTTGATGCCTTATTTGGAACCCCAGCTGCCCAACCTCCTTATCTCTTCCCTCATCCTTAGATCCACCTCCTGACCCACACCTCTTGCCCTCACTCTTGTCCTTATGCCCCTCTACTCCTGGAGAATTTTTTTTTTTTCCAATTGTTTAACCAGATGAGACACACTAAGCTGAAAGCTTATTTACAGCTGCAACCTGGGAGCACAAGGAAGTTAAGTGACTTGTCCAGGGTCACACAGCATGCAAGTGGGGGCTGTGGGATTCAAACCCAGGTCTCCAGATTTCCATCTCAGAGCCTTAAACCACTGCACTGTACTGCCTTCCTTTCCTCTGGGCTTCTCCTCTCTGTTGCTTCATTCGGGGGGGGGGCAATCACTGCCTCCCTTGTTTTTTTTCTGCCTCCTCCCCTCAGTTAGTTCAAATGCCCAGCAAAGTAGCATCTAAAGATTTCATCCAGGTCTGCTGTTTTCTCTCAAATAGATGGAGGCTATCTCCTTTGTACAGGCCTCTCTCCCCCCAAGGAAGACTCCAGTAACCGATGTAGCTAAAACCCTCCTCCTACACCATGCTTTTAACCACATGTTGAAGGCCCTGGTGCAGTGTTCCCTTGCCTCCCCTCTGGCCATATATAGGTAACACCTCACTGAAGGCCACTGCAAGAGCTATCTGCTACAGGCCCCTGCCCAGCTCTCGAAACATTTCCTGCACCATCCCTGCTGCACCCCTTGAGAGGTCATTAGGGAAAGGGAAAATTGTTTAACCAGGAAAGACACACTAAGCTGGAGCTTGTTTCCAGGTGCGACCTGGGAGCACAAGGAAGTTAAGTGACTTGCTCAGGGTCACACAGTATGCAAGTGGGGGCTGATGGGATCGTTAGGATCCAGACGGACAATGACATCCATCACCTCTCCTGCCCCACCTCCCTAGTGATCCTAAAGATCTGCTGTCCATCCCTCCATGTCAAGGCACCAGTTATGCACCTTACCTGCTCTTTCCCTCCCATCCTGCTCTCAAAACTACCCCTTAAAGATTGAGTCCCCTACTAGAAGTTGCCTCCTGTTCTGCAGGGATCTTCTCCCTCCCATATGGAGGACCCGCACATCCTCCCTGACCACTACCATGGGCGCCTCCTCTTAGCAGTCCCATCCCACTAGAGCAGCAAATCAGTTGTATAGTGGCACTGGCAGAGGAATATGCCTCCATCCCACCTCCCCCACCCTCCAGGAACCCACCATAGTCCAGTCATCCCTCCTCCTTGGCACCTTCTGAAGCAACAGTGTTTAACTTGGTGGTCTCTGTGTGACCCAGAGTCTAGAGACCTCCATCAGCCCAGAGAGATGTACACAGATGGAACAGCACCTCGGTCTCTAAAAGGTCTCCCTGAAGACTGCCGCTCCACAGCCACTACACTGCACCACTCCCAACACTCTCATTTCTACTCTCCCTATGATCCTGGAAAAGAACATGTGCCCTTACCCCAGACAGAGTGTTTCTAAATTTTCCCTTTTTCTTTATTTAACCCTTTGTCCCTTGACCCTAGCTAGGGTTCTTTAAGTGTTCACCTTTAGTTTTTATAAGACTTTTTCTAAATGTCCCCTATTTTGTTTAGCTTATCCCATTGTCACAGAAACCTAGATAGTTTTCCCCCCTACTTTTCCCCTCTTACTTCTTTTTCTCCCCTTTTTACATTTACCCTGGATAGGGTGTTTTATCTATTACCATTTTACATGATACTTTTAGTTACTATAATCTCTTACTCGGGCAACAAAAAGTGTACAGGTAGTCTACCAAACCTTACTAGACCGGCAGAGTTCCCTGCATGCCTGCTGTCACCTACAGAGGCCTAAAATGCCAATCCCTTCAGCTGTTCCCCATCTGCTCTGTTCCACTCATGCTCTGGGGATATGAACGTGAATGGGACATGTTAGGAGTAAGGGCTTTTGTACTCAGTTACAGGGCTTTCTGCTTGGCCTCAATTGGTTGCTAAGTTCCTGTTTGTCCCACCTGATTCCATTCCTGCTGGTCCGACTGGCTGTTCCTGCAAAAACAAACAAAGAAGTCTACAAGGTTAGTTTTGTGTTCCCAACTCAGTTTTGTATTCTCCGGATGCTGGAGCTAATTAAGCTTTCACAAATGTGCCCTGAATATGCTTCCTGCCCTGCCCCAATTAGTTGCTAAGTTCCTGTTTGTCCCACCTGACTCTGTTACAGCTGCTCAAACTGGCTGCTCCTGCAAAAACCGACAAAAAGAGCTGGCCCAGTGGCGCTGAGGGTTGAGGCGGTGGATGTCACACCTTGTACCACGTTGGTGACCCAGGTTTGGACTCGAGCTCGGGGCATCAGGGGTCGGCTGAGGGGGAGGGCAAGGAGCCAACTGGGCTGCCGGCTAGCAGCTCTCCTCCTCAGGAGGGATCCTAGGGTCTCCTTGGTGCTTGGCCACCTCCTGGTGGAGGCTGAGAGGCAGTGCCATGCATGAGGAGCCCTGGTGCTAGACTGAGGGAGGGTGGAGGGAGGGCCATCATCGGAGTCGTTGTGCGCAGGCATGCCTCCACGTGCATGCACTACTGTGTTATGAGGCCTCAGGGTAGCGGGGAGAAAATGTGGGAACACAGGGACTGCTGTAGGATGAAACCTCTGGGCCAGCTGTCGGGGGTCTGCTGGGACATGCAGAACATTACAAGATCCCGAGCGACCCCCGGAGTCCAGTAGGCTGGCTGATGCAAGGCAGCGGCCTGCCGAGAAGGATAAAAATCAAGATGGAAAAAAAAAAATCTACAAGATTAATTCTGTGTTCCCAGTTCAGTTTTGTATCCTCCTGATGCTGGCACTAATTAGAATTTCATAAGTCGTAATATGTTTATTTATGACCTGTCAACTTCATTTCTATAGCTGTTAGGAGTTTGAAGGTTTGAGTGTTTCATTTATAGAAACATAGAATTTGATGGCAGATAAGGACAGCTTGGTCCACCTAGTCTGCCCATTTCCCTACCTAATGGATAAGCTGCAGATCCTAGTTAACCAACAGCCTACTTCCTCCTACCCCCCCACTAGAATTGCCTTATGTCTGCCCCATGCATTCTTGAATTCCCCCACTGCTTTTGACTCTATGACCTCCTCAGAAAGGCTGTTCCATGCATCTACAACCCTCTCTGTGAAGAAATACTTCCTCACATTACCTCTGAGCCATCCTCCCGCTATCTTCAAATTGTGCCCCCTTGTTCTTGCATGTCTCTTTTTTTGAAAGATACTACCCTCTTGGACTTTGTTGATTCCCTTGAGGTATTTGAAAGTTTCTATCATGTCCCCCCCTCTACCTCCTTTCCTCAAGGCTATACATCTAAAGCTCCTTTAGTCTTTCTTCATATGTCTTCTGGTGCAGACCCTGCATCATTTTGGTTGCCCTCCTCTGGACAGCCTCCACCGTGTCTATGTCTTTGCAGAGATGGGGTCTCCAGAACTGTACACAGTACTCCAGATGTGGTCTTACCAATTGTCTGTACAGAGGGCCAACAACATCCTGTTTTCTACTGGTGATGCCTCTCCCTATGCATCCCAGTATCCCCAGCCCTCCTTACTGCCTTCTCACATTGCTGGCCCACCTTTAGGTCATCTGATATGATTACCCCCAGGTCCGTTTCCATTTTTGTTGTTGTCAGTATCTCACCCCCCATTGTGTACTCTTGCCCTGGATTTCTGTTTCCCAGGTGCATTACTTTGCACTTCTTTGCGTTGAATCTAAGCTGCCATACATTTGACCATTCCTCCAACCTTGCCAAGTCCCTTTTCATCCTTTCCACCCCACCTTGTGTATCAACCCTGTTGCAGATCTTTGTGTCATCTGCAAAGAGATATACCTTCCCCCTCCAGTTCCTCTGCAATGTCACTTATAAAGACATTAAAAAGAACCGGTCCCGGTACTGAACCCTGCGGTACCCCACTAGTAACCCTCCTTTCTTCACTGTGGACTCCATTTACTATTACCCACTGTATCCTGTTGTCCAGCCAGTGTTTTACCCAGGCTACCACCCTGGGACCTACTCCCAGGCTGGATAATTTGTTTATTAATCTTTTTTGTGTGGGACTGTGTCAAATGCCTTGCTAAAGTCTAGGTAGGCCATGTACACGGCCCCTTCCTGGTCTACTACTTTGGTCACCCAGTCAAAGAAATCAATTAGATTTGTCTGACATGACCTTCCTGCTGTGAATCCATGCTGCCTTGGGTCCTGTGCCTTGCTGGCCTCTAGTTACTTAACAGTTCTTTCTTTCAGAAGTGATTCCATCATTTTCCCTACCACTGAGGTCAAACTGACAGGTCTGTAGTTTCCAGCCTCTGTCTTGCTACCAGTTTTGTGAAGGGGAATCACATCTGCCCTCCTCCAGTCCTCAGGTACCACACCATCCTCCCATGATTAATTAAAAAGAGTAGTCGGTGATGGGAGTACCGGGGAATGGAGGGCAACAATATAAACTGTCGCTATATGCGGATGACATGATTCTATATGTGGGTAACCCGGAGAGCTCTATTCCTATAATATTGGACATGATAGATAGGTTTTCCCTCTTCTCAGGATACAAAATAAACCTGGACAAATCTGAGGTAATGTATTTGGGAAAGGGGAAACCCAGAGGGAATGAAGAGTGGGACCTTCAGGAAGTCAGAGTTTCCTTTAAATATCTGGGAGTAAACATTGGTAGGAATATTTCGGAGTTATATGGACTAAATTATAAGCCGATGGTTGATAGTATAATAGGAGATATGAAAAGGTGGAGAGCGTTACCGTTGTCTTGGATTGGACGCATGAATCTTTTGATAATGAATACACTGCCACGGATATTATACCTGCTGCAGATGCTCCCAATGTGTGTGTCTAAGAAAGACAGCAAAAAAACTCAAGAGAGGATTCTCTGACTACCTGTGGCAGGGGAAAAGGGCTAGGATTAGTCTGAGTAGGCTAAAACTGAGCATAAAGGAGGGAGGGCTAAATTTCCCAGACATAAAGAATTATTTTCTGTCCACACAAATAAAAGTGATTAAGGACTGGATTGTGAAGCCAGAGGTAACTAGCTGGATAGGCCTAGAAGAAATGGAGGGACAGGGCAGACTTTCGGCATATTTAGCCAGAGGAGGGGAAAAAAGCTTACCTGGCCCAGTCGCATTCTAACCAAATGGTGATTTGGACGTTAGGAAGCTGGGAACAGATTAAAAAGATGGTAGGGGGTACGGAGGTAGAAATGTTGCTCCTCCCACTAAACAGAAACCCCTTCTTCCGACCTGGATTAGAGGATCGGGGATTTGCTGAATGGAACAAGAGGGGGATACACAGTGTAGGGGACCTACTAAATGGGCCAAACATATGTTCCTTCCAGGAATTAACGGAGGGTAGAGGGATCCTAACAGTCATATGTTTAGGTTTTTTCAGGCCAGAGATTACTATAAGAAGCTGAGGAAGTGTGGGCCCCAACTCCTCCCTCTGCAACGGATAGAGGCCCTGATTGGTAAAGCTAAGGGGAATCCGAAAGGGATGATCGGGGGACACGGCACGGATACTCCGGGATAGTTTGCAAGGAAAGATGAGGAACACGAAGGAACAATGGGAGAATGATTTAGGGCTCTCAATCTCTGACTTCAATTGGGGAATCATAATCGAAATGCATGTGGGTCTACTGATGTCGAAAAAGTATAGAGTCGGCCTATATGTTCATCCAGAGGCTGTTCTACCCCCCAGTGGTAGTACATAAATATCAGCCAGAGGTTTCAGACATCTGTACTAGATGTCAGCAACAAAGAGGCACTTACATGCACTGTTTCTGCACTTGTCCCCGGCTCCAAAGTTTCTGGAAAAAAGTGGTGCAGTATTTGAAGGAGAGGATGGGGTGAGCATCCCTTTTCGCCCAGTTGAGCTCCTATTCGGGGTGGAAATGGGGGAAGGAGATGAATGGGCCCCGTACAGGAAGTGGATCAGGGTTGTTTTATCATAGGCCAGACAAGCTATCCTGAACACATGGGTGTCAGCAAAGGACCCTTCCATTGAACAGTGGCGTGCTATGATTACTGGCGCCTTGGCAATAGAGAAAAGGGCCTACCAAATTCAGGGAAGGATAGAGTCCTTTATTTCTACATGGAATCCCCTACTGGCAGCAATGACTCAGGAGGAAGCGATGATCCTACAATTGGGAGCCTAAGGAAGGGTGGGGAAGGGCGGGGTCATAACTTAACTCAAATTAATTATGACTGAAAAAGTGGCATATATGAAATAGGGACTGAAACCTTAATGTGACTATAAATGTGAATGGCAGCCTAAGGGGTGATCTATATGAAGTTAATTGCATGAAATTTTTGATAAGATGTGGACAAATGTAAATAGTTAGTAGAGCTGTTAGGGTTTTTTCTTTTTTTTTTGCTTTGTCTTCTGGTCGTATTGTCTTATTGTCTAATTCAGTGAAATAGCCTGAAAATAGAATGTCTGTACATGTATATTCGTATTGGCTAATGTTAGTAGCTTCAAGCTGCTTAGGCGGCTTTTTTGTATTTATGTCTGCTTAATGTTATGTCTGTCAAGGTGTTCATGTGTTCAAAAGCTAATAAAAAATATTAAACAAAAAAAAAGAGTAGTCAGTGGTGTTACTAGTTATTCCCTTAGTTCTTATATAATTTTGAGGTGAATCCCATCAGGCCTCATTGCTTTATCCACCTTCAGTTTTAAGAGTTCTTTCAGAACCCTTTCTTCTGTGAAAGGACTAATATCAACCCCCCTCTCCAGAGTGCTTCTATTGACTGGATTAGTTCTCTCCCCCTGCTTTTCCATTGTGAGTACTGAGCAGAAATATTCGTTCAGTATCTCTGCTTTTTCACTGTCGCTCTCTGCCCAACCACCTTCCTCTTTACTCAGTCTCAGTATCCCTGCCCTCATCTTTCTTTGCTCCCTAATGTACCTATAAAAGGTTTCATCCCCCTTCTTAACCGAGTTGACTATCTTTTCCTCAGTTTGGGCCTTTGCTATTCTGACTGCCTTCCCCACTTCCTTGTGCTTTAACTGGTAGAGTTCTCTGTCCTGCTCCTTCTGTGTTTCCTTATACTTCCTGAATGCTATCTTTTTCTCCCTTACCTTCCCCGCCACTTCTTTTGAGAACCATAGTGGTTTTTTCTTTTGTTTTGATTTGTTTATTTGCTTCACGGAAAGGCTTGTTGCCTCTATGATGGCAGTTTTGATATTTCCCCATTGTTGCTCCACCCCACCATCTTGCCTGTTTGCTAGTGCTTTTCTGAGGCACTCTCCCATTTTAACAAAATCAGCCCTCTGGAAGTCCAGTACTTTCACTTTTGTGTGGCTTGACTCTATAGCTAAGTTTATCGTGAACCACACTGTTTGGTGGTCGCTTGTTGCCAGATGGCTACCCACTTCAAGATCAGAGATCCTCTCCCTGTCCTCATTTGAGAGTACCAGATCTAAGATTGCTCCCTCCCGAGTGGGTTCCAAAACTAGCTGTCTGAGGCATGCCCCCTGTAAGGCATCAAGAATGGCCCTGCTCTTGGATGTAGCTGCAGAAAAGGTGCTCCAGTTAACATCTGGCATATTCAGGTCCCCCATCAGCAATATCTCCCCTTTCTCTGCCATCCCAAGGACGCCTTCTATCATTTCCTTGTCCATTTCCTCCCCCTGAGATGGGAGTCAGTATACAACCCCTGTGTGGATTGTGGAGCCATTTCCAGTCTCCAGGGTGACCCACAGTGCCTCCTCTCCTCCCTGTTTACCCTTTAGTTCTGTTGCTTTGATCCATTCCCTTACATAAAGAGCTACTCCTCCTCCTCTTCTTCTCTCCCTGACCCTCCTGTAGATTGTGTACCCTGGTATGTTGACATCCCAGTCATGGTTCTCTGTGCACCATGTTTCTGTGACTGCCACGATATCCAGGCATCCCTTTTCCATCAAGGCCACCATTTTGGGGAGCTTTTTACCTAGACTACGGGCATTGGTACTCATTACCCTCCATTTTTTCTGGCTTTATTTCTTTTTGCCCCATCCCTGTCCTTACTGCCTTTGTCTTTTTCTCCATTTACCCCTTCACTTATCCCTATCAACTGCTCTATCCTGGTGTTTATCTCACTAACTACCCTGATTTTTTTGGGGGGGCAGGATTTCCCTTCTCCTTTTCAGTGCCTCCCCCCTTGGCTATGCCAATGAAGCATTTAAACATATCACCTAGGATCCTGGTTCCCCTCCAGGATTGATGCAGACCATCGCACCTGTATAGGCCTGCATCCCTCCAGGTGGAGCCCCAGTCCCCAATGAAGCCAAATCCCTGAGCTCTGCATCAGTTTTTCAACCAGTCATTGAATCCCATGGTGTGGAGTACCCTAGCCTCATCCATACCATAGACAGGTAGCACTTCTGAGAAAGTTACTGTGTGTGCTACTTGTCTAAGGCCCCTCCCCAAATCCACAAACTCCTGTTGCACTGCTCTGATTCCATTCTCAGCCAGGTCATTCATCCCTAGGGGGATAATGACATCCAGCTCACTCCCCCTTGCAGCTGCTCCCATGATCCTGAGGATTCGTTACCTGTCCCTCCAAGCCATGGTGCCAGGCAGGCACCTTACCTCCCTTTCCCTTTCCTTCCCTCCCCCCCAGTTCTACCCCCTAACAATCAAGTCCCCCACCAGGAGCTGTTTCCTTCCCCTGTGGGGTGCTGTGCCACCCTCCTGTAGGTCTCCATTGTGAGGTTCCCAGCATCCTCCTTAGTCTCCACTGTGGGTGCCTCCATAGAGGAACCATGCTCCACCAGAGTGGTGAATGAATTGTGGAGGCACAACTGGAGGGATGCACCTCTGTTCCACCACCCTCATCCTCCCTGAGCCCACCGTGGTCCAACCACTCCTCTTTCTTGGCAACCTCTGAGGTAGTGGTGGTGGCCTGGGTGGTCCCTGGGTGGGGGAGCAGGTTTTCCGAATCATTGCCAGGTCAGCATGGAGACGAACAACCTCCTCCCTCAGACCAGACAGGTGCCTGCAAATAGGGCAGCAACACAGTTTCCAGAATATCTCCCAGAAGACTGCTGCTCCACAGCCAGTACATTGCACCACTCCCCACATGTCTGTGTCCCTTCCTGTTACAGATGCTTTTCTTTTGTTGTTGTTTTTTTCTTGTTTTAGTGCGTGCAAGTTTGTGAGTGTCTCTACCCTCTATTCAGCGTGCTGTGCCTTTAAGGATATGAACAGGTGAATGTTGTTAGCAGTTTTGGGAAGTGATGTCAGAACCCCTGCTATAAAGGAAGTTATGCACTTGGGGCGAGTGGGGTGTGGGGAAGGGTGGGAGGGAGTAAACCTATGCTGTTCAGAAACAATCAACTACAATTCTGACCATCCACCCCGGGGAGTGCCTTCCTTCCTTTCAGACACCTATTTCGCAGAGGTTAATTACCAGGTCTAGTCACAAATGACTGCAAATATCTCCCAGCTACAGTTCCTCCCTGGCAAATTAAAGTTAAAGTTAAAACTAAGACAAGTCAACCCCAAAAACAGAATCAATACTAGTTACTTACGCAGGTCCAAAAAGTAATAATTCAGTTTAGTGTAGTCTAGAAAATAACCTCCTTGATTTAAGGAATCTCTGGCTGCTTCATCTCTCTCTATGTCTCAGCTGTGTGCTTAAGCTGTCAATAGTAGCCCCCTTTAATTATCCTGGCTGTCTCCATCTGCTAATAGATTAAATCATTTTTGTTCCCGAGAGCTGCAGTATCATATGAGATAATGTCACTTTTCCCATTAGTCTTTTCAGCATGTCTTCAAATTTAGAATAACAGAGTAGGCAGCAGCAAAGGTGTAACATGCCCTGGTTACCTTTAGTTTGATTCAGAACCTTAACAGTGGTAGAGCAGGATATGTTCTTGTAATTGTTTTCACTGTGTTTTTCCCAAGACTGTGATGGCAGTGGCCCCACAAGCAGTTCAGTGAGACAACAGGCTCAGCTATGCAACCAAACATAATAAACAATTGCACCCCAAATATCAGGAATCAAATATAAGGAATAAGGTATGGATGCCCATACACAACGAGCTTGTGTTTCCATCGAGCGGTCAGGATACCAGCATATGGACCTCGAGAGCAAAGCTTGAGAGGTCCATGCTGGTATCTCAACCCTGAGATGGAAACACAGGGCATGTTGTGTATGGGTGCCCATACTTTAAAGTATATGGTTCCCCGAGATTTTTTTAAAAAAGTTATATTTCTAGACGTTTAAGTTTCATAAGGTTTCATACCGTGTGTTCATGCTCCCGCTTGTTGTCGGCAGCTGAGTCTGATCTGAAGTCTGTCGATGTGGTACCGTTCCAGTCGTGACTGTTGAAAGATTCTCAGCAGCACTTGATTTTAAAAAAAAAACTGTTAAATTACTATGATTTGGTAACACGGAGCCGACTACAGCAGTCCATGTCCAAACCATATCAGTGAACTGCTCGGTGAGTGGCACTGCCGTGTTTGTTTGGATTTGTGTTTGAACTACTTTGTTTGGATGAATCAGGTGGTGGATAGCACAGGGCTCTTGAATATTAATTAGGGGCCAATGAATATTGATTGTAGAACATGCACAATAACTTTTAGAATGTGCACAACTTTTAGAATGTGCACAACAACTTTTGAGCAGCCACCGCTTTTCGTACATAATAAACCCAATCCATATACTATAGCATTTTATGGAACGGTCAAAAATCCATATACAGTAGTGGGCATACTGGTGATACATTGAAGTAGATGAAAAATTCTATCATTTACTACTTAGATTAGTGCAATGCTGCACAGTTGTTTAAGCTACAGCAATTCTATGTCACAATCTTGTGAGATTTGGTGCATCCTGGGAGACAGGATTAGAGACCAGCAGCAGAAACAATGAGAAAATGGAGCTCCCCACACTGAAAATGGAGGTAGGCATTCTTTAAAAAAGTCAGTAAACAAAACACTACCACTGACACAGAGATCATATTGTAGACAGACTCGACTGTCTGGACAGACTGGAAAACATATCTCTTGAGTTTTTTGTCTTTAGGGCTTTGTTAAGGCATGGTATGCTATATGCCCCCAACCTGACCACCCAGTACACTTCACAACATAATAAAAGGGTATCCAAATCACACCCCCCCCCCAAGGTCCAAGAACAACTTTTTATATAGTAATGAACATCCAATGATAAAGAGTTAGCTCTCCCGCGCTCAAAATGTGCTGGGACAAAACGCGGCTGAGGTTGACATTTGCAATTGCTTTTATATGGTCCCTTATGGGAATTTTGAATTCCCACAGTGTTTCCCCAATATAAAATACTCTACAACTGCATTCCATCAGGTACAGTATGGAAATAGCAGGGCTTGACATTATTTTTTTTTGCACTAACCAGGAGGACAAGTTGATTCAGAATTGCTCTAGCTTGCAGATGGTTGCACTAGTCCACAAATATAATGAAGAATATTAGGTACATATATAGTAAAAAATGGGAACCAAGAAATATTAGGATATTGTACATTTGTCCTGCTCCTATATTGCCTCCCACTACAACAATTAAAAAAAAAAAGATTTGTCATGTAATAGCACACAGTCTGCCCCCCCCCATTTGTTTGTACCATGGCCCCCACGTTTTGCTCCTCTTTCCCTAAACCAGATGATCCCACAGCAGCAGATATTCCATTAAGCAGATATAGCCTTGCACACACAATTGCCGACATCATCATGCACCTTATCACACTCTAACCTCCCACCCACAGGGCAGTGAACAAAGTCAGGCAGAGAATGGCATGTTCAGCCTCCATGCTGTGACCAACCAGTGACAAGTACTTCCTGAAATGTTCAAGCTGTGTTACATGAGACTGAGGGAGAGCTAGGATTTCTTAGAGGGGAGAAGTAGGCAATCCTAGTGGGTTGGAGAATAGAAAACGTTGCAACATTTGCATTTATGTATACCAGGCACAAAAGTATTGATTTTAATAGGTTTTGCCCCCAAACAATAACAGCATTTTTAAGCATATCCCTTTCATCATCCCAAGGGAACCAGTCACAATGTATGAAGCTCTGCCTCCTCTATTTAGAAGAACATATGCACCCCAGGAATGCGTGTTATAGTCTCTCAGATTATCTATTTTATTTTTTTTATTATCTATTATTTTATTAGGGGTTATTTATGTACCATTCATTCACCAGAACGTTTTTAGGATAAAAAGATATGCTGGTGGGATAAGGATGGAAGTGCATGAATGTCAGTGACTAATGAGGTGTATCTGGGAAAAGTTGGAGACCCCTACACCTGCCAGTAATGACAGCTACAGTCCTATGGATGGTCATTCCATGGTCAAACTCTCATCACCCTTTTGTGGTGGCCGGGGAGAGTACAGAGCTAGGAGATTGGGAACAAAGAAGAAGGAGTATGGTGAAGCTGGGATGAAACCTATCACGTAGGGAAGACCTGTGTACTTCTTAGCATTTTGTCACTGTTGAATAATGGCACTCCAAATGTAGGCAAATGATCAGCACTGACCTTAAACATGTGGGAAGCATCATCACACACAGGGAGACAAACTCAGAACACTAGAAGCTAGTGACTTAACAGCACTCCACCCCTGATCACAGTCTGGACATTAGCTGCAGGCTCTAACAATGAGGTGATAATGACTCGCATTGAGTCTTCTGTGTGGTCCCCATCTTGCGCTGGCAGGTAACTGTGCTGTAAAAGAGCTGTTAATCACATCAGGCTATCTGGAAGACTGAATGAGATTAGTATGAGGACTATAATCTGATAAAATAGGGGCCTTTTTAGCATAAAACATAGAATTTGTTTGCAGAAACGGACCACTTGGTCCAACCAGTAACCCCAACTTCATTCACATCCATACAGGACCTGCACTAATCAAGGTGGACAAGTAAAGAGTTAGCTGCACTAGCCCTGATCAGTTTGCACTATGCCCTGGACTAGGAAGAATGTTAAAATCAACCCCTGTTGCAGCTGATGAATTGACTAAACTAGTTCAAGATACACATGTGCACAGCACAAACAGGTGCAGTCAAAAAATAGGAAAACCAGTAAAACAACAGACTGAGTGCATTCACAGGGATTCAGAAAGTAACCAAAAATATTAGTTAGTTAGAAGTGCAAGGTAATGCACCTGTGACACAGAAACCCAAGAGAGGAGTGCAGGATGGGGGTTGGGGGGCAGGTTCTAGCCACCACAAGTCAGAAGAGAGACCTGGGGGTAATCATATCTGATGACCTGAAGTCATCCAAACAGTGCAAAAAAGTAGTGGGGAAAGCAAACAGAATGCTGGAGTACATAGGAAGGGGCACAACCAGTAGGAGGAGTGAAGTGGTAATGCCACTGTATAGATCACTGGTGAGGCCTCATCTGGAATACTGTGTCCTGTTCTGGAGACTGCATCTCAGGAAGGACATAGACAGAATGGAAGCAGTCCAGAGAAGAGCAACAAAAATGATACATGGACTGCACCACATGCCTTATGAGGAAAGACTCAAGGAACTTAACATCTCGTCACTGGAAGAGATAAGGGAGAGGGGGGATATGATAGAGACCAAGGGTGTAGACAGGCATACTCATTGTACACATTTGTGTACAGTTTTGTTGAGTGCCTGTCACAAACCATAAGCCACTCTGTTAATATTATCGTTCTAATCTGTAGTACTTGGATTAGTGTAGGCCACTGAGGAGGGTCCCATACATGTATAACCTCTTTAGAGAGTAGAGGGATCATCTGACAACAATCTGACTTGTTTGGAAGGGGGTGCCATTTGGAAGGGATGTGTACAATTTTTAATTGGGGGGGAGGGTGTAACTGTTGGAGATTGTGTACAAAATGGAAATTTCTGGCTACACTCCTGATAGAGACTTTCAAATACCTTAGAGGGATAAACAGGGTACAGGAGAGGAGCATATTTCAGAGAAGAAAGTGCACAAGGATAAGGGGACAAAGCATGAAGCTGGAGGGAGGGAGGGAGGCTTAGGGGGAATGCTAGGAAGTATTTTTTTCATAGAGAGGGTGGTGGATCAGTGGAACAGCCTACCAGTGGAGGTGGTGGAAGTGAAAACAGTACAGGGATTCAAAAGTGCATGGGATAAGCATAAATGCACCCTGCTGTACAGCAGAGCGGGGAAACGTCAGTCCAGATTAAGAGTAGGGATTGCCAAGCCAAGTAGGGAAATGGGCAGACTAGGGGGACCAGTTGGTCCTTATCTGCCATCATATTCTATGTTTCTATGTTAGTTATTTGAAATTACTCCAAGTGGGATAGGCCCATGAGACTCAACATCTCATTTTCATGGGGCTCCTAGAAAGGATAGTAGCAGTCAGCAGGTTAACACAGACCAGCAGAAATAGTTTCATACAGGCTGAAGTATACACAGTAAAAACAAACAAGATCTAAAAGTAAGTACATCCAAACAGTAGTCAAAACAAGCTAACAAAGTGGGATCACTGCAATCAAAGAGCATGAACATTGTTATGCAGTATGATCGTGGTCAGCTAGATGGGGATTCTGGATCAAAACAAACACAGGGAGTTCTAAGGTGATCGAAAAAACTGGACTTAAACACTTGCAAGCTGGAAGCGTTCTTCTGCTGGAGAGGGAGTTTGTTCCAGGAGTATGGTGCTGCAAATGCAATATCCTTTCTACCAAATTCACGCTTCATCCTGGGAATTAAAAAGTTAAATGCTGCTGTTGAATGGAGTGAGTCGGCACTGCTTGACTATATGAGGAGGGCTAGGAGATAATCAGGGGCTTTTCAATCTGAACAGTTGTACAACAAAGAAAGACAGTGCTGGTCATATCGGCTTGAGGGACTTGTCCAGTAAAGCTGGTCATACAGCAGACAACAATGGGCAGACCACTCACAGGAGAGGATGATCCTGCACATCTTGTTGTATAAACGATCCAGGGGCAGCAGAGCGGTTTTGTTTGCACAGCGGTATATGATACAGTCCGAGTAGCTACATGGTTCTATGTGATAATGGCGAAAGCCTAAAGGCGATCACCGTTATCATGCAGTCAGAGTGCCAAAAACATTTTCAGCACTCTGACACCCTCGTCGCACAGGACAACGGCGCTGGGACATGTATTTTAATGCTTTCTGTGGGGGGGACTGTGCTCCCACACCCCCCAACTGGGGGGCTTCATCCCCTGCACCCCCCTACTAAAGGATTCTCAACTCCAGGGGGGTGCATGTTGGGAGGGTGAAAGCATTAAAAAATAAAGGTTCGGGCTGGGCGCAATAAAATCGCACAAGCGCCCGGACCCGAACCTGGTACCTCACCTACCACAATCACAAGCCAACCCCTAATGCCACGACACAGCTCAGCAATCCACTGCAGTGTCACCCCCTACAGCTCCTCTGCCCCCTTCCAGCCCACGCTCACTGTGCTCGCTCCTCCCTGCGTGTGTACACATAGTGACATCCTGTCGTCCAGTTCGCCCACCCCCATCCAGTCGCCCTACCCTCCCATCACCATGAGGGATTGCGCCGGGAAGGAGTCACCATTACGGACGGTGCCCTTCCCCATTAGCCCACCTCATGGGATACCTAGCTCCACAGTCAAGTGGAAAGGACCAAGAAGTGGGAGACTACCTGCTTTCTGAAGTCAGCACTGAGGCAGCATTTAGATCTGTAGAGAAAGGTGAGCATGGGCCCTACAATTGATAAGATGTGATCGACATACCTACCACCTGTACGTGACACATCAGGCCAGATTCCTAGATATTTAAATATGTTGACTTGGGGGGCTTGGGGGATAGGACCTATGGGGAGAGGCTGGAAGAGCTAAATATGTACACATTGGAAGAGAGAAGGGACCGGGGGGACATGATCGAGGTCTTCAGGTACATGAAGGGGTAAATAGGGGAGGAGCAGTCAGGGTGCTCGAAGGAAGGAGGGGCAACTAGAGGCATGGGTGGAAGCTGGGGAGATTCAGGGAGAAAGGAGGAGGTGCTACTTCACTGAGAGGGTGGTGGAGCCATGGAATGCGCTGCCCAGGGGGCTGGTGGAGGCAGAAACAGTGGAGGGGTTCAAGAGGGTGGGACAGGTACAGGGGAAGGGTTCTGGAAGCAAAAACCAGTGCAGCAAGAATATCCAGGACTGGGAAGGGAGAAGCCAGAGAGGGGGGCAGCAAGGTCAGCTCCTAGGGTGGGGGCTGACCAAACGAGCAGACGCGAAAGACCATTAGGCCTATTCTGCTGGCATTTTAGTATGTTAGTATGCTCACTAGTGTTGCCATCTGTTGTTATGATTACAAGTGGATCAGCTGAGTGAGTTAGCAAATTCTGGAATCCAAACGCCATAGACTTAGTTTTGCTTGCATTAAGGATCAGGTTGTTGTCGACAAACCAGGAGGAGATTGTGTTGAACACAGATTGGAATACTGAATTAACCTCGGACATTGCTGTTGCACTGTAGTATTGTGTCATTTTGCATAGATATATAGATGACACCTCATTCTGTGCTTCAGGAGATCCTTAACAAAAATGGAGAACAGCAGAGGGTCAGCTTGAGCCTCAAGGAACCCCAAGATTTAAGACAGCAAAATCTGAAGTTATGCCTTGTATGAACACTAGCTGGGTACGATCACTCGGGTAATTTTTGAAGCATTTGATGGCTGGTTGGCTGAGACCCCACATCTTTTTTTTTTTAACTTTCTATTTATAGATTTTATGATGTCGCAGTAGTCTGTAGTACATAAAATACACAGAGAGAGGTATGCAGACCCCTAAGCTGGATGTACAGGATACAATACAGAGGTTCATTAACATTAATGACTAGAAGTCCATTCAGTCTAGGGAGCTACCAGGCAATTAATCTAGGAGTAAAGTCTGATCCTTTTATATTGTAGATCTTTTACACACTCACCTATACTTTTACAGAAACAAACTTGAACGCCAATGTAACCCCCTTGTTACCTGGAGTTACTAGAATCCCAGTAAGACCTAGTGGTAGGCAGGGAAGGCAGCTTGTGAAACTCTAGTTAAATGGGTTTCACACTGTCTCACTCTGTTCTCAGTCTCAGCTGAGACTGAAGGATGACATCACCAATAGAACTATCGCAGCTGCATGAGCCACATTGGAATCTGCAGCAAGGGAGTTGGAATAGAACGTTGGGAGGTTTGAAGAGATTCAGTCAGTTCAGAGTGGAGTTGGTGTTGGGAGCTTGCTGAGGAAGCAGCTCAGTGTAGGCTCTGGAGCCTCAGCCCTGACAGAGGGCTACTTTTAAGTAAAAGGGTGTATGTCACCACCTTAAAGAGAGACACAGAAGATAATTGAACTGGTGGAGACCGCTGTTTTCGGATCTCAGTGCCCCCTCCCTTCGGGGATGGGGGGCAGAAAAGGGTTCCCTGCAGATTCCTGGGGCAACCCCCTAGTTCTTCTCGTAAAGGAGAAGCTGCCTGTGTGTTCCAAAGTTTATTTGGGAGAACAAGAAGACTTGTGAGTCGCCTGTGGGGCACCTGCAACTGGAGGGTGAGTGTCTGCTGTTCCTGAAAGGGCCTATGTTTTTCACTCTGGGACTTGTGTGATAATGTGGGGATTGAACTACTAAAATAGTGGGAAGCCTAGAGTAATGGGCTAAGCAAAGTAAAAGTAGGTTCAAGTCCAGAGCTTATTGGGATGAAAATGATATGTAGAGGAGATGTGACAGACGTCTACCCATGAATCTACATTTGCAAGTTTTCAGTAAAGGAATTGTTCAGTTTCCAGAAAAATGGCCGGGTATGGACTTTGGGAGCTGGAGGTGGGAGGCCCCCCATCTTTAGTGACCAGGTCCACCTCTATGGATTTGCTCTGTGGATTTCTACTTTACCTCAGGCACTTGGCCAGTGATGAGGGAAGTACCCAGACGTGGGATTGGAAGTAAAATTCTCTCTAGGAGTCGAAGGCTCTAGTGTGGATTGGGGAGCCACAACAGGATAATTGGTTCATTCCCAAAATGGACCGTGGATCAAGTGGCCGGCGGGGGAGCCGGGCCAGTGGGGAAAACCCAAGTAGTGTACAAGTCGGGATGTGTACCCAAAGCTGCGTGCAAGTCTGGGTTTTGTGCCTGGTGGGTTTAGAGCTTGAGGGCTGGAAATAGTGATAAAGTGTTCTGTTGTCACTAATCTGCATTACCAGGAATGTAGCCCCGTGGGGGTCCGTCTATGCTTTGTTTGCTCAGCTTGTAAGTGAATAAAAGTCACACTGAAGAATCCCATTCCTGGTTCTGGACATTACAGTTATTGCTTCCTGTGTTTGGATTTACTTGGGTGCCCCTGTGCAGAGTAGCCAAACCTAGGCTCCCCTGTGCCGAGTATCCTCATCCTCCCCGAACCCAGTCCCCACCAGGTACTGCTGTCAGCTTCAACAGCATGCCACCTGTTGTTTTGCTAAAAGGCAGCGGTGAGGGGTTACAAAAATGGAGGCACTGCTTTGGATTTTGTTCTGGGAAGGAAGGTGCTTGGGCAAGGGGGCTAACATTTTGGCTATCTGGCAGTGGGTAGCCCAAAAAGCTGAAGCAATTTACCTAGTGTTGCTGTGTGCTGTGGATCTTGTGCTGCTGTTTAAAATTGCCAACTGTTTACCAAGGAGCAGTAAAGCCAAAGAGTGTGCCCTTGTCCTGCATCAAATTGCTTACAGCATTTTTGCCTGCTTTTAAAATGAACTGTGGTAAAGAAAAGTATGGAAGACTAGGAGTAGTAACAGGAAAATTGTGCCCTGGACGTTGGAAATGCTTTCTGAAAGAACTGAGAGACTTGCAGATGTGTAATGGCTATGTTAAATGGCTGAAATGGGCTCCCGCCGTGGAGTCAGTTAAAAAAAAAAAAAGTTGCGTTCTGCAGTTTAAATTTGCTTGCTCGACGATCGCCATGAGGAGAAAAGCCCTCGCGAGGAAGAAGAGGCTCATTTGCATGGCATCGTGTGATTGGTCAGGCTGCGATTAGTCCTGCCCCTCAGCCAGCTCTACAGTGACTGCCCCAGCATTCGAGAGAGAGTGTGAGTGGAGTGCATGTACTGGCTAGTGGACGAGCATCGCGGAGTGTTAAAATCGCTGTAAACCTTATAAAAATAGACTATCTAGTTTAAAATCGGGCTCAACCCGCTAATCGATCGTCGGAATTTCAAAAGTGGTGGTCGAAAAGACGATCGGCAGGACTGCCTGCCCGTTTCTATTCTGAGGCCTCCAAGAACTGGCTGCAGGCCGTTTTTCCTCATCGCAGCAAACTGCTACTGATAACAGTAAGTAACAACCTAAAAACTGCTCAAACAGTGATTTTCTGTCCTATGCCATATAAATGTGTGTGCAGCAGTGTAATCACTTTGCAAGTAACGACTGTGTCAAGTCCTGCCAGCAAGTGCAAGTCTGTTAAGCCATTGACTATGTGCTTAGCAATAAATTCAGCCTCAGTTTAAAGTTTAAAGCCAGAGAGAGACTGTGAGTTGTAGCCAATGTGCAGCACTAGTTATACAGGCAATCCTGTGCTTAAAAACCTGAAGCTTTAAGGGACTGTGAATCAAATAAATGTTTCCAGCAAGTAAAACGTCCATGGAAAATCCTGTAAATGTGTTTAAAGCAAGAACAGAGCAAGTTGTGCAGTTTGAGCAAAAGTTATCAGTAGTTTGTGTAAATCAGGTGCGCAGTGGCTTGACCCAGATTCTGAATGTTGATGCACAGGAGTGCTGCCGCCGCCATTACAGGGTGGGGTAGTAAAGTAAACACAGCAGCAGAGGAGCCATTTTACAACTAAAGAGTGTGTTCAATAAAGTGGGACTTTCAGTTACAGTGAACTTTTGTTTGTTTTCTGCAGTTATGGCCTCAGGACCAGCTCGTTACCGGATCATGCCGGTTGCAGTACAACAGCAGTGAATAGACTGAGGATATTGAAAAGTGGTGCTATGGAGGACAACTGCCTCCTCATGTGGCGGTTCCTGGATATCCAGTGCATGTAATGTCATATATGCTTGAGAGCTGGAAGGGACGCCTTCATGATTCCTCACTGTGCTGGATGCCTAGAAAATATGGCTTGTATAAAGCGCCCAATCCGCTTGGCTCCCACATGGACAAAGGTTCAGGAATCTGTAGTTGGCAGCACACAGCACCAGGTGGAGCCTGTGGAGGAAGGCCCCTCGGTGGAGTGTGGCACAAAGCTAGAGGGTGCAGAGTTAGAGACAGAACCAGAAGTTGAAGTTTGGATGCTGGATCCCAAAAGGAAAGTTCGGATAAAGCATCAATAGACCCCTGGAGGGGGGGGCCTAGCTCAAGTCTCTTAGGTGAAGATGAGATGCGGGAGGCCTTTGAGTTGGAGGTGTCGACCTCTGCGCCTAGTGATGAGTGGATAGTCTCAGGAGTGAGGACAACTGCTCACTCCTGGGCTCAGATCCTCAGAGAAGAGGAAGATGAGGGGGAACCTATGTGGCCTTGTGAAAAAGGAACGGGTACACAGCCTCAAGATCTTGCCTCGGAGGAATGTATGGAAGAAAGTGGTGATGCCACTGCCCTGGCTTTGCAAGAGGAAGAAGTCAGGGATCCATTTCTAATTTCTTTAAGGATGCGTAGCTGGCAGAACCAGGACTGGCCACCCCCAAGCCAGGCCAGCGGTCTCAGATTGACCGAAGCAAGTAAAGAGGAGAGACTGGTTCGTAGAAAGGCAAATGAGATCTATGGTGTGACCATTCCTACCTTTCCTCAAAAAGTCTGGGAGGAGATTGAGAACAGCAGGAAATCCTGGATCTGGGATGAAGCAATGAAAAGTGTGCATCCTGGGGCCAACAAGCATGTAAAGAACAGACTGTTTCATGAGAAGTATACCCAGTGCAAGAGAGGCAGAACACTGTTCATAGACAGAGTGAGAATAGTGGACGGAGAGGGACGTGAAATCTCCCACTGTGTGAATTATGTGCGTCCAGACGGGGTAATAATTCAAACTCCTGACCCCCGGTACTATTGGCCTCAGTGCAAGGACCTCCCAGTAAATGTGCCCATGCCTACAAAATGGAAAGCCGAGCAGTGGTAGTCAATACTGCCACACCAGATTGTGAAGTGCCTTTATTGATCCGCCATATGGACATCCAGGACTCAGGTGCCCCACATTCATCAGTCTACAGTGTACTGGCCTTTCCAGAAACCATCGACTGGCCCACCAGATGACTTCAGATCCAGAGAGGACACCAGCCCAGCTGAATCCTGTTCATCGCCTGGTAATCGGATGACGTCAGACCAGCTGTTTTCTTTTTGTTCCTGTTCTAAGGTTCCATCTCCAGAGATGACATCAGTCCAGCAGTTCCCAGATGTGCCCTCCTGTGGTTCCCGGAAGATGTCCTCCAGCTGTATTGGAAGAAATGCTGCCAGGGAGAGTCTTCTCATAGAGGTAGGCTCGGCAGGAGGTAGACAGAAGGCCTCACTGTACACATTTAGTGTACAGTTTTGTTGAATGCCTGTCCCAAACCATATGCCTTTCTGTTAACATTTTTATTCTGATCTGTTGTATTTGGGTTAGTGTAGGCCACAGAAGAGTGTCTCTGTTTAAACTTCTTTTGTTTAGGAGATAGAAAGATGTATAACCTCTTTAGAGATTAGATGAATCATCTGATAACAATCTGATTTGTTTGGAAAGGGTACCTTTTGAGGAAGATGTGTAAATTTTTTAATGGGGAGGGGAGTTACTGTTGGAGATTGTGTGTACAAAACGGAAATTTCTGGTTACACCCCTGCAGGTCGGTTCAGAATTTTCCATACTTTTCTATCTTTGTGACACTGCAGTACACACCCTACACTAGCAGATTCCAAAATGTGTGAACTGTCCTCAAAGACTCTCCCCTTCGGGACTTTGGCCTGTTAGAACTGTGCTTCACCGGACTCCGGCCCAGGAGAGACTCTTTATTGGACTAGCCTTCGGGCACTGTGGTCATTAGTTGGGACTTTTAGGGCACTCCATCCCCCCAAATGTGTATTGTAAATAATGTTGTTGTTTTCTAATGTATATACTGTTTTTCTACCTTTTTAAAAAAAAAAAATCTTTTTGGGATTCTTCAGTGTTTTGATGGTAGGGGTTTAGGTAGACTGTGTATGCAGATAAGGAGTGTGTGTTGTCTTTCTTTTTCTTACAGGTGTTCCTGGAGAAGACAGAAGAAAAGACAAGAAGAGGAGGAGGGGCTCATCGGAGTTCCTCATCAGTACTTTAGTGTGCAAAAATTTAAAGTATTGTGGTGTTGTTATGGTTGTTGTTACTGTATTAACCCTTTCCTTCCACAGATGTGGTTGTGGGGGTAGAGAGAAGACAGTAAAATGGTATAAAATGTGGTATTTTAATGGTGTGTGGTTGCAGGTTGCCCACGGTCGGGGAGGTCCCCGGGTTGTTTTTGTTTTGGGGGTATTAGGTTAAAAGCAGATAGGTTTTCCTTATAGGGTTAGGAGGGATAGACAGGCTGTGGTCCTGAATGGCCATTGGGACCGCAGTGCTGATCTATCAGGGCTATGCTCTGGATAGTTCTACCAGAGCCACTGGGTGTCCATAGTAAGTGGATAGTGTGGAGGCTGATATGTCAGCTAAAGGCCTCTAGGCCCTTAGTGTTGCCTGCCTGTGCTTGCACATGGTAGGAGGGGGCCTGATCACCCCCCTCCGCAGGTAGCACATAGGGTGAGATGGCCTAAGGCTGGGTAAATAATGACTGCGGACAGTCATTTTCCTGGTCGAGGGCGAATGTAACCCCCTTGTTACCCGGGGTTACTAGAATCCCAGTAAGACCTAGTGGTAGGCAGGGAAGGCAGCTTGTGAAACTCCAGTTAAATGGGTTTCACACTGTCTCACTCTGTTCTCAGTCTCAGCTGAGACTGAGGGATGACATCACCAATAGAACTATCGCAGCTGCATGAGCCACATTGGAATCTGCAGCAAGGGAGTTGGAATAGAACGTTGGGAGGTTTGAAGAGATTCAGTCAGTTCAGAGTGGAGTTGGTGTTGGGAGCTTGCTGAGGAAGCAGCTCAGCAGCTCAGTGTAGGCTCTAGGAGCCTCAGCCCTGACAGAGGGCTACTTTTAAGTAAAAGGGTGTATGTCTCCACCTTAAAGAGAGACACAGAAGATAATTGAACTGGTGGAGACCGCTGTTTTTGGGTCTCAGTGCCCCCTCCCTTTGGGGATGGGGGCAGGAAAGGGTTCCCTGCAGATTCCTGGGGCAACCCCCTAGTTCTACTTGTAAAGGAAAAGCTGCCTGTTTGTTCCAGAGTTTATTTGGGGAACAAGAAGACTTGTGAGTCTCCTGTGGGGCACCTGCAACTGGAGGGTGAGTGTCTGCTGTTCCTGAAAGGGCCTATGTTTTTCACTCTGAGACTTGTGTGATAATGTGGGGATTGAACTACTAAAATAGTGGGAAGCCTAGAGTAATGGGCTAAGCAAAGTAAAAGTAGGTTCAAGTCCAGAGCTTATTGGGATGAAAATGATATGTAGAGGAGATGTGACAGGACGCTACCCATGAATCTACATTTGCAAGTTTTCAGTAAAGGAATTGTTCAGTTTCCAGAAAATGGCGGGTATGGACTTTGGGGAGCTGAGGTAGGAGGCCCCATCTTTAGTGACCAGGTCCACCTCTACGGATTGCGCTGTGGATTTCTACTTTACCTCAGGCACTTGGCCAGTGATGAGGGAAGTACCCAGACGTGGGATTGGAAGTAAAATTCTCTCTAGGAGTTGAAGGCTCTAGTGTGGATTGGGGAGCCACAACAGGATAATTGGTTCATTCCCAAAATGGACCGCGGATCAAGCGGCCAGCGGGGGAGCCAGGCCAGTGGGGAAAACCCAAGTAGTGTACAAGTCGGGCTGTGTACCCAAAGCTGCATGCAAGTCCGGGTTGTGTGCCTGGTGGGTTTAGAGCATGAGGGCTGGAAATAGTGATAAAGTGTTCTGTTGTCTCTAATCTGCATTACCAGGAATGTAGCCCCATGGGGGTCCATCTATGCCTTGTTTGTTCAGCTTGTAAGTGAATAAAAGTCACACTGAAGAATCCCATTCCTGGTTCTGGACATTACAGTTATTGCTTCCTGTGTTCGGCTTTACTTAGGTGCCCCTGTGCAGAGTAGCCAAACCTAGGTCTCCTGTGCCGAGTAACCTTATCCTCCCCGAACCCAGTCCCCACCAGGTACTGCTGTCAGCTTCAACCGCATGCCACCTGTCATTTTTCTAAAAAAGCAGGGGTGAGGGGTTACACCAACATATCAGATCCCCTGTAGTATTAGCACCTGGGGAGAGCATAACCTTAACCACTAATAGAAAGGATTTTGTAACGAAGGCCTGTGCTCGGTTAAGTTACTGTACATAGAAACATTGAAGCTGACAGTAGATAAGGACTGCAAGGCCCATCCGGTCTGCCTATTTTTTCTACCTTATGAATGTGCCATAGTAGGCCTTTACTCGGTCAATGGCCTATATAGTCATACTCATCTGTATTGCAATCAAGTTATGGGGCTTTCCCACAGATAAAGGCAAGACAAGGCAACCTGCCCTGCGGGTAAACAGGGATTAACAAACAGGATTTGGCTCACGTTCACAAACTGAGAAGGTGTAGATATACACCATCATTTGCGAATTCTACTGTAGCATACTAATTGCCAGCAGATTAGGCCTTACGGTCTATCGAGTCTGCTCGAACCTCAGATCCCTAGTTGGGTGTCTTGGCCCTCCCTCCCTTGTGTTCCAGAAACCCTATCATCCATCCCCGGGCCAGATACTAACATAGTAATTGCTAGCAGGTTAGGCCTTAACATACAGTTAAAAAAAGAGCATTCAAGAGAGCAACAAACATGATTACATTTGGCAAGAGATAAAGCTTATCTAAAATGGTATTGAAACAACAGCCTCTCATTCAGAACCTGGTAGGGAAAACCACACACCAAAATTCGATCATTAGTATATATGCAATTTGCAAACATCAACAGCATTATTGCAAAATGTAATAGTGAGCAGTTCTGTATACAAGAGTCAGTGCTAAAGATATTTAATCAGCCCAGAAGTACTTCACCCTTCATTGTTGTCTGAGGCTGCTTTTCTAGGGTGCAGTTTAGAAATAATTTTCTCCGCAAATGCAGCAGCAGAGTCCGGGTCAACAAAACTGTGGGCCTTGGAGTTGTGACTCACCTGCAGGTGAGTGGGATAGTTGAGCTGTGCATCTATTCCATTTTGGATGGTCTCCTTTTTGATTTTTTGCAGCTCTTTTTTCCCAAACCGGGTTTGAGCTGACAGGTCTGGGGAGAGGGCTATTCTGCTACCCTCCCATTCAATGTCCTCTCTAGAGTGAGCAGCCTGCAGCAGGGGTATCCTGGCTTCTGGAGGAGAAAGTGTTATGATGGCAGTCATTGGTCTCCGTGAGGGGTCCCCTCGTGTTCTGGCCCACTGAGGCAGCTGGCAAAGGTTTAGGTCTGTAAAGACCAGTCTGTTCACTGCTTGTAATAGCTCTGACTGTGTTCCAAAGTGGGGCGGGAACCCAACAATGTGGACAGTGGCCTGGCGCTGGATGTTCTCCAGGCTCTCAATTTTATTTTTTAGGAATGCCACGTCCCTAAGGTGGTCGCTGCCTGGAGTTTCAGAATCGCAGCAGAGTTCTCAGCAATTTTGGTATCCGATTTGGTATGTTTTGCTTTGACTGCAGCCAGTCTCTTGTTAATTTTGTCACCTGTTGCCTGAATTTTTGAGAGTATTGTTAAGATCTGGTGCAGCCACATTACTCGATGCCACAGTCCCTGGACTCTTCGAGGAGCTGGATGATGAAAGGTACACATCTAGATTCTGTGTAGCATGTCGGGCTCATTGTACTCAGCAGAATTTCTGACACAAGCTAGTCATTTCAATGATCGAGTTTAAGAAATTTTAAGTAGTTTATCTCACGATCGTATTTGATGGAAAACTGAGCTGTTTTATTTTCCAGCCGACACGTTGCTGCTCCACAGTGCCCCCGAGACCCCACATCTTGCGCTTCAGAAGGAGTACTACATGATCCACAAAGTTGAAAGCCTTGGAGATGTCCACATAGATGGTCCCCGTGAAAAGCACTGTCCACCCCGATTTGTTTTAGGGTGTATTGGGGTTTTAGGGTTGGAAACCCTAAAGCCACATTCCTATATTTGCTTTAGCCTGAGCCCTTAATGTTGCAGTAATGCAGTTTTTTGCAAAGAATTTCCTTACTTTTTGAGATAGTAGAATTGTATCCTTGTTTTCCTGTTGGAGTACAGGGCCTTCTGGGCCCTGCACTGCCATGCATCCATACATTTTTAGATAGTGAAATCATATCCTTAACAATGTGACAGAGGACCCTGTGCTCCCGTGCCTCCATAGATGCATATATGTATGTTTATGTGGAAGCGCAGGGCCCTCCATTTGTAGGACAAGGCCAACCAAATTATTGTCATAGCCTTCTTATTACCTCATCTCATGAATCCAGCAGTAAAAATTGTGAAATCCTCATCAAAACATCATTCCGTGCCACTGCAGAGTCATTCCATGCCAGCAGCATGAAAATACACTTTGGGCAACATTTTGAAAATGACAGCTGTCACATTCATGAGTTGGTGTTAAGAAATGGCTATGCTGAAAATCTGAAGTGAACATTTTTATTTATTTATTTGTTCACCAGGTGGGCGTACTGATCCAATGGACCGTTTTCAGGCGCAACGCAGGCCATATAGATGGCACATGCAAAAGGATAGTCATACGTTACAATTTCAAAACATTACAATTTTAGTAACATAGGACAGGTACAACAGAGTACAGATTCAAGTGCAGTTACATTTACAATAGCACTGAGGCACCTTTACATAGTGAATTGTTTCAGTTAGGCAGTGATTGAGCAGTAATACAAGAAGCAAGAGTCACATGAATAGAGTCTTACTGACAATTATGAACGTTATGAACAAGCATAGGGAAATGTCAACAAATGTGCACAACTTTGCCATTTTAGCATATTTTGACCCCACATTTTCAAAATACCCTTCTTATGACCCTACCTCATGAACAAGTATGGTGACATTTTTGAAATCCCACCTGAAAGGTGATTTTGCCAACCACCATCAAAATTGCCTTTTGGGCAGGATTTGCAAAATGACATCAACATTGCTCATGAGGAGGGGGTCTCAAAAAGGGTATGCTGAAAATTTTAAACATAGAAACATTGGAAGTGATGGAAGAAGGGGACCGCAAGGTCCATCTAGTCTGCCCAAGAACCTACCTGGTGCTATTCCCCCTTCCCTCCGTTGCCTTTCCATATGCTACCTTTATGTCTATACCATGTGTTCTTGAACTTGCTTACCATTTTGGCCCCACAACATCCTTGGGTAGGCTATTCCATGGGTCCTCCACCCTCTCTATAAAGACGAACTTCCTTGTATTACTCCTGAACTTCCCTCCCTCCTTTCAGCCTCATGTCATGCCTTCTCATTCTTTATTTAGCTTTTTGTTGACCGGGTAAGTGCACTAGACAAATCCTGCCTATTTTCAGGCATGACCCGGGGGAGGGGGATACAGATGAATGCCAACTGACCTTGAACCAGATTAAGCTGTTGGTGGTATTTTAGTGAATGAGGGAAATTTGGCCAGGACACCGGGGAAATTCCCCTACACTTTTCGATAAGTGCCATGGGATCTTTAACATCCACCTGAACTACCACCAATCCAGGCAGATGGGACCTCGGTTTAACGTCTCATCCGAAAGACGGCACCTCAGAAATGCAGCACCCCTCTCATGCTGCATTACAGTGTCAGTACTGGGATATTAACTCAAGTGCCAGATGTGGGAACTGAACCCACAGCCCTCTGATCTCCCGGCCTCAGAGGCGAGTGTGCTACCTACTGAGCCACTGACACTGACACTGATTCTACCCCTCTCTTTCAATTGGAAAAGCTCCTGAACATTAATCTTATTTATACCCCTCATATATTTAAAAGTCTCAATCATGTTGCCCTTCTCCCTCCTCTGTTCCAGGGAGTATATGTTGAGTTCCCTCAGCCTGTCCAGGTATGCCATATGGTGCAGTCCCTGAATCATTTTCATGGCCCTCCTCTGCACCTTCTCAATTCTGTCTATGTCCCTTTTGAGGTGCAGTCTCCAGTACTGTATGCAGTACTCCAAGTGGGGGTGCACCAGTGCCCTGTAGAGTGGTAACACCACCTCCTTCCTGTGACTTGATTCCCCTCCTGATGCAGCCCAGCGTGCCACTTGCCTTCAGTGCCACTTTTAGCACTGTTTACCCGCTTTCAAGTCTTCTGATATAATGACTCCTAGGTCCCTCTCCTGGCTGGTGCAGGCTAGTTTCTCTCCTCCTAGGTACTAATCCTCTTTGGGATTGTTTCTGCCTAAGAGCAAGACTTTGCACTTTTTGATGTTGAATTTCAGCTGCCATGTTTCTGACTGCTTCTCCAGTTTTTTCAAGTCTGAAGTCATACTCCTCACACCCTCAGGGGAGTCTACTCTGTTGTAAATCTTGGTGTCATTAGCAAATAGACACACTTTACTTTCCAGCCCATTTGCAACGTCTACTATGAACACACTGAAGAGTAGGGGACCCATTGCTGAACCCTGTGGTACCCCGATGGTTTACCTGAACCATCTGTGTTCTTCCTCTCAGCCAGTTACTCACCCTCTCAACCACCTCCCTGCCCACTCCAATGTGGTCCAGCTTCCTTACCAGCCTTCTGTGTGGAACAGAGCCGAAAGCTTTGCTAAAGTCCAGATAGATGACATCTAGCACCGCTCCCTGATCTACTAGCCTTGTAACCCAGTTAAAGAAGTCAACCAGGTTAGTTTAGCTAGACCTACCTGCTGTAAACCCATGCTGTTTTGGGTCTTACTGTCCACTGGATTCCAAATAAGTTGCAATTCTCTGTTTGAGTAGTGTCTCCATCAACTTCCCTACCACCAACGTGAGGCTTACTGGACGGTAATTGTCAGCATCTTCCCTACTTTGTGGAGTGGGACCACTGTTGTCCTTTTCCAGTTCTCCGGTACGATCCCCCTCTCTAGTGAGTTGAATAGTTCTGCTAGGGGTGCTGCTAGTACACTCCCCAGCTCCCTGAGAACTCTAGGGTGAATCCTATCTGGTCCCATGGCCGTGTCCATCTTTAGTTTATGTAAAGCTTCCAAGACTTGAGCCTCTGTGAAGGGGCTTGTGTCAACCCCCAGTCCCTGGGTGTTGCTGCTATCTAGGTAGGCTTGGCACATCCCCTGCATTCTCTTTGGTGAACACAGAACAGAAGTACTAGTTTCAGACTTCTGCGTTCTCACAGTCTTTTTCTATTAGTTTCCCTCTAGAATCTGCTAGTCTAACTATCCCCCCCCTTGGGTTTCTTCTTTTCCCTTATGTACCTAAAGAAGACTTCATCTCCCTCCTTTACCCCCTGTGTAATCCTCAGTTCAGTCAGGGCTTTAGTCTTCCTTATTGCCTCACCAGCTTCCCTCTGTGCTACCTTATAAGTTTCATTATCCTCATCTTTCATTGACACCCTAAACTTTGTGTACACATCATTCACAAATCTGGACTGTCATGTACAGTATGGGCTGCAAGCCCATTGGCTGTAACTCTGCACCAATGGGCGTGCAGCCCTACGAACAATCAGTCGGCGGTGACGAGGCGGCAGGCGGGTGGATGCTGTCGCCCGCCCGGCTGCGGGGGAGGCGGGGTGGAGGGGCTTCGTGGGTGGGGGACACTAGACACCAGGGAGATGTTTGGGGGTTTGTGATGATTCTGCCAGCGATCGGGCTACGGTCCACTGGACCACCAGGGAGATATTTGGGTTGGGCGTTACATTCTGCCCGCGATCGGGCACTGGGGGTTCATACATGTTATGCCCGCTGTCGGGCTTGGATATGGGGTGTTCATGTACCTGTACTGCCAGCGATCGGGCTGTGGGAGATGTGTGGGGGGAGTCTGGTGTTACCATGCCCTCGATCGGGCACTGGAGGTTCATAATTATGCCCGCGATCGGGCTCTCGGGATAGGGGGTGTTACATGTACCTGTACTGCCCGCGATCGGGCTGTGGGAGATGTGTGGGCGGGGAGTCGTGTTACACTATGCCCGCGATCGGGCTGGTGGGGGGCACAGGAAAGAGTTGGGGCCAGCCAGGGTGGCAGCTGCTGTGTTCGCCCTGCAAGTGCAGCAGCTCACCTGTGGGTGGCCCTCAACTAAGCCTTTTTGGGCTCAGGTTGTGCAGGCACAGGTTGAGGTTGCGCATGCACAACTCTGCACAACCCGACTGAATATCGGGTTGCGCAGGTTATCATGGATCCTCCCCTCCTGTTGAGCATGCATTCATTTGCATTGCTCTCTTGTGCAACCCTGATGCCAGTGGCGTAACACCTCCTGCTGAATATCGCAGAATGGCATTTTGGACTTGAGCATGTGCAACCCTGTTGCGCATGGCGCAACCCTTTTGAATATCCAGGCCTAAGTGTTTATGTCACAGGACCTTCTTGTGAATGAGCTTGCTCAATGGAGTTTTCCTGCAATAAACTTGAACTTGAACTTGAACATCTAGTAAATCCATACCAAATTGTTAATCCATTTTTATACAATTTTATTTTATGCACTTCGGTAGTTGTTTCTTTTTTTCCTCCTTATCAATTCCACACTTCTCAAAAATTAACTGTATTCTTAGCGATGTCCTCTGTGTATGGGTTCATCAAATTACTGCAGCACTCAGCCCTGGCAAGTTTGTGCTATTAAAATGTTTCGGCAGCCACTGATACCATGGTGCCTTATACCAAGGGCAAAACCACAAGACCTTAATTAACTCATCTCTTGATCCAGTCCCACATTTACAATTTAGCACTTCAACCTTAATCAATGTCATCTTTTTTATATTGTGCCTTTAGAACATTTGATTTAAAAATTTCAAAACAATGTACTGCAGTTGTAAATAGTGTTCTTTCCTTTGGCATCCTAAACTATGATAGACAGGGCTTCAGCATATGATTTTTTTTTAACCAGCAAAGTTTATTGAAAGTAGCAGACAGGAGCATTTACCATACAGACATGTCATATGCATAAGCTGCCTGCAATTGGGTCTGACGGCAACTGGAGTCTGCAGCCCCCGCTGAGCACATTGCCATTGGAAACTGCCTGCAACAGGTATGGAGGCTAGCTCCGTTTTTGAACTTAGCGCTATTTGCTAAGCCACCAGCAGGGCTCAATTAGCAGAGCCATCTACTAGCTCTCCTGCTGGGAGCTGGGATTTGTATCTACTTTTAAGACCCTTAGAGCTGCTTCATTCAGGTGCTGCTTCTCAGAGGATATTTTGATCCACCGCCCACCCTCCCTCCCTCCCCCTCCTCCCCTCTCCTCTCCTCTCCCTCACAGATTAAATGCCTGATTGCTCTGCCCCATGATGCCTGATTGGATGATGAATGTGAGCTGTGGTTTTCCTCTCACTCCCAGTCCATTTTAACCCACTAGGTGCCAGTACTCCTTAATCAAATCACACACTGTTTCCTTTCCTTTCTGTCACTAATTTTATACAATACTTAACCCCTCCATGATATCATTCTGCCTAGCAAACACTTTACTGACAAGCTACTACTTCCTACTAAATTTTCAGTACACAGTGTCTGTTAATGAAATGATACACATCTATCCAAATTCCCTCTGCTTGAACACTTAGTACATAGTGCATCGCCCACCCTGAGCCCTGTCCTCTCAGAACTCTCTTATTAAATTACTTGGCATAACCCAGCACTTCAAAACAATATTACTTATACCCAGGGCCAAGAATCACCTTAAGGTTTCTTTCCTACCACCACCATCCATTCATTCTCTTACTTGCTTGCTTACTGGTGCTATCTGGTGACATTGAACTGAACCCTGGACCCTCCACAGGGGTGTCAACTCCCTCTCTAATGTCAAATCCTGCCTGGACATGCTTAAAAGGACTGAAACTAGCCCATATAAACCTACAGAATTTCAGAAATAAAATGGTTGAACTTGAAGCATAGGTCCTGCGCTATAAGCCAGATGTCCTATGCGTCACTGAATCTTGGCTCAAACCTTCAGTTCTGTCCCACAAAATAGCCCTACCTGGGTACTCCTCTTTCAGGAGAGACCGACTCTCCAAAACGGGAGGGGGGTACTTATCTACACTAGGGTAGAATTAACTGCCTGTGTGCTACTTGGTTTTGAATTTATCTCTGCCATAGAGCATCTACTCCTCACAGTTACCATTGGGCAAGTCAAAAAGCTAAGCATAGGTTGCATATATCTTCCTCCCAACATTGCCCCTTCCTCTTACTCGGAATTTTGCACACAATTAGACACTCTCCCTCACAGGGACATTATCATCTGTGGTGATTTCAATCTTAATTGGCTTGGTACAAACAGAAATCAGTATCAAGCTGCGCTCTCAGATGCCAATTTAGAGCAAATAATTTACCAACCTACAAGATTAAACATGAAGACAGGTAACCACAACCTACTTGACTGGATGCTAATGAACAACAAACACCACATCAAAGCATCTTGCCCGATGCCCTAAGTGACCACTCCCCCACTTACTGTGTTTGGAAAAACAACCTGCCACACTCCCCCCTAAAACAAAAACAGTAAAGTCTCATGATCTGACAAATTTTAATCCTGATGTGTTTGTAGATAATCTGAACTCCGTCGACTGGTCCCCTATCACCTTCCTTCCATATATAAATCTAGCCCTGGACTATATCATCACAACCTTCTCCACCATCCTTGACTTCATGCCCCTTTCAAAACTCGAAGAACTAAAGGGAACCACTCTCCCCCTGGCTTACTAAGGACCTAAGGCACATAATGCTCCTCCAGGACAAGGCCTGGAAAAACCTTTAAAAAATCCAGCCTTAACTCAGACGGGCATACCTATCATCACCTGTGGAATGTATGCAAATTGAAAACCACCAAGTCCAACAGGGACTACTTCCAATCTCTTTAAGTCAATTGTCTAGCAGACCATAAACAATTCTGGTCATAAGTCAATGCCCTACTTAAGGGTAGGGAACATTCCATCCCCCAGGAAATGATTAACAAAGGTACAACTCTAACCACACCATCTGAGATTTCCACTGAGATAAATCACTTATTCACAGACCTAGACACCCACAGAACTGGCCTCCCTGTCACTCCTCTCCATCCGGTCATTGTCAGTTCTGAATTCCTGCCCTATTCCTTCCATCTGAAGCTCACCTCGCACAAGGAGGTTCTCTTTGGCATCTAAACAATCTTAATCCTAACAGCTCACCGGGATTCGATACCCTTTCCCCAAATTCCTTAGGAAAAGTGCTGCCGCTGTTACATATCCTATTGCCCTTTTAATCAATAGATTTGTCCTTTTGCGGACCTTACCAGATAAATGGAAAACAACAATAGTGGTCCCAGTACACAAGAGTGGCCCGACCAAACTCACTGAAAATTACAGGCCAATCCCCATTCTTTGTCCTCTTGCTAAAATTCAAGAAAAAATAATTCATAATTAGTTATAAGCCTTTCTAGAATCGACCAATGCCCTTACCATCCATCAGCATGGTTTCTGGAAATTGCACGGGACCGATACCGCACTTTTAGGGGTCACCGCTGACATATTCCATGCAATGGACCAGGGTTATGCTACTGGAGCAGCCTTTATGGATCTCACAAAGGCATTTGACCTTGTCAATCACCAACTTCTTCTTGCGAAACTAAATAAGCTCGGTCTTGACACCAGTTCCCTTGCCTGGTTCTCTAACTATCTGTCTAACCAGATGCAATGTGTCAGGTGGGCTAGGGTCACTTCCACTTTATCACTTATCAGTGACAGGGTCCTCCAGGGGTCCATCCTGGGTCCTCTCTTGTTTTCTATATTTATCCATGAACTTCCCCGCAACTGTGGTGGCTAATTGGTAAAACTCTATGCTGATGATGCCATCCTCTGTAGATCTGACCACTCTGTCTCCTCCATCAAGACTAACCTTGAGTAGGATTTTCAGTCACTGGAAACCTGGTTTCATGAAAACTTACTGGTGCTCAATACCAAGAAAACAAAGACAATGTTGTTCCATCACAAGTCATTCGACCTGACTAACCAACAACCCCTAGCAGTCAACTCCTCAGCAGGTGAAGCACTTGAGGGAGTATCCTCCTTTAAATTCCTTGGAATAACATTGGATGAACAGTTCTCATTTGAAGCACATGCTGATAGAGTTATCAAGACTACCCACCAAAAGTTGGGTCTACTGTACCGAACTGCCTCGTACCTGACCCCGAAGCCAGGAGAAGAGTTGCATCAGCCACTCTACTCCTGGGTCTGTTCTATGGAGCTCCCCTACTTCTCTCTGCTAAGCAATCTATCCTGTCCAAATTAATGCAGGCCTATCATAGGGTCACCCATTTTGCAGCTGATGTTCTGGCTTGTACCCGCGATGTACTCCAAACCCTATACTGACCGTCCTTTGAGGCAAAGCTTGGCTTTCCCTTACTCTGCATTACATTCAAACTCATCCATCTCGCCTCCCCACCCATTCTCTCTGACCTGCTCATATTGAAACCATTCTCGAGGACTCTACGCTTCTCCCACCTCCCATTGCTAGCCCTTCCCAAAACTTGATTAGCCATGGGCAAGAAATCCTTCTCCTTTTTAGCACTGCACAGATGGAACAACCTCCCCAAACAATTACTATCCTGTTAGTTTCTACCCCAATTCAAGACATACTTCAAAGAAATTTTCTTCCCTTCCCCAGTCTGCACCTGTAAATAAGCCCACCTGATACCACAATCAAATGCCTTCTCCCCAGCCTAATCTCATTACTACTCTCTATCTCTCTCTCTCTGTCTCTCACTTAACCTATTTCACAGTCCATTGTATATTTGTATATATCTTTATATTAGTATTTATATCTGTAAATACAATGTCTCTTTATAAGTTTAGTAGCATAGAATGGTTATTATGCCTCCTTGGCCTACTTCACAACCTAGGCTGCTTTGCATTTTTGCCATGTAGTAATCTCTAGTTTTGTAATCCCTACCTTCACGTACCCGGATCTGTTTAATTCCACTTATTATTGTATGACTGTTTATGTAAATTGTTACACTACCAACCTTTCTGTAACCATTATCCTGAATTGCTCTTGTTTTGAAACTAGAGGTGAGAGACAGCTTAGTGGGTCAGTTAGATGGTGTGTTGGGAGTAGGCCCCGAACAGAAGCTGACTCATGAATGGATGGCATCTAAAATAAAGAGGAAAAACCATACGAAGAGCAATGTATGTGCAGACATATAAATCAGCATTTAAACATTAATGCAATTTTTAAAAGAAACTATCTGAAACAAACAAAAAAAAAACTGCTCAACTAAACATAAAGCCTGGTAGAAAAAAATGTTTGACTGACCAAAACAAACTTACAGGCAATTGTAAGGAGTAAGTTGTATAAGGAAGAGGGAGGGAAAAAGGGAGAGAGGGGAAAGAGAGGGAACTCAAAAAGGAACAGAAATTAAATTACAAAAATGGGACAATATCAAGACTGTAACTGAGGTCTCCTTGGGCCAGTGTCTTAAGAGTGAAAATGTTTGACTCTTGCTTTAGCAGAGTTCTCACCCTATCCCCACTTCTGGTAGGTACAGGGATGTGTTTTAGACCCATAAAGGGCATGTGGGCTGGGCTGCTCATGTAGAAATGGGCAAAATGCATGCCTAATGGAGATATCCAGTATTGCTTGGAAAATGGAGTGAACATGCTCCTGAATGCTCTGTTTGAGAGGCTGGATAGTATGTCCTACGTACTCTCTCGTGCACAAACAAAAAATGACATATACAACAAAAAAGTACAGCCAGTAATGAACTGACTAATATCAGCTACCCTCCAATAACTGGGCGCATGAACTGCCTCCCAGCTGTACAAAACAGGCAAACATAACTACTGCCACAATTAAAAAAACTCACGTTTAGAGAGCAACCATTGAGGCCTATCTGATTACCTTGAAGAAGTTAAAAAAATGTGGGCTACCAAGTCAGTAGAGTTTTGGCTCATCTGTGACACATGGCCATGAATCTACTGAAGCTGACAAATCAGGGTCCCATTGAAGGACATACCAGAAATGTTGTGGCTCAAATAGTTGTACTCCTCTAGAAACATGACATTAGATTGAAAGTCCGTAGACTGGTCACATGGTTCATGTAGTACGGTCAATGCCCTTTGCTTAATAACAGGAGCTTCAATGTGTTCATCAGCGACATTGGTGCGGGTATCTGGGGCAGGTTGTGTCGCTTCACAGATGACACTAAGCTCTGTGGGAGGGTGGATAGCAATGAGGGAATAAGCGAAATGCAGACAGACTTGCAAAAGCTAGAGGAATGGTCTAAGGTTTGGCAGTTGAAATACATCACCAAACAGTGCAAGGTGATGCTCTTGGGAAACAAGAACCCCAGGATGGAGTACTGGATGGGTGAGACTTAGCACTACTGCTGAGAAACGAGATATTGGGGTTATCATCAGTGACTCCCTAAAGCAATTGAGTCAGTGCAGCAAGGCACATAGCAAGGCAAGTAGGATGCTGTGATGTATTGGGAGGGGTACTGATAGTAGAAAGGAAGAGGTAATACTTCCTCTCTATAGAGCCTTAGTGAGACCACACCTCAAGTACTGCACCCAGTTCTGGAGTCAATGCCTCAGGCTGGCTAGGGATGGGCTAGAGACGATGCAGCTCAGGATAACAAAAATGATTCAGGGCCAACAGGGTGGGTCCTATGAGGAGTACCTGAAGGCACTAAATATGTATTCGCTGGAGACCAGAAGGGAGAGGAGAGATATACAGTACATAGAAACATAGAAAATGATGGCAGATAAGGACCTCTAGGCCCATCCAGTCTACCAGTATTCTCTACCTGCATCAGTGGCCGCTGACCTGACTTGGTCATTGGCTTTATCCTCTCCTTCCCACCTCCATGGTTCCCTTATGCCTATCCCAAAAAACAGTTATGATAGAGACCTTCAAGTTTCTAAAAGGAATTAACAAGGTGAACATTGGGGAACTATCTAGCTTGAATACTCGCTTGTGGTCATGTGGACATGAGTGGAAACTAACAGGAAGGAGGTTCAGGGGGGACATGAGGAAGTGCTATTTTACAGAAAGGGTGGTGGAGCCACAGAACATTCTGCCAGTTGAGATGGGGACTGCAAAGACCTTGGTGGTTTCAAGCATGGCTAAGACAGAATGTAGGGTATAATGGTTGCTCGTGGCAGCAGAATCAGGGAGGAGAATGGGGGGTAGGATAGGGAAGGTTAGGACCATGGAGAGAGGTAGGCAACATCAGCAGCTCTAAAATGAAAGTACTTACTGAGTATTTATGCTAATATATAAGCATATGGAAAACACGGACAGTTTGCATTGCTGTCAAACTATGAGATTAATAACAGTACAACATATTTTACAATTAAGTCTTACATTATTGTAATCACAGATCAAATTAATCATCACTGGAGTATTCTCAAATAATATTTATTTATTTTTTCCTTATAGTATACTTGGGCTTACATGTTTAAGTAATAATTTATAGTAATTCGATTCCCTTCAGGATAAAGGAGGCTGAGATCAACAATAGAAATAGGTATACCCAAATATATAAAATATGAACATACAAGGAGTGCTCCAAAATGATTATCACCAAAAATAAAGAAATTAATAAACAAAAAGTATAAACTGTATAAAAATACTAAATATCACAACAATATACAGGCTTTAAATAAATACAGAAATATGGTTAAAAAAGTCAAATGGGAAATTAAAAGGGCCAAAAAGGAATATGAATACAAACTTGCAACACAAGTCAAAGGAAACTATAAGGCTTTCTATTTATATATAAATAATAAACAAAACAATAATAACACCATTGGACCTTTTAAGAATGTACAAGGGGTAATATTAAATAATAAAGAAGCCGCAGAAACCCAAAATAAATACTGTTGTTCAGTTTTTAACCCAGCTACTTCAGATAGGGAAGAAAATAAATTTAACTCTATACCTGGACATGTACAGATTACAGTGAAAAGTGTACTTGATAAACTAAAAACAACAAATAGAAATAAATCACAAGGCTCTGATGAAATTCATCCAAGGGTATTGTATGAACTGGTAGAACAATTAGCTTCACCACTAACTTATATTTTTCAAACTTCTATAGATTTGGGGCATATTCCACAAGGGTGGAAGGAGGCATTAGTGATACCTATATTTAAAAACGGATCAAAAACTGATATACAGAATTACAGGCCAATCAGCCTAACATCAGTTGTGGGAAAAATCATGGAGTTAATATTAAAAGATTATATAATGGATTTTCTAGATACTAGAAATATGCAGAATCCAGTACAACATGGTTTTAGGAAAAATAGATCCTGCCAGACAAATGTGTTAGTGTTCTATGAGAAAGTGGGAAAGGCATTGGATGAGGGAAATAGTGTAGATGTTGTCTTCCTGGATTTTTCTAAAGCCTTCGATAAACTCTCACATCAGAAACTAATAAACACACTTAAAGATTATAATTTTAACAATAATATAGTAAATTGGATTGATGCATGGCTGAAGGAGAGAAGACAGAGAGTGGTAATTAAAGGAGATACATCTGGCTAGGTGGCAGTGACTAGCGGAGTCCCCCAGGGATCAGTTTTGGGCCCCTGTCTCTTTAACATCTATATAACTTCATTAACTGTACAAAATGAAAATATATGGGTAACAAAATTTGCAGATGACTGCAGAATTGGAACCATAGTAAATAACCAAAAGAATACAAATGATCTGCAGGATGCACTAAATACTATATGAAAGTGGACAAAAGTAAATAAATTAGAATTAAATAGAAACAAGTGCACTGTTGTGCATTTAGGAAAGAGAAATAACAACTCATCTTATAAGATAGACACCACTGAACTAAGAACAATAACAGAAGAAAGAGACTTAGGGATTATAATTACTTCAGATCTAAAATTTAGTTCTCATTGCGATAGAATAGTAAAGAAAAATAATCAGATATTGAATTGCATATTGAGGCATATTGCCAGTAGAGATAGACAAGTGATTATGCCCTCTATAGTGCCCTGGTGAGACCCAACCTGGAGTATTGTGCTCAGGTATGGGCTCCATATAAAAAAGGGGATGTTCATAGCTTGGAGCGTATTCAGAGAAGGGCTACTAGATCCGTCAAAGGGCTAGGAGACATGTCATACTCTGAAAGGCTAAAGGAGCTAAACTTGTTTACACTACAGCATAGAAGAACTAGGGGAGATTATTTTGTGTTATTTAAGTGCTTACAAGATGATGCTCTATTAGCCGACCCAGGGTTGACCCCCGAAAAATAAATATATGAACCTAGGGGACATCAGTTTCAATTAACAATTCAAAAATGGCATACTCTTCCGAGAAAGCATTGGTTTAGCCAGAGAGTGGTTCCTGGCTGGAATTCTTTACCGGCAGAAGTGGTAGCCAGTACTAATATGGATATTTTTAAATCTAGATTAGACAAGTATCTACTTGGTAAATAAAAGACATGATAGATTAATGTTCAATACGTAAAATAAAGGCAAGCTCTATGGATGCAAGTCTAACTAGCTTGAAATTACCTATGAACCTAAGGAGTGTGTAAAATTTGTATTGCTCGGCTGGACAGAGCCATAAGTTATTGTTTATTAGAAAATGGCAATGGAAATCCTAGCTTCCTGACTGGATATCAGGATTCCATTGCTGCACATCTATTTTTTAATACAGCCCTATCAAAAACAAATGCCAACAGCATGCCTCAAAGGCAAACTGGTATACATGTGTCAGTTGAAAAGTCAGAATCAACTAGCCACCATTTCCCCCCCCACTCGCTAAGCGGACAACCGATAGAGGAGCCCCCTGTCCCCCCCCAAGCGAGGGAAAAGTCAACTCCCCTACACCCCAAGTAGCCAAACCATAGCCAAACCATCAGTTAAAAAAAACAACATGTTCTTAAAATCAAATGAAAGCTCTTAAACCACAGAATGCTTCGACAAAGACAGAGTGTTACTTGTGGCTCCCGCTCCCTCAAAAGCTAGCGAATGAAGTACTTGGAGCAAGTCAGCAATGAGTCTGCATGTCCACGGACCAAAGTTAGCAAAGTGCTACCTCCATTCATCACTGCGATTGTCCTGATCCCATAACTACTAAAACTACAAGTCCTGCTAACACCCTCTCTGTCTGGTATGATTGCCTACCTGCTGCATCCTCTACTCAGTCGCCTCAGTCTTCCTCTTCCATTTTGTTTCTCTTTCCAAACCTGGCCCAGCTCCATCACTACCACAACTCTCAACATAAGATTCTCCGCTGGCTATCACAAGCACCGCTAGCCGGCAGTGCGACTACATCTCCGGAACCCACCTCAGACTTGCCCTACTCAAAATGTAACTGCTACACCCTCTGGTCAGTCCCTGAGTGTTCTTCTTCGGCTGTCATGCCTTCCCCATCAGCCACATAGGACTACAATTCTCATGAAACCGTAGTGTAGCTATGCATGTCAATCAAACAGGGGCTTCTAAACAGCAGCGCCCTCTACTGGCTAGCGTAGTGTAGTACAGTACAGGGACAACTTTAGAAGAAAAATGTATTTCTATTCTTTTTTAACATTAATGAAACTTCTTTTAAATATTTTATTATATGTTATGAAAAACTGTACTTATAGGCCATTTTCTAAGTGCAATAATACCCTCCAGGGTGGGTAGTATTGTGCAATACTGGACCTGCCAGGGGCTATCAGTCACTCCGCCTGTGGCATCAGGCCTCATTATACCCCTGGGCAATCCAGTATTGCACAATACCACCCACCCTGTTGGGTATTATTGCTTACTTATAAAATGGCAAGAAAGATTTTTGAGCTCTGATATGTCAATGCTGACCTTCAATGGTGAAGCTATCCCAGCACATCACACCTATTCAAAAAGCAACGAAAATTAATTTTAAATGTATTTTGCACCTTGTTTCCTTTTTTTTTGTTACAAGCAAGTAATTTTATAATTGCAATAATGCACTCCAGGGTATGAGTCCTGGGCATAACGGCACTTCTTGGGAGTTGGATGCACTCAGCCTGCAGCCTCGTGGTCAACCACTTGAGGTGTGATGTTATTCCAGCACAACACACACTCTGTTGTGCATTATTGCTTGATTTTATTTATCAGGTACCCTAAATGTATAGTGTCATGGAGTACAAGGGGAAAATTATGACAGTCATTAAGAAAGTTTGCGGGCCAGCCCGGTGGCGCTGAGAGCTGAGGTGCTGGATGCCACACCTCATGCCATGCCGGTGACCCAAGTTTGGGAATGGACTTTGGTTACTCAGGGGTCAGCAGGGGTGGGGAAGGACTGAGCATCCGCAGTCAACTCTCCTTCCCCAGGGGAGGGGGTTTAGTGCAGTGTGCTGTTGCCTGACACCCAGCAGTGGCTGGGTGTCAGCACAGGCATGCTGCCAGAATGGGGAGGGCCTATGTTCATGGTGTAAGGCTGCCTCTGTGGAGGTGGATCCCAGCCACTCTGCCCATTGCATGATCATGGTTCTGGTGGAAAACATCCGAGAAATGGAGCTGGCTGGTTCTATGATGGCCTGGCTGCCTCCACGCTGGGACCAGAGAGACAAGCCCCTCCATGGGAGGGAGGGTCTGGAGCCATCTGCCAACTCCACAAAAAGAAGGAATAATAGAAAAAAAAAGTTTGTGTAAGCAATTAAAATTAAAAGGATTCCCTTGAATTACAGGTATTTATATTACTGCCAAAGCTAAGATATTTCAGTCTCTTGTAATCTACAGGGTTCTATCATTTGAATACAGTATAACATAGGGAAATGTCTAAAAAAAATGTGAATGGTGTTTTATGACAAACTGAAGACACAGGGTGGGTAGAAATAGAAAACCAGGCAGCTAGCAGTATCCCTATTAAGTATGTGCCATGGATACCTACACCAAATCCCCTAAAAGGGGCGAGTAACCTCTGGTTTAAAATAACATTAAAGCCATAGCAAAAAGTTATAACCATGCTGAAGACACTGACGCTGAAGTGGCACTTTATTCGTATAGTATAGTATAGTACAGTACAGTACAGTACAGTGTAGTATAGTCTAAAAGACAATGGTATGCTGGGCTGCATAAGGAGGGTAATCACGAGTCGCAGAAGAGAGGTGGTGCTGCCACTTTACAGGGTGCTGGTGCACCCCCACCTGGAGTACTGCATACAGTTCTGGAGCCCACACTTTAGGAAAGACATTGATAGGCTTGGGATGGTGCAGAGGAGAGCCACAAAAATGATTCAGGGTCTGCATCAAATAGCATATGAGTATAGGCTGAGGGAGCTCAACATGTACTCCCTGGAGTAGAGGAGGGAGAGGGGGGGATATGACAGACATTCAAGTACATCAAGGGTATAAATAAGGTAGGGGTACAGGAAAACCTTCAGGAGAAGAAAAGCATCAGAACTAGAGGACACGATATGAAGCTCGAGGGTGGGAGATTCAGGAGCAATGTTAGGAAAGTCTTCCTCACTGAGAGGGTGGTCGATCCATGGAATTGCCTGCCCCAGGAAGTGGTGGTGGCCAATATGGTAAATGGGTTTAAAAAGGCCAGGGACAGGCATAAAGGTATAATTTCACAGAAAGGATAGAAGGGGGAAGGGGGATAGTTACCCATATCGGGCAGACTAGATGGATCTTGCGGTCCCCTTCTGCAGTCAATTTCTATGTATATCTTCCAGGTTTATGTTGGCCACATTAGATGGGACCTATAGCTCTTGGACCAGAAGAGGTTTGTAGCTGGTGTCACAACTTTGGAATGGTACAGTTTTTAAAGACTTTCCTTTCCTGCAAATAGATTTTCATTCAGACAGAGCAGACATGTTAGATTTATGCAACTTTGGACTTTCCTAAATAAAGTAGAATACAGACAAACCCCGGGAACCCCACCCCCAATGGTACTTCAGCATGTGTGGGAGATGACCATAAAGGGCCAGAAACCACATGAGATTTCATTGTTGTACAGGTTACTGAAGCAAGAAGTGGGCTCCCCAGCAGTAATTGCACTGCAAGACAATTTCAGCTCTTCTCTTAACAATGGGCCCACATTTGGACCAATATACATAGAACCACGGCGTCCACAGCATGGACAGAATTTAAATGGAAAGTTATGCCACTTTTTTCTGACACCCATACTTTCAAAACACTTCGTCCTGACCAACAAGGACTGCTGCTGGAGACAATGTGGAAGCCAGGAATCTCCCATCATACTTACTGGAGTCGTCCTGAATTACATTAGTTCTGGGCCACCACTAAAACCCTGGTAACAGAGATTCTGAAGCTGGCATCCCCTCTAGAATTCCAGAACCTTGTCTTGGGCCTCCTCCCAAAAGAAGCTTATAGGGGAAATAAAAAAAAAAAACAACATGTTTCTCATTCTTTTTTTTTCAAACTATTTTTTATGCCCCCTTATCACTGTCCCCTTAGACTTCTCTCAGGTGTGGATTCTGGGCTGTGGCTTTCTCCTGCTCTGCCGAGGTCCTCCATCCAGACTTCCATCCCGGGATTGCTCTCTCTTCCTCGCTCCGACCTCACCAACCCCCCAGTTCTGAGCCCCCCGAGGCAGGGCCTCCACTCCTCCGGTGCTCTATCTACAATCTAGTAGGTGGCTGGAAGGGAATTGAGAGCTGGAAGCTGGTTAGAAGGGCTCGGCATTGAGCATGGGTGCCTCACCATTGATCCCACCATCGCCTGTCCAGGTGCCAGTTTTTTTTTTTTTCATTTCCTTCCCTGAGGTGTCAGTGTGCAATGGAGCTCAGCGCATGATGGGCACGCTCCCGCACTCATATGCAGAGCATCCTGCCACACCTCACCCCCACTACATGTCCCCTAGGCTGCAGTGCCCCCAGTCTCCACCTGGAGCCGCTCAACCCTCGGAGCCCACAATCCATCCTCCTCGGGAGAGGAGAGTAATCCTCTGTATGCTTGATCCTGTCCTGCCCTGACCAACCCCCAATGACCCATGTCCACTCCCGAACCTGGGTCGCTGGTGTGGCACAAGGTAAGGCAGATGCCTCAGCCCTCAGTGCCACCAGGCCGGCCTGTTGCTCATTTTTTCTGCAGCCACAATGAAAACCATTCCTAGAAGACAGCTGTCACCTGACCCACTGGAAATCACAAAAGTTTTAACCATATCTATCAATCAATCAATCAATCAATCTTTATTTTACCAAGCGAAACATTGTTGAGTGAACTCATTTGCAAGGTGGACCTGGGCAGGTACATATCATCAGTACAACAATGTAGTAAAGTACATAATGGAGAAGACATATAAGTAATAAAATTGGAGTATAACAAGGTTGAAGTCACCAACTAATACATAAAATACACAGCATTATATACAATATTTAGGGGATACATGATGGGCAAGAGTGGGATATGGAAAATATTCTCACTCCTGCAAAGTGAGCTCTATATACTCTCAAATGCCAAAGGCATGAGTGAGAGTATCCAGAGCTCACTCTGCAGGAGTGAGAATATTTTCCATATCCCATAATCTGCACATCATGTGTGTGATTTATACAATAGGGCTTTGGTGTTTTGTTTGTTTGTTGGCATTTTATTTGTTTGGGAGTATGTTATTTTACGTGGTGTTACTTTTTCTGTTGTGCATTTGCTCTGCTGTGCTTTGGTTTCTTTACTAGTTGTATGTGTTCGTCTTTGTGAATGGTGCAGTTTGTAGAGTGTGATTGGTCCGCTTTAAGAATGGGTTTAATTGGTGCGATTTGATTGGCTGTTCCTGTTATACGTGGTATATGGGTGTAGTTTGATTGGTTCTGTGGTGTTTGTGGATGGGTTTATTTCTGGGATACGGTACAGCTTCTGTGTTTGCAGTATATGTCTCCGTTATTTATTTTGTTTGTATGTGTTTGACTTTCTTTAATTTCAGGTACCTTGAATGTTTTTTGGGATGTGTCAGGGTCTTCCAGCGGCTCTAAGTCGCTCTTAAATATACTGCAGCTTAAGTAGATTTCTTCTGCCAGATTTATTGGTTGCTGATGGCGTTTTAGAGCTAGTTTATTAATTTTGGGTTGTGTCAGGTTAGTAATCCATTCTGATGTTTTATCCATTGTTCATTTGACAGCAGCAGATATGATTTTATTTTGTTCTTTTTTTAGCAGTTCTCTGACTTGATCTAGAGTTCAGGCTGAGAAGTTGCGAAGTGAGGAACCACGAGCTGAGGGAGTGCTATAGAAACATAGAAACATAGAAGTTGACGGCAGATAAGGACCACAAGGCCCATCCAGTCTGCCCATTTCTTTTTCTAGCTTATAAATGTGCCATCGCCCTTTGCTCTGTCAGTGACCTATCTATTCATAGTCATTTGTATTGTTCCCTTATGCCTATCCCATGCCTGTTTGAAGCCCTGCACTGTATTCATAGCCACCACTTCTTGTGGTAAGACATTCCATGCATCCACCACCCTTTCTGTGAAAAAGAATTTCCTCACATTCCCCTTAATCGGCCTCCTCTAATCTCATGCTGTGTCCTCTTGTCCTGCTATTTTTCTTATATTTAAACATGTTAGACTCTTTCACCTTGTTTATGCCCTTAAGGTGTTTGAATGCCTCGATCATATCACTCTCTCCCTCCTTTGCTCAAGGGTATACATATTGAGCTCCGTTAATCTGTCCTCATATGTCTTCTGATGCAGTCCCTGCACCATTTTGGTTGCCCTTCTCTGGACTGCCTCAATTTGGTTAATGTCCTTGTGAAGGTGTGGCCTCCAATACTGCACGGTACTCCAGATGGGGCCTAACCAGTGTCTTGTACAGAGGATTATTACCTCCTCTACGACTTGTGATACCCCTACTAATACACCCTAACACCCCCTAGCTTACTACTGCTTTAGAGGTCTGCTTGATGATTTTAGGTCATCAGTGATGATGATGCCCAAGTCTCTTTCTTCCTTTGTGACTGCTAGCAACTCCTCCCAGCCTATAGGTGCTTCAGGGTTTCTCTTCCCTATGTGCATGATTTTGCACTTCTTTGCATTAAATCCCAGTTGCCACTCTTCTGACCATTCTGCTAGTTTATCCAGATCTCTTCTCATTCTGCCCACCCATCTGGATCATCTACTCTGTTGCAGATCTTGGTGTCATCTGCAAACAGACAAGCCTTACCCTCTAGTCCATCTGCAAGGTCACTAATGAAGATGTTGAAGAGGACTGGCCCCAGGACTGATCCTGAGGGTACCCCACTTGTGACTTGCATCTCTTCTGACTGTATACCATTTACCACCACTCTCTGTTTTCTGCCCGTCAACCAGTTTGCCACCCAGTTGACCAACTTCTGACCCACCCCGAGCCTACCCAGCTTATTAATCAATCTTCTATGTGGAACAGTATCGAAAGCTTTGCTGAAGTCAAGGTAGAGGACATCAACTGCTCCCCTTGGTCCACCACTCTGGTTACCCAGTCAAAGAAATCTATGAGATTAGTTTGACAGGACCTTCCTTTGTAAACCCATGCTGTCTTGGATCCTGTGCCCTATGGATTCCAGGTGTTGCACTATCCTTTCCTTAAGGAGTGCCTCCATAATCTTGCCCACTACTGAGGTAAGACTGACTGGTCTGTAGTTCCCGCCTCCTCCCTGCTACCACTCTTGTGGAGCGGGATCACATGAACCCTTCTCCAGTCTTCTGGGACCTCTCCTGTGCTCAGAGGCGCACTAAACAATTCTGCTAATGGCTCTGCTAGTTCCTCCTTTAGCTCCTTAGAGTACCCTGGGATGTATGCCATCAGGTCCCATTGCCTTATCCACCTGAGCTTAGCAAGCTCTTGTAGGATAACATTCTTTGTAGAGGGATGGTGCTCACCTCCCTCCCCTGTGTCCATGATGCTGAGCTGTGGGCCCTGTCCTACCTTCTCTTCAGTAAATACTGAGCAAAAGTATCTATTTAGGATAGATGCCTTTACAGGGTCCTCCTCCTCACATGCTCCCTTTTCTCCATTAAGCTTAGCAATACCCCCTCTGGACTTTCTCCTTTCACTAATGTATCTATAGAAAGTCTTGTCACCTTCTTTTACTGTTCGTGCTAGTGTTTCCTCAGTTTGGGACTTTGCCTGCCTTACTGCCTTACCTGCTTCCCTTAGGGCAGTTTGGTATGCCTCCCTATCTTGTGGAGATTTCAGCAGTTAGAACAGGTGTGTTTCATTTATTAATGAAGTTCTGTGTAGAAGTAGTGCCAGTCAACTAAGCATAGTAAGGTTCTCTTGCTTAGATTCTGAGAGTGAGAATATCTGGTGATGACATAAACACAGAGGGTATAAATGTAAGGAAAAGTCACTGTGCCTACGTCATCACAGATTTATTCCATGGCAGTGAAAATACACAGATATATTGACTGCAGTTCTACCTCACCCCGATTGTGTAAATGCAATTATAAAATGTACAACAATATATACAGTATTTACATGGAAATCTCAAGAAGAGGGGTTAAAAGGAGTTAAGGAGAGGATATATATATATATATGAGAAAAAGTAGCAGGAGAAGAAGAATGGCCAGAAGGACGTGGTCATTGAAGACCAAAAACTCATTTAGAAGACCATCATGGGAAGCAATTGCAGGACTCCTTGAATGAGCGTGCAAATAGTATTTTGAACATGGACCGTTTCATGGGTATAGCCAGCTTCAAGGTTTTTGGCGTTTATTCCACAGTTGGCACAGTTGGGGAAGTGCATGACTTATGAACACTCTTCCAAAGTGTGAATTAACTTTAGGGATGGTTAGACAAATATATGAGAGATTTCTTAGGGAGTAAATACCTACAGTATAGAGAGGCAGACAATCTGAGATGTACTGAGGAAGCTTCTTGGTGATTGCTCTAAATGTCCAGAGGGCAGCGTTTTTTTCCCCTACTAAATTTAAGAGATATCTAACCTACTAGGGAATAAAGGGAGCAATGATGGGTGGAGTATGGTGCTCCAGTGATAAATCTTATAGCTCAGTGATAGAAAGTGTCGAGTTTTGATACAGCGGAATAAGGACCTTGACCATAAAGGAAATCGACATAATCCAAATGTGATAGAAAAGTTGTTTGAACCAACCTTTTTTTAGCATCCTGGATGAAGAGATGCTTAATCTTATAAAAAACAAAGCAAAAAAAAATCTACTATGCTAGTAACCTTTATATATATGTTATTAATAAATAAAAATAAATAAATTGTGTTACCCTTCTCTGTATATATTTCCGAACTATAATTTTATTTGCCTTTTTTCTCTCCTTGATATCCTGTACATTTCTGACACTGTTTACTATGCTCTGATATTTGTATTAGTACCTTGTTTACTGTTGCTTTTTTTGTATCCTTGTATTGCACACTCCAGGTCCACCTCGAAAATTAACTTGCTCAACGGTGTCCGCCTGGTTAAATAAAGATTTTTATTGACTGATTGATTAATGTCTGCAGGTAATACTTGTTGTCAAACAGAGAATAGTTCAACATACGAATTAACCTGACAGCCTCCAAAATTAATTTCCTGGGAAAAATTTCGACCAAATGTTATAGGAGATGGTATTCCAAAGCTTGTAAGCCCAAATGATGCTCAATGGACATGTACAAGGACACAACATCTACGGACAGCCAGAGAAAGTCAAAGGGCCAGGTCAGCTATTGTCATTTTGATACAATATCCATGGAATTACTGATGAATGCTGGAAGTCTAAATACCAATTTCTGAAGAAAAAACTCCAAAAAGACAATTTTTATGTAAGGGATCCACAGTCCAAAATAACAGGGTGACCAGGGGGGTTGACCTGATCCATATGGACTTTAGGGTGGATATCAATAGTCAGAACTATATGGAATAAGGTTGTCATATAGTCTTTTCCTTTGTCCCTACTCCAGTGCAGGGAATGCGCCATCTGGAGGAATTCAGTAAATGATAGCTATTAGTACCTCCAAGTTGTTGGTAGATTTCAGCAGCATATCACACATAATCCATCACGTCAGTCTTGCTGCCCTTGTCAGTGGGTTTTATTTCTATAATAGTCATTGCCATTCAGTCGTTGAGAGCTTAATCTTCTTCAGCTGAGAGACTGCCACGGTAAAAGTTCCACCTGGAACTGAGGAGAAGATCAAGATCCCTCATAACAAGGGTGTGATAAGTCTGTAGAGGGGCAGATGTAGCCACAAAGGGAGAAAAGTGGCAGGGTGGTCTGAATAAGGTTTGTCATGAGAATACAGAAACTTCAGACTTGGAAGATAATGTATTAGCAGGTATATCTTCAAGTAGTTCATATGCTTGAGTCTCCTTTTCAGCGCTAACACTAGGTTGTTGGTGTGACTAGTATTGCATTTCAGGTGTTTTTACATGTACATATGTGCCCATTTTAGACTGAAGTAAATGAGAGCCTATAAATAAAAAGCCATTTGTTGATGTAATATATAAGGTTGAGGTACAGCACATGATGCATTAGTACAAATGTCTTCACACAGCTGATGTAGCTCAGTGTCCATTTCTGTGCTGACATCTGAGTACTGATGTGCCTCATCCTGCATTTCTGGTGTTTCTATGGATGCTTCAATGCTCCCTTCTAACTGCACATCAGAAAGGGCTTGTAGATCAGGATCCACTTGGGTTTGGATATTTGTTTTTTCAACATTTGAGTACCCCATGTCTGCTGGTGTACTACTGAATTTCCTTAATTTACGGAAATATTTTCTAAGATCATTATATGCAAGGAATAGATTGACTTTAAGGTCAGGAACAAATGTCAGTCCTTTACCAAGAACACAGATTTCATTTTGAGTAAGTTCAACTGATGTAAAGTTAATTACTCAAGAACTCTGTTCCTCAGTGCATGCTGCTGGCTGGGTTCATCTCTCTCCTCTTCCGCTCCTCCCCATTGGGCATTTTGAGCTTTTTGATCTTTCATGGTTTTTGATTTGGTCAAATCTTTGTCTAAACAAGCATTTGTCAATGCCGAATGTTTGCTTACTGGCATTGGCAGTGGTAGTGTAGAAGTTACAGAGCTGCGTAATAGGAATGGCAGTGAAGTATTGAACTGAAGCCAACCCCACCACCACCCTGCAGAGAGTGACAGGCATCGGGGTGTGCATTTGGGTCGTCAGGCATATACGCCATGCCATTCACCACACACCCACTCTGCAGAGACTGACAAGTGTGGCCGTGTTCCTTGGGTCTGGCCCTTATGCGCACCCATTTCATTGCGGAAATACGGTGAGATGGGTGCGATATAGAAAGAATAGAGGTGAAGTTTGGGGCCAAGATTCCAAGGCATACCTCGATGCCTCTCAGTGACTGCAGGGTGTGGAATGGTATGAGCATCACAGGCAAGAATCCCAAGTCACACCCCTGATTCCTGTCATTCTCTATAGGGTTGGCGATTTAGTTGAAAAGCCTAATACCTCAGGCATTCGTTGGTATTTTAACTCAAATTTTCAACATGTTTGTTTTGTGACCCCACCTCATGAATAGAGGGAATATCAGTTTGGTAGCCGAAGCTGCTTATGCACAGTGACTACGGGTTTAGCACCACAGGTGCAAAAATATTCGAACAGGCTGTAAAAATGACAGCTGTACTCTTTCATGGGAGGTGTAAAATGGCTATGTTGCAAATGTGTAGTAAAAATATTTAAAAAAATGGTGAAGTCACGAGCGTACATAGAAACTGTGCAGCGCACACCCGTTATATAAGTAGGTTGGGGATATTTTATAGCAGATTGTCAACTCAGGCATTTTGGTGCCTCCGATCATGAACAGTGTCACTGTGATTTTCTTTATCTGTGCCGAACAATGATTTCCACAGCGACCACGCATCTCTGCACTGAAAGTGTGAAAACACACTTCGACCATGTTGTGAAAAATGGCAGCTGTACTGTTCATAAGGAAGTGTTGAAAAATGCCACTAGTGAAAATCTGGACTAAAAATATTACTAAGTCATGAACTAATGAGGATGCGTGGAAACTGCACAATGCTCACTCATAACACAGTCATTTTATGGACTTTTGTCACCAAATTTTCAACATAGCCATTTTAAGACCTCTGCTCATGAACAGTGTAACTGTGATTTTCTTAATCTGTCCTAAACATTGCTTTCGCACACCAACAGCACCATTGTGCGCTACATGTGCGATAACACATTTTGGGTGACATATGAAAAATTGCAGCTGGACTGTTCATAAGAAGTTTAATAAAATGGACATGTTGAAAATCTAGAGTGAAAATATTAAATTTGCAAACTTACGAGCATGCATAGGAACTGTGCAACAGACGCTCGTAAAAGTCATTTTTAGGCATTTTTTACCAAGTTTTCAACATAGCCATTTTAAGACCTCTGCTCATGAACAGTGTCACTGTGGTTTTGTTAATGTGTCCCATACATTGAGTTTGCACACCGACTGCGCCATTGTGTGCTACATGGGCGGAAACACGTTTTGGGCAGGATGTGAAAAATGACAGCTATACTGCTCATAAGGAGGTGTGGAAAATGGCAATGTTGAAATCTGGAGTGAAACATTGAAAATTACGCCTTGTCTCTGGCGTCATTGAGACACAATACAACCTTTTTCGTAAAACAATCATTTTGAATTCTGTGCAAATTTTCAACATTTCCATTTTAAGATCTCTGCTCATGAACAGTGACACTGTGATTTTCTTAATATGTCCATACACTGAGTTCGCTGCGACTATGCCATTGTGTGCTACATGGGCGGAAACACATTTTGGTGAGATGTGAAAATGACAGCTGTACTACTCATAAGAAGGTGTGGAAAATGGCAATGTTGAAAATCTGGAGTGGAAATATTGAAAATTGCAAACCTATGGCGTGCGTAGGAACTGCATAGCATGCGCTCATAAAACAGTCATTTTAGAATTTTTTCACCAAATTTTCAACATAGCCATTTCAAGACCTCTGCTCATGAACAGTGTCACTGTGATTTTCTTAATTTGTCCGATACATTGATTTCCTTTCCATACTGCGCCATTCTGTGCTACAAGGGTGGAAACACATTTGGGTGAGATGTGAAAATGACAGCTATACTACTCATAAGACAGTGTGGTGAAATGGCAATGTTAAAATCTGGAGGAAAATATTGAAATTTCGCGAACTTACGAGCCTGCGTAGGAACTGCGTAACATGCGCTCGTTAAACAGTCATTTTTTGGAATTTTGGCACCAAATTTTCAACATGGGGGTTTTGGGCCCCCTTCTCATGAATGATGTCACTGTCATGGTGGTATTCAGTCCTGAAGGGTGATTTCGCAGTCACTGCACAGTCACTGCGCGAAATCACCCTTCGAGCCCGAATAACGCCATGACAGTGACATCATTCATGAGAAGGGGTCCCAAAAACCCCATGTTGAAAATTTGGTGCAAAAATTCCCAAAAATTCCTGAGATATGCAATAAAGTTGAACCCCTCCTGTCTAGCCCATTATACAGCTTACCGGCATTTCCTCAGTTCGCGGTCGGCTTTGAAGAGTGCAGATGTGTTCCCGGTCCACCGAAGATCGTCGCGCCGGAGTCCGGAGGTAAGTATGGGGTGAGGGGTGTGGGGAGAGCTGGGTGCGCAGTGGGTGGGTGCGGGTTGTGGGAGGGGTTCGGAGGCAGCGCTGGGCCGTTTGTGTTTAAAGGTTAAAACAAAAAAGAGCGTCGTGGGACCACTTGCCATGCTGGGGTGGGCTCCCAGCGTGGCACCAGGACTTGGGTGGGCCGTTCAGCCGATGGGGATTAGGCACCCCGTCGGCAAAAAAATAAAAAAGCGCTGGACCGTTTGCCATGCTGGGGTGGGCTCCCAGCGTGGCACAAGGACTTTGGGAGGCGCGTTCAGCCGGCGAGGGATTGGGCACCCGTCGGCAACATAACGGATTGCCACACTGGGGTGGGCTCCGCGTGGCATCAACTATGGGAGGGAGGAGGAGACGGCGCGGTTCAGCCGGCAGGATTGGGCACCGTCGGCTACGCGCTGCGTGCGGGCGCGCGCGCCTGCGGCTGGGGAGCGCTCGCGTGAGCAGCTTTTATCGCTGCTCACTCAAGCGTAGCTCCCCCTTTCAACTGTATGCCACTGCATTTTGGAGTGTGTCATAGACAGCTCCAAAATGCATTGGCTTACAAGGGCCGCGCCTGCCAGCATAGTGCCTGAATTGGAGGAGGAGGTGACACACCTCCGAAATCTCCGATGAAGGCACTATGTTTCTTGCACATGCGTGCAAGCAAACATAAAAAGCAACAGACTTTGTATTGTTTGACAAATTTCTTTTTTCAGTTATCCTTTCTCCTACTTCTAGACATGGAAAGTGAACCAGCCAGACCTGCGCTTTTTCAAGACTGAGCTATGTGTCTCTTTCTGCACCCGCGTTAGGATCTTGATAGATGTTCCCTGATGAAGACCTGTTTTGACTCATAATAATAGTGGTTTCTAGTGAATTTGTTTTCCTTTATTTCAGCAACTTTTTGCTCATAAGCTCTGACCTTTTTTGCAGATTAATTTCAAATCCAGAGAATTCAGGATCTTTCTTAAATGACAGTATCTGAAGCTTAAGTTCATCAATTTCTTTCACAACAGTGGAATATTGTTATTTGTCCTGATCTAGTAAAGTGTGGACAAGTATTGAAGAGCAGGTAGACAAAGCCTCCTCCCATCTATTCTTATATGTCACTGATGAATACACAAATTGAGTTTTCTCAAGTCTGTCATTGTGGGGCCCAACCCATTTCATGGTTTGCAGTGAAGTTTTGTTATAGAAACAATATATGTCTCAAATTTAGTTTCTCAAATTGTTTAAGACAACTCTTCAAACTTCTGTCAAGAAACCAGAAAAACACAAACTAGGTGCGCTCACCGGGATTCAGAAAGTAACCAGAATCAAACCATAAGACTGCACAGTTTCATTTTATTTTGGCAAAAGCAAGATACATAACACGCTCGGGGCAGTACACAAAACCCTGGTGCTTTGTGTCTATGACGAGAAATGATGCTTCATCAGGGGTGGGTCCTGAGCCACTAGGCAAATCTAAACTAGTCATTAGAGTGACTGACAGAGGTGCTAGCCAAGTGAATGCATTCAGTTTGTGTTATTCTGATGAACTGCCTGACTATCATCATTTTGTCCATTTTGGGTTCCGTAAAGGTCTTAGACTTGCTGGGTATTGCAGCGATAACAACCAGGAGATAGTGGTGGTGGTGGTGGTGGGGGCTCATGAATTATTGGAGACTAGGGACCCCATATTCAAATGTTAACTTGGACACTAATGAGTTAATGCCTGCACTAACCTGGGTTTGTACTGGTGCTCTGAGTGAGGCCATATTCAGAGGCTCCTGGAGCACTGCCCAAACCTGGCAGCATGACTGCACTAACTATACTGTTGTGCCTATGCAAATGAGGGAGTCTGTCATACATAATGGTGCAGCATTATATTGAGATGGTTTCAGTGGGCTAAACAGCCCAGAGAGCGACACTATTTACTGCCTCCAAAAACTCCATTTTATCGCAGTGCTATGGACATGCCCTCACCCCCAAAGGCAGGCTAGTTGTACTTCAGCCACCTGCACTGGTGTCTACTGGCTCCCCTTCCCCAATCACTCCCGTAGTATACAAAAAGTAAAATCCTGATGGTCAAATGCTTCCCCCTCCCACCAGTCAACCCTGTAATATACATATCAAGTGATCCCTGGTAGAAACATAGAAACATAAAATTTGGCAGCAGATACGGACCACTTTGCCCATCCAGTCTGCCCATTCCTTCCTACCTACACTTTTACCACAGACCATACCTGATCTACAGTTCTCCCCCCCCTTCCTTTCTACTATGATTCCCTTATGCTTATCCCATCCATTCCTGACCCCCACCATCTCCACTGGAAGGGTGTTCCAGGAATCCACTACTCCTTCTGTGAAGAAGTACTTCCATCTCTCCTGAATCTATCCCCTTCTACACCTTCCCCTTCTGGGACCAGACTGCCTTAAAGAGCTCCTGATTTTGTACTCTCCTATCTGCCCACTACGCTCCACTGAAGATGGCTTATTGGTTGTACCATTCTCCCACGTAAAAAGATCAGGAGATACGGCCTTTGAGGTGGCTGCTCAGCTCCTGTGAATTCTCTTCCATCATATATTAAGGCGCCAGCTCAGTGGAGGCTTTCAAAATCTTTTTTAAAATGTATTTATTTGATAAGGTTTTTAATTTGCTCTGATTTAACTTATTTTGTGCTTGTGTTATAGCATCTTACTATTGTTTTATTAAGCGCTCTTAGCCCTTGGATAGGGTACTATATAAATAGAATTTACCTTGCCTTCTGGCTTCATAGCATGCCCCCTTGTTCTAGAGCACATTTTCTTCTGAAAAATACATCTTTCTTATATCTTATTTACCCTCATGAGGTATTTAAAGGTCTCTATCTTATCCTGCCTCCCTCCTCTGTGCCAGGGTGTACATATTGAGGTATTTTAGTCTCTACTCTCAGGGCCTTTGATGCACAACCTATGCCATTTTAGTTGCCCTCCTCTGGACCACCTCCATTCTATGTCCTTCTGGAGATGTGGTCTCCAGAACTTGATAGTACTCTAGGTGGGGTCTTACCAGCGATCTATACAGAGGCAACACCATCTCCCGTTCTTTGTTGGTGATACCCTTCCGTATGCATGCCAGCATCCTAACAGTCCTCTTGACTGCCTTGTTACACTGCCTGGCCACTTTTAGGTCATCCAGTATGATTACTCTCAGGTCTCTTTCCTGCTTGGTGGTCATCAATACCACTCCATCCATTTTGTATTCTGCCCCTGGGTTTCTGTGCCCTAAGTGCATTATATTGCACTTTTTTTGCACTGAAACCCAGCTCCCATGTTCTTGACTACTCCTCTAGTTTTCTCAGGTCTCTGCTCATCCTTTCCACCCCAGTGGATTATTTTTTACTTATTCTTTATGCCCCCTTCCTTTCCCATGGCCACCCCTTCCATCAGGGTCCTCAATGCACCACTCAGGCTGTGCTGGAAGGACCCGAGGATGCCTGCCCCAATTGAGTGCTCTGCTCCAGTAACCATCTAGCCCCGGATAACCCCCCTGGGTGGGGCAGAGGGAACACCCCCAATCCCTCCAGACCTCAGGGAAGTGGACACTCGGAGCTGCTCCTCAGGCTCTCCCCAGTCATCGGCACCAAGGCCTGTCTTCTGGCATGACTCTGAGGGTATTTTCCTGTGTTTCAGGTCCCCACCCCCTGCCGACATCAGTGCTCAGGGAAGGCCAGTGAGACGAGAGTGCCTTCTCTCAGGCCCTCGGTCGATGTCTGCCCCTACCGTATTTTACTACTTCTCCCTGACTGCACTGCCACCTGTGGTCACCCTGGTGATGGTATAGCAGTGAGGGCTTCAGCCCACCTCCCTAGAGAAGGAGAGTGGCCCTGTGGGTGCTCGATCCTTCTCCCCCCAGCCAGCCCTTCAACAACCCAGGCTCGCTGCCGAACCTAGGTCACTGGCGTCGGAAGCGGTGAGTGCTACCATCAGCCTGCAGTAGCCGGCCCCTACTGCAGATTTTGGTGTCATCCACAAAGAGGCAGACCTTCCCTTCCAGCTCTTCTGCAATGTCACTTATAAAGACATTAAAGAAGACCGGATCCAGTATTGATCCCAGAGGTACTCCACTGGTCACCTTCCCTTCCTTGGAGAGAACTCTGTTTGCCACCACCCTCTGTTGCCTATCCCTTAACCCATTTCTTATCTAGTTTACCCCCCTTGGACCCACTTCTAAGCTACCCAGCTTGCTTACTAGTCGCTTATATAGAACGGTGTTGAAAGCCTTACTGAAATCTAGATAGGCTACGTCCACCGCTCCACCCTGATCTAAATCCTTTGTCATAAAATCTATCAGACTTGTTTGACATGACCTCCCCTCTGTGCAACCATGCTGACTCTGGTCTTGTAACCCACTGGATTCAAGATATTCCAAAATTCTTTCCTTCCACAATGAATCCATTAACTTTGCCACCACTGATGTCAGACTGACTGGCCTATAATTGCCAGCCTGCTCCCTGCCCCCTGCTACCACTTTTGTGTAGTGGGACTATATCATAGGCACACCCCAGTGACCCCACCATTTAAGGACAACCTCACTGCCACGCGCACAGATGGAAGTGAATGCCGTCATGGAGGGTGAAGGCAATGGTGTACACCAGGGAGTCATGGCAACATACCAACAGTATCCCCAGCCAAGTCCCACAGTCGAAGTGGAATGGCCGCATGGACACTGTGGCACCTGGATTGGCGATAAGCACTGCGTGGCCCACGTCATCAAATTTCACCAGCCCATAGGTGTTTGCCCTGATGACAGACATCTGGGCACACTACACTACACTGTATGGTGCACACGCACTGAAGGCCCCCTCCCGAAACAATAGCATGCCTGTGACTTGACATCCAGGCAGTGGTCAGTTTAGCAGGGCTGGAGGCACGCGTGCACTCTGCCATAAAGCACAAGTGGCGCGACCTCCAGTCTGCTGTGATGCGTAAGCTGGCAGCCGCCAACCGCTCACAGATAGCCAAGAGTGATGGACCACCTGCAAAGGTATTCAACCTGACCCCCATTAAGAGGGTCATGACAGAGACCATATCAGAGGTGGTCTGTCACAGTGAGGATCAGGGCATGGATAAATTAGCAGATATGCGTGGCACTGTATAGAGGGGAGGTGGCAGGTACAGTGACCACTGTAACTACCATGTCTTGCACCCCACAGACACAGCAACCGGGTCCACAGGATAAGAAGGTAACACCACAATGGAGGAGACATCAAAGGAGCAGGTATCCATGGGAGGCAGGTAACACACACGGCACCACATACTAGAATTGTGGCCCATGGCTGGAGCGCGGCCAGTAGCAACATCCCAACCAGGCACCCACAGGCTGCACGCTGGAACAGGCCACTTAGATGGTGGAGGACAGCGAGGAGTACTCCAACACCACTGGGAGGGTTGTGGACACCACGGAGAGTCCTGCAGAAACTGCCAACCATGGAATCAGGGGTGACCCCACACAGCACACCAGTGCCACCACACCACCACAGGGCATGCCAGAACACACTGGCTGAGAAGTGTCGATGAACACCGCAGTATCTGACCAGTGGCCCTGCAGTGATGCCCAGGCAATGCAACCCACAGGCACAGGGGAGGAGCACCGTAACAATGAGGAGCACATATCACCACAGACTGCTCATGACAATGGGTAGGAGGGACTGTCCAGATGGTTGCCACAGTGCTCCAGGTGGAACACATCCATGGGCATGCCACACACATACGATTATGACCTACGGCAGCTTGAATGGGAACGGCTATATGCACAGCGGGCAAATACAGAGGCCCTATGTGCACTCACTGAGGAGGGGAGGAGCATGCACAGGGGCATAAACAGAACTGGTGACATGCTAGAGAGGCTGGCAGAGCACATGCTGCCTGTATATGCACGCAATCCCATTGGCCACACTGGGTATCCCCACAGGTGGGGAGGGGGACACAGCCACACGGCATGGCTGGCATCCGTAGCACACTGAGGGATGTCAGGCAGGATGCCGCACTGGAGAGAGGAAAACCACCATGGGCCATAGGAGGAGCAAGGGGCCAGATGCCCGTCAGATGCCTAAGCACAAGAGAAGGCACTTGGCTTGTGAGGATGAGACCATGCCACCACAACATGTGGACCATCCATGCACAGTGAACGAGCCCGGATGGGCACACTGCACAAAACATCCTGCACACCTCTGTCCAAACCACACAGGTATACCGCACCACATGACATGAACAGCACATGCCCCCATGCACTGCACATGAACCCCCCCTCATGCATCACACATGAACCCCCCATGCATCACACCTGAACCTACCACATGCACTACACATGAACCACCCCCATGCACTACATATGAACCCATCCCCCCAAGCACCACACATGTAACTCTCCCCCGCACTGCACAGGGCCCCTGTGCCATGAGGGGCAGGGTCCAACAGCACACCACTGGTTACATCACACACAACAACCACACACTCAGGTGGCATACCAGGTACAGGGGCACTCAAGGGGGTAGTCTTCACGGTGCCACCTAGCCCACACAGCTAACAGGTAAAGGTACCCAGTGTGACCACGTACTGAACTGCATGGCCCAACAGCGTGTCTTTCACCACCCCACATGCTGAGCCATCATCATCACAAGGCAGAATGTCATCAGGTACATCGTGTGGCATGAGCATTCAGAGAGACCCACAGGCAGCAGGTGCTCTACAATAGGAGCAGAAGGAGAGACAAATGACAATAAGGTAAGCCCCCCAGTGGGGAGGGTTACACTCTCCTCTGCCTGCGAAGCTTGGCATCCTCGCCAAGCATGTGCCAAGCCTGACACTCAATAAGTGGCATGAAAGCATTTTTAAAACATCAAACATTCAACCTAGACATATGGCTCCCTAGCCGGTATTGCTTATCAAGTGTCCTATTCTAGACAAATACATTCTATCTAGGCAACAACAAACAACAGCAATCAACTGTGAGCATTTTCAGATGTTAAATTCCCCTTATGAACCCTTAAAAATAATAGATTTTACATTAGGATAAATTTCTGGGGCAATCCCACTTTTGGCCACTAGGGAGCATGCACTCCCCACTAACATTTACTGACCAGCAGTAAACAAGCCTACAGCAAGATTTGGTGCCAAAACACTGTTCCATTGCTCTATAAAGGCGGGCACCATTTTAAGGGTCCCAAAGGCTTGGGAGCGGGGGGGGGGGAGCATCCTGCGTGTGACATGGCATACAGGAAATCCCAGTGGTGTCTCCATTTGTGTAACCCTGGCACCATCCATCTAAAGGTCTACATTACCCCTACCTTGGTGGCCACTAACAAGGTTGAGGGGCTGGGGTTCCTTTTTGTTTTTGCTTGCATGCATGTGCAAGAAACACATTGCATCAGCTTTCTTCACAAGGGGGTTGTGGAGGCACATCAGTGTTGTTCTGAATGGCACCAGCCCATTCAGGGGCTGGTCTCTGCCGAGCCAGTAGAGGAGCATGCTCTGGATCACCACAGTTAAACAAGCAGGCCACAACATCAAAGGAATTGAACCGCTGCAATCAGGGAGCTCCCCGTCAGTAAGCAATCAGCTATTCGGTATGCTCCCTGACTGCAGCAGCCAATTACAGAGCTGCAAGCCACCACCCCCCACTTTTGTGTGCCTTCCTGGTGAAATTCTTAAAGAAAATAAAAATAGATGGGGTAGCCCACTCCCCATCGGCATAATCCTCCCCTTTACAAAAACTGTCCTGAGCTGAGGGGGGTGCCCAATCCCCCTTGGCTCTCTCTACCACCCCCACACCTCTATGTGCCAACAAGGATGCCCAATCCCCCTGTTGGCATGCCCCCTTATTCATCATTTTGCTGACAGGGGAGCCCACTCCCTGTCGGCATAATAGTCACGTCCCCAGTGTCTTGTCTGCTGAGGGGGTGCCCAATCCCCCTCGGCTCTTGTCTCCCCCCACCCCTCGCTAGGTACCGGCCGGGGTGTCCAATCCCCCATCGGCTAAAGCACCCCCCCAAACAGTCAGGTGGCACACTGGGAGCCCATCCTAGCATGCCCAAACAAAATGTCCCGGTAAAAAAGAAAACCTTCCCACGATGTTTTTTTTTTCAAATAAATCTGTAAAGTAGAAAACAGTCCCTCGTCGATTCCTCCCCCAACCCACACCCACCCTCTGCATACCCCACCTCCCCACACCCCCCTCACCCCATACTTACCTGTAGAGTCCAGCGCACGATCTTCGGTGGACCAGGAACACGTCTGCACTCTTCAAAGCCGATCGCGAACTGAGGAAATGCCAGTAAGCTGTATAATGGGATAGATAGGGTTTTTTCAACTTTGATGCATATCTCAGGCATTTTTTGGAATTTTGGCACCAGATTTTCAGCATGGGTTTTTTGGGACCTCTCCTCATGAACTCTGCCACTGTCATGGTGTTAATCAGCCACTAAAGGTAATTTCGTGGTCACTGTGCAGAATCATCTTTCGAGACTGAGTAACGAAACGACAGTGCCAGTGTTCATGAGGTGGGCTCTCAAAAAGCCTATATTGCAAATTTGGTGGAAAAAATCCCCAAAATGATTGTTTTACAAGCATGCATTGCACAGTTGCTACGCATGCTCATAACTTCGCAAATTTGCAATATTTTCATGCCACATTTTCAACACTGGCATTTTTCCACACCTCCTTGTGAATAGTACAGCTGTGATTTTTCACGTCTTGCCCAAAATGTGTTTCCGCACTTCCGGCACAGAATAGCGTGGTTGCTGTGGGAAATCAGTGTTTGGGACAGATTACAAAAATGACAGTGACACTGTTCATTAGCAGAAGTCCTAAAATGCCTATGTTGAAAATTTGGTGACAATACCCCATAAAACCAGCTATTCTGGCGTGCATTAGGGGTTTGCATCTGCAGCTCATCGTTCACACATTTATAATATTTTCCTCAGATTTTCAACATTACCATTTTTTATGCACCTCCTTACGAACAGTACAGCTTTCATTTTTCACATCCTGCCCAAAATGTGTTTTTGCAGTTCCGGCGCAGAATAGCATGGTCACCATAAGAAATCAGTGTTGCGGACACATTACAAAAATCACAGTGACCCTGTTCATTAACAGAGGTCCTAAAATGCCTATGTTGAAAATTTGGTGACAAAAGTCCATGAAATGACTGTATTACGAGTGTGTGTTGCGCAGTTTCCATGCATGCTCGTAACTTCACACATTTGCAATATTTTCACTCCAGATTGTCAACATTACCATTTTTTCGCACCTTCTTATGCACAGAAAAGCTGTAATTTTTCACATCCTGGCCGAAATGTGTTTTTTCGTACTTCCGGCGCAGAATAGCGCAGTCACTGTGGGAAATCTGTGTTCGGGACACATTATGAAAATCACCATGACACTGCACACATTAGCAGAGGTCCTAAAATGCCTATGTTGAAAATTTGGTGAGAAAAGTCCATGAAATGACTGTGTTACGAGCATGCTTCAGAATTCTGGAGGTCAGGGTTAAGGGGCAACAGACTTCTAGGAAAACATAAAGTAAACTTACAAGCTCAAATGGGCAGACTGGGTGGGCCGTAGGCCCTTATCTGCTGACACTGTCTATGTATCTCTAGTTTCCACGCATGCTCTCTAACTTCGCACATTTGCAATATTTTCACTCCACATTGTCAGCATTGCCAGTTTTCCGCACGTCCTTATGATAAGTACAGCTGTCATTTTTCACATTTCACCCGATATGTGTTTTCAGACATGTAGCATACGATGGCATGGTCGGTGTGCAAAATCAATGTTTGGAACAGATTATGAAAATAACAGTGACACTGTTCATGAGAAGAGGTCTTAAACTGGCTATGTTGAAAATTTGGTGACAAAAGTCCATAAAATGACTGTGTTATGAGTACATTGTGCAATTTCCATGCACCCTCATACATTCACAAATTTGCAATCTTTTCAGTCCAGATTTTCAACGTTGGCATTTTTCCCCACCTCCTTATGAACAGTACAGCTGTTATTTTTCACAACCTGGCTGAAATGTGTTTTCGCACTTCTGGCACAGAATGGCATGGTCGTTTGGAAAATTAGTGTTTGGGATAGATTAAGAAAATCACAGTGACACTGTTCATGAGCGGAGGTCTCAAAATGTCTGTGTTGAAACTCTGCTGTAAAAAATTCCCAGACAAATTACATTATGGGTGTGCTTTGTGCAGTTTCTATGCACACTCATGACTTCACTAGTTTTTTTTATATTTTCATTCCAGCTTTTTAGCATTGCCATTTTTACACCTCCTCATGAACAGTACAGCTGTCATTTTTCACATCCTGTTCGAAATGTGTTTTCACACCTGTGGCGCCAAATGCTGCAGTTGCTGTGCAAAATCACCTTTCAGCTAACAAACTGATAGTGTCTCTGTTCATGCGGTGAGATCACAAAAAGCCCATGTTGAAAACTTGGAGTAAAAATACCAAGAAACGGCCAGGGTGTTAGGGCTTTCAACCATAATGCCCTACAGCCATCAGGGATATGACTTGGGATTGTCAGCAGTAATGCTCATGCCATCCCACCCCTCCCACTCGCACCCTGCAGCCAATGACAGGCTTCGAGGTGTGCCTTGGACTCTTTGCCCAAGGATCCATCCCATTCTCCTATACTGCACCCATTTCAGAATATTTTCTTATGGAATGAAATGAGAAAAGCTCGAGCACCCAAGGCACACCTCAACACTTGTCAGTGTCTGCAGGGTACGGTGAGGGAAAATGTCGTGACCGTTACGAGCAACGACCCAAACACACCCAGTGCCTGCCCATCTCTGCAGGGTGGGGGTGGGGTTGGCAACAGTTCAGTACTTCACTGCCATTCCTATACTGCATGGGCATGATTCTCATAGGGGCCTGCACCTGGCACAAGCTTGGCAAGCAGCATCTTGCACCAATGCCTGGTCCACCAGGGACCCTGCACCTGATTCAGGTACAGGAGGGGTCTCAGTGGCTAAGTCTCCACGCTAGCACTGACCAGAACCCTGCAGCAAACCCCTGGTGCACTGCACAGGTCCACTGTGGGCCACCAGAAACGAACACAGGACCCCCTGACCCACTAGGTAATGGACATGTGGACTCAATCTGATGGGTTAATGTCCCCCCACCATGTTTGTTGCAATTGGTGCCTGGCCATAGTGGTGGGATGTACTGAGCACTGGGGAGCATTCTGCACTGTTGTACGGAGGGGGTTGGGCACTACCTGCTGGGGCATGAGTGGGCACTGTACCACCATACATTGGTGCTGCAACAGCACCGATGGGGCAGGCATCAGGGATCACGAGAGATGCATCAGGACAGGGGTACCAACATGGTACATAGGTGGCCTCGGGGAGCTGTGAGGGGTGCCATTGGACCACTAGGATGGGGGTCACACATACGAGGCCACACTCTGGGGTGTATGATGGGTGGACCATCACCCATGGTATGCTGCACACAGGCATGTCACCCAGGGGAGAATGTCTAAGTCCCCTTACGTCTGCCCTGACTGGTCTAAGGACACTTAGAATTTCTCCCACCAGGTGATGCCTGTGAATTGCAGGATGCAGCTTGCATCGGCTGCAGTCCCCCTACCACCATTGCAGGTGCAAGCCCTGTTTGGGGCAGGTGGACTGCGGTCGGTGTGCAAAATCAATGTTTTGGACACATTGCAAAGATCACAGTGACACTATTCATGAGCAGAGGTGTTAAAATGGCTACGTTTAAAATTTGGTGACAAAAGTCCACAAAATGACTCTGTTACGAGCATCCATTGTGCAGTTTCCACGCACCCTCGTAAGTTCACGAACTCATGAACAGTACAGCAGTCATTTTTCACACCTGGCTGAAATGTGTTTTCACACTTCTGGTGCAGAATAGCACATTTGCTGTAGGAAATTAGTGTTCGGGATACATTAAGAAAATCACAGTGACACTATTCATGAGCGGAGGTCCCAAAGTGCCTATGTTGAAAATCTGCTGTAAAAAATTCCCAAACCAATTACATTATGGGTGTACATTGTGCAGTTTCTACGCATGCTCATGGCTTCTCCAGTTTTTGTATATTTTCACTCCAGATTATCAACAGTGCCATTTTTTACACCTCCTCATGAACAGTACACCTGTCACTTTTCACATCCTGTTCGAAATGTGTCTTTGCACCTGTGGCGCCAAATGGCACAGTCGCTGTGCAAAATCACCTTTCGCCTAAAGAACTGATAGTGTCACTGTTCATGCAATGAGGTCACAAAAAGCTCATGTGGAAAACTTGGAGTAAAAATACCAAGAAACGCCCAGGGCGTTAGAGTTTTTGACCATAACGCCCTACCCTGTAGAGACTGACAGGCGCCAGGGGTGTGACTTAGGATTGTCGACAGTAATGCTCTTGCCATTCCACCCCCCCCCACCGTGCAGCCAGTGATAGGCATCGAGGTGCGCCTGGGACTCTTTGCTCCCAGAGTTCACCCCATTCTCCTATACTGCACCCATTTCAGCGTATTTCCTTATGGAATGAGGTGAATGTAAAGCCCAAACACCCCAAGGCATACCTTGAGTCGACACTTGTCAGTGTCTGAAGGATAGAATGAGGTGAAATGTCGTGACCATCATGGGTGACAACCCAAAGGCACACCCCAATGCCTGTCCATCTCTGCAGGGTGAGGGTGGAGTTGGCAGTTCAATACTTCAATGCCATTCCTATACTGCATCTGTCTAACTCCTGCACTTCCACTGCTATTGCCAGCAAGCAAACATTTGGCATTGACAAATGCTTGTTTAACTTTAAACTGGTTATTTCCCCAGATAACATTGTTATCCTGGTGCCATCCATCAGAAGGGCTACACTACCCCTGCTTTGGTGGCCACTAACAAGGTTGAGAGGCCTAGAGTTACCACCTTTTAAGAAGCCCAAAGTGGGACATTTCTTACTGAAACATGATTTTTCGCACGACAACATGTAATCTCGACCAATGCAACAGACTTGTTTTCTCTAAATAATCAGAATTAAGACTAAGAGTCATAGTTTTTTAGCTGTTTCTAGTGTTATCATTTTAAGGTATTTTAGTTAAGGTAGTGTGTTGTTGTGCAGCATTTAAAGGAAAGTCATAATTTTATTTTTTTTACTAGAATGTCAAGACAAGTAGTATTTTTCATGTTTTTTTGTAGGACACAGCTGCCCAAATCAGGACTGTCCTGCAAAAATAGGGGTCAGGTGGTAACCCTAGAGGGGCCTGGGTTCCTATTTTAACTTTAAACTGGTTCTTTCCCCAGATAACATAAATGCACAGTGCCTCCACCCAGAGTATACCTTTAAAAGTGGGCTAGAATATAGACCCTGCTCTGTGTCCCATTCTGTAGGACTGCGTTGGGACAGCGCTCCTTCGCCTACGGTGTGCCACTCTGGCTCAGCAAGATCCCAGTAACTGCTTTAAGCTCAGCTCATCTTCGTGCCTTTAAACTGAGCTTATGCAATATCTCAGGAGTAGGAGCAAGTGTGAGTGCAGGCTCTGAGCCAGGTCCCCATGATAATGGCACTTCACTCTCCCGTCCCCGAATCCCAGTAGCTACAACTGCAACCCTCTCGCTGCTTACTATTTCCCTTCCCCTCTCACTACTAATCCCCCCTGCCCAATCCAGTTTGTGGTCTTTCTGAACTGCTAATATCCCCATTAATTCCACCTAGGCTGGAATAACTGAGCCCACCCACCTTATACCCTTCACCGTTCCCTATCCAGCCCTTTGCCCCATAAACCCCTATCTGTGGTCACCTCTACTTTCACCCCTTCCCTTAACTAATTCCATCTCCTACCCTCTACACCCTATCCCATTTATGAACTTCCCTTCTGCAACCCTGACCCCGCTATATTAGCTTAGTATACATCTCTTCTATCCCCACTACTCTGACAAGGCCGCAGAACTGCTTTCCTTTGACACAAATTTGACAAGGCCCCAGTGCTGCTCTATATCAGAACTAGATAGTAGTCTACTTAGCTACAAGAGTCACTATTATTTTGTAGTTATGCATAACTACGTATAATTTTCCTGTCTTCATTCCACTATTACTGTATTAATTGTTTGTCTGTACTGTCTTCCCTGTATCCATGATGTGGAACCTTTGTAAAAGAGTCTTGTACTCAAAGGTTGTTTCTGAATAGTGAAATAAATAAATAATACCTGGTACAACCCTCTGGGATGCTGTACCCATCCACATCACCATAGTGCCACCCCCAAACATCACCCAATACTCAAAACCCTGCATTTCAGATATTTTGAATTATTGATTTGTGCTAATAATATGCTCATGACAACAGATGTATGCAAAAGCAGTAACAACAATTTATTTACAAGGGCTAATGGTTAGGAACAGGGAATTGGAAGCAGAGGTTATGTTATTTACAACAGATTTGGCACTGGATTGATTTGGTTTAGATAATCATTTTGCATTTAGATTCAAACAGTAATTGCAATGGTCACCCACTAACCTCTGAGGTTTTCAGCTACTTTTTATATCTATCTGACTAGCTGCATAGAGTGGCAGAATATGTATTAGAAGGCCCCCACAAAATACCAGTTCCCAAATTGCCTTAGGACCCCACAATCCCAAAACCTTCATCTGGGTACCCAGTACTACGAGTTTTAAATGTTGCAGGCCTGTTATATGGTACAGCTGTGTTGACTGGCTAAGTTGGGGCACTTAAAGAAAATAAACAGATTAACTTTACTGTTAATTATGAGACTCATTTCTGACTGTAGATTACAGAACTTTAAGATGGTTAAGTTAAAAAGACTGCTCTAGATGCGGAACTTGGCTTGGCAACAACATTAAACTACAAAGAACCTCTGTGCGCAAACACTGAGGCAAGGGTTACCCCAAAGGGCATTTGGCTGGGAAGCCAAGTTTCAAGAAAATACAAAATCACACATGCCCACACAATGCAAAGCATCATGGGCTGCATATGCAAATCACCACAGAATGTTATGCTGGTTCAACTTTAAGCAGAATTGCATGGTGCCGAAAGGCCTCTCACACAGTTTGCAAAGGGTGCTAACAGATGACATAGACACGTGTTTCGTCCTACCAGGACTCATCAGTATGTCTCGTCTGTTTGACACCCCAGTGGAATGAACCAGCTACCCTAAGACAGTCTGTCTGGGTTATATTGTGGTGAACCCATTAAAAAAAAAAACTATTTAAAAGACAAAGAACCTCTGTGAACATTAAACTATCTACAAGTCAATCCGGATGAAACCGGGCTGGACCCTGTGTACTCACAGTTAGATAGTCATCATAGGCAAGTCACGATCAGGCTGTACAAAGCAGATCTGGGTGACTGTAGTAGGCAGGCTCTGACTCTGGAGGCAGTGATGCTGGGCAAAGGCTTACAGCAGGTAACCCCCTTTCTGACTGCAGGATCTTGTAGCATTTGCTGGTGAAAAGGGTCTCCAGCTTCTTCAGCAGTGCCCCTCTCTGGGCTGAAATCACCTTCTGGATGGGACCAGGCTGGGACTGGGGCCAGCATGTTTCAGACCACCACGTCTAGGCAATGTCCCTTAGGGGACGCGCATATGGCAGTGCCCTAGGCGGCATACTACCAGGCTGTCTCCCAGGCTGATATGAGATTGTTACACTGCATTCAGCACATTTATCAGTAGTACATTTATACATCAGCTCACAGTAGTCACAATTAATTCAACCATGTGCCAGCATGGCCACCATGGTCCTCTCAAGTCTTCAAGGGGGCTTCTTCCCTAAGGCTAGGGTGACTCAGACTCTCACAGTCCATGCAATGTAACTTGAATCTTTAACATCATCAGACAGAGCTTGAAAGCCTTGAGCTCTCCACCATTTGATAACTTTACTTGCCAATGCAACTGGTCACATACAGCTTCTCTTAAGCGTAAGACACAAACATCACGGTCCCTTGTGGCTTTGCTGGCATTAGCAGCTCAAACTTTGACATTTAGACATATTCTGGCATCCCAGGTACTGTTAGGAAAAACTCCGCTTGGTTAGGGAATGCCCCTTACAGTCCTGTAGCACTTTACTTGGTCACATTTAGCATTTCACAGACTGGACCATCCACGGTCACTTAATCGGTAGGCATCCACCCTATCCAGGTGCTGTCAGTCGCAGGGCGCAGACAGACAGTCTCAACTTAAACTTGAATGGGCTTCTCTGCCCCACAGTAGAACTCTCTTTAGCTTGCATTTTAAGTAGAAGTTTACTCACTCGGTATGAATTCAGAAGCTTTTCTTTTCTGGAAGTTTCAGGCTTTCATCAGCACTCTCACTGCTGAGGCAGAAGCATTTCTTGCAACTCTCTCACAACTACAGGCAGATGCTGGCTTCTTGTTCACATTTTCCTAATGTGACAAGGAACTGCAAGCCCTAGAGGACAGTTTCTGGCAACCCCCAGGCCAACGACTTCTGTTGCTGGCAACCACTCTTTCTCTGTCTGGCAGAGGCAGAAGCCCCCTCTCCTGTGGAGCGGCTTACACGGAACTGAACTAAGCCCATTTTGTCTAGCATGGGGGTCTGAGCCCCCATCCCTGTTGGGGGGGTTCCAGCTCAAACTCTGAACTCAGCCTGAAAAACTCTATGTTATGGAGTCCTTCTGGGGCTCCTGAGTGGCTGAATCCTCTGAGCAGTCCCAAAGCGATTGGCTGAAAGCACTTGTCAGTCCATAAAATGTATATTCATTAGCCTTACTTGATGTCCAGTAGGTTCTCGGTTTTGGCTTATGAATTAGGTCCCTGCTTTTCCCCCACAAGCACCTGGCGAAGTCCCAAGAGTCTCTGACACTGTCCCAACAATCCTTGCACTAAAATCCTGGCTTTCCGATTGGCTGCATTGCTACAGAAATGGCTGCTAGTGTACACAGTCCCCAAGGCACTTGTTGTAGTCCCAGCTTTAAAGTTCTGGTTCAGCCAGGTAATATACTTTATTTTATTTGGAGCCTCATAGTTCAGTAGCCATTAACGTGCTCTCTTAAATGTTGCCTTTTTCAAGCATTTATGAGCAGTCTCTAACCTGTTGATACTGCCAAAATATAGTGCCCCTAGGCAGCAGACAGGCAGGTTATCTAAGTCCCAATGCTCACAGTCTGGAGCAGCCATAAATAATTTCTATTTTAATTATTTTCCCTTTGTTTAATAACCTGGGCATCCTCACACATGCGCGAGCTCACCAGGCTGCCCAAAATGCTGGCGGCTTGTGATCCTGCTCCTTGAGCCCAAGATGGGCTGGAAAAGGCGCAGGGGCAATCTGGACAACCTGGGGCACATGAATGGGATCTGGGCTAGTGGCGATGAGATTGGGGAGCATTTGGGGAGACCCGTAGGTGGCATGAGACAGAGCTGGAAGTGCTCCACAATAGGAGCATAATGTGAGACAAGTGGCAATAAGGTAAGCCCCTATTCTGGAGGGGGGGGTGTTACATATCAATCATTCACTTTTTTGACTGCATGTCCAGGTTACAGAGAAATCACAGGCTTTTGTTTGCAAAAATCAGTCAGTCTGGGAGGTGTAAAGTATGCCCATTAAGACCATTAGCAGTATCAACTCTGAATTTTAAGTATGGTCTTGTATAGCTGTGATAAGAAGCAGTTTTTATACTTGTATATGCTCTCCTGTGTTCTGTTTTGTTTCTCCTATGTTCTGATGTGTTTTAGACCCATTTTAAGTTTATTGTCAGATTTTTATTGTCTTTATCACTGCATTAATCTCCTCCCTTCTGAGTCCTCAGCACCTACTGCTTTCATTTTTCATAGTGCATGAACGTTCCATGATACAGAAACATAGAATTTGATGGCAGATAAGGACCGCTTGGCCCACCTAGTCTGCCCATTTCCCTACCTAATGGATAAGCTGCAGATCCTAGTAAACCAACAGCTGACTTCCTCCTACCCCCACTAGAATTGCCTTATGTTTGTCCCATGCATTCTTGAATTTCCCCACTGTTTTTAACTCCACGACCTCCGCAGGAAGGCCGTTCCATGCATCCACAACCCTCTCCATGAAGAAATACTTCCTCACATTATCTCTGAGCCATCCCCCCTCTATCTTCAAATTGTGCCCCCTTGTTCTTACCCATCTCTTTTTCTGAAGGATGCTACTCTCTTGGACTTTGTTGATTCCCTTGAGGTACTTGAAAGTTTCTATCATGTCCCCCCTCTCCCTTCTTTCCTCGAGGGTATACATATTAAACTCCTTTAGTCTCTCTCTTCGTATGTCTTCTGGTGCAGACCCTGCACCATTTTGGTTGCCCTCCTCTAGACAGCCTCCACCCTATCTATGTCTTTGTGGAGATGGGGTCTCCAGAACTTCACACAGTACTCCAGATGGGGTCTCGCCAACTGTCTGTACAAAGGGATAACAACTTCCTGTTTTCTACTAGTGATGCCTCTCCCTATACATCCCAGTATCCCCCAGCCCTCCTTGCTGCCTTCTCACATTGCTTGCCATCTTTAGGTCATCTGCTATAACTACCCCAGGTCCCTTTCCATTTTTGTTGTTGTCAGTATCTCACCCCCCATAGTGTACTCTTCCCCTTGGTTTTGTTTCCCAAGTGCATTACTTTGCACTTCTTTGCGCTGAATCCTGAATCCAATATAAGTGACACCATTACAGGCCATTCAGATGAATAGCTAGAAATGGAGTGTCTGAACTTGTAGAATGTCTTAGAAACATAAAAAACAGCAGTAGCTGCTGAGTTAAAGGGAACAAAATCCAGAACTAAGGGTAGCACAAACATTGATAAATAATTTATCAAACAGTGGTCACAGCTGAACAGAATACATGGTTGACATGGAAAGGAAAATGGTTAGGTGCTTAACAGAAGTTAGAGCAATGAGCTGTGAATAACCTTTGTACATTCAGCAGACCTGGATTTGATTCCCACAGCATCCACTTGTACACTGTGTGACCTTGAGCAAGATACTTAACCTCCCTGTGCTCCTGGGTCACCCCTATAAATTTGCCTTGTGCCAATAGGTCTGATCTGGTTAACAAAGAATAAAAATAAATAAAAAATAACAGTATAAAATTATTTCCAATCATTTTTAAAGCCTTCTCTGACATTACAAATTGCTTTGGAGGAGCAAAATACCAAAAAGTATGTCTTTGTTGTGTTTGTAAGTACCACTGTGGGGGTATCTGTGTTGAAAGCCTGACCTGAAACTAAGCCTCTTTTTGTATGCCTCTTTATCACCTCTCTCCACTAGGTACCACCAAATATTCTCTCAGCCCTCGATAATCTCATACCTTTAAAACTTTAAACTAGCTCATCCTGACCCCCTTTCCCTGCCTCCTCCTCAGGCTCAAGCAGTTACCCTCCCCTACTTGTTCTTTTTTTCCTAAAATAATTAAAAATCATGGAGCCTTTATTAAAAACAACGGATGGTCGCCTAGCAATTTTATGCACTAAATGTAATATGTACCTATTAGATAATAACATTACATCTGCTAACGACTTTATATGTCCCAAGTGTATTAAGAACCAAGAACTTGAAGAGGAGATTACTCTATTTGACAACAGGTTAAGGGCCCTGAAACTTAGCCAGACTGAAACCAGAAAAAGACTTCAGATACAAGATACACCAAACACTGATTGTCAGGGAACAGCTTAGACTACTATAACTAAAGATGTATCAGGTACATCCCTACGTAAAAGACGTAGGCAGGAAATAGACATAGTAGAACACGAAGAAGAATGGTATACTGCACAATACCTTAAACTGGCTAAAAAAGGAAGAATTTCTCAATGTTTTACTCTGCCTACTTGCAACAGCTTTGATCCACTCATAAACTTAATTGAAGATACCAGCAATAGTTCAGCCAACAATACACTTGTAATAGCCCCCATTGAGAATAATTGTGGATCCTTAGCTAAGAACCTATGTACTGATAATCCTCTGGGAACTACTTGTGGGACCACTAATACTAATAACAATCTGATGGAAGTACACATTTTACCATCTCCTAGTGAAGTCATAGAGTGTGTTGAGATGGAAACACCTAATTTAAATGAAAACCTTGCCTCAGTTCACCCTCAAGAAATCTTTGTACTGGGAGATTCTAAGATTTCTAAACTTGATAGACAAATTTGTGAGGTAAATTAAGCCACATGTACTGTGTCTTGTTTCCATGGAGCTACACTCCAGGACATTACTAAAATGACCACAAAAATTCTTCAAAATAGTAAAGATCCTTTGGTAATAATTCATGCAGGAATAAACGATATACACAAACAAAGTCTACAAGAGGTCAAAGATGCCTTTGTAGGACTTACTAATATCTTAACTGAAAAAGGGGCACACATAGTATGTTCTGAACTACTTCCGGCACCTAGGGCTGATAGTTACATGGAAGCAAAGATCAAAAAATTAACAACTGGTTAAGGGCATGGTGTTTAAAACAAAGCTTAAAATGCTTAATTCACTGGGAACAGTTCAATAATAATTGGCAATTCTATTTAAGAGATGGCCTGCACTTGAATAAAAAGGATCTACACTACTAGAAAACTCGATTAATGAAGAGATTACATCCTTTTTAAACTTATAAAGGGGGGAAGGAAGGCGTGTTCAATTGATTCTGAGATAACACTTCTAACCAGTTCAGGAAAAACGAACAGAACACTCTCCTATAAAAAAAGTAAAAATATAAAATGAAATCTTAATATACAACATTACAAACTAAACATCCTATTATTAAATGCAAGAAGCCTAAACAATAAGATTGATGAACTCAGTCTAACTTTAATAACTAGGAAAGTTGACATATGTGGGGTAACTGAGACTTGGTTTACTCAAGAATTTTGGGGGCAAAATATCCCTGATTACACTTTATTCGCTAAACATCGTGGGCATACTGGGGGGGGGGGGGGTTGCAGTCTATATTAGAGAAGGAATAAATTGTTATGAAACATACAATGACATCCCAAACCCTGATTGTATAGAATGTGTGTGGGTTAAATTATTATTAGAACAAGAACCCATTACCCTGGGTATTTGTTATCACCCACCCTCTCTAGATAAGGAATGTAATGATTTATTTCTGGACTATATTCAGAAAATCAGTCCTCTTGATAATATTATATTAATGGGTGACTTTAATTATCCAGGAATCAACTGGGACACACTTATGAGCTCTAGTCAACAGGAAGCTAAATTTCTTGACTTAGTTATTTCCATGGGCCTGGAACAACTTGCACTTAATCCAACTAGAAAAGCTAACATTTTGGATCTAATACTCACTAACATTTATGAACAGACAGAATCCCCAACAATTGTTGCCTCTCTAGGAGATAGCAATCATTGCATGGTATTATGGGCAATTAATTATTATGCAATGAATGTTAAAGGTATTACCAAAATGAGAAACTATTCTAAAGCTAATTACAAGGAAATAAAAACATATCTAATGGAATGGAATTGGGAAAAGGAACTGAAAGAGTTACAAGTAAAACAAATATGGTACGTCATGTAAGGAAAATTGAGTTACTGTGTCAACAAATGGGTACCTGTATGCAGAAAATATTTCAATCATAAAAGACTTCCTATATGGTTTTCATCCAAAATTAAGAAACTTATAAGATCAAAAAAAGAGCCTTTAACAAATACAAAAAGCACAAAACTGTAATTAACTGGAACAGGTTCAAAATAAAAACAAATAAAACTAAATAAGCAATTAGAAAAGCAAAAAAAGAAATGGAGCTCAGACTAGCTACTACCAATAAAGATAATAAAAAGCAGTTCTTTAACTATATTGGCTCTATGAGAAAGAACTCTTCGAAAGTGGGTCCACTATTAATAAATAATAAATTAATATCTGATGAACTGAGCATAGCTAACGAATTCAATAGATACTTTACTAGTATTTATAAAGCTAATGAAATTATTGATTCTAAAATCCCCAAAATTCAAGATAGTCTGAAGGTAATTACAATTCCAGAAGTATATTCTGCTATAAACTCCTTTAAGTCTTCTTTATCTGCAAGTACTGATGGTTTTCCTTCCCAGTTTTCAAAAGAAATTTCTTATGAAGTAGCTGGTCCCCTAACACTACTATTCAATAAATCACTCTACACTGGTATAGTAATAGATGACTGGAAAGAAGCCTGGGTCAAACCTATTCACAAGGGAGGAACAAAACAGAGGGTGGAACAATATAGACCGATTAATTTAACGTTCTGCATAGGAAAAATTTTGGAAAAACTTATAATGTATAGAATTAACATGCACATCACAAGGAATGGCCTAGAGGACATTACACAGTACAGTTTTGTTGCTGGTAGATCTTGTCAGAGCAACCTGATTAATTTCTCTGAACCTATTAGTGCCGCCCTGGATGCAGGGTTCCCTGTGGATGTTGTTTTTCCCGATTATGAAAAGGTGTTTGACTCAGTTTCTCATAAGATCCTAATAGAAAGCTTGGTCAATATTGGTTTGCATAAAAATATTGTCAGTTGGATCTCTGTATGGTTAACCGATAGACGACAACAGGTAAATATTAGGGTTATACTTCAACCTGGAGCAAGGTGACTAGTGGTGTGCCTCAGGGGTGGGTCCTTGGCCTACTTTGTTCAATATTCTTATCTCAGGTATGAAAACCAAGAACGGGGTTTGGCTCAATAAATACGCTGATGACACTAAGTTGGGGTGTATTGTTAATGACTGTACATCTGTTTCTATGTTACAAGAAAACCTAAATGATTTATTCAATTGGGTTGTGAAACATAAACTTAATTTTAATATTGCCAAATGTAAAGTTATGCATTTTGGATTTAACAACAGATGTGCAAACTATTATCTGAACAACCTTTTACTGAACAAAGTAACTTCTGAAAAAGACCTGGGCATTTTAATCACTAATAATTTAAAATTTTCCTAACACATTCAAAAAACTTCCCAAAATTGTCGTAGATTAATAACTTGCCTATTAAAAAATATTAAATCTAGAGAACCGGAAGTCTTACTTCCTATTTATTGCAGTGTAGTAAGATCAAATCTAGACTTTTGCACCTCTTTTTCAGCTCCAACCTTGGTAAAGGATAAGATACTAGCTGAAAAAATAAAGAGAAGATTTACCAGACAAGTAAATAATTGTAAAACTTTATCATATAACAGTAGATTACAAAAATTGGAACTTTATTCCTTGGAATATCGTTCTTTAAGAGGGGACTTATGCCTAATCTATAAAGCTTCCAGGGATAATTCTCTGGCTGAAACAATATGCTTAGAATGGTATAAGAAAAGAAGTAACACCAGATCCCATATACTACAATTAAAATCAGTCACAAATAGGTCTACTAGTCGATATCAATTTTTTACCCAGAGAACAGTCCAGACTTGGAATTCACTGCCTCTTGAAGTAGTATACAGTAGTTCCTTTCAGTTATTCAAAAAAAATCTTGACATTTTTATGGGTAATAAAAAATATGAATTCCATCCAGGTTAGTGATGGCGAGTTCATTATGGGCTAGTCCCTCAAACTCGTATATACCTATGAACCTATGAACCTATGTACCCTCTCCACCACCACACTCAGAATGGTCCCACACTTTACCTGCCTGCTGCTCCTTTTTCTTGCATCACCTGCCTCCCCACACCCTCATCATAAGTACTGCTCCCAATGGTTGATCCTTCTTTGTCTCCCACCCCAAACTCCCCCCTTCCATACGCTTACCTGTTCATCATATCACAGCCAACCATACCATCCATCTGGGCCTTCTCCCTGTCATCCTATCAAAATATCTATCTTCCTTCTGTCTCATCAGCACCCCCTCAGAGCCCCCTATCCTCCCTATTGTGTTAATCAAAGAAGCACCTCCTCTACTCTTTTCTTCTCCTGTTGATCTATGGTGATGTCGAACATAACCATGGCAACCCCCAACAAAGGCTATTCAAATTTTCCATATAAATGCCCAAAGTCTACTACCCAAAATGCATGCCCTAAAAGTCTGGCTCACCCAACACCCACTAGATGTTCTTTGTGTCTCAGAGTCTTGGCTTTCCTTTCACACCCCCAGAATCTCAATTAGCCCTCCAAAATGTCACTCTTTACCACCAGGACTGTGGTAAGCAGGGTGGCAGTGTTGCCATATATGTCCGTAGCTTGCTTCCCAGCTCCATCTCATTCCAAAGCGCAGTTCCCAAATCCCAAGAAACCCTCCTTCTAACCCCAGTATTGCTCTGTATATTCATAACTTTATGCAGTAGCCTTCTAGGTAGAACTGCTCGGAGAGATGGAACATATGCAAATGATGGAATCTTTTGCATGAGCTACTTTTTCAAATGCTGCATTCTATTAACTGCCTTTGCTCTAAACCCTCAGATTTTTCTGTCCGCCTGTCAAGACTAGACGCTCAGAGATCCTCTCCTCATCATCTTGTTCTGACATGAGAAAACTTATAAAATTTATATAAGTATTCTTTACATTTCATTTGCTGCCTTCTTACTTTTCTAATTTTAAGTAAACCCATAATTTTAGTGTTTAAATTGTAAGTTTATCGTTTTTTTCTGGTTCGGTATAACTGGAGGGAAACCGAAGTGTATTTTACATTTATCAGAGTTTTCTGACTGAAAAACTCCATTCATTATGTTTAATTTTATTTTATTTAGCTTGTCTTAAGAACCGCTAATACTGGGTTTTTAACCGATAGCCTCGGTTCATTTTACTTGGGTTTCTGGTCCCGATCGGTTCCTCATCAGTTCGGGAACTGACTGTGAATGTTAAATAAAGTTTAAAATAAATACATTTCTTTTAGCGGTTACAACTTTTATCAGTTTTATATGGAAAATGTCAGAAAAACCAAGAAAGAAGACTGGTGATCCCGGTTTTGAATCATGTGTTGAGAGTGGTGATATTTGTTAAGGCAAACAGTCTTTAGTTGCCTCTCTGGGCATGTACATTTCCAAGCAGAGTGAAATCTGCATTACATGTCCCGAGAAAACTATTTAAACATGCCTAGATAAGGCTAAAGAAAAACAAAGTTATCACCACCTAAGGGTCCCTCTAACTCTGACCAACAGACACTCTAAAATTCCTCTATGGAGGCACCCACAGTGGAGATCAAGGAGGATGCTGGGAACCTCCACAAAGGAGACCCACAGGAGGGTGGCAGGGGACCCCACAGGGGAAGGAAACAACTCCTGGTGGGGGACTCCATTGTTAGGAAGGTAGAACTGGAGGAGGAAGGGGAGAGGGAGGTAAGGTGCCTGCCTGGTGCCATGGCTTGGAGGGATAGTGAGCGAATCCTCAGGATTGCTGGAGCAGCTGCACAGGGGAGGGAGCTGGATGTCATTGTCCATCTAGGGACAAATGACCTGGCTAAGAAAGGGATTAGAGAAGTGCAGGAAGAATTTGTGGAATTGGGGAGGGGCCTTAGACAAGTAGCACGTATGGTAACCTTCTCGGTGGTGCTGCCCATCTATGGTGTAGGAGAGGCTAGGGTGTTCCGCACCATGGTATTCAATCAGTGGTTGAAAAACTGGTGCGGAGCTCAGGGATTTGGCTTCTTTGGGGACTGGGGGTCCACCTGGAGTGATGCAAGCCTATACTGGCATGATGGTCTGCATCTGTCCAGGAGGGGAACCAGGATCCTAGGTGAGGTTTAAATGCTTCATTGGCAAGCATTTAAACTAGCCAAGGGGGGAGGCACTAGAAAGGAGCAGGGAAATCTGAGCCCCCCCAAAAAACATCACGGTAGTAAGTGCGGTAAACACCAACATAGAGGTGTCGATAGGGAGAAGGGCAGGGGTAAATGGGGAAAGTGACAAAGGCAAGAAGAACAGGGATAGGGCAAAAAGGAGTAAGGCCATCAGGAAATGGAGGGTAATGAGTACCAATGCCCGTAGTCTGGGCAACAAGCTCCCTGAGCTGGTGGCCTTGATGGAAGAGGGATGCCTGGATATCGTAGCAGTCACAGAAACATGGTACACAGAGAACCATGACTGGAATGTTAATATACCAGGGTACATAACCTACAGGACAGACAGGCAGGGGAGAAGAGGGGGAGGAGTAGCTCTCTGTGTAAAGGAAGGGATAAAAGCAACTGAACAAAAGAGTAAACAGGGAGGAGAGGAGGCACTGTGGGTCACCTTGGAGACTGGAAGGGCACCACAATCCACACAGGAGTTGTGTACAGACCCCCATGTCAGGGGGAGGGAGTAGACAAGGATATGATAGAAGGCATTCTTAGGATGGCAGAGAAAGGGGAGATACTGTTGATGGGAGACATGAATATGCCAGATGTTAACTGGAGCACATTTGCTGCAGCCACATCCAAGAGCAGGGCCATTCTCGATGCTCTACAGGTGGCAGGACTCAGACAGCTAGTTTTGGAACCCACTCATGAGGGAGCAATCTTAGACCTCATACTCTCAAATGGGGGCAGTGTGAGGATCTCAGATCTAGAAGTGGGTTGCCATCTGGGAACAACTGACCATCAAACAATGTGGTTCACGTTAAACTCGGCTACAGAGTCAAGCCATACAAAAGTGAGGGTACTGGACTTCAGGAGGGCTGACTTTTGCAAGATGGGAGAGTGCCTCAGAAAAGCACTAACAAACAGGCTAGAAGGAGGGGTGGAGCAACAATGGGGAATCATCAAAACTGCCATCACAGATGCAACAAGCCTTTGTATGAAGCAAATAAACAAATCAAAATGAAAGAAAAAGCCACTATGGTTCTCAAAAGAGGTGGCTAGGAAAGTCAGGGAGAAAAAGATAGCATTCCAGAAGTATAAGGAAACACAGAAGGAGCAGGACAGAGAGCTGTATCAGTTAAGGCAGAAGGAAGCAGGGAGGGAAGTCAGAATAGCAAAGGCCCAAACTGAGGAAAAGATAGCCAACTCGGTTAAGAAAGGGGATAAAACCTTTTATAGGCACATCAGTGAGCGTAGAAAGACAAAGGGAGGGCTAGTGAGGCTGAATAGAATAAACGGTGGGTGGACAGATGGGGACAGTGAAAAAGCAGGGATACTGAATGAATATTTCTGCTCAGTATTCACAAAAGAGGAGGGGGAAGTGCCTAATCCAATTAACAGAAGCATTCTTGATGGGGGGGTCGATCCCAGTCCTTTCACAGAAGAAAGGGTTCTACAAGAACTCCTAAAACTGAAGGTGGACAAAGCAATGGGTCCTGATGGAATTCACCCCAGAATGCTAAAAACATTAAGGGGGGAACTAATGAAACCACTGGCTACTCCTTTTAATAAATCATGGGAGGATGGTGTGGTACCCAAGGACTGGAGGAAGGCGGATGTGATTCCTCTTCCCAAAAGTGGGACCAAGACAGAGGCAGGAAACTACAGATCTGTCAGTTTGACCTCTGTGGTAGGGAAAGTGATGGAGTCACTTCTGAAGGAAAGAATTGTTGAGTACCTAGAGGCCAGTGGGGCACAGGACCCAAGGCAGCATGGGTTCATAGCGGGAAGGTCATGTCAGACAAATCTAATAGATTTCTTTGACTGGGTGACCAAAGTAGTAAACCAGGGAGGGGCTGTGGACATGGCCTACCTAGACTTTAGCAAGGCATTTGACACAGTCATACACAAAAGATTAGTAGTCAATTTGACCAGCCTGGGAATGGGTCCCAGGGTGGTAGCCTGGGTAAAACATTGGCTGGACAACAGGACACAGAAGGTAATTGTAAATGGAGCCCACTCTGAAGAAAGAGGGGTTACTAGTGGGGTACCACAGGGTTCAGTTCTTGGTCCAGTCCTTTTTAATGTCTTTATAAGTGACATTGCAGAGGGACTGGAAGGAAAAGTATGCCTCTTTGCAGATGACACAAAGATCTGCAACATGGTTGATACACGAGGAGGTGTGGAAAGGATGAGAAGGGACTTGGCAAGGTTGGAGGAATGGTCAGAAGTAAGGCAGCTAGGATTCAATGCAAAGAAGTGCAAAATAATGCACCTGAGAAACAAGAACCCAGGGGAAGAATACACAATGGGGGGAAGTAGTAACAATAACAAAAAAGGAAAGGGACATGGGGTAATCATATCAGATGACCTTAAGGTTAGCAAGCAATGTGAGAAGGCAGCAGGTAGGGCTGGGGGTATACTGGGATGCATAGGGAGAGGCATCACCAGCTGAAAACAGGAAGTTGTTATCCCTCTGTACAGACAGTTGGTGAGACCCCATCTGGAGTACTGTGTCCAGTTCTGGAGACCCCATCTCTGCAAGGACATAGACAGGATAGCGGCAGCCCAGAGGAGGGCAACTAAAATGGTGCAGGGTCTGCAAGAGAAGCCATATGAGGAGAGACTTAAGGAGCTTAATATGTATACCCTTGAGGAAAGAAGGGAGAGGGGAGACATGATAGAAACTTTTAAGTACCTCAGTGGAATCAACAAAGTCCAAGATGGTAGCATCTTTCAGAAAAAGTGACGTGCAAAAACAAGGGGACACAATTTAAAGATAGAGGGGGGGCGGTTCAGGGGCAATGTGAGGAAGTATTTTTTCACAGAGAGGGTAGTGGATGCATGGAACAGCCTTACTGAGGAGGTTGTGGGTTCTAAAACTGTGGGAGAATTCAAGAATGCATGGGACAGACATAAGGTGATTCTTGTGAGGGGTAGGAAGAAATAGGCTGTTGGTTAACTAGGATATGTGGCCTATCCTGTAGGTAGGGAAATGTGCAGACTAGATGGGCCAAGCGATCCTTAACTGCCGTCAAAGTCTATGTTTCTATGTTTCTATGCGGCTGAAACCACAACAATTATTGTAATTGCTGCCCCTGAGACGGGTATACAAAGCAGTTCTAGAGAGGCTTGCTGAATTGGCTGACTATCTGGTTCCCTCTAAGAAATAAAATAAACTAAGCACACTGAACCCCCTGCTAGACAGCGTATGGGGACTTCTGTGCCTGGTAGACTTATTGAACTGGCTGACTCCCTGGTTCTCTCAAATAAATCAAACACAGAACCTCCTGCTGGACAGCATTTGGGGACTTCTGTGTCTGCTATAAAGTCTAACAGCTCCTGCAGAAATTGTAAAGCTTTCTAGGAGAAAGTGTGGAAAAAATTCCTTGAATGGTTTAAAAAAAAAAACTTTTAGACTTGCAAGGGCTGTCTGTTTCTCAACAGCAGACCACTGCAAAGCAGTCTTTCTCCTCTGATAAGTCTTCCTATTATTAAGAGGAAGAATATATGTTTATGATTAACTAGAAGAAAGGGGAACCTATTAAACTGAGGTTTTCCCTGAACAGGAGTTGGGCTATTCCCACAGAGCATTTGAGGATTATTCCTCACTTTTCATGTTGTGAGAAATGATTAGGCTGACACCCACTAAAAAGCTTCTCCTTCCTGTGAATACATTCTTCAGGAAAGATACTTTAAAGATTTCTACAAATTCAAAGCTCTGTCTTCCCCCTCTTGAAAAGAGGCTGGATAAGAAATATCAGCTGGATAGGGAGGTAGCTGAATTTTTATTCTCCCACCCCATTCACCAAGGAGTAGTACAAGTGACAGCCTGTAACAAGGCAAAGATACCCTGGCATTCCTCCTAACAAGGATTTCAGGACAATTGACAGCACGGCTTTCAAGCCTTTGATACTCAATACCAAAAGTCACTATGTCAGTCTATCCTTGCTATGGCAGTCAAGGCTCAGACTTCCCTGTCAGATGATCTAGCTCAGTTAAGTTGGGTTTGGGAGCAGTTAAATACCAGTCATATGACTGCTGCTTTTTCGGCACTGCTGCCGGATAAATGGCAGATGCAGTAACTCAAAGGGGGTTTGCCTGGCTGAGAGTCACAAACCTCATTTAGGATTCCCATACCAAGGCTATGTATTTTCCAGTTGAGGGTCTTCCCCTCTTAGAAGAAAGATAAAGGCTTGCATGACAAAGGTGGATGCATACAAAAATTGCCTATAGTTGCAGTTCTGCAAAAGAAAGCTTCCCCTCCACTAAAACATATGGAAGGGGAGGCGGAGACAGATCATTTCACATTAAGTATTTCTTTTTATCAGGCTAGAGCTATGCCTCAGTATCAGCAGTACCCACACCAGGGGTACTTCAGCCACCACAGTGAGTTAGGGATTGGCTCAGAGTTCAAATCCCTGCCAACAGTAAAAAAAAAAAAAAAAAAAAAAAAAAAAGATTCAAAACATGTTACTGTCACAAAGTGGAGCCTGTCCTAGTACAGCAAAAGGTACCACAAAGAGAATGGGGTGTGCTGGCCTGGCTTCGACTTCACGGTACTAAACAGGCATTTTTTAACAAGGCCAAAGTTCAAAATGATAACTTTGTCACTGATTCTGCCAACACTCCAGACAAGGGAAGGGTTGGCATCACTGGGCTTAAAGGGTGCTTATTTCCTCACCTTCATAAGGGAATTTTACAGAAGGTACGTTAGGTGCATACTTCCATCAGGTCACTCTCTAGTTGGCAGGGTTTCTGACACACCTTCGAAGATAAGGTGTCACAGTTTTCCCATACCTAGATGACTGGCTGGGGGTTGTAAAATCAACCCAGCAAGTGGCCTAAGGGGCTCCTAGAGTCACTAGGGTCCCTGATAATCTAAAGAAGTTCTGTCCTTCAGCCTGCTTAGGCACTATGGTTCATAGGAGCAGAGCTAGATACCTTGCAAGGCAGGGCAAGATGTATCCCACTGAGAGTGGGCTCATTCAGCCTGAACAAACTAAAAGCCAAAAGACAGTTTCTTCAGCTACTGGCCCCATGACACCTGCCACTGGCATAGTCCTGGAATCCAGGTTATGGATGAGAGACATTCAGTTTCACCTCTGGGTTCACTGGGAGAAAGGTCCCTCCTTTTAAAACTAATTCTGATAACAACAAACATCGTTACAGGTCATCCAAGGGTGGAAAGAAGAAACCAACCTGAGGAAAGGGGTCCCCTTTTTTCAGCAAGAGTCCCTATCAATTGTTCAGTCAACAGATGCATCTCTGCTAGTGTGGGGCTCCCATCTGGGGGTTCACACCATCCCAGCACAGAGTCAATTCTGCACACAAACCTGTTGGAGCTAAGATTAGTGTTATTGGCACTAAGGGTTTCCACACAATTAGTACAGGGAAGGTGGTACGGGTCAGAAGAGACAATACCACCACAATGTATTACAAACATGCAGGGATGGATAAAGTCAAGCCCTGCTTGTAGAAGACTCATGATAATAGGGAATCAGTATAGGATGCTCCATGGGGGCTAGTCATCTGCCAGGCAAGGACAATACCTGGGCAGATAGCCTGACTCAAATCAGCTAGTCCAATCATAGATGGGATTTGGACAGTCAGGTGGTGCATGAAACTTTAGGAGGTGGGGCACCCCAGAGGTAGACTTGTTTGTATCCCACCAGAACCACTACCTGCCATTGTACTATGGCAGACCACCAGATACGGGAACAATCCCTCTGGATGCTCTGGCTCTGGATTAGTCAGAGAAGCATCTACATGCTTTTCCTCTTTTCCCTCTGGTGTACAGAGTATTTCTTAAGCTCAGGTGCCAGTCAGCATCAATGCTCTTGATAGCACCAGACTGGGCCAGGCAGCCATGGTACTTTCTGCTACTCTCCATGTCTGGGTTTGAACCAATACACCTTCCTCGTAGGCACAATCTGCTAACCTCCAACCAAGGGAAGCTCCTGTACCTAAAACTTGGGCTCGAGGCATGGCTCTCAGGGGCCTACAATATGTGGACTTGTATTTTTCTGAAAATGTCTTGGACATTTTATGTGGTTACAGGAATCCCTCTATTAAGAAAATCTATGCTTCAAATGGAAAAGGTTCTTTCTATTGGTATTCGACTAGGAACTGGTACAGGGGTCGACCTTAACATTCATTTACTAGCCCAGGTACTAGTGCAGATTGATGCAGGCTAGTGCAGAATCTTTGTTACTTGCCCGGCTGGGCTAGTGCAATTCCTTAACAGAGAGAGCAATAGGTTGTGAATGGGCTTTGTACAAGATCTGGGTTTAAATTCCCACAACCTCAACTTGCATACTGTGTGACCCTAAGCAAGTCACTTAACCTCCCTGTGTTCCTGGGCCATCCCTATACATGGGTTTTGTGCCCAATGGGAGTTACCTGGTTGCCAAAGAATAAAAATAAATAAAAAACAGTATGGGTTGATGCTGCTGAATTTATCCTTACAATTTTTGGGGGTGAACATTTTTTAATAGAACTGGGACAATCAAACATTTGTGGATCTGTGGCCAGGGTGGGAAAAGGAAGGAAAAGGGGAATAAAAAGATACACACACTTTTCATGACACAACTTTATTAACTACAAATCTGAAAATGTGGAAATATATTAAAGAAGTCAGTAACCCAGCTGACATTAATGGAAAGCATGCTGACGAAGACAAACAAATAAAAGATCATGAGTATGAAAAGACAAGGCAAAGCCATTGGTTCCAGCAATGTTGGCTAGAAAAATATGACTTGTTGGGGTATCATGGTGCAAAAGAGCTGATATTCTGCCATTTGTGTATCAGACATGAAATACAGTTGGGTAAGGCAGGCAATAATAATAATTTTCATTTCGGTACAGATAACTTCTGGATTGACTATGTCTCATCCCATAATATCAGTGACACTCATGCTAGGGCAAAGGAAAAGGAGGATGCCAGCACTGCTACTCCAGGGACAAGTAACGCGGAGGGAATGCTGAAGAATATGAATGAAGCAACACTTAACCATCTGGATAAACTGTTTCACACATACCATGCAATTGCTAAGAAAGGACGTCCTTTCATGGACTTTGTGTGGATGTGCAGCCTTGATGATATGAAAGGGCTAGATATCAGTTCAGCATATCAGAATGAGAAATATGTCTGCAACTTTATCCACTATGTAGCCGAGGTTAAAAACATGGTGCTACGAGAAAAAATTACGAGAACAAAGTTCATTTCAGTTTTAAGTGACAGAACCACTGACTCTTCAGTCACAGAAGCTGAGATAGTGTATGTGCAGTTTGCAGTTAAAGGCGCAATGCAAAATCAGTTGGTAGGTGTCCAGACTGTTGGCAGGAAAGATGCGATTTTATTTGCGTTTCGTTTAACAAATCACTGTTAACCATACTGACTGCAGGCTACTGCAAACTTCTGTGGGCTAGTGCAATCTATGGTTCACTAGCCCGGCTGGCTAGTGCAAAAAAATGTTAAGGTTGACCCCTGAACTGGTACCAGCACATGCTGGGGTCTCAGCTGTGTCTGATTATTTTCTTATTTACATTCATTGGACTTGCAGTCCAGCACTCCTAAGGTCCACCTAGCTGTAGCATCAGCCTGCATATCAGCTAGACAAAATAATTCAAGTCACTCCAGATCCAATCTCCAAAAGGGCTCTTTAAGGGCTTCACACATAACAGTACAGGTTGGTGTCCCAGCTGTGCTGGAATATCTTACCTATTGCAATTACTGGACTTACAGTTCAGTATCTTAAAAGCATATACTTATATTTCAGTGGACAGAATGTTTCTCTATTTCTCTGTGCCCCAGACCCTGTTTTCAAAAGGTTCTTTAAAGGCCTATCCTATTTGCACACACCCTCACAAGGAACTGGTGCCAGTATGGTAACTAAATGTGTGTATGGTTAGGCTCATGGGTTCCCCATTTGAGCCTATGCTTTCAGTTTATTGTAGCTATGCCACATGAAAATGTTTTTTTCCTTATGGTAATTTCTGCCAGAGAAATCAGTGAACCCCAGTCTCACTGCATTGAACATGGCTACATTTTATTCTGCAGAGACAAAGTGGTCCTGAAAATAAACAGGAAGTTTCTTCTAAAATGGGTTTTAATTTATATTTGGCCCAAACCATTACCTTACTTGTCTTTTCACTGATCACTTTGGTTCAAGTGAAAGGAGTCTTCATTGTTTGGATGTCAGCAAGCTTTTAGCTACTACTTGACAGCTGCTACAGTCCATAGGCAGGATAGGAAACACCTGCTACTGACCTATGAAATGTGGGAAAGGGTAATCCAGCATCAAAAGGTTAATTTCTCGATGGATAGTCCAGTGTATCCAGTTCTGCTACACAAAGGCTGGTAAGGAGCCCCCAACAGGTTTGAGGGCTCATTCCACAACAGGGACAGTTGCCACTTTAGCAGCTGCCAGGGATGTTCCATTACTGGATGTTTGTAAAGCAGCTACCTGGAAAACAGTACACACCTTTACAAAGCATTACAATCTGGATATTTTATCTAGGAGTGATGCTAGGTTTGGCACAGCAGTCCTGCAAAGTCTGTTTCCAAATTAGAATTCTGTACCCACTTCCAGGGGTACTGTATGGTAGTCTGCATAAAGTTATGAATATACTGAGCATTACTGGGATTAGAAGAAAAAAATACTTACCATAGTAATTGTGCTTCTTCCCAGTGATGCTCAGATATTCATAACTTCCCTCCCTACTCCCTTTCCCAGAATTTGTCTGAACATACGAGAATTTGCCCATGAATATGGGCCTATGAGGTCTATCAAGTCTGCTCGAATGTGCAGCTAACACCCTTTATTCTGCAGCTGCCCTCCCTTCCACCCTTCCCTTCATTAACCCTCCCCTTGTCCTGTCCCATCCTTGTTTGAAGCAGTCCACTGTTCTACTGCATACCACTTCAGCAGGTAACGATTCCACCCAGCCACCACCCTCTCTGTAAAAAGTGTCTCCTCATCTCCCTCCTGAACCTTCCTCGCTCCAGTCTCATATCATGGCCCTGGTGGCCTCCCTCCTTACTTTGAACAGCCCCTCTGTACCCGTCTTGTTTATTCCTTTCATGTATTTAAAGGTTTCAATCATGTCACCCTGTCTCTCCTCTCCTCCAGTGAGTAGATGTTCAACTCTTCAACCTCCTCTCGTATGATAAGTCCCCCAGCCCCTTGATCATCTTTGTCACTCTGCGCTGCACCCTCCAGTAACTTAATGTCCTCTTCAGATACGGATGCCAGTACTGCATGCAGTACTCCAGGTGTGTCTAACTAATGACCTATACAGTGGCAGAATCACCTCCTCCCTCCTCGAGGATATACCCTTGCAATACAACCCAGCATTTTGTTGGCCTTTGCAGCTGTCTTCCCTACATTGTGCCGAGTTGTTCATTGACCCTGTAATGAGCACACCCAGCTCCTTCTCCTCCTCTGTCTGGGCTAGCTGCACTCCCTAGCTGGTAACTCCTCCTTGGGTTCTTCATCCAAAATGCAGCACCTTGCACTTTTGGCATTAAAGCCCAGTTGCCAGGTGTCTGACCAGGTTTCAAGCTTTGTCAGATCATCCTGCAACCTCTGCCATCCCCCTAGGTCATCCACCACCGTGCCTACCTTGGTAGCATCAGCAAACAGACTGATCTTGCTCTTGATGTCCCATGATATGTCTGCAATGAATATCCCAAACAACACTGGTCCCAACACAGCCCTGTGGAACACCACTCATCACTGCCCTTGGGTGTGAGAGCTCCTCACCCACTACCACCCTCTGTTGCCTTCCCTGCAGCCAGTTTCCTACCCATCTCACCAGCTTTGCACCCGCCCCTGTGCCTATTAACTTCCTTCCCACCCTTCCATGTGGCACTGAGTCGAATGCCTTACTGAATTCCAGATACAGGACATCCACTGCATGGCCCCTGTCCAGTTGCCTAGTTACCCAGTCATGGAACTCGACCAGGTTGGTTTGGCAGGATCTGCCATGTATGAAGCCATGCTGTCTGCTGTCCTGTAGTCCTTTGGCCTCTAGGAGGACCACCAGCCTCTCCTTCAGGATAGTCTCCATTAGCTTACCCATGGTGGATGTGAGGCTCACTGGTCTGTAGTTTCCCGGTTCATCCTTGGGGCCACTCGTGTGGAGGAGTACCACATGAGCCATCCTCCAGTCCTGTAGTACACACCCCAAATGTAGTGAGGCATTAAATAGGTCTGCCAAAGGTCCTGCAAGGACCTCTGCCAGCTCCTTCAGTACCCTGGGGTGGATGCCATCTGGGCCTGGCCCTTGTCCACCCTCAGTGCCTTCAAACCCTCTTGAACTCTGCTCTCCATGATTTCCCCATCTGTCACCACTTCCCCCTGCTTCTGCCATTTCTCCCACCTTGGGTGTCACCCCCTTCTCTTTAGTAAATACTGAGCAGAAGTACTCATTTAGTGCTTCCGCCTTATCGCATCCTGCTTCCACCCAACCCCCTCCTTCCTAATCCTTACTATGTGGTCCTTACAGCTCCTTTTCTCCTGATGTACATAAAGTCCTTCTCCCCCTTCTTAATGCCTTGTGCCAGCCTGAGTTCCGTAGATGCTTTGGCTCCCCTTACTGCCCTTGTCACCTCCTTTGATTCTGTCAAGTACTCCTCCCTGTCCTCCCCCATCCTTGTTTTCTTGTACTTCCTAAAGGCAGCTTTTTTCCTCCTTACCTTTTCCATGACCTCCTTGCTCAACCAGATCGGTTTCTTAGTCCTAGTCTTCTTGCTCTGGGCTTTGCAGCAGGTTTTGGTTGTCTCCACTATCCCCAGTTTTATGAGCTCCCACCTCTGGTTAGTGTCCATACTAGATTGAATTCTGGCCAGGTACTCTTTTGCCACTTCCCCCGTCCTCCCAAAGTCAGCCCTCCTGAAGTCCAGCACTATTGTGCCAGATTCCACTCTTTCCTTGCCCATATCCAATGTGAGCCATACTGAGCGGTGGTCACTCCCTGACAGCAGTTCCTCCACTGTAAGTTCTCTCGCAGAGTCCCCATTTGCCAGCACAAGGTCAAGGGTATTTCCTAACCTGGTTGGTTCACTGACCATTTGCAGCAGGAAGCTGTCCTGGAAGGCATCCAGCAGTACCTGCTCCCTTCTGTTCCTTCAGCCTCTGCACTCCTGTATACTGTGCTGTCAGAGGTATAAATGCCATGTGTGACACATATGTTGTGATTGTGTACACTATTGTTATTCCCCCTTATCAGGTGATTCTGCCATTCAGGAGTATTCTTTCACATGCTATGCCCTCCTGTTGGAGGCCCTTTTTCTGAGTGTTAAAGGAGTTTCTACTATAATTATTATTATTTTTATTATTATTATGTTCAATAGTGTCATCATTGTCACACTTAGTCCTCGTGGGCCTGTCTTTCCACGCTTCTAGGCAATCTGAGGGTTTAGAGCAAAGGCAGTTAGTAGAATGCAGCATTTGAAAAGTGGCTCATGGAAAAGATTTCATCATTTGCATATGTTCCACCTCTCCGGGCAGTTCTACCTAGAAGGCTACTGCATAAAGTTATGAATATCTAAGCATCACTGGGAAGAAACACAATTACTGTGGTAAGTAATTTTTTCTTATTCGCCACACCATCCCTTCCACAGTCCCAATCTACATTTGCACTCTCTATGCAGCCCCTAAACTAGCCCCCTGAATCCCTCCTCTCATACCTCAGCTCTTTTGTCTCCCTCTCCTCAGATGGAGAACTCCTCATGTTGGGGGACTTCAATATTGATTGGCTCTCTCCCTCCTCCTCCTCTCACACCAGAACCTCTGAATCTTTCAGTTTCACTCCGCTGCTTAATGAACCAACCTGTTACAACCCTCTCTACACCAATCACACCCTCCTCGACTGGATCCTTTCCTCTCACCCTCATCATATATCCACCGCAGGAGTCCTAAATGACGCTATCAGTGATCACTGTTTCACATACTGCACCACAAAAATCCACCTTCCCAAATATCTCAGCCTCCGCTCTACCCACAAAATTATCCCTCACCTCCTCCTGGATGATCTAAGCTCGGCAAATTGTCCCCCAGTCTTCTCAGCATCAGATGTTAACCAGGCTGTCATGCATTTCTCCTCCATCCTGACTGGAATCTGGAACCACCATGTCCCGCTCTGCAACACTAGGGTAAGGTAGCACCACCTTCTCTGGATCTCCCCATATATCCTTACCCTTTGCAAAACTCGTGACAAAGCTTGGTCAAAATTCAAATCCTCCAAAGCCATCGCTGACCTCCAATTATATCGCAAGCTCAGTAACACCTGCACAAAAGTGATATGCCAAGCTAAATCTGAGTACTTCAGTTACAACCTCTCATCCTGCCCTGACCCCTCATCCTTTTGGAGCACAATCAAATCCCTTCTCAACCCCTCTTGCCAGGTATCTGCCCCCACAATCATGCAACATGGGTCTGCTGTCTCTGACCCCACCTCAGTCACCGACACTTTTAACAAATTCTTCACATTCTGTGCACTACCTGACAGTCTAGTGCCACCCTACACCCCCCCTTTCTAATGGGTTTAACCTCCACCCCACCATCCCATGAAGTTTTTTCACCCTCTATACACTAAACCCACACAAATCTAGCCCAGACGGCCTTCACCCCAAGCTCCTGTGCCTCTCTGCCCCAGCCATAGCTTCTCCTCTCTACCACATTTTCAACCTCTCTTTCCACTCTAACTCAGTCCCAAACCTAGGGAAACTGTCCAACATTATCCCACTGCACAAAGAAGGCAACCCTTTTTCCCCTGGAAATTACTATCCAGTTTTCCCTGCTCCCCTCCCTGGCAAAACTCCAGGAATCTCTAGTCCCCACAAGACTAGCTGATTTCCTCTCTTCATCCAACTTCTTCTCATATTATCAGTCTGGTTTCCAGAAAAAAACATTCCACAGCTACCTCCCTTCTCCGTGTCATGGACTGTATCCTCACTGCAATGGACAAAGGCCACTTCACATCAGCAATATTTATTGACCTCACCAAGGCTTTCACCTCCATCTCCCATGAACACCTCCTCTGGAAGCTGCACACTGCCGGCCTAGCATCCTCCACTGTCCTCTGGTTCAAATTCTATCTCAGTGACTGGCAACAATCTGTCACAGTAGGCAGCTCTGCATCACCACTCCCCATCTTATCTGGTGTCCCTCAGGGCTCCATCCTGGGCCCCATCCTCTTTTCTGTTTTCATTAATGACCTCCCCACAGTCTGCTCTCATTCTAGCATTCACCTATATGCAGACTACACTATCCTTTACGTCTCCGGCCCCACCACCGACTCAGTTCAAATTCCACTTCAGTCCGATTCCAGCCACGTGCTAACATGGTTCCATGACAATAATCTAAAAGTGAACACAAAAAAAATCATCTCCATGATCTTTGGCTCACCCAAAAAACTGGCCAAACTACTTTCCCCTCCAAGGTTCACCACCTTGGACACCGCCATGCTTGATACCATCACCTCGTACAAATACCTCAGCCTTTGGCTAGACCAACATCTCAACTACTCGGTCTGTATCGACTCCCTCTGCTCAAAAACTGGGTCCCAAACTTGGCGTGCTCTTTCACAACAAACGTGCCATCCCCCTATACATCCGCCAAGATCTAGTCCACAAGACTATCCTCCCTCTCTTCGACTACGGGGACATTGTGTCAGCACAGAGTCCACGGTCATTCCGCAGTGCTTCCCACACTATTCTTCTGGAAAACCACCACTATTTACCCCAGTCTAAAAAAACCTCCTCGAATGCGTTCCCTACTTCCTTTCCTCCCCCATCTATATGGCCTATTTACCCCTTATTATTCATCATTATCCTTGTCTATCTCCAACTGTCTCTCTCTACTTGTACACCTCTCCACCTATTTCTGGTTTCCTTTTAACCCTAGTACTTACTATCAATTTTATTATATATTGTATGTACTAGTTTTATCTTCAGGTGTCCTAAGTTTATTGTACCTCACTCAGCCTACTTACTTGTACCCAATGATTTTGTAACCAATGTATTCATGTCCTTCCAATGTACAGTTTCCTTTTTGATGTTGAACCTTTGTAAAAGAACCCCTGGCTCAAAGGTATTAAGTCTGAGACTCGATAGATAAATAAATAAATAAATAAATAATCTATGCCTCAGCCCCTGCCTCCTCTCTCTCTCTCTAAGTTTGACACATTACTCAACTCTTTTTGCTGATTCGCCACCAACTCCTCACCACATACTCATCACTGCACACTTCTCTCCTAAGTTTTTCCCCCTCTCCCACAGGCGAAACATTCACTCTCTTATAACCATGTCAAAATACTGGTTCAGCCTTCTCCCTCCTTACCTCTCCTCACTCCTCTTCTCTGTTCCTAACCCCTCCTAATCCCCCAGGTCCTGGCATCCCCACTCCTTCACCATCCCCCGCTGGCAACTGTTGAACGGTGCCTCAGCCTTCTCTCACCACCTCTGGAATCAGCTGCCTACCTCCCTCCAAGACTCTCAATCCCCCTAGCTTCCAAATGCCATCTTAAATCTATCTCCCCAACCCCTGCACCTGTCACCTCCCCCCTGTCTCTGCCTCCACCTTGGTCCAATCTCTTCCTACCTCCCTCTTCATCTCCCCAACCTCTGACTTTTCCTCATAGCTCCCCTCTTTGCCCTGCTACTTCATTCCCAATGCAATTATTAGTTATCTAATGCACTTTACTGTGTAAAAAAAATGTATGCTATTTGACCTTCTAACTTAGCTCTTCTATTTAAATACCTGCATCTTAACTGCCTAAATGTTGTTTATATGTTTTTGTATGTATATAACCCCTCTGTATGTATAAGTCACCCACGTCCCCAGGCTGCACCTGGAAGCGAGTCCCGGCTCAGTGTACCTTTCCCGGTTACCACATTTTAAATAAATAAATACATTTTTGGGCGCCAGAGAAGGGAAGAGGGTTCTGTGCTAAAAGTGTGGCTTGAAACCTGGGGGGGGGGGTGCAGGTCTGTTTGCATGTATGTATTTCATTTGTGCATGCCAGAGGAGGGGAATATGTATGCTGAAAGCCTGGTCTGGAACCTTGGGGAGAAGGGATGCAAAAATAACAAGTCTGTAAGCATCAGATGTGCTGAGCCTACCAAAAGCCTTAGCCTAGTTCCTACCTGAAACTGCGGAGGAGGATAGCTGAGCTGAAAGCCTGGCCTGAAATCTGGTCTGGTAGTTAGGCTGTTGTGTGCCCAAAATCCTGTTTATTTGTGTTTACTCTAATGCTGGCCCTGAAACTTAGTACCCAGAAACTGTCTGTAAAGTGCCACAAACTACCTTGTAGCTTTTAGAATGTAATTCCCACAGCTGATTTATTAATAAAAAGGGGGCAATATATTATATGCCCTGCTATATACAGTATGAGATCCCCTACTATATGTGTGGTGAAACTCTACATACCTGCTTTTACAACCAGTGGGCCATGGGTTTTAGATTTCTTGTGTGTTACTATAAATCTAAGCATTTTTTTCCAACTCAGACCCATACAACAGAAAACAATAGAGAACATAGAAACATTTATTTATTTAAAATTTGGTAACCGGCAAAGGCACACTAAGCTGAGACTTGTTTCCTGGTGCAACCTTGAGGAGAGGATAATGGGATTTACAGTGGTCAGAGTAGCAAAACAACAAAAACATTTGGATGAGTAAGTAGAACAATATATATTTTAGTACGAACATACGAATCTGCCAGCAGAAACTGGCCTCATGGTCTATCAAGTCTGCTCGAATGTGCAGCTAGCCCCTCATTGCAGCTGCCCTCCCTCCCCTCCCTCGTGTTTATCCCCCTCTCACCCTGTCCCACCTCCTTTAAAACTGCCAACCGCCCCACAGGATACCACCTCCTTGGGCAGAGTGTTCCACTTAGCACCACCTCTCTGTGAAAAAAATGTCTCCTCGTCCCTCTCCTATATCTCCTCCACACGTAGACCATGCCTTCTCATGTCCCTCCCCCTCCTCAACTTAAAGACCCCTTCTGTACCTGTCTTGTTTATCCTCGTCATGTATTTAAAGGTCTCCATCATATCCCCCCAATCCCTTCTCTCCTCCAGTGAGTACATATTCAGCTCCCTCAGCCTGTCCTCGTAGGGTCTGTCCTCCAAACCCTGGATCATCATTGTTGCCCTGCGCTGTACCCCCTCCAGTAATCTGACATCCTTCTTCAGAAATGGGCGCCAGAACTGCACGCAGTACTCCAGGTGTGGTCTGACCAGTGACCTGTACAGAGGCAGGATCACCTCCCTCCTTCTGGAGGAGATTCCTCTCGCACCCTTTGCTGCCTCCCCTTCAGCCAGTTCACAATCCAGTTCACCATCTTTGTCCCCGCCCCTATATACTCCAACTTTCTCCACAACCACCCATGAGGCACTGAATCAAAGGTCTTACTGAAGTCCAAATACAGGACATTCACTGCACACCCTTTGTCCAGTTCCCTTGTCACCCAGTCGTAATACTCAACTAGATTGGTCTGGCAGGATCTCCCTGACACAAACCCATGTTGCTGACTGTCCTGGAGTCCATTATCTTCCAAAAAGGTCAACAGCCTCTCTTTCAGGATTGTCTCCATTAGTTTTCCTACAATGGATGTGAGGCTTACTGGTCTGTAATTGCCTGGTTCACCCTTTGGGTCACTTTTGTGAAGGGGCACCAGATGAGTCATCCTTCAGTCCGGTAGTATTCATCCTGTGTCCAGGGAGGTATTGAATAGATCTGTACATACAGGTACATATTTGGAGTAGCATAGATTTACAAGGTGCAGAGTGCAACAGGCAGTTTTATATAGTATAAACAATTTTATATTTGCATAAATATATACATAGGTAAGTCAGTTTACACTAGCAAAAAGTTAGGACAGCTCAGGACATAAACATAAGAAATGTAGATGTAACCCCCTTGCAAATGGGGGTTCCCAAAAGTCTCATAGGAGCTGGCTAAGTGCTCCCCGCCTGAATGGTGTTCGGCGTTTAAGCCGTTTATCTGCGAGTGCTTTTAGAGCCTCTGGTACTGTCTCTTTAAGAGCTGCCTGCTCGCAGGTCAAATTAGTTTGAATGGGGGGACCGTGTAGTTAATGCTCGAATTCCACCCTGAGCTGCCGTCTGATCGCTCCATTTCTGCAGTCGCTAAGAGCGCAGAGGGATCCCATCTGAAAGATGTAACTGTTTTCCTGAAATCATTTAGAGCATTTGTAAAATTGCAGTTTGTCTAACCTGTGTTTATTGCAGCTGGGACTCTGTGTGTGTTGCTCCTCCATTTTGGACCTGAACTGCTAATCTGGGCCAATTGGGTAAGGGGAGCCCTAAAATGGAGACTGCCTGAGCCAACCAGAACTTGGACTCTCACGTGGAGCCTGTTTAAAGGGGGAATGTATGGCAGGTGCTTCTGGGAGCTGTAGTTTGAACCTTGGCATCTTTTTGCACCAACAGAGGGAGCCCTGCAATGAGTGACAATTTAATCCACCAACCAAACCTGTGTGGAGTCTAAGGGAAATGCCCTGAACTGTTCCTGGAGGGCCAGATGTGAGTTGACTGTGAAGGGAGTAGGAGCTCTGTTCTGCAGCGTGCAGTTTGCGTGGGATGCGCATGTAAGGTCCTGAAGTCGGCCTGTAGCCATTAGCAAGTGCTCAATCGGACTGAATCCGAGTTGTGGAAGGAGAAGGAGGAAGTGTGCAGAATCAGGCTTGCCCGTGGAAGACCAAAGATTTGCAGAAGTGCGACCGGCCTGTCTGGGACTCTCTTGCTGCGTGTGTTCTCAGGTTTTGCAGTATTTGCAATCGGGATCTAGAAGCAGCTGCCTGGTATAGTAATGCATATAAATGTGCCTAGTGTTTGTAGGGGATTGCGATACCTTTTCCCCTTGTTCTGTGAGTAGTGAGCTGAAGCTGGAAGCTGGACTCAAAGCTAATCGGACTGCATCCGTCTGCTTTCCAAATCAGTTAGGCCCTGTCATAGGGGGTCTCATCTCCATGCCCTGCTCATCCTGGCCATCCAGAGCCACCTCCTCAATTCAGCTCTCGGTTTGGGGTTTGTGAGTACAAATAGGGGCACCTCCCCTCACCTTCATTTAATCAGTGTGTCAACTGATTGTTTTGTGTGCTTCTGTTTGTGGACTGAACCATCTGGCTCCGGATTACAATTTGTTTGTGCATATATTTTCTTCCTACAGGGCCCCATCCAGCTGCACCAGCTGGCCAACCCCAGGCAACAGGCCTGGCTAGCCCCCCACCATCCTGGGTTCCCAGAGTGTGACTTTTGGACCCTATTTGCTTGTACATTACTGTGATTTGAATATTGTCAATCAACCTGATTTCCCCCTCCTGTGTTCTAGTCCCCTGAATAAACCAGATTTGTTATTATTGAACTTTATACTGTCTGAAGTGTCAGTACATATAGAACCCGCATTGCAATCTGTGTTTGTGTATGTTGTTTAACCTTTGTTTTACAGGGGGTCCTCAGAGACGTGTGGCAGAATCCGTCTCGAGGGTAAGTGGTAACTATATGTGCAATCAGTGTTCATAAGTGGGGTATTGGGAAGGTAACTCCCGTGAACCATATGGGCCACTAGTGGGAACAAAGGGGGGTCACAGTGTCCCAGAGGGCTGTGCCTGAGCTAGTTTAACCACTATCAACCCTGACCTCTGGGTGGAGGCACCCGTCATAGAACCTAGGTCCCTCAACCTGTCAGTAGCCAAGCAGGCAGGGGTAGTAGCCCTTAGGATAGTGCCACCTGGGGGTTACATAGAAAAACTGATGGCAGAAGGAGACCAAGAGTCCATAAAGTCTGCCCTAACTTTCCAGAGACCCTTTCAGATCCCAGAACCTAGACCCCATCGGATTTTTGTTTGAGCATACTCTTTATCCCAGCCCAGGTTGAAAGCAGTCGCTGTCTTGGCTCCCACCACCTCCATCAGCAGCCTATTACAAGGCTCAACAACCTTTTCTGAGAAATAGTGTTTCCTGAGTTCCCTCAAACTCCATCCCCACAGCTTCCATTTGTGCCCTTTAGTATTTGAGCCAGAAGCCTTGTTGAACAGTTCAGAGCAGGGTACCTTATTTATTCCTTTCAGGAACTTGAGAGTTTCTTAACATGTCCCCCCTCCCCCTCCTAGTTTCTAGTGAGTACATATTCAATGCTTCCAAGCGCCCCTCATATGAAAGCCTCTGCATGCCCTGTATCATTTTTGTTGCTCTTCTCTGCATGATCTCAATCTGTTTCTATCCTTCTTGAGATGTGGACTCCAAAACTGGACACAGTACTCCAGGTGGGGCCTCTCAAGGGACCTATAGAGTGGCAGTATCACCTCCCTGTTCCTACTGTCAAACCCTTTCCCAATACACCCCCAACATTTTGCTGGCCTTGATGTAAGCTGTGATGTATTGGCCGGTTTGCTTAAGGGTGTCACAGATGATAACACCTAGGTCCCTTTTCTCTTGTGAAGCACTGTGTCTGACTACATTAAGTCAATATGAAGTCTTCAGGTTCTTTTTGCCTAGATGCATCACCTTACATTTCTTGGCATTGAACTTCAGCTGCCAGACATTAGACCATTTGTCCAATCTTTGCAGATCTTTTTGAAGGTTCTCAACCACTTCCTCACTGCCCACCCTACCACCTAGCTTAATATCATCTGTAAAGAGTGCAGTGTTGCCCTGTATACCTTCCCCGATGTCTCAGATAAATAAATTAAATAGGAAGAGAACCATGACTGAGCCCTGGGGTACACCACTAGTGACCTCTCCCTCATCCGACCTCTCCCTATTAACAACCGCTCTCTGCTTTCTGTCCTTAACCCAGTTTCCTACCCATCTAACAGTACTCTCTGCAGTGCCCATGTCCTCCAACTTTTTCAGCAGGTGATTATGCGGTACCGAGTCAAAGGCCTTGCTGATGTTGAAGTAAAGGAGATATACTGTATGGCCCCAATCTAATCCCCTAGTCACCCAGTCAAAGAACGTAATCAAGTTCATCTGACTGCTATGAACCCATGTTGCCTGTCATCCCGAAGGCCGTTCTTATCCAAATACTCTACCAGGTCCTGTTTAATCAATGCTTCCATCAGCTTCTCCACTACCAATGTGAGGCTAACCGGTCTGTAATTACCAGCCTCTTCTCTGCTCCCACTCTTGTGTAGAGGCACCACCTCAGCTCTTCTCCAGTCCCTTGGCACAACTTCTGCCTGAAGCAAATGGTTAAACAAATGCACCAAGGGGTCCGCTAATGCCCCTGCCAACTCCTTTAGCACCCTTGGGTATATTCCATCCGGCCCCAGTAATTTGTCCTGCTTTATTCGTTCAAGTGCCTCTTTATCCCCTACTGGTGGTGAAGGCAGGTATTTCCCTTTGTGGGACCCTCCTTGTCAACTTGTTTAATACCACTATCAGGCATTGAGCCGTTGTGTTCTTTGGTGAGCACTGAACAGAAGAAGTTATTTAGAACAGCGTCCTTCTGTCTATCATCTTCTAGTATCCTGTTGCCATGTTTAAATTTAAATACTCCTCCCCCTTTTTTCCTATTTTCTTGTATATGCCAACAGAATTGTTTATTCCTGACTTTGACCCCTCTGCTATCCAAAGTTCAGCCACCGCTTTTGCTTGTCTCACAGTATTCTTGGCATCCTTATTCTTCTTAACATAATCTTCCCATTCGCTGTCACTTGGTTTCCTTTTAAAGTTGTAGAAAGCCTCTCTGTTGGTCCTAATCACTGTTTTGACTTGTTTAGTGAACCATATGGGTCTTTTGTGTTTATTCTTTTTTGTTACTGTCCTTACACACAGCTGTGTAGCCTCCAAGGTGCCTTGTTTAATCAATCCCCATATGTCTTCTACTTCCAATTGTTCGTGGATCCTCGCTTGCTTTCCCCTGGCCAATTCCTTCATTTTTTCCAAGCCTGCTCCTCTAAAGTTTAGGACTTCTGTCCTGCAATGAGATTTTACATCCCATAGGGATAGTTCAAACCAAACAGAGTTGTGGTCACTGTTTGCTAGTGGTTCCCTAACTCTAACCGCACTGTCTTCAAGTTGGTGAGGACCACATCCAGGATGGTGTCTTCCTAGTCAGCTTGCTTACTAGTTGCGTGAGAAGGCAGTCTGGTAAGGCTTCTACCACAGATTGACTTCTTGATGATTTAGCTATTGGGATGCTCCAGTCAACATCCAGCATGTTCAGATCTCCAACCACCACTGTGTCCCCTTTCCGTGTCACACCTCTGATTTCTTCCAGAAGCTTCTTGTCTCTATCCTCTGCCTGACCCGGAGGTCTGTATACTAACCCGATATAGACCTTCTTCCCTGAGGTTGAGCTTAGCTGTACCCACAGGGATTCCACTCCCTCCTTTCTGCTGACATCAAACGTTGTGGCCACTAGACCATCCTTAACATAAAGTGCCACCCTTCCCCTCTGGCTCCCTTTCTATCCTGTCTAAAGAGCAAGTACCCCAGCACTGAGAGATCCAAATCATTGTTATCTGAGGTCTATGTCACTGTGACTGCCACTAGGTCTACCTGGGATTCTGCCATCAATGTCTGTAGGTCACTGGCCTTGTTACCCAGGCTCCTGATGTTGAGGCACACTCCCTTCCATAAACCAGGAGCCTTAATGTTCTTCCTGCTTTTTGTATTATTCTGCTGGTTTCTAACATCATGGCCCCCTTTCCTTTCCTTGGAGTTTCTTCCTGCTTCCTAGAATTGCACTTAGATTGTGGTAGCGGGTCCTTCGTTTGTGAGGGAGCGACAGCTAAGTTCCCATCATTAGAGCAGTAACTGATGGGTTTCCTAGCATCAGACTCCCTCCCCCTCACCTAGTTTAAACACCCGAGGTGGACATTGAATTTCTGACCCAGCACACTCAGCCATTCCTTGGTTAGGTGAAGACCGTCAAACTTAAAAAGCCTTCTCTCTCAGAAGTTCCCCCAGGCACCTATGACATGATATCCTTTTTTCCTGACACCATTCATCCAGCCAGGCATAAAATTCTTCTATCTCCTTGTTCCTGATCCTGTTCATGCTTTCCCCTTTGCCCCATACTGGGAGGACCTCTGAGAATGCCAGGGAGGTCGATTGAGTGGCTAGCCACTCCCCCAACTTGATGAAGTTGTACTTGGTCTCTTTCACTGTCTGATTTGCCAGGTAATTGATCCCAAGATGAATCAGCAGCTGGAGTCCCTCTTCTGCTTTGTCCACAATCCTCCCAATGCATTCAGTGTCACGCAAAATCGAGGCACCGGGGAGGCATTTGACTGTCACGATAGGTTGTGTACATTTGCTCAAGTGGGACTTGACTTCTCTTATCATTGAGTCCCCTAAAACAAGCATTTGCCTACATTTATTTTTACTCCTTTTCCTTTTCTACCACTGAATGCCATTTCTCTGCTCCCCCACGCTGCCTTGACTGACTCAAAGTCTCCCCTCTCTGAGACAGGGTCTTGTACCTTCTCCAGGGGTGCGAATCAGTTGGTGGCTGAGATGATACTGGGCCAAACAGGTTTTACACAGTCCATCCTTGCCACTCCCCCGGCCCCATCACACCACCTTCCACCCCCCTGGGGCCAGTGAGCCTTTGGGGGTGAGAACGTGGAGGGAGGGAGTTCCAGTACAGCTGATGGCCTGGCTAAATCCTTCCTAGCTGCATCCAGCTGAGCTCTGAGTTCATTCAGATTCCAACAGATTCCTTGAAAAGTTTGATGGCCAGCACAGGACAAGAACACAGCTCAGAAGACATACAACAGAACTGACTGAGAGTAGGACTTCTGCTGGCTTGTGCATGTATGCATAATCAACTCCCATGATGCCTTGCATGAGTGGGGTCATGACCTTTGCAATGGAGTCACACAGGTTTTCACACCAAGGCAGAACACAGTGAAGCAACTTCATTTTAATTTAAATTAGGATGAAATCAGGGTGGTGTAAGAGAGAGGGGATAATTGTTCATGCCTATAAACTACACAGGTATACAGAAAATAGATTAAGGGGACTTTCCCTTTCAAGACTCTTGCTTCCAAAAAAGACTAGTGTCCACTTCCCCTTCTCCTTCCTCTGTGAACACTGAACAAAAGTATTCGTTCAGGATGTCTGCCTTTTCCTGGTTTCCCCCTGCATAGTTCCCTCCGTCCCTTTTTAACCTTACAATCCTACCCCGGCCTTCCTCTTTTCACTTACATACCTAAAAAATATACTGGGTCCCCTGCTCTTTCTAATATATGTCAACAGTCTAGGTAATAACATTACCCACTCAAAACTTCACTTTTTTTGCAGACGACATGGTCCTCTATATCTCTAAACCTACATTTCTAGATGCCTCCTCTGCACTTCAATCAGACTTTAACCAACTGCAACTTAAACAACTCCACTCCAAACGTCTATTAAATACCAACAAAACCAATATGATGTATTTTCACTATGCCAGATCATCATTCTTACATTGCCGACCCATGCCTATCACTACGTTGCTTGGTGATAAGCTTGAGAGCGTGGATAGATTTAAATGCTTAGGCTTCCTCCTTGATTCCAAGCTCTCATTCCTTCCTCACATTGAAGCCCTTTCTAAAAAGCTTAAACTAAGGTTGGGCTTTTTCTACAGAAAAAATGCCTTGTTTTCCTCCAAACTCCAGATTAAGGCTGGTCCAGTCCAATTTCCTCCCTCTCCTGGACTATATAGACATCATTTACAAAAATTGCACAGCCACCCATTTGCAAAAACATGATACCTTTTTCACAGAGCCATCTGTTTTGTCATTAATGCCTCTGTAGAAACACACCATTGTACCCTATGTGCGGCAGTAGGATGGACCTCTCTGTCTACCAGGAGACTTTTACATGCTTATCTATGGGCATATAAATCTCTTTTGAACAAACTCACAGCCTGCATCACTAGTCTTATTTCTCACCCCAAAATTCAATTCCTTATGCTCTTAGAAAAACCTCTTACATTTTCTTAGATGTGCCCAAAGTCTGTACCTGCTTTGGTCAACTGGCCATTAGTTACGCACTCCCCTACCACTTGGAACAAGGTTCAATCATCCCTTAAATTGAGCAGTATGTGCCACAATTAGCGACACCAACACAACGACCTACTCACCTGTTGTCAAAATCGACAGTTCGCTGACAGGTCACTGTGTTGGTGCACCTGATACAGGAGCTCACTTTCTCCCGATCCTGCACCCCCTTTCCAAATCAACTCCGACTTGGAGTTGATAATCGATAATATGGGGGGGGTGCTGGGGGCTAAGCCCCCCGATGAAAACAAGGACTAGGAGACAGTTGGGATTTATGTCAGCCGCAACTTGCGGCTGACATAAATCCTGTTGCTGCGATGCCGGTTAACAAAAGTGTTGTTGAACCAGCACTGTGGAGCTAAACTGAGCACTCTCATTCCTCTAAGGGCATTCAAAACTTGAAAAACCAATCTAATTAATGATGCTTGCCACTGCAATTAATCCAGTAGTGCTCACCTCCCTCCTTAGCTTGCCGCTACACCCTCACTTTTGTATACGTGTTTTAGGTGCTAGCCTGTTTTCTCCTGTCTGCCATTTGCCCATTATGCCAAACTGTCATTAGTACTACAGTATGCTTAATGATGATTCTTTTTCCTGTTGCTTTGTATATACAGTATGTATATATTTACTGTTTTGTCCAACATCACGCTATGTTTACCTTGTAGTACCACTGTAATTATTCCTATTTATATTGTTTATGTATATACCATCCTCATGCATTGATTATATGTTTCCCAGCATTGGCTATTCACCCCTGCCTTGTATAGCTCATATTGTATATTTTGTTAAATAGTATCTGTTAATTAATTTTGTATCCTCATATCGACTGTATGTATGGTTTGTCATTGTTAAAAAAAGGGTCCTCCTTGAAAATGAGCTTGCTCAACAGATTTATCCTTTCACAATAAACTTGAACTTGAATTATACCTTCCCACTCAAATTGTACATTGCCCCTGGGTTTCTTTACCCCATGTGCATAATTTTGCACTTTTTGGCATTGAAGCATAGTTGCCAAACTCTTGACCACTCTTCCAGCTTTTTCAAATTGTCCCTAATCCCTTCCCCCGGTGTATCTACTCTGGTGCAGATTTTTGTGTCATCTGCGAACAGGCATACTTTCCCTTTCAGCTCTCCTGCAATATTGCTAATAAAGACATTGATGAGGACCGGGCCCAGTACTGACCCCTGTGGTACCCTGCTGGTTACCGTGCCTTCTTCAGAGTGAACCCCATGTATCACCACTCTCTGACTCCTGTTTCTTAGCCAACGTTGGACCCTGTTTACTACTTTTGGACCCACTCCCGGCCACCCAGCTTGTTTACCAGTCTTCTGTGTGAAACAGTGTCAAAGGCCTTACTGAAATCCAGGTAGGCCACATCCACCGCTCCACCATGATCCACTTCCCTGGTCACTTAGTCAAAGAACTCTATCAGATTTATTTGGCAAGATCTCCCTCCTGTGAACCCATGCTGCCTCAGATACTGTAATCCACTGGTAACAAGGTATTCTCCAATCCTTTCCTTCAGTAGTGATTCCCTTACATTGCCCACCACCAAAGTCAGGCTGACAGGTCTGTAGTTTTACACCTCCTCCCTATTTTCACTTTGTGAAGTGGGACCACATCCACTCTCCTCCAGCCCACCAGAGCTTCCCTCGTATCTAGTTATAGGTTGAACAGAGCTGTCAGAGATTCAGTCAGCTCTTCCTTAAGTTCTCTTAGTATCCTAGGGTGTACCCTGTCCAGCCCTATTGCCTTGTTCACTTTTAGTTGTGCTAGTTCCTTGAGGACTCTCTCCTCCATAAAAAGACTAATGTCCACCTCCCTTCCTTTAATGCCCTTTTTCCCAGTCTGTGGCCCATCACCTACCCCTTCCTTCATAAATACTGAAGTAAAGTATTTGTTCAATATGTATGCTTTTTTCTGGACCTCTTCAGCACAAACCCCTCCTTCCCTGTGACAGGGTAGAATAGAACCCTATCCCATTTGTTGGAGAAAGTGTGTAAATGCAAGGATCTGTATTCTTTCCTTTTCTTTCTCCTCTGTCTGGTTGCACAGCCAAATTTTCCTGGTAGACTTCAGACTTGATCAACTTGAACAGTCTCGCAGTCCTTTGCCTCTCTCTATCTCTCTGTTTTCTCTTGCTGTCTGTTTCCCCCCTTGTATATCTACATCTGATAATATAAGAATATGAGAATCAATGTATGGAAATGTAGCTGATATTGGGATAGCTGTTGTTTAGAAAATGTTTAGTGTTACTGATGAAATGTGTATATATTTATAATTTGAGAAAACTGTAAAAAGCTAGAGATTACTTGGGTGCAAATACCTGAGCATGTTGCAGTTGTTGTGAGGACCTCAGGTAGTTCTCAATGTTCTAGCAACTCCTGAAATTTACAAAGAACAGGATGCTTGCAAAGGGTGGGGGTTGAAAAAGACTTATAAAAACAGCTAAGCTGAGCTGCAAGGGAGAAGTTTTTTACAAGAAGGATTTTATTTTTGCTTCTGTACATAGTTATTCTGAACAGGTTGATTTTATTTTATGTTACTGCTACAATAAATAAAGTTTTGGGGAATTTTACAACTGCTCCTGTGTTTTCCTTATGCTTACTGACCTGTGCCTCGACAACAGATGGTGTTAGCAATGGGATTTAAGCCGTGCATACCCTAAGACTGAAGATTTGTGTGTGGGTACTGGATCTAGTACCAGGGAAGCACAGGGGAAGGTATGGATTCTGCAGCTGAAGTCCATTCTGAGATTGTACAGCCAGCACAAGTCATGGAAAAAGAACAGGCAGCGACAGAACCTGAAAGTCTGATGGACTTTTTGAAATGGTGGCTATACAACAAAAGAGACTGAGACACAGAAAGAAAAAGAAATTCAATGCTTAGAAGCATTGAGGAGAGAAGAGATGCAGTGACAGGTGCAGCAATGGCTGGATGCCTTGCAAGCTATCAAAGGCAGAGGATCCAGCACAGACCCAGAGGAGCAACAAAATGCAAGCACTTAAAGGCCATTAAACTTACTAAGTTGTGTTCCTCAGACGATCTTGAGGCATACCTGACAACCTTTGAAACAGTTGCCACAGCCTGCCAATGGCCAAAGCAGCAATGGGCAATCAGACTGGTACCCTACCTGACAGGGAAAGCCCAGCTTGCCTACAGCAGTATGGAAACTGCACAGTCAGAAAACTATGACCTGGTGAAAAGCAAAATTCTGAAAAGGTACGACACCTCCAGAGAGACCTACAGGCAGAGATTTTGATCTCTGAGGTACAACTCAGTTGACAATCCACGAGAAGCCTCCACCCAACTCAGAGAACTCCTGATGAAGTGGATCCAACCAGAGAGCAAAACAGTCCCACAGATCATCGACACATTTAACATGGAGCAATTCATCAACATCTTGCCTACAGATGTGCAGCTGAGGGTAAAGGAACATTGACCAGAGAATGGGGAAACAGCTGTTTCTTTGGCTGAGGACTACCAACTGGCCAGACAGATGCCACAGCAGCAAGGTAACAGCCAAGCACCGGTAAGACACACTTTTTCCCATTTAAACGCCAAGCCTGCTAAGAACTCTGGTGGGGTTAACAAATCTGTGCCAAAAGACATTATCTGCTATAACTGTAATAAGCCAGGCCATTTTGCAAGAAACTGCCGTAATAAAGAGAGTGGCACTGGAGCAGATTTGTCCTTAGCAAATTGGGGCAAGTACTTAACAGATGTGAAGGTGGGGAATAAGACTGTGAAGGGACTCATTTATTTGGGAAGCAGACAAACCCTAGTGCATGTTAAAATGCTGGGAAAACATGGTGCAAAGGGACAAGGTACTGGTGTCATCTGCATCCACAGGGACAATCGATACAATCCACCACCCAAGTGACTCTGACTGTTAAGGGTGTGTCGCACCAAATGAAAGTGGGAGTAGTACCAAAGTTACCTGTACCTGTGATTACTGGAAATGACTTTCCAGGATTTACTGAATTGATCAAAGAGGGAGTAAGTCCTGAAGTTTCAGCAGCTGTGGTGACAAGAGCTCAGGCAAATAAAATTTCAGATGATGGGGACACTTTTCCTTTCAGTGATTTTGATTCGGACTTCTTTGAGCACAGCTCCAAGATCTGGAAATCCAGAAGAGAAATACAAAGCTTGAAGAAACTATGGCAACAAATGACTGATGGACATGAAGGGTTAAAATATGAAAATGCTGAAACTAAATTGATAACTGATTGTGATTTTCTTTCACAGCAAGCTAACGATGTTTCTTTCCAGGGTTATTTCAAGCAGCTAGGGGTAAAACCAAAACAGGGTGGACCAATATTTAAAAAATGTAATGGATTACTGTACAGAGTTTGGGTTAAACCTCAGACACAGGAACAGACAGAACAACTGGTTATACCACAGAAGTATAGAACAGAATTGTTACAGATAGCACATGAAAGTCCTATGGCTGGTCACTCAGGGAGGGATTGCACCCTTGCCAGATTGCTGTGTAGATTTTACTGGCCAGGAATTCATGAAGATGTTACTACCTATTGTAATTCCTGTGCAGAGTGTCAGAAAGTAGCCCCAGTCACTAAAAAAGACAAGGTGCCCCTGGTACCCCTACTCTTAACAGATGTGCCTTTTGAGAGAATTGCAATGGATGTGGTTGGTCCTTTGGACAAAAGTAAAAAGGGTAATAGATTTATCCTGGTAGTATGCGACTATGCTACTCGATACCCAGAAGCAGTTCCAATGCGTACTGTTACAGCCCCAAAAGTTGCAGCAGAGCTAGCCAAAATTTTTAGCAGAGTGGGCATACCTAAAGAAATTATTACTGATCAGGGTAGTAATTTTGGTGCTGCACTGCTTAAAGAGCTGTACAGACTGCTTGGTATCACTGCCACAAGAACCTCCCCCTATAACCCTCAGACAGACGATCTTGTTGAGCATTTTAACCAAACCCTAAAACGCATGTTATAAAGATTTGTAAAAGGGGAAGGGAAAGACCGGGACCATTACTTGCCTTACCTACTTTTTGCTTACAGAGAAGTGCCACAGGCATCAACAGGGTTTTCGCCATTTGAAATGCTGTATGGTAGGTAGCCAAGAGTGCCACTGGATGTGATAAAAGAAATATGGGAAGATAACCCCACTCAGAAACAATCTATATCTTCTTGTATGTGTGCCCTAAGGAAGAAACTGGCAAAATATGTTGAAATTGCCTATAGTAATCAGGAAGAGGCTCAAAACCAGCAGAAGGTATATTATGACTATGGGGTAAAAGAAAAAGTTTCCGAGTCAGGTGAAAAGGTTTTGCTACTGTTACCCACAACAGAAAATAAGTTGCTAATGAAGTGGCAAGGACCATATAAGGTTCTTAGACGTACTGGCACTGTTAACTATGAGACTGAGACCCCCGACAAGAAAAATCCATCTAAGATATACGTTAAAAAATGACAAAAGCTGCCTTGCTAGTTTTACTAGAAACTGATAAGGAAGATATTGATGTAGCTTGTGATAGACTAGAACAAATTGTAAATGCTTATGCTGTAAAGGTGAATGTTTCCTTAACCTAAGAAGAAACTTCAGACATTCGTAATGTGCTAAAGACATTTAACAGTACTTTTACCATGGTACCAGGCCAAGCAAAAGGGGTTGAGCACATAATAATGACAAAGAATGCTCATCCTATTAGGCAAAAGTCATACAGGTTGCCAGAGAGGTTAAAAGCTGATGTGGTTAAGGAAATACAAAAAGTGAAAGAATTAGGAATCATTGAGGAGTCAAGGAGTGCTTGGTCATCTCCCATGGTAATTGTAAACAAAAAAGAAGGGAGTGGTAAAATCTGCCTTGATTTCAGGAAACTTAATCAAATGTCAGACTTTGACAGTTATCCTATACCCAGAATAGATGATTTGGTGGATAGGCTGGCGAGTGCAAAGTACATCAGTACCCTCGATCTCACCAAGGGTTGCTGGCAAATACCTTTAGCTAAAGAATCCAGAGATAAAACTGCATTTGCCACCCCTATATGATTCTATCAGTTCACCACCATGCCCCTTGGTTTACATGGTGCGCCAGCTACATTCCAGCAGTACATGGATATAATTTTATCCCCCTCACACTGGTTATTGTGCTGCGTACATGGATGATATTGTAGTGTACAGTCCAGACTGGAAAAGTCACATGGAACACCTATGAGCAGTTATCCAAGCTATCAAAAATGCAGGGCTGAAAATGAATCCTACTAAATGTGCATTGGGCATGCAGGAAACTAGATATTTGGGCTACGTGCCGGGAAATGGAGAAGTCAAACCAGAGATTTCTAAAATAGAAGCTGTAGCTACAGCCCTATACCTAAAACAAAGAAACATGTCATGTAATTTTTAGGGCTGGCTGGTTATTATCAGAGATTTACTCCCAATTTTGCTGAGTTAGCTACTCTCCTCACTGAACTTACAAAGAAACGGTACCCAAATAATGTGAAATGGACTCCAGAGTGTGATGAAGTTTTTCAAGCCATAAAGGCTGCATTATGTTCAGCACCTGACTTTGAGACACCATTTCTGCTACAAACAGACGCATCTGAGGTAGGCCTAGGTGCAGTCCTAAGCCAAAACATTAATGGGAAAGAACATCCTATTCTGTATATAAGTAGCAAATTGCATGACAGAGAGAAAAGGTACTCCACTATTGAAAAGGAGTGTTTAGGAGCAAAGTGCTCCATGGAGTCCCTCAAATTTTATTTACTAGGAACTGAATTTGTTCTTGTAACAGATCACAGTCCTCTCTGTTGGCTTAACCAGATGAAAGATAAAAATTCCAGAATCACACGGTGGTACCTGGCACTGCAGCCATTTAAATTCTCTGTGATTCACAAATCTGGTAAAGAGGACAGTAATGCTGATTTTCTGTCAAGATATGGATCAGGAATTGAGGGTTCTGATGGTTAAAAAAAAAAGAAAAATGTATGGGTTTGAACTGTACTTTCTGCTGTTCTGTTAAAGAACTGGGTGCAAATGTGCTTAATTTCTGAAAGTAGAAAATATTAGTAAAGAATGGAAAGTATTGGAAAAAAATATGACCATCTTACCTCTGCCCAGCATGGCTTTCACAAGGGCCACAGCACTACTACCGCCTTTCTTAAATTCACGTCGGATACCCTAGTGGCTATGGACTCTGGCCTTCTCACTGGGGCCATTTTCATTGATATGACCAAGGCATTTGACCTTGTTGATCACTTCATCCTCCTAACCTCCTTTACATCACTAGGATTCTCTCAGTATGTTGTAAGGTGGTTTGGCAGCTACCTATCCGACAGGACTCAAGCCGTGAAATACAACTCCATCCTCTCGGGCAAGGCTACCATTAACATTGGGGTGCCACAAGGGTCCATCCTTGGGCCACTGCTCTTCTCAATTTTCATCAATAACTTCACCTCCAACCTCCACAGTACTGCTTCCCCTTCTATATGCAGATGACATTGTTCTCTACACTAGTGATAACAGCATTGACGTCACCAATCATAAACTCTCTCTTGACTTTCAGCAAATCTATCTATGGCTGTCTAGTCTTAAATGAGTCCAAAACCCAATCTATGCTATTTGGTTCTAATGCCAAACTCAGACTCTTCCCAAACTAAATTTAAAGTCTCCTCCCCCAATGGTTCAACTCTTCGGGGTGGTGAATGCATTTAAATATCTGTGTGTCACACTAGATCCATCTCTAAACTTCGATCTGCACATCCAACAGACCTGTAAGCTTGTTAATGCTAAAATTGGGATAGCCTACTGAACCAGCAATATGCTCACCACCTCTGCTCGGCTTGCCATTGCCCATGACACACTCCTTCCCTCGCTCACTTATGGTGTTGCCACCTACACCTCCATGTCCAAATCGAGCCTCCGAAAATGGGATGTGACATACAACATTTGTTGTTGTGCATCCTCCTCTCATCAATTGAAACACCACTGTCTCCTCTATTCTGATCTGGCATGGCTTCCTCCTTAGGAGCTTAGGCTTTATGCCTATGGCTCTGTCATTGACAATATTGTCCAATTATGAATACCCAGACCCCAGGGGGGTCTCTTCCTGAATCTGGCACCTTGCTATGGTTTGCAGTCTGCTGAAAATGCACCTGTCTTCATCCCCAGACATAATTCCCCCAAAGGTGCTATGGCTTTTGCCTGTCATGCCCCCCATTTCTGGAACTCCCTCCCACTAGCCCTATGCCAATCCTCAACTCACTCCTCCTTTAAAATAGGGTTACGGAACAATCTTGCTACTACCCACAGATGCGTTTGCTTCAAACCCCTCTAGCCCTTTCCTTCTTCTTAGCCTCTTCCCTCCTGGCACTTCTATTTGAGCTCATCAAGTAGTATACCACTTTCTCATTTTTTCCATCCCTCTCGCCAAGCTATCCAAACTATTCCTATATTCTCTACTCAGGCCTTGCACTTCTATCTCCCTTTTCTGTCTCTCACCACCCTACATAATTCCTCATAGCTATTTTATTACTACCATCTTACCTTATTTTCACAAGTCAGTCAATATGTTATTAGCCCTGGTTACTAAAATGCCTCTGTATACTCTGTTCTAGTATATTATTTACACTGTTACTTGTAACTACCTTGCCTATAACCATTTGCTCTGTATTCTGTTATCTACTTTACTTATTATTTTGCGCTGTAGTCTACATTGTTTAATTATGTAAAAGTTGTCTTGCTTTGTGTACTTGCTCTGTTTGTACTGTATCCTCCTGGGTCGTGCCTGAAAATAGTCATTGCTATGGCTAGTGCACTTACCCGGTAAACAAAAACTAAATAAATAAATAAAATTAATAAAACAGGTTCGCTCTTAAAGGGGGGGGGAGGTATATGTGACAGGGTAGAATAGAACCATGTCCTATTTGTTGGAGAAAGTGTGTTAATGCAAGGATCTGTATTCTTTCCCTTTCTTTCTCCTCTGTCTGGTTGTGCAGCCAGATTTTCCTGTGAGACTTTGGACTTGATCAACCCGAACAGTCTTGCAGTCCTTTGCCTCTCTCTGTCTCTCTGTTTTCTCTTGCTGTCTGTTTTTCTCCCTTGCATATCTACATCTGGTAATATAAGAATATGAGAATCAATGTATGGAAATGTAGCTGATATTGGGATCTCTGTTGTTTATAAGATGTTTAGTGTTACTGTTGAAATGTATATATATTTATAATTTGAGAAAACTCTAAAGAGCTAGAGATTACTTATTTATTTTTATTTATTACATTTTGATGACCGGGTAGGCCCACTGAACCCCGAAGGTCCCTATTTCAGGGTTGACCCGGAGAGACATTATATGGAGCAGTACATGCAGAGAAGAGATTACAGAGTAAACAGGCAAGCTGTAAATTACAGTTATTCTTGGCATTTAATACAGAGCATATGGAGTACCAGGTGAAAGTTGTTATGAAACCAGACAGAGACCCTAGTAGGTTGGTTACCTAGTGCGATTACAGGTAATCTGAGACCAGGGTTATACAGGTACAGGGGTTGAGTGAAGAAGGAGGGTGTGTGACTTTCAGGTGCTCTGACAGTGACAGGTGCTGGCCTCAAGCATGTGGGCCTTGAGCCTGGTTCAGAAGTTCAGGAAAGTGGATGCTTCCTGTACCATGGGGCTGAGCTGTGAAGGTGAATGACTTGCCTCCCACATTACATACTAACATACTAAAATGCCAGCAGGATAGGCCTAATGGTCTTTCCTGTCTGCTCGTTTGGTCAGCCCCCACCCTGGGTGCTGACCTTGCTGCCCCCCTCACCTTCTTTGGCTTCTCCCTTCCCAGTTGCGGATATTCTTGCTGCATTGGATTTTGCTTCCAGAACTCTTCCTCTGTACCTGTCCCACCCCCTCTTGAACCCCTCCACCGTCTCTGCCTCCACCAGACCCCTAGGCAGCGCATTCCATGGCTCCACCACCCTCTCAGTGAAGTAGCACCTCCTCCTTTCTCCCCTGAATCTTCCCCCTCCAGCTTCCACCCATGCCCTCTAGTGGCCCCCTTCTCCTTCCTTTGAAGTGCCCTGACTGTTTCCTCCCCTATTTACCCTCTTCATGTACCTGAAGACCTCTATCATGCCCCGGTCCCTTCTCTCTTCCAATGTGTACATATTTAGCTCTTGAGCCTCTCCTCATAGGTCCTGTCCCCAAGCCCCAAATCATTTTGTTCCTCCTCTGGACCCTCTCCAGGGTTTAATGACCTTCTTTAGTGTGGCCTCCAAAACTGCATGCAGTACTCAGGTCTGCGGCCTCACCAACAGTTATACAGAGGGTATCACTTCCCTCCTTCTGGAGGTGATCCCCTAGCGATGCATCCCAGAATCCTGTTGGCCTTGGCTGCTGCCCTCCTACAAGTCTCAGAGTTGTTCATCTTGACATCCACCACCACCCCAGGTCCCTCTCAGCCATCGAGACTTGTAGCATCCCCCCAGGGTGTACACTTGGCCTGGGTTTCTGGCCCCCAGGTGGAGTACCTTGCATTTCCCTGCATTGAACCCCAGCTTCCACTTTCTAGACCATCTTTCTAGAGCCTCCAGGTCCCCCTGTAGGGCCACCCTCCCTTCCTCCCCATCCACCACTGCCCCCAGTTTTGAGTCATCTGCAAAGAGACTCATCTCACTCCTGATTCCTGTCCTTATGTCAGAGATGTAGGCGTTGAACAGGAGGGGCCCAAGAACTGATCCCTGTGGGACCCCACTAATGACCCTCCTTGGGGATGAGACTATCCCGCCAACTATGACCCTCTGGGTTCGGTCCTGGAGCCAATTGCCTATCCATCTTATCATCTGGTTCCCCATCCCCATTTCTCCCAGCTTATCCAACAGGCCCACGTGAGGAACAGAGTCAAATGCCTTGCTGAAGTCTAGAAAGAGGACATCCACTGGTCTACCCAGGTCCAAGGCACTCGTCACCCAGTCATAGAACTCCACAAGGTTTGCCTGACATGATTTCCCCAGGACGAATCCATGCTGTCTATCATCCAGGCACCCTGACTTTTCCAGGTCCCCCTCTAGCCTCTCCTTGACAATGACCTCCATCACCTTGCCCACCACCAATGTCAGGCTGACAGGCCTGTAGTTCCCTGCCACCTTCCTTGATCCCCCCTTGTGGATAGGCACTATATGCGCCACCTTCCAGTCCTGGGGCACCCACCCTGTCCTCAGAGAGATGGTGAAAAGCTCCGCCAGGGGTTTTACCAGGACATCCGCAAGTTCCTTCAGCACTCTGGGATGTAATTTATCCAGCCCCGGTGCTTTCTTCATCTTAAGGGAGCTGAGGGCTTCCCTCACTCTCTCTGCTGTGATTTCCACTTCCAGTACCTCTTCTCCCTGCTTAGCCCTCCCCCCTCCTGCCAGTGATGCCTCCCCCTTTCCCAGACCCCCTGATCGGTAAGGGTCACCCCTCCTCAGTATCTCTGTCTCCTCCCATGTATGATGCAGCACCCCCATTTTCCTTGGTGAAAACTGAGGTAAAGTACTCATTTAGTACCTCAGCCTGCTCCCCGGGTCTTGTGCCCATCTCTCCCTGATTTAATCCTGCTAATCTGCCCTTCACCCTTCGTTTTCCCCAATGTATCTAAAGAACCCTTGTCTCTCTCCTAATTTCCTGGCCAGGTTCTGCTCCTTTCTTGCCTTAGCTGCCCTCACCACCCTAGTGGCCCTTCTAGCCATCAGCTCATAGTTCCTCGATCCCTTTCACTCCTTGAGCACTTGAATTGCCTATAGGCTGTCTTCCCCAGACCACCTCCTGGACCTCCCTGGTCCACCAGCAGGGTTTTCGGGCCCTACTGCATTTTCGTCTTACTCTTGCACAGGTACTGGTAGCATCCTGCACCCCTCTCCTGATGATTTGCCACCTACTGTCAGCGTCCATGTCTGACCCAATCACATCCAAATGCTCCTCAAGGATCCTTTCCATTTCCTTAAAATCCATCCCCCTGAAGTCAGTTACCTCTGTCTTTGTGCAGCCTTCTAGCCCTCCTAGGTCCAGGCAGAACCAGACCATGGCATGGTCACTCCCCGGCAATGGGTCCCTTACCTCCAGGCCCCCAACCTGGTCACTGTCTGCCAGGACCACATCCAGTTCCCCGCCCCCTGGTCGGTTCCCCACCTGCTGAGTTAGGAACGCGTCTTGAAAGACATCCAACAACCTCTGTTCCCTGGTCACAGAGGATGTCATAGTCTCCCAGTCTGTTCCTGGCATGTTTAAGTCCTCCAACACCACCACTGTTCCTCTGCCCAGTCTGCAGTGTCTCCCAACATCTGCCACCAGACTCTCCTCCAGCTCCTCCGCCAGGGCAGGGGGTCTATACACCACTCCTATTTTTACTCTCTTGCCCCCCCTTGTTATCAAGGTGACCCAAGTTGCCTCCACAGTTCCCTCCGCCTCCTCTATTCCCCCTATGCCAATGCAGTTTTTGACTATCATTGCTACCCCTCCTCCCCTTCCCTCCACTCTGTCCTTCCTGAACATAGTGTAATCCTCCAGGTTCAGGTCCCAGTCGTGTCCTGCAGTGGCCCAGGTCTCAGTGACCACTGCCACATCCACTGCTCCCTCAATTAGCATTGCCTGGAGCTCAGGCATTTTATTGCCCAAGCTTCTGGCATTTAGCAGGACTGCCTTCCACCCTTTCCCTATACTTCCATTTCCCCTGCTTGTGTTCCCATGGGGAACCGGATCCTGGGGGTTTCAAATAGTGTCCGCCCTGAGGTTCTCAGGGTCTGAGGGTTATTTTTGGGAGTGATAGTAGTTTCCAGGCTGGGTGGAGTGGCCGGGCGGAGTAGCTCGTAGGCCAGGCAGAGGAGTAGGTACTGGAGGCGAGCATCGAAGGTGGGCACTGAAATTTGGCAAGTGTGTCACAATGGTGGCTTCTGGGGAGATCCTGAGTAACAAATCGTGCTACCTTATTGTACAGGATCTGCATTCTGTTGGCCTCCCGCTTGACCATTCCCTGTATTACAGGGGCAGCGTAGGTCAGCGTGGGGAGCAGAACACTGGTTGCTATGGATAGCCTAGCTTCTGGGATAAGCTGATCTTTTATCCAATACAGGATACCCAGTTTGCAGTGGATGGACTTGGTCACTTGTTCCACATGGTTCTTGTAGGCAAGACCTTGATCCAGCATGAACCTTAGGCACTTCAGAGAGTCCACTACCTCAATGCTTGTCCTGTCAAGTATGGTAAGCAGCAAGGCATTGGTCCTGTCTTGTCCCAGGGATCTGGGTCCGAACAGGATGGCTTTTGCCTTGCCTGTGTTCAGGACCATTCTGTTCTTCTTTAGCCAGGCCTCCAGGGACTTTAGATCAGTTTGGAGTGCAGGGCCAATCACTGCTAGGTTGTCCCAAAGAGCAGTAGATGACTCTGTCATCCACATATTGTACAACCGAGGCCCTCCCCACAGTGGAGGTTGATGTCATTCGTAAACAGTGAAGACAGAAGGGGACCAAGGATTGAGCCTTGTGGCATGCCCATCTTAAGGGGTAGGAGGTCTGATAGCACACTATTCCAGATAACCCTCTGTGTATTCTCGAACCATTTGAGAGCCAGAGGGTCTAGGCCTATTTTGCTCAGTTTAACTAGGAGGAGGTTGTGGTCTACAAGATCGAATGCCTTGGATAGATCTACAAATACTGCTCGAGGGGGTTCCCCTGTCCACAGCATTGAGTACGTCTGTTGTGAGGTTAGTGAGGGCAGTGTCCATGCCATGGTTGGTTCTAAAACCGTGCTGGGAGGAGTCTTGTAGCTGGTGAGTCTCCAGGTACTCACGGAGTTGGTTATATATGAGCCTTTCCTGGAGCTTTGTGAGCAAACAGAGCAGGGAGATTGGTCTGTAGTTGCTCGTGTGTTCTCTGGAGCCGGCCTTGTGGATGTGGACCACATTTGCCTGTTTTCACTGACTTGGGACTGTTCCTTCCAGCAGGGATCTGTTTATGAGCCAGGTTAAGGGTCTGGAGAGGGATTTGGCTCCATCCTTGAGTAATCTGGGAGTTATCCCGTCTGGTACTCCTGGGCCTCTGGTTTTCAAGACTCTCAGAAAAGTTTGTACCTCTTTTGTTTTGATCAGCTGCAGGTGAAATAGGGGTCAATTTAGGCATGGGGGCTCAGTCTCGTTAGGTGCCACGGTGGGAGGGGGTAGTCCGGCCTTGTATGCTTCGAGGTTGGTGAAGTAGAGGTTTAGGGCTGAGGCAATTTGTGGGTAGTCGCTCACTAGTTTGCCATTGACTTCCATTGGGCCTGGTTCAGCTTTGGTGCTTCCGCTGATCAGTTCATTTATGTGAGACCAGAACAGTTTGGGACAGCCTAAGTTGGTTTTCTGGAGCCGGGTGACGTACTACTTTTTCACCTGTTTCGTGGTGCTCTTGCATTTGTTTCACAAGCTTTTGTAAGCCACAAGATTGGCTGGGAGAGAGGAGTTCTTAAACCTCTTCCAGGCCTTGTCATGGCTGATCATCAGAGCTTTTAGGGTAGGAGGGATCCACTTGTAGCAGCAGCCCTTATCCCTGAGCTTTTTCAGAGAGGCAAAGAGGTCAACTGCTTTATTTATTGAGTGGTGGAGATATTCAAGTGCCTCATCTAAGGAGGGGAGGCACCTCATAGGGCTCCAGTCCAGGGTGTTGAGGTAGGCGTTGTATTGCACCACCGTGAAGTTGGAGTAGTCACGTGTGGTCAGTATTCGGGGCTGGACCTTGGGCTTTCTATTTCTCCAGATGCAGAATGTTGGGGAGTGGTCGCTTAGGGCAACAGACATGAGTCCGGCTTTCAAGATGTTGCAGGGGTTTGACACCAGAGCCCAGTCCAGGATGGTGTAGTACCCTGTCTTATAGTTCAGCCTGGTGGGTTCTGTGATAACCTGTACCAGGTTTGCCTCTGTTGTCAGGGACAAGAGGTCTTTGTTGGGATCGTATGCCCAATTGAGGTTGAAGTCCCCCAGAATAAGGAGCTCATTTGAGATTTCTTTAGCTGTAGATTTGGTCAAATTCTCGAGGGATTGGAGAGCCGTCTTGGGGGGTATAGACACATCCTATTATGAGGGGTTTGTGTTGGCCTAGGGTAACTCTTATGAATATAGATTCACTGCCAGGGCAGGAGTCCTGCTTCAGGGTACGTACGACACTGTAAGGCAGTCCTTAGTGTAGATTAGTACACAACCCCATCTCTTGCCCTCCCTGTCCTTGCGGAAGGTGTTGTATCCTTGGGCCATGATATCATGGGGGAGGATGTGGATCTTAAGCCAGGTCTCTGATATAGCAAGTATATCTGGCTTGTAGAGGTCAAGCCAGGCTTGCACCTCATGCATTTTTGGCCTGAGACTGCAGATATTCATGTGTGTGATCTTCAGGCTCTTGGAGGATAAACAATGAGGGTCCTGCGGGGATGATATTAAGATATGGGCAGGGGGAAGGCCAGGGTTTGGCTGGATATCTCCTGCCAGGAGAAGTAGTGCTGCTAGTAGGCCAATTAACTTTGGGCTGCTAGCTAGGATTAAGTTACTCTGGATCCTCCTTCTGGTAAAATAGAGAGATTCATAGCATATGCCCCTCCTTACTAGCTCATGTGCTATCAGAAGGGCTTGTAAGCTAGGGTGGCAGTTGGTGTTATAGAGATCCATGAGAGGGTGGTCGTTGTCGAGGGATTCTCTGATGTCAGGGTCACCTCGGCCTATTATCCTATCCACCCAAAGGAGGGACAGTATATATATTGTTGCTAGGAGCACTTCCCTGTTGGGCAGTGAGGTACCGGGCTTTTTGTTCCTGCTCAGCCCGGGGCTGGGTGGGCCACAGTCCATGGTCCTATCCTCGGGAGACCTGTTCGAGGAACAGTGGAGCCCTGATTATGTACCCTATTTGTCGGCAACACTCACACTGCATTTTGCCTTTGCTGGGCACTGATACTGGGCAGCTAGGAGATCGTAAAACAGGGTTCTACTAACATTAAGCAGTGGTACATCCTTTCAGTCTACACAGCAATTATCCCTTCATTCTTCTGTCAGATAGGTTAGTAAATAATCACTGTGCTATAGCAGTTAATACACTTTAGAGCAATTAATACACTTTAGAGCAAGCACTCTCCTGGAATATAGTCCTCTCCTGCCCACAGCTACGGGCAGCAGGAGCATATAATACAGAGTCTTACTGACATCAAAGCAATGCTACACACTTTCAGTCTGCGCTGCCATTACTGCTTCCTTCACCTGTCAAGCTGTTATCAATAAGCACTGTGCTATAGTCATTGTTACACTTTATACTGGCCAACATTAATTCTGTGTTAACAAACTCTGTCTCCTGTTCTCAATCTTTTCTGGAGCAAGTTGCTAAATCAGCAATTACTGCTAGTGTCTAACTTCAGCAAGTTTCTGAGTATTCAGGCATTAGAAGAAGTGATAACTTATGAAAATGCCATCCCGAGTAGCCAGAAGTGCAAGTAACTACCTCTGCCCACAGGGAAAGGATTGCTAAAAAGTTATGCTACGCAAGGGTAGTTATGTACATTCACTAGTTAGAGATAAATGTACTTCTGCTCAAACAACCGCCACCTCCTGACCCCAAGTTGCAAGTCACTGATTTGAACCTGCTTAAAGGGAGGTCCTTCGAGCTAGTGGAGTGTCCACAGAGCATTTAAGGGAAGGAGAGAATGCGGTGGGTGGCGGACAAAATACTCTCCACGGGTTCCCTGGTCCTACCCGTGCAGAAGCTCAACAGTCCACAGATTCGTTCTCCGGTAGGGTCTTTTTGGTTTTTATTTTTAAAAATAAAAAGATGACTGGTTCTTAGTAGGGCACACGCCTGCTCTGGACAGGGGACAGACTCTTGGTGTTGCGCGAGGGAGGTCTGCCTGGCTCTGGACTGTGAGCCGGCACCTCTACCTCCAGTGGTCTCTCCAGTGCGGTTGGGGGCCCACTTGTGCAGAGGTCGCTCTCTCCACCCCTGGTTCGGCTAGCAGGCATTTGCACCCAAGTAGCTACTTTGGTGCAAATGCATGAGCCTTTTGCAGTTGCTGTGGGGACCTCAGGAAGTTCTCAATGTTCTAGCAGCTGCTGAAATTTACAAAGAACAGGATGCTTGCAAAGGATAGGGGTTGAAAAAGACATCTAAAAATAGCTAAGCTGAGCTGCAAGGGAGATTTTTTTAACAAGAAAGATTTTATTTTTGCTGCTGTACATAGTCATTCTGATCAGGTTTATTTTATTTTATGTTGCTGCTACAATAAATAAAGTTTTGGTGATTTTTACAATTGCTCCTGGGTTTTCCCTATGCTTCGACCTGTGCCTCGACAGTCTCATTTTAGCCTTCATATCCCTCCCTTTTTCTTCCTCTTTTCACTTCTATACCTAAAGAATGTTTTATCCCCTTTTTTTAATTAACTTGGCAATATTCTCCTTCATTTGTGCCTTTGCGCTCCTAACTGCTTTTCCTACCTCCCAATGTTTCTCCTGATAACCCTCCCTATCCTCTTCCTTCTGTGTCGACTTGTACTTTCTAAATGCTAGCTTTGCCTTTACATTCTCTGCTACTTCCTTAGATAACCATAGTGGTCTGTTTTTTTTCTTGTCCTTTTTAACCTGCCTGACACAGAGTGTTGTTGCCTTCTAAATGCCCTCCTTTATTTTTGCCTACTGTTCCTTGATTCCAGTGAGTTCCCCTATCCCTGCTAGGGTCTCCCTGAGGCATTCTGCCATTTTCTTGAAATCAGCCCTCCTGAAGTCCAGGACCCTCATTTTAGTGTGGTTTGATTCTGGCCTAGTTCTTATATTGAACCACACTGTACGATGATCACTGGTCCTCAGGTGGCTACTCACCGTGACATCAACAACGCTGTCCCCATAAAACAATATACAAAAATAAAAGAAATCCAGAGGATGACAAACAAGTGGAGGTTTTGCTGGTGGGGGACTTCAATCTACTGGATGTGGATTGGAGCCTTCCAGCTTCAGCAACAGTTAAAAGTTGGGACATCCTAGACTCTCTGCAGGGGGCATTTCTCGGGCAACTAGTTAAGGAATCTATTTGTGGGGGAGCGATACTGAACCTGGTACTGTTAAATGGCCTACCCCGGGCAACACTTCAGGCTAGCCTATTGTTTCAACTGGGTACCCAGGGTTGTGTGACTGTAAAGTAGGGACTTGTTTAGACTGAATTATTTAGACCTGCTAAATATCTGCTAGATTCATGCCCCACCCCTGTTCACATCCCCTAAATAAATCAGATTGTTGTTTTTTTCACAGTTTAAATCTGGCTAGTGTGTACCTTCTTGGTGGGGATACAGTACTGTTATTGCATTGTTCATTGGTCTTATTTTACAGGGGTCTCCAGGGCAGCTGCAGAGGATCTACCCTGGTGGTAGGTGCAAGGGGTGTGAGCAAGTCATTACTGTCATGTGGTCCATGCAAATGTTTTGTTGCTATACTATTTAGGCCACTAGAGGGGCTGGTGGGGGTTATAGCATCCAGGAGGGCTATACCAATAGCAGTTATGCTACCCCAGAACCTTTTCTCTGGATGGAGGCACCCGTTCAACAAGCTCAGGCCCCACAACCTGTGCATAGTCATGCAGGCAGGGGTAGTATCCCTTAGGACACTACCACCTAGGGGTCACACCTTTGCCCCAGGAGCTCAGCCCTGCTCCATGTCGTCCCCACTATGCCCAAGCTTACCCTCCTGGGTGGGGCCGTGGGAAGGCACCCCCAACGGATGAGAAAGGACAAGCCCTGACTTAGCCCCCAGGGCAGGGCCATGGAAGCAGGCCCCCCCCAGCTGAAGTGAAAGGGCAGTGGGAATGGCATCAGATCAGGGGGACTGGCTTTTCATAATGCTGGTTGTTGCCCTGACAGAAGGTGTAACATGCAATGATGAACGATAATAAAAAGCAATTTTGTAATTACATTGGCTCCCTTAAAGGTAAGCAAAAAGCTCTAGGCCCAATTAAAACTACAACAGGCATGATAACGGATGAAAAGGAAATTGCAGGCAGATAAAATTAGATTTTTGTAAGTGTTTTTGAACCCAAAGAAAACTTCATTAAGTGTCCAAAAAATATCAGGACAAACACCCTAGTCTTTTCCTCAGAAGACGTACGCAGAGTAATATCATCACTAAAGAGCAACAGCTCTGCAGGGCCAGATGGCATCCTCCCCAGGTTCCTGAAAAAACTCAGAGAGGAAATGGTTGGCCCTTTGACTTGCCTTTTTAATAGATCAATTTACAAGAGAAAAACAATCCCAGAGTGGAGAGAGGCTATTGTCACCCCTATACATAAGGGGGGCCCCCTCACAGATACTAACAACTATAGGCCAATAAGCTTAACGTCAGTGGTAGGAAAATTAATGGAAAAACTATTATAGAGCCGCTTAGTAGACCATATTAATAATAGCGGCCTTATTGACCCCACACAGCATGGGCTCACTGCTGGCAGGTCATGCCTTCCCAATCTCATTAACTTTTTTGAACCAGTAAGTGCTGCCCTGGACAAAGGTATTCCCATTGACATAATCTTCCAAGACTTCACCAAAGCTTTTGACAAAGTCTTACATTCCACACTACTTCAAATACTGAGTAATATTCATTTACACCCAAACATAATCAACTGGATAAATTCCTGGTTGGAATCTCATCGGCAAAGAGTGGCCATAAAAGGACATCTCTTGGATTGGTCAACAGCCACAAGTGGAGTACCCCAGGGGTCAGTTCTGGGTCCCACCTTATTTAATATAATGGTTTCAACACTCTGAACTCCTAACAATGCATGGCTCTGCAAATACGCAGATGACTGCAAATGAGGAGGTGTTGTACAAAATATAACTGACAGTAAACAGCTTCAGAACAACCTAGATCAAATATTTATTTTATTTAGTTAGTTTTTGTTTACTGGGTACGGTGTCATAGCCACAAAATATGACTATTTTCAGACACGACCCGGGAGGTTACAATACAAAATTGGCAGGCAAAACAAATAACAGGTAGAGTTCAGAGGAAATCAACCATACAAGGAAAAACCTGCACGATGTTCTGTGACGTAAACAGTATTGCTAATATGACAGAGTAGGAAAATACACAATAGTACAAAACATAATAAGCATACAATCATAGTGCAATAGAGTTTTAACACATAATCCATGGTAAGTGCTACATATAACAGTAACAAGGGGTCAGAGCAAAATTGAACATTTTAAGAGCTGAGGAAGGGGATGTCAAGCACCCTATGGGGGTTTAAAACAGGAACATAGGGCATGTTTGATAAGGAGAGTGTGATGCATCTTTTTAAAAGCAATATGGCTAGTTGCAGAGCAAACATCAAGAGGTAGTGAATTCCAATATTTTGGGGCCAGGCAGGAAAAAGCTGAGGTTCCTTTTAGGGTTCTGCACCTAGGGGTGTATAGTACAGAGAGTCCAGTAGAGCAGAGGCCATAGGTGGAGGACAGAGGCACCAGCATGCCTACAAGAAAGGTAGGTAGATTAGTTTTGATGATGTTGTCCAGCAGAGTACCAAGGGCAAGAAGTCAATTGGCAGGTGGAGAAGGCCATCTAAAGTCTGCATATAGCAAGCAATGGTGCTTCAAACATGGGGAAGCCGAGGCATAATGACAGATACTATTGTACATTGTATTCCACTTAGTTAGGGTGGTTTTCAAAACATTTATATAGGTGAGAGCACCATACGCAAGGGATGGAAGTAGGAAACCCCTAGAAATAGCCAGTCTAGCTGAGGGGGTAAGCATCTGACTAGTCCTGTAAACTATTCCAAGTTTGTAGTTCACTGACTTGCAGGTGTCGATGATGTGTTGCTCAAAGTTGAGAGTTTCATCAAGCGGAACACATAAGTACTTGAATGAGGTTACTTTCGTAAGGGGGGAACCATTTGCACAGGAGATGTTGAAACAGTTGCGGTTTGTTCTACATTTGGTTGCAGATCCGAAGAGCATGCCCTGAGTTTTACTTATGTTTAGGATGAGCCTTTTGTTGTAGATCCATTCTTGCATTATGAGAAATGCAGATGTTAGTTGACTATTTATTTCTTCTATGTTTGCAGAGGAGGTGTAGAGCACCAGATCATCTGCATACAAGATTGTTGAGCACCAAGGGGTTTTAGAAGATATGTCATTTATAAAAATGGAGAAGAGAAGAGGCCCCAAGATGGAGCCTTGAGGAACACCAACATTGATAGGTGCAGAGTCTGACACCGCAGAGTTAAATTTTACCTGTTGTCTTCTATTGCTTAAGTAGCTCTATAACTAGTTTGTGACTTGTTCTGAGAAACCAATGAAGCTAAGGCAATCAAGCAGAAGAGAGTGATCTACAAGATCAAATGCCTTTGAGAGGTCAATGAACACTGTACCAGTCAAGAGACCATGATCCATAGCAGTAAGGGCATCATTTGTAAACTGTATCAAAGTGGTAGAGGTGCTATGCCCCTTGCGGAAACCATGTTGAACAGGTGATAGGAGGGTATATTTAGAGAGGAACTCGGTGACCTGTATAGCCACTAATTTCTCGAGTATTTTCTTTAGTACTGACAGAATGGCTATGGGCCTATAATTAGCTATGTCCTTCTTGTCACCTTTCTTAAAGACTGGGGTGACTTTTGCCAATTTCCATATGTCCGGAACATGACCATGACAGAGAGACATTGTAAACATTTTAGCCAATGGGGCTGCAATAAAAGGAGCAGCCAGCTTCAGGAGTTTAGGCTCTAGGTAGTTGGAGCCTACACTAGTACTATCAGAGATTGAGTTTAGTAGTTTTAGAACATCAGCATTTGGAATAGCCTTAAAACAGAAGGGCGGATGTATGGGCACGTTTGTGTGAGTAACAGGCGTCAGGATGCAATTTGCTGTGAAAGAGGCAGTGTATTTGGTGAGATCAGTAAAGTATTTGTTGAAAGAATTTGCAGTGGTGGTGGGATCATTACAGTGCATACCATTGAGGACCATATCATTCATGTGTTGAGACTGGTTTGAGCCCAGGAAGGATTTTACATGTGTCCAGAATTTCTTCTGGTCCCCAGCAGCTTCCAGCAACAGACCTTTGCAGTATGAGCTTTTTGGAAAGCCTGATTTGTTTTTTGCACATATTGTGCTGCTTTCTGTAAGCGTCATATTCACTTTGCCGACCCACGGTTTTGTAGTGGTTCCAATTTTGTCCCATGCCCAGAGGGAGGCAAAAAGGTCCTTATGCAGCCACTTAGTCTGTTTGGCCCTAACGCGTGGATTTCGTTAAGGTGTATGTATGTCCTGGAGGGATATGAATATAGAAAGAAAGAGACTGAGAGCAGATTCAGTGTCTTGGAACTGTATAATAGGGATCCAGTTTACAGAAGAGATATCATGTAGAAAGCTTGCTTGATCAAGTGTGGAAAAATCCCAGAAGGTGATGTAGCATGGCGAAGGGGCTGGAATCACTGATGTTCCCCATATGCAAAACACAGGGGAACGGTCACTTATAGAATCAGGAAGCACACCTGAGGCGATAATTCTATCGGGTTGATTTATGAGTATCCAGTCTATAAGTGTTCCAGCAGCAGGTGACTGGGTCAGCCTTGTGGGATCTTCAGTTACCTGGTGCATGTTAAATCCATGTACTAGAGATACCAGTGTGCTTTTATTTTTCCCCAGCCAATTTAGGTTGAGGTCGCCAAGAATAATAAATTCATTTTGGACAGCTGCAGAGGTAGAGTACTCAAGTAGTTTGGAGCATCCTAGTAGACCTGCTTTAGGAGGATTGTAGGCACATATTAAGTGAATCTTTTTGGGCAATAAAAAAAAATGAAATCTGATGAAAAGAAAAGCAAGGTAATGCACTTATGGCCAAAAAATCAACAAATGCAATATAAACTGAATAACAGTATACTAGAAAGTACAACTGAAGAAAAAGACCTTGGGATTTGGATAACAGATGACCTGTCCTTTGATAAACACTGCATAATAACAGTCAAAAAATGTTCAATGAATTGTAAACTATATTTTACATAACATTAAAAGTAGGAAGAAAGAAGTGATTATGCCTCTGTACACAGGTCTGGTTTGCCCCAATCTTGTATATTGCTCTCAGTTTTGGCAACCTCACACCGTGAGAAGTTCTAAGTTAATTGAAGGAATATAAAGGAAAGTAACCAAAAAACAAGCAACATACCTATACAGAGAGACTGAACACTCTAGGTCTGTATTCAGCTAAATACAGACAACTGGGAGGAGACCTCTGTATGACTTATAAGGCAATGCAAGATGACCTTAATACCACAACATTAGGGATTACACCATACTACACCAATACAACTACTAGAACACATAAGCACAAATTAATAGGTGAAAACAATATAACAAAAAAGAGAAGTTTTTTACTCAGAGAATAATATTTGGAACATCTTACCACAGCAGATAGTTGAAATTGAGAACTTACCTACTTTAAAAAAAAGGTTAGATCACTTCACGGGAAATAAACAATTTGACTTCCACCCATAACTTTCCTGGGTGGCAAATTCATTAAAAGCTTAATTGCCTACTAAATTTGTATCCTACTATGAAACTATGACACTAAGGACACCTAAGTGTCAGCATCTGGCACGCCTCAGAAACAATTTATTTATTCAGTTTTTGTTTGCTGGGTAAATTAATCACTATATTTTTCTGTTCTTCTATTTTCAGGCATGACCCGGGAGAGTTACAAACAATTGAACATTGTACAGACAAGAAATACAATTGGCATATCACAACAGGAATTAAGCAAAATTTGAACAACAAAGCAATGTTTACAACTGGAACAAAGACAGTTAAAATGGCAAGAAGAACAGAAAAATACAGTAATTAAGTGCACTAGACAAGAATGCTAACTATTTTCAGGCAACAACCAGGGAGAATGGCATGCGGTGGTATTGGCAGGAGTACAGTATCCAAGTCACAAACTGATTTATGCAGCAGTAGGTCCATAAGACAGTCAATTTAGTGGGCCAAATAACATTTTGATATAATACTGAGGAGGCAGTACTCAGGCAGGTGATAACAAGTGCAGATATGAGAGTAAGCGCCATTTAGTGGAGCAGGTATAGCAACTAGTTGGGAGGCACAAGAATGTCAGAGCAGGAGCAAATGTCAGAGTCCCTAAGAAAGGATCAAAGACCCTTTGTGAAAGCTTGGTGGGATTTGGAGAGTTTGGACATTTAGAGGAAGGGAATTCCAAGTTTTGGGTGCAGATGTTGCAAAGGAAAGTCCTCCATTTTTGTTGTGGAACTTCTAGGAATTTCAAGAGGGGATTGTTCAGAAGATCTCAGGGATAAGCTAGAGTGGGATGGTTGAACATATTGGAAAGGGACTCCGGAGCTCCAGTTCTGACTATATTATTTATTTATTTAGTTTTTGTTAACTGTGTAGGTGCACTAGCCATAGAGATGACTATTTTCAGGCACAACCTGGGAGGTTACAGAGTAAGAAAATGTTAATAGGTATTACAAACAGCAGGTAACATCAGGATACATGAATAAGGTTATTTTAAAAACATAGCAGGAATTACAAAATTTCAGGCAGTATAACAAACTGCAGGTAACATATGATACATTAATTGGATGATATTAGAAGCATTGCTGGAATGACAAAAATTTCTGACAGTATCATAATACAAAACAAGGTGGGATACATGGTTGTGTGGAAGTGGAGAAACACAGGGGCCCGGATATTCAAAAGAGTTGCGCCATGCGCAACAGGGATGCACCAGTGCAAGTACGGAAATGCGCCATTGTGCGATATTCAACGGGAGGCAGCTGTGCAAGTAGCAATGCGCAAGAGCACAATAGTAATGAATGCATGCACAACTGTAGGGGGCGGAACCAAGAATAACATGCGCAGTGCGATATTCAACAGCATGCACCATGCGCAATAGGGGAGCTAGCGGAAGTTGCGCGACAGCGGAAATGATCTAAAATAAAAAGGAGCAAGAGAGGGGTGCAAGAATTCTACAGGGAAGCCACAGGTAGGAGCATGGTGACAGACACAAGGGCAGTACAGAGGGTAGCAGTGAGCAGGACTGGGCAGGAGCAGGACAGGGCACACCTGAACTGAGCCAGGAACAGGATAGGGAGTGGAGAGCCTGTGCCACTGTGCAGGATAGATAGTGGAGTGCCACAGTGGACTGAGGACAGTGGCAGGAGGCAGGACAGCCACAGCCAAAGACCGGAGGTGTACCCAGTGCAGGGGGAGCATCAGAAACGGACAGCAGGGGGAACGGGATAACAGCCGCCAGGGGGGGCACCAGCCAGGGACATGGCCAGTGCCACCTTCCAGATGGAGGCGGTAATGAGGGTGTGAGAAGGCAGGCAGCAGGGGGGGCGTGGCCGTGGAAGGGCCCGTCAGTGGTACGCCCAGAACAGGCAGTACTGAGCCTGCACCACCTTCAAACACTACTCTGACACAGAGATTGTGGGCTGGTACTGCCTGAACATAGGGCAGCGGCAGACAGTGGCCATGTTGGGAGACAGGTCAGTCACGCGGCACAGTGCCAAGGCCACTACAGATGCGTGAGCAACCCTGCCAAGACCTGCCAGCTGTGCCAGGCTGACCACTGGCCTCATGGGGTGGCACCGACAGTCCCTCAGGGTGACGCTGTGTGAACGCGACCGTGTTCATGCAGGGGTCTGCAGCTCACTGAACATGCCTGCGCCAGACATGCTCAGTATGCCCACAGCCAAACCCGGTGTCGACATAGCAGGTGTCGCACAGCACTGGGAATGGGGGTGGACATGATACTGCGCGGTGTCTGCAGCGCATGGGCACTGAACTGGGTGCCCAGTGTGGCCATGACAGTTGTGAATGCATTTGTCTGCCTGTCAATGGCAGCAGTCACATCCTCCTCCGGCTGCCAGGCCATCTCTGCCAGGAGCAGACCGTGGTCTCTGCTGTGCCACTCCTCTGCCTGGCGCAGAACTGCACTGAGTGCATCCACTGCAGTCACAAGCTGCAACTGCTGATCTACTGAAGCCTGGAGTAGACAGTTGTGCTTGTCAAAGAGGTCATCCGCCGGTCCGGCATGCTGTCCCTCATGGTGTTCCTGGCCCTGCTGGGCAGCACCCTTGACGATGGGTGCTGTACACCAGAGCCATGCCAGGGCACATCCACATGTGGTGCACTGCCACTGCTCCCCCGACACTGTCCCCCCCATCACCATTGGCCGACTGCTGGCACTACCCCTCCGGCTGCCGATCGCCTGGGCTCACAGGCGCTGCCACAGTGGCTGCAACAGCCCCACTGGCTTGGACGCATAGCAGTGCTGCTCCACTGGGGCATACAGGCACGGGCTGGGACTGTTTTTATGCAGACCTCCACGGCGGCACCTCCTATGGCAATGCATGTGCTGTTGCCTGATGTGGGACCATCCTGCGTCCCACATGTATCACTGTCCGGGACCTGTGAACCATCATCATCGGTGCTGGATCCAGCACCAATCCATGTCCCAGCATGCTGGAGACTGTGGGCGCTGTCACGCTGGGACACAGGCAGGGCCTCGTCCGCACCCACACCACCCTCTTCAGTCTGGACAGGCAGGCAGGTATGCACTGGTCTGGTCCCTCGGACACCTGTGCAGGTGGATGGGCAATCCTCCGTGTCCAGGGCATCACCCTCGGTGGACACACCCACCACTGCTGACCCATGTAGATGCTCAGGAGCTGTAAGGGAACACAGTAGCGTTAGTCTCTCTGCCCTTCCCTGTGGCATTCCCCCCACCACCCACACAGTGACAGCACAGGACCTACCATGTAGTGATGGGCTGCCACCCATCTGGAAGCCACCACCAGGAAAGCCTTCTATGGTACAACGCCGCATGCTGCTGGCCACCTGCTCTTCCTGTGCCGTCCGGCGTGGCACATCCGGCTGTCCCCCACCGGTGGCAGCATGTGCTGCCCTGATGGCAGCCATCTTATCCTTGATCCTCCTCCTGTCCGTGCTGACCTTCTTTTTACACTCCTGCATGGACAGCTGGTGGCTGCCATGCTGGTTCACAGCATGCGCCACCTCACCACATGCCGCAGCAGGGGCCTGTGTTATTCCCCGCTGTCTGCTGAGCAGTGATTCCCTGTCGAGATATGCCTCAAACAGGGCTCCTGATTCAGCCTGGGTGAAGTTGGGCCTCCTCCTTCTCCCCGTCCCTGTTCTAACATTACTAACTAACACACCAAAATCTGGCCAATGGAAAATCATGTACACAAATGCTCACAGCCTGGGAAATAAGATCCCAGACCTGCAGGCAATAATGTCAGAGGCTAAACTGGACATAGTAGCAATTAGTGAGACGTGGTTTACCAGTAACCACACTTGGGAGACTTCAGTACCTAGCTATGTATTGTTCAGAAGGGACCGAGGTGCAAAAAGGGGGAGGTGGCCCTGTATGTTAATGAAAATATCAAAGCTACAGAAATTCAGAATACACATAAGGAGCCAGAAGAACTGTGGGTCACCCTGAAACAGGAAATGGGACAGCCATAAGAACTCAGTGTTGTCTACAGGCCCCAGACCAGAGGGAGGACATAGACACATTACTGTTAGAAGATATACAAAACATGACAGCTAAAGGGAGGTTCTGATAATGGAGACTTCAACATGCCAGATACAGATTGGTCAATACCAGCAGGAACATCTGCCAGAACTAGACTCATAGTGGATTCCCTGCAGGGGGAGGGCCTCAAACAACTGGTACAGCAACCCACAAGAGACAGGGCTATCCTAGATCTAGTACTGACTAACAAAGAAGGGATCACAGATCTCCAGGTAGAAGGTCACCTAGGGGCCAGTGACCATCACATGGTATGGTTCAATTTGGCTACTACATCTAAATCATCCCATTCCAAGGCAAAAATATGGGACTTCAGAGGAGCTGACTTTGATAAGATGGCCAACAGAGTTAAGCTAGCCCTGGCAAAAGAAACACAGGTGAGGGGTACAGGCAAAGTGGGCAAGCATTAAGGATGCAATACTTGAAGCAACATCCCATTGTGTTAGACAGAAAAGGAAGTGCAAAAGAAGAAGGAAACCACTTTGGTTCTCAAATACAGTAGCAGAAAAGGTCAGAGCCAAAGGCTGGTCTTCAGGAAATATAAGGGAACACAGCGGGATGAAGGTAGGGAGGCATACCAAACTGCCCTAAGGGAAGCAGGTAAGGCAGTAAGGCAGGCAAAGTCCCAAACTGAGGAAACACTAGCACGAACAGTAAAGAAGGTGACAAGACTTTCTATAGATACATTAGTGAAAGGAGAAAGTCCAGAGGGGATTGCTAAGCTTAATGGAGAAAAGGGAGCATGTGAGGAGGAGGACCCTGTAAAGGCATCTATCCTAAATAGATACTTTTGCTCAGTATTTACTGAAGAGAAGGTAGGGCAGGGCCCACAGCTCAGCATCATGGACACAGTGGGGAGGAAGTGAGCACTACTCCTTCACAAAGAAAGGGTCCTACAAGAGCTCTAAGCTCAGGGTGGATAAGGCAATGGGACCTGATGGCATACATCCCATGGTACTTAAGAAGCTAAAGGAGGAACTAGCAGAGCCATTAGCAGAATTGTTTAGTGAGTCTCTGAGCACAGGAGAGGTCCCAGAAGACTGGAGAAGGGCTCATGTGATTCCGCCCACAAAAGTGGTAGCAGGGAGGAGGCGGGAACTACAGACCGTCAGTCTTACCTCAGTAGTGGGCAAGATTATGGAGGCACTCCTTAAGGAAAGGATAGTGCAACACCTGGAATCCATAGGGGCACAGGATCCAAGACAGCATGGGTTTACAAAGGAAGGTCCTGTCAAACTAATCTCATAGATTTCTTTGACTAGGTAACCAGAGTGGTGGACCAAGGGGAGCAGTGGATGTCGCTACCTTGACTTCAGCAAAGCTTTTGACACTGTTCCACATAGAAGATTGATAAATAAGCTGGGTAGGCTCGGGTGGGTCAGAAGTTGGTCTACTGGGTGGCAAACTGGTTGACGGGCAGAAACAGAGAGTGGTGGTAAATGGTATACAGTCAGAAGAGATGCAAGTCACAAGTGGGGTACCTCAGGATCAGTCCTGGGACCAGTCTCTTCAACATCTTCATTAGTGACCTTGCAGATGGACTAGAGGGTAAGGCTTGTCTGTTTGCAGATGACACCAAGATCTGCAACAGAGTAGATGATCCAGATGGGGTGGGCAGAATGAGAAGAGATCTGGATAAACTAGCAGAATGGTCAGAAGAGTGGCAACTGGGATTTAATGCAAATAAGTGCAAAATCATGCACATAGGGAAGAGAAACCCTGAAGCCACCTATAGGCTGGGAGGGGAGTTGCTAGCAGTCACAAAGGAAGAAAGAGACTTGGGCATCATCATCACTGATGACCTAAAATCATCCAAGCAGACCTCTAAAGCAGTAGGTAAGGCTAGGGGGGTGTTAGGGTGTATTAGTAGGGGTATCACAAGTCGTAAGAGGGAGGTAATAATCCCTCTGTACAAGACACTGGCTAGGCCCCATCTGGAGTACTGCATGCAGTATTGGAGGCCACACCTTCACAAGGACATTAACCAAATTGAGGCAGTCCAGAGAAGGGCAACCAAAATGGTGCAGGGACTGCATCAGAAGACATATGAGGACAGATTAATGGAGCTCAATATGTACACCCTTGAGCAAAGAGAGGAGAGAGGTGATATGATCGAGGCATTCAAACACCTTAAGGGAATAAACAAGGTGAAAGAGTCTAACATGTTTAAATATAAGAAAATAGCAGGACAAGAGGACACAGCATGAGATTAGAGGAGGCCGATTAAGGGTAATGTGAGGAAATTCTTTCTACAGAAAGGGTGGTGGATGCATGGAATGGCTTACCACAAGAAGTGGTGGCTATGAATACAGTGCAGGGCTTCAAACAGGCATGGGATAAGCATAAGGGAGCAATACAAATGACTATGAATAGATAGGCCACTGACAGAGCAAAGGCTGATGGCACATTTATAAGGTAGAAAAAGAAATGGGCAGACTGGATGGGCCTTGCGGTCCTTATCTGCCGTCAACTTCTATGTTTCTATGTTTCCTCCTCATCCTCTTGTTCGGTCATGATCGAGCCTGTGGGAATGACAGGTGTTATCTTTGAATGTGCAGTCCCATTCAGCCCTCACAAACCACAGTCCACACATCCCAACAGCATGCAACCCACCACAATAGACTGCAATACCAGACTATGTCTTCTGCAGCCCCATGTTGCATTCATATAGCGCAATGCATGCAAATGAGGTGAGGTGCAACTTTAAGTCGATGTTAATGCAGTGGTTGCACCATGGAATTGCTGGTGAGCTGATTTGCATATGCTTCCTAAGTATTGCACTGTTGCGCCTTGCACAATGTCATTGAGCTATGGCGCAGCTCTGTGACGTGCGCAGTACACAGATACATAGATACATAGACAGTGTCGGCAGATAAGGGCCTATGGCCCACCCAGTCTGCCCATTTGAGCTTGTAAGTTCAGTTTATGTTTTCCTAGAAGTCTGTTGCCCCTCACCCCTGACCTCCAGAATTCCTTTATGTCTATCCCATGCATTCTTAAATCCCGTGATTGTTTCAGCCCCCACCACTTCCTCTGGCAGGGTGTTCCACTTGTCCACCACCCGTTCTGTGAAGAAATTCTTTCTCATGTTTCCTCTGAATCATCCTCCTCCAACTTCATCCCATGCCCTCTAGTCCTGGAACATCTTTTCACTTAAAAATAGTGTTTTCCTGTACCCTGTTCCTCCCTGTAAGATACTTGTATTTCTCTATCATATCCCCTCTCTCCCTCCTCTCCACCAGGGAGTACATGTTCAGTTCTTTCAACCTGTCTTCATCGGACTTGTGATGCAATCCATGCACCATCTTTGATGCCCTCCTCTGAACCTTCTCTACCCTGTCTATGTCCTTACATAGGTATGGTCTCCAGAACTGTACACTGTACTCCAGGTGGGGCCTCACTAGTATCTTGTATAGCGGAATTATGACCTCCCTTTTCCTGCTGGTGATGCCCCTGCCTATACATCCCGGCATCCTATTTGCTTTACCTGCTGCCTTGTCACACTGTTTCCCTGCCTTGAGGTCATCAGAGATGATAACTCCAAGATCCCTTTCCTGCTTGGTGCATGCTATATCCTCACCTCACCCTCAACTGATATATTGTGCCAGGGTTTTTGTACCCCATATGCATTATCTTGCATTTCCTTGCATTGAATTTCAACTGCCAAACCCCTGACCATTCTTCAAGTTTCTGCAGGTCCCTTCTCATTCTGTCTACACCCTCTGGTGTGTCTACTCTGTTACAGAGCTTTGTGTCATCAGCGAACAGTGAAATTCTGCCTTCTAGGTCCCAGGAATGTCACTGATGAAGATGTTGAATAGGACCGGTCCCAGCACTGATCCCTGTGGTACCCCAGTGGTCACTTTTCCCTCTGTGGAGTGACAGCCATTTACCACCACCCTCTGCGTCCTGCCACCCAACCAGTTACCCACCCACCACACTACTGTCCTGCCCACACCCATATTCTCCAGTTTGTGTAATAGACTTCTATGTGGCACAGTGTCAAAGGCCTTGCTGAAGTCCAGATAGGCCATGTCCACTGCCCTCCCCTGATCCACCTCCCTAGTCACCCAGTCAAAAAATTCAACGAGGTTGGTCTGACATGACCTTCCCTGGTGAAACCATGCTGCTTGGGTCCTGTAGTCCATTGACAACCAGATGTTCCACCAATCTTTCCTTCAGTAGTGCTTCCATGATCTTCCCCACTACCGAGGTGAGGCTGACTGGTCTGTAGTTCCCTGCTTCCTCTTTGTTTCCACTTTGTATAAGGGGACTACATCTGCTGTCCTCCAGTCTTTGGGTACCTCCTGTTTCCAGTGATCGGCTAAACAGGATAGCCAGAGGTTCAGCCACCACCTCTCTAGTTCTTTAAGGACCCTGGGTGCACCCCATCTGGCCCCATTGCTTTATCAACTCTTATTACTTCCAGTTCCTTCAGGACCCTTTCTCGTGTAAAGGGACTTGTGTTCATTTCTGCACCATTCTCACCTCTTGTACTCCCTTCAGACCCATTACCCTCCTCTTCCTCAGTAAAGACTGAGCAGAAATACCTGTTCAATATGTCAGCTTTACTGTTGTCATCCTCCACACGGCCCCCATCCACCCCTTCAGTCTCACTATCCCTCCTTTGTCTTTCTTTTTTCACTTATGTACCTGTAAAAGGTTTTGTCCCCTCTACCCACTGATTTTGCAATGTGTTCTTCTGTCTGAGCTTTGGCTTCCCTTACTGACCTCCCTGCCTCCCTTTGCTTCTCCTGGTACTTCTCCCTATCCCCTTCTGCCTGTGTCTTTTGTATTGCCTGAATGCAATCTTTTGGCTTTCACTTTCTTTGCTACCTCTTGGAAAACCATAATGGTCTCCTCTTCCTTTCCTCTTGCTAACCTGCTTAATGCATAATTATGTTGTTCTTGTAATCCCCATTTTAAATACTGCCCACTGTTCCTCAACCCTGATTCCTGTCCCACTCCCTTAATGCCTCTTTCAAGTATCTCCCATTTTCCCAAAGTCTGCCCCCAAAATCCAGAATACATGTTTTGTGTGGTTTGGGTCTGCTCTTCTGCGATTTCAAACCACAATGACTGGTGGTCACTGTTTCCCAGGTGCTGCCCCACTGTCTTCCCCATCACACTGTCCCTGTTTGTGAGACACAAGGTCCAGTATTGCCTTCGTCGAGTTGGTTCCATGACCAGTTGCTTGAGGAAGGCACCCTGAAGGAGTCCAGGATAAATCTGCTCCTAGTTGATGCTGCTGCTGGGATGCTCCAGTCCACGCCTGGAATATGAAATCTCCAACCAGTACTACCTCACTCTTGTCTGCCATCCTTGGATGGCTAGCATCAACTCCCTATCTGTTTCTTCCTCCTGGGCTGGTGGTCTATAGACCACACCTGTGCAGATGGCTGTCCCCATTTTCCTTTCCAGCTTAACCCACAGTATCTCTCCCCCATTTTGTTCCTCCTGGATCTCTGTGGCCCTTATGTCATTTTTCACATACAGTGCCACTCCTCCTCCCTTCCTACCTGCTCTGTCTCTTCTGAATATGTTGTAGCCAGGTATGGCCATCTCCCAGTCATAGTTATCATTACACCAGGTTTCAGTGATGGCCACAATGTCCAGGTCTGACTGCACCATGACAGCCTCCAGATCTTCCATCTTGTTGCTAAGGCTCCTGGCATTTGCACACATGGCTATCCATGATTTGACCTCCCTAGACTGTTTTGCTGTTCTCCTCCAGCCCCTTCCTTGGTTGTCCTTTATCCCTGGTTCTCCTTGCTGTCTGCCCTTCTGCTGAATTTTGCCCCTTTTCTGCCTATCCACCTCTTGGGCACTAATCTCCATCTTTTGCACACTGCTTTGTAAAGATAGCCACTCCTCTGGTTCCACTGCTAGCTGTGGGGGGTGAGCAAGTAGGTACCCTCCTTGCTGGCCTACCACCCCCTTTGCTAGTTTAAATGCTTGTCAATGTAGCTTTTAAACTTATCATTGAGTGCTTGGATTCCCCTCCAGGATGGATGCAGGCTGTCAGGCTTGAACAAACCTCCATCCCTCCAGGTGGGTCCCCAGTCACCAATGAGTCCAAACCCTTTCTCACAGCACCAGTTCTTCAACCATGAGTTAAAGTTCCTGGTGCATGCACTCCCATGTTCTCCCTTGCCTCTCATAGGAAGTACTTCTGAGAAAATGGCAGAAGTAGCTACTTGCTTAAATGCTTGAGACCCCTCCCCAATTTCCTAAACTCTTCCTGAACTTCCTTTGGCTTCCCATTTGCCAGGTCACTGCACAGTGCGTGCCCAGGGTCCTGATGCCGACGCGTGTGGCGCTGATGACGTGCTGTGCACGGGAGGCAGTGCAGGGCATGGCCACCACTGTGCCAGTGGCGCTAGTGCGCTGTTCGCCAGTGTGGCACTCGTGCCCTGATGCACCATAGGCACCATGGAGCCACAGGGCGGTAGGCCACTGCAGGGCGTCACACACAGGCACCCTACCACGCTACACTCAGGATGTCCCAAAAGCGCTGTGACGCTCCATACGCGGACAGACTCTTGACCCTGCGGTCGACCTTTGCCCCTAGGTGCAATGCATCCGCATGGGTGCACCCCTACCATGCAGTTTGGTGACAGCGCAATGGGGAATGGCACCGCAGTACCACGCAGCATCTGCATGTGAGGAACGTGCACTACAGAGTGCCATTTTGCTAGCGATACTCACTGCAGGATGGCACGGAGGCGAGCACAGCAGTGGAGCGCCATAGAGCTGGCCAACCTGGTGGCCATTGTTGAGCCCCATGCTGGGGCCCTGTTTGGCCAGGACCCACTTGACAGGTCACACAGTGCAGTGTGGGAGGAGGTGGCTGAAGGCCTGGAGGAGGCCACCAGTATCGTCAGGTCTGGTGAGCAGTGTCGCCACAGGTATGGCGACCTATGGTGGAGGGACCCAGACAGACTTGGGCATCTGCAGGCAGATGCCTGGTGAGGCGCTGTGCCACAGCCAGGTAGGTGCTCCATCCATACACTGGTAGCGTCCATCTGTCTGGGTATTGTGGTGTGCACGTGTCCACCCCACAGGGGGGTGAGGTCCGTCTAGTGGGGGCGGCGGTGGTGGTGGTGGTGGTGCGGCATGGCTGGGCTGTGTGGGAACGCACACACCCGAGGGGGGGGCTTTGCTACTGGAGTTTACTGATGTTCCCCTCTCCATGTTTGCACCCTAGGCCCGGAGGAGCGCTGTAGGGCGAGGCAGGCCCGAGCCAAGCAGAACAGGGCTGGTGCGCCGCAGCTACAGCAGGGTCGTGGTGGAGAGGCTATGGGCCAGCAGTGCCAGGCCAGCCTGGATGCAGGTGAGTGCTGTTTTTCCTCTTACATCTGTGCATGCTGTGTTGCAGGGTTTGTGGCAGGGCATCGCCATCAGCACTTGGCCCCACCACCGTGAACACCACATAGTGCACTCAGCACTGTCCTGTGGCACTGCATGTGTGGGTGGGCATCGCTGGTGGTCTGTGCGTGCACTGGGTACATGGCTGTGCCACTGCCTTCACACCACATAGCCATGTCACTGTACGGCCACAGTGGTGCTGTGCGGGACATGGGCGGTGGGTGTGGGCAGCGGTCTTCATGGCTGTGGGTGCCTGGGTAGGCGGGTCATGTGGGCGCGGTCACTGGGTGGTCGCATACCATCACAGGGGCGTGTCCCACAGCTGTAAGCTGTGCACAGTGGGTGGGCTGACGGGGTCTGGCCAGTCACACGTACCGACTCTGCTCCCTTGTCCTAGGTGGACAACACTGGATGGCAGTTGAGAGAAGTGTACAGGAGCTGCTGCAGCTCACCAGGGCCACCCTCGAGCTCCTGCAAAGGATGGAGCAGGACAGAGGACGGCAGCACAGAAGATGGCGCAGGGACAGAAGTGGGGAGAGGGGCCAGTGATAGGCCTTCTATGCTCCTTTATTGTATTCCTCCCTGGACTAACCCTCACACTCCTTCATCCTTCTCCCAGTTGTTCACCCCTGCCCCTTGCCCACCCCCACCTGGTTTGTGCCCCCCCCATAGTTGTAAATATGTTTTGTTTTTCACAAACCTTTAATATATCCATTTTGTTATGACAACTGTGGTGGTCTCTGATTTGCAGTTGGCTAATGGTGCTTGGCTGCTGTGGTGTGCATGGCGTCGGGGGTGGTGCAGGCCTGGGCGTGTGTGTCTGGCAGGGACCCACCTATGGTGTGGGTTGGGGACTCGGTCCCTGTCTGTGGTATGTGTGTTGTTCCCTGTGCACTGGAAGCCTGTGTGCAGTGGTCCCTGGTGCATGTACTGTGTCCATGGTGCCCCTGTCAGTATGTCCATGTCCTGTGCAGCTGACACCCTTGCATGTCTGTGCTATGCACAGTCTGCTGGCATGTCAGTGGTGGCTGTCCATGCTGGCCGCCCTCTGGACCCGGCGCAATGGTGGCTTGCCTCCTGTCACTGTTATGGTGCACATCTGCCTTGGTGGCACTGTGGCCTCTGCTGTTGTCGTCCCCCCTCCATGCTGTTGCTGGTGTCTGATGCAGGGTCTGTGCTCCAATGTCTGTCACTTGTGCTCTGGCTGCATGCTGGTGGTGGACGGCTTCATGGTGCATGCGCAGGATGGCTGGTACACCTGTGCCATGGTGGGGTGCTGGCTGTGGGTACACGGCTGCTGTGGTCGCACGCCAGTGGGATTTGTTGCCCTGCTATTGTGTCCCTGTGTTGGGGTGCCCTTGAGTCTGGGTGGGTGTTTGTCCATGCCCTGTGTTGCATCCTGTGTGGTGCATGCCTCCATGCACCACTGTAGGCATCTTTGCTGGCTGTTGGGGCCAGTGCTGGGACAGGGTGTGTGCTTGGGTGGGTGTGCAGGGTGCTGTCCTGTTGGTGGTGGGGTCCAGGGCAGGCCCTGTCACACGCGGGATACCTCAGGTACCGAAGCAGGGTCGGCCTCTCGGCTGTGCCATAGGGCGGCTGTGCAGGGTGGCACTGTGTCTGCAGTCGTTGCATCGGTGGCTGGTCCCGCCCACTGCAGGGTGCTCACGGTGGTGGGGCTGCCATGCATGGCTCCATGGTGCACAGGGTTGCATTGTCACAGTGGGGGTGGTGGCATGCATACAGAGCCATGCACTGTTGGGCGCTGCTCCTGGGCAGGGTGTCTGGGGATTGCTGTGCATGGTGTGCCCTGCATTGGTGGGATGGGGTGGCACAGGGTGGCTGGACCTCCTTGTGTTGCGGTCACTGCTTCCCAGGGGGTGTGCTGGGGCACCATGCCCTAGCTATGGAGTTGGTGCTGGTGCTCATGGGCTGGTGGTTCATCCAGCTCACCACAGGTTGTGCAGTTCATGGGATGCAAGGGGTGCTGTCTGGCCTGCTGCGTGCTCCTCTGTCCATGTTTTCCATGGGTGGTGCGTCCCTGTATCCTGTCCCCTGCGCATCCCTGGTTGTGCTACTGCACTGCTACCCTGCACCGCTGCACATCCCTGGTTGCGCCATGGCACAGTTGGTGCGATATTCAGTTGTGTTGCGCAAGCACACCTTGGCCTGCGCTGTGTTTGAATATCACGCATGTTGCGCATGGGCATACTGCACTTGCTCCTGCTCCTGTTATTGTGCTGCTTTGTGGTGCAGTTTGAATATCTGGGCCAGGGTGTTCAGAACAAAGACATAAGAATATCTGCAGTTTCAGCATCTAGACAGAGCATATTGACTAGCAAGTGGAACAGTGAATAATCAATTAACTAGCTTGGAGGTATACTAGAACATTAAGCCAAGAAGTTTGAAAAAACAAAAATACAACAGATGAAGCCCTGACAGCACAAGACTGGCAGGAAATAGGGACAGTAACCGGTAAGTGCAGGAGGGATATAATTCAGGGGGTAGGAAGGAGAGGACTGCAGGGGTAAGGAGGGATAGGTTCACAGACTAGGCTAGGTATAGGGATAAGAGCTGGCATTGGGAGAGGTGGAATAGATAAAGAGGGCCATGTGGTAAGGGCATAGCAGGGAGTGGTTATAACAGTAGGGTTTGTCAGTCAACTCCAGCTGAGTAGTTGGACACAGACAGGAGAAACCAGGTACTAAGGAGGTTTAAAGCAGGTGCATTGGCTGGAGGAGCTAAGGTGCATGCGGAATGCATTTTTAAAGCCAGTGTGTGTGGGTGCTAAGCAGACGTCTAGCAGGAGTAGGTTCCATTGCTGAGGGGTATAGTGGGAGAAAGCTCTAGAGCCTTTTGGGGTGCATAGAAGGGATTTGTCAGCAGAGCACATGTCATAGCTGGAGGACTGGTAAGTGAGAAGCTCAGCCAGATGAGGGTGTACGAGACCTCAAAATACTATCGACAACAGAGCTGAGGGAGTATAGCCTATATTATTGATCAGACAGCCAACAGTATAGAGGTATAGAGGTAATGCGAGGATGGGAAGAGCCAGCCTAGATGGGAGAAGAGTTGGCAGAGATGAGTTAGTCTGGGTGCAGAGAGTGCAAACTGGCATATACTGTTGTAGCATTTTATTTTATTTATTTATTGAACATATGGGAATTAATACCTTTGAGTCAGAGACTCCTTTACAAAGGCTCCATGTCAGACAATACAATATCAAAACAATGAATTACAAAGCACAACAATGTTGCAAAACAAAGTTTCACAGTATATACTAGTTACGGTGGAAAATACAGGATAGCAAGTGTGGTACAAGATATTTACAACAGTCAGATGCAATACAGTGTGACAAGATACTTACTACAGTCAGATGCAATACAGTATGACAATGTGAGTAGTAGCAGGTAACAGAGCAGAGACCATAGGGCCTTGGCCCTATTTGATTGCAACTAAAACAATGCCCTGTGATAAGTACAATACGAGCTGGACCAAATTAGAGTCCGTTGCCATAGTGGGCTATAGGTGATGGTAAGAGATCAGTTGCAATCACAGGCAGAGTCCTGTGTGATATGGTTCTGGAGGAGGAATTTGAACTGTCCCAAGCTTGGATTCTGGGAGGATTGTTTTGGGGAGTAAGTTCAACCAAAGTGGGGCCCGATACCGAAAGGTTCTTTGTCCCATGAACGTTTTGCAAAGAAGGACCCGGTAGGGGCTATTCTCAGAATGACGAGTGTGTCTGGAGTTTAGAGGCAGTTGAAGCAGCGGAGTAAGAGCAGTAGACGTAAGGCCAGCTGTGATTTTATTGGCAAAAAGACAGGTCTGATACTTTAGGCGACCATCAAAGTTTAACCAACTGGTACAGGTGTAGGGCATGCAAGTGTGTGTAGGCCGGTCACAGCCAGCGGCCTGCCTGCAGGCCTTATTCAGAGCAACCCTGTTGAGATATGTGCTATTGGCTGCACCATAGACCAGGATACCGTAGTCTATGAGTGACAAGATCGAAGAGGAGATTGCTAATTGCAGTACTTCGGGGAGAAGACAGTGCTTGTATTGGTGTAGTAGGCCAATATGTATGTTGACAGCCATGCTCAGTCAGTGGATGTGCTCATGGTAGGTGATCCCTGAGTCCAACATAACACCTAAGTATTTAAATGTAGTGACCTGTTCCAAGATTTCATTGAGGGAGTTCTGCATGAGCAGTGGGTAACCACTGTTTTTATTTTGGGCATACGCAAACAACATAGACTTAGTTTTTTTTATAGTTTAGAACAAGCCTATGGTCAGCAAACCATGTTTCTGCCTCTCTAAAGGATCTTTGGTGGGTTCGCTGGAGAGCAGCAGTTGGGTCGGTGTGGGTGCTGAATAATACCATGTCGTCTGCATATAGGAGGAGATTCCCAGAGCAGGCTTTGGGCAGGGAGTTAAGAAATAGGGTAAATAGCAGAGGGCTGAGAATTGACCCCCGCGGGACCCCAGATGTGACTTGGAGGGGGGACGGCTAGTGTTTGCTAGTCTTACTTTTTGGGTTCTTCCAGATAGATAGTCAGCGAATCAGCCTGAGGCGTCCTGTGAGAGACCTATTTGGGTACAGGAGGCTAGGAGGAACGGTTGATGAACGGTGTCAAATACTTTAGTTAGATCTATATAGACAACCCCAACAATATGGCCCAAGTCAAGGGATGTATGTATGTATGGTATTGGTATATTCCAAGAGTGCAGTAGTGGTACTGTGGCTCTTGTGAAAGCCACGCTGCTCAGGGTAAAGGAGGTTGTACTCGGTGAGGTAGTCGGTGAGCTGGGTGATGATGATTTTTTTGAGGGCTTTGGAGAGAGGTGGTAGAATTGAAATGGGGGCGATAGTTCCCAGGTATGGTACGGTCACCACTCTTAAGGACAGAAGTGATGAGGGCTGTTTTCCATTTTGTTGGGAATTGCCCCAGGGCCAGAGAGCGGTTCAATAGGGCTGTGAGGGGGTAGAGTACCTCAGTGAGGATTAGCCTTAGTAATTTAAGATCAAGGGAATCATTGCCAAACCTGGATTTGCTGAGTGCCTTTAGTAGGAGAGGGGCAACATCACGCTGGGAGATAGCTTTAAAGTGAAAAGGAGGTACTTGGGAGGGTGCAGGGGAGATGGTGGGGGTAGGAGAAAAGAAGTTGGGGGGAGCACACTACTGAAGTCCGAGAATGAGGTGTTCAGTGAGTTTGCTATTATCTCAGGGTCTGTGATGATGCACCCATTTACGCACATTTGAGAGGGCGGGGCAGTCGAGGCACATGCTCCATTTTTGGAAAGCTCCTTGGCTCGGCCATAGAGCCATATGTATCACAAGGACAGAGAATACCTTGAGCTATAGCAAGCCTGGCAGCAGAACTGAGGGAGGACCTGATTTTATAGGCCAGTCCCAGTTTTATGTTAACTGCCTGACACGTGGCTGCAATGTGAAGGGTGAAATCAAGAGATGGGTCAAGTGTGACCCCGAGATACCTGAATGAGTTGACCGTCTCCAGGGGGATGCCTTCCAGGCCCTGGAGTGAGAGGACAGAGGTACAGGATTTGTTTCTAGGTGAGGATCCAAAAAGCATGGCCACTGTTTTCTTAGAGTTCAGAAGAAACTTGTTTAGTAGCAGTCATGCTTGCAGACAGTCAAAAACAGATTGAAGATTAGCATTTATGGAGGGCAGGTCTTTTATGCTCGAGTAAAGTACCATGTCATCCACATAGATGATCCTTGAGGAGGAAAAGGGCAGAGTGGGCAGATTGTTAATAAAAAGAGCAAAAAGGAGGGGGCCAAGGATAGATCCCTGGGGGACTCTGACAAGGGTAGAGGCAAGGTCAGAGATTACAGTTCCTGTCTGAATGAATTGCTTTCTTTTAGAGAGGTAGCTCTCAAACCAAGAGGTGGCATCCTGGGGGAAACCAAGTGAGGACAACTTGGATAGCCAGTAGTGGGTGATCTACAAGATTGAGCATTTTTGTGAGGTCAATAAAAATGGCCCCTGTGAACATACCCTTATCCATTGCCATTAAGACATCATTAGAGAATTGATTTGGCATGGTTGTTGTACTGTGCCCTGATCAGAAACTGTGCTAAGCAGGGGATAGAAGCTTGTTTAGATGGAGATATTCAGTGACCTGGGTGGCCACAACCATCTCAAGTAGTTTGTTAAGAGTAGAGAGAGAGAGTGGCAATTGATCGGTAATTGTCTATGTTTTTTTGTGTTCCCATTCTTATGAATAGGAACCACTCGAGCGATTTTCAATAAAGTCGGCACCATCTGGGTTATAATGGATAAGTTAAAAATTCTCACAGTTGGGGCAGCAAGGGCAGGGGATGCTGATTTGATGAACTTAGGCAGTAAACCATCAGGCCTTGCAGGTCCGCGGATGGGAATAGCTTTAAGAAATCGCAGCACTTCTGCAGAAGTGACCGTACTTAGGACAAAGGGTGTTTGGGTAGGCACATTATTACAATCAGTGAGTAAAGGGGACTGATCTGAATTTTCCAGGTACGCAGAGGGATCCAAGAAGTGGGCATTAAGAGTATTTGCAATCGTAACTAACTTGTTGCAGTTAACATCATTCAGTGTCATTTCAGTTATAGATGGCTTGGGCCCTTATCCCATAAAATTATTTTTTTTCCCTCCTTCGTGCTCCACAACTCACCACTCCTTCAGACTTACCAAGGTCCCTTTTGATCCACTCTGTCCCTTCCTGAGCCTCCAGCCTCACACGGCAGCCACCCTCATGGTAACCCAGATGTAACCCTTTGTCGGGCGGGTCCCCCTCCTCCTCCAAGGGGGAAGGCACCAGGGGGAGGCCAGCGCAACTACTTGGCCCTGGGGTGCTACTGAGATGAAATGGCTCCTTCAGGGCATTGGTGGCATTGGTGGACCGGTAGCCGACATCCGGACGATTTGTAGAGTGGTTTCCTGTTTTCTGTGTTGTTCCCTCCTTGCGTTGCTTCTGCAGTGCTTCTAGTTTCCACCTGAGGCCGCTGCAGAGTGATGCCATCCCGCTACCCACCCCAGGAGAGATTAGGAGAGCAGTCCTACCGACGCTCATTCCTCTTCTTCCCCTGTCAGCTCCTGGTGTCCTGAGTCCATTCCCGAACCCAGGTTGCCAGTATGGTTCAAGGTAAGGTGCCAGTCCCTCAGCCCTCTGCACCACTGGGCCAGCGCCATAACATTTTTAATGTGATTCCAAAACACCCCGGCATCCCCTGCAGAGGATTGGAGAAGTTTATTACAATATTCCCTTTTGGCCTCCTATATGTCTTTTTTTACAGGCATTCCTCCGGGTTTTGTACCTATCCCAGTCCACTGGCAATTGAGACTTCTTAGCAGAGGTAAGCCTGAGCTGAGCTGGTGGCCTTAATGGAAGAGGGATGCCTGGATATCGTAGCAGTCACAGAAACATGGTACACAGAGAACCATGACTGGGATGTTAACATACCAGGGTACATAACCTACAGGAGAGACAGGCAGGGGAGAAGAGGGGGAAGAGTAGCTCTCTATGTAAAGGAAGGGATAAAAGCAACTGAACAAAAGAGTAAACAGGGAGGAGAGGAGGCACTGTGGGTCACCTTGAGACTGGAAAGGGCACACAATCCGCACAGGGTTGTGTACAGACCCCATGTCAGGGGAAGGAATGGACAAGGATATGATGGAAGGCATTCTTAGAATGGCAGAGAAAGGGGAGATACTGTTGATGGGAGACCTGAAAATGCCAGATGTTAACTGGAGCACATTTGCTGCAGCCACATCCAGGAGCAGGGCCATTCTTGACGCCCTACAGGTGGCAGGCATTAGACAGCTAGTTTCGGAACCCACTCGTGAGGGAGCAATCTTAGACCTCATACTCTCAAACGGGGCCAGTGAGAAGATCTCAGATCTAGAAGTGGGTTGCCATCTGGGAACAAGTGACCATCAAACAGTGTGGTTCACATTAAACTCAGCTACAGAGTCAAGCCATACAAAAGTGAGGGTACTGGACTTTAGGAGGGCTGACTTTGGCAAGATGGGAGAGTGCCTCAGAAAAGCACTAGCAAACAGGCTAGAAGGAGGCGTGGAGCAACAATGGGGAATTATCAAAACTGCCATCACAGAGGCAACAAGCCTTTGTGTGAAGCAAATAAACAAATCAAAATGAAAGAAAAAGCCACTATGGTTCTCAAGAGAGGTGGCTGTGAAAGTCAGGAAGAAAAAGATAGCATTCCGGAAGTATAAGGAAACACAGAAGGAGCAGGACAGAGAGCTGTACCAGTTAAGGCAGAAAGAAGCAGGAGGGAAGTCAGAATAGCAAAGGCCCAAACTGAGGAAAAGATAGCCAACTCAGTTAAGAAGGGATAAAACCTTTTATAGGTACATCAGCGAGCGAGAAAGACAAAGGGAGGATAGTGAGGCTGAATAGAATGAACAGTGGGTGGGCAGAGGGACAGTGAAAAGCAGGATACTGAACGAATATTTCTGCTCAGTATTCACAAAAGAGGAGGGGAAGTGCCTAATCTAATTAACAGAAGCACTTTGATAGGGGTCGATCCCAGTCCTTTCACAGAAGAAAGGGTTCTGCAAGAACTCCTAAAACTGAAGGTGGACAAAGCAATGGGTCCTGATGGAATTCACCCCAGAATTCTAAAAGAATTAAGGAAGGAACTAGTGAAACCACTGGCTACTCTTTTTAATAAATCATGGGAGGATGGTGTGGTACCCGAGGACTGGAGGAAGGCGGATGTGATTCCCCTTCACAAAACTGGGACCAAGACAGAGGCAGGAATCTACAGACCTGTCAGTCTGACCTCTGTGGTAGGGAAAGTGATGGAGTCACTTCTGAAGGAAAGAATAGTTGAGTACCTAGAGGTCAGTGGAGCACAGGATCCAAGGCAGCATGGGTTCACAGCGGGAAGGTCATGTCAGACGAATCTAATAGATTTCTTTGAGTGGGTGACCAAAGTAGTAGACCAGGGAGGGGCTGTAGACATGGCCTACCTAGACTTTAGCAAGGCATTTGACACAGTCCCACACAAAAGATTAATAGTCAAATTAACCAGCCTGGGAGTGGGTCCCAGGTGGTAGCCTTGGTAAACATTGGCTGGACAACAGGACACAGAAGGTAATTGTAAATGGAGTCCACTCTGAAGAAAGGGCAGTTACTAGTGGGGTACCGCAGGGTTCAGTATTGGGTCCAGTCCTTTTTAATGTCTTCATCAGTGATATTGCAGAGGGACTGGAAGGAAAAGTATGCCTTTTTGCAGATGACACAAAGATCTGCAACAGGGTTGATACACAAGGAGGCGTGGAAAGGATGAAAAGGGACTTGGCAAGGTTGGAGGAATGGTCAGACGTATGGCAGCTAGGATTCAATGCAAAAAAGTGCAAAATAATGCACCTGGGAAACAAGAACCCAGGGGAAGAATACACAATGGGTGGGGAGGTAGTAACAACAACAAAACAGGAAAGGGACCTGGGGGTAATCATATCAGATGACCTTAAGGTTAGAAGCAATGTGAGAAGGCAGTAGGGAGGAAAGGGGGTATACTGGGATGTATAGGGAGAGGCATCAGCAGCAGAAAACAGGAAGTTGTTATCCTCTGTACAGACAGTTGGTGAGACCCCATCTGTAATACTGTGTCCAGTTCTGGAGACCCCATCTTGCAAGGACATAGACAGGATAGAGGCAGTCCAGAGGAGGGCAGCTAAAATGGTGCAGGGTCTGCAAGAGAAGCCGTGTGAGGAGAGACTAAAGGAGCTTAATATGTATACCCTTGAGGAAAGAAGGAGAGGGGACATGATAGAAACTTTCAAGTACCTCAAGGGAATCAACAAAGTCCAAGAGGGTAGCATCTTTCAGAAAAAGAGACTTGCAGAACAAGGGGACACAATTTAAAGATAGAAGGAGGGCGGTTCAGGGGCAATGTGAGGAAGTATTATTTCACAGAGAGGGTAGTGGATGCATGGAACAGCCTTCCTGAGGACGTTGTGGGGTCTAAAACTGTGGGAGAATTCTAGAATGCATGGGACAGACATAAGGCAATTCTTGTGGGGGGCAGGAAGATATAGGCTGTTGGTTAACTAGGATCTGCGGCCTATCCTGTAGGTAGGGAAATGGGCAGACTAGATGGGCCTAGCGGTCCTTATCTGCCGTCAAAGTCTATGTTTCTATGAGGCCTAGGCCGTGTCCCTTCTTCTCATAGAAGCCAGGAGATCACTATGCAACCATCTTGTTTCAGAGCCCTGTATTATCCTCCTATTTAGGGAAACATACAAGCCCTGGAGAGAGAATAGCTTAGTCATCAGGTAGTCAAGGGCCATCTCAACATCATCTGTGAGACTGACTGGAGACCAGTCAATGCTTCTCATGTCAGATTGTAGCACTGCAGTTTAGCTTACAGAAATCTCAAAACTGTATTTCCTTGGGGGTCTTGGAACAGTACCCATTCCAGATACAGAAAGCTGGCAAATGATCACTAATAGAATCCGGGAACATGCCTGCAGCAATGATCCTGTTTGCTCTATTGGTAACAATCCAGTCTAAAAGAGATTGATGGTAGCTGCTGGCAGAAATCCGTGTTGGTCCAGTAATCAGTTGTGAGAGGTGACGTTTCACGAGGGTTTCAGTGTATGTACCAGAGATGCTCCTGGACCAGTCCAGGTTGAAGTCATCCAGTAGTATGACTTCAAATTTACCCTTTAGAGTAGAAAGATAGTCCACGATACTGAAAAAAAAGTTCCCTTTGGTAGGTTATAGGCACATATCGAGTTGAGTCTCTTTGTACCACTTGATACCAGTACAGCGTGCACAGTTTTACAGGAGCCAATTAACCCAGAGTCTCAAACAATGACATTGAGATGCACTTTATAACAGAAGGCAACTCCACCTCCTCTCCATTTGGAGGGGCAGTCAAATCTAATAAGGTTATAGCCATTTAGATTATACATAGCATCAGGAATGTCAGGCCTAAGCCAAGTCTCAGTTAGCCCCAATATGTCGGGGGAGTGTAGGGCAACCCATACTTCCAGTTTAGGAAAGTTGGCTGGCAAGCATCTTATATTCATGTGGGCAATCTAAACGCCCTTAGTGGATAATCTGTAAGAGAAGCTGACAGGACTTGCAATGGTGGAGGGGCCAGGGTTTAGCTCTATGTCACCAGATAGTGATAAGCACAGGAGGGGAACCCATGTCTCTAGGAGGAGCTGAAAAAGGTGCCGGAAACATTTAGACACATGGGGAGGATGAGAGGGGAGGTAGTATCCTAGTTTGGCAGGGTGGATGACATTAAGGGACCAGTTGCATATTGGGGAAAGTTTTTATTAATCAGGAGATTTGAGTAGACCAAAGAGATTCGTCATGAGAGCGAGACCTTGAGCTGCAAGCTGGTATCATATGAGTGAGGGCAGAGAGGGTTATAAGGGCAAGTGACAGTTCAACTATCTCCAGCATTATCCCTGGCCAAGTTGAAGAAACCAACATGGCAGGCAGGAATCTATAGTCGAGTAAGGGACACAGATACCTCACTGGATTGATTGATTCAGTTTAGCAGATCTCTGGGTACAGAGGCAACTGGATGCAGAGAGGGTCCAAATTACAGCAGTAATGCCTCTAAGTTCAGGAGTATGAGAAACATAAGCAAATCGGCTTCAGTTAAATTAGTAAGAGCACAGAATTAAGCAAAAGCTGTACGAGAAGATCATTTTTCCCTGCTACTTTCAAGGGAACATTTAGGGCATGTCATACTGTGTGTACAACCAGAGGAGAAAGCACATGAGGAGAGACTGAGAGGACAATGAAAATAGGAAGTAAAAGGGGTATACAAACTCCAGAAACAATAAGGATCTCGGTGACAGGAAAGGACTCACCCACAAATGTCCTTCCACCCACAAAAGTACTTCCTAATCAGTTAGCAGTAGAGGTCCAATAGACAGGAAATGACCCACCTACCACAGTACATCCAGTCAAATTAAGGAGGGAGGGCAGAGCAATAGTGCATTTAATAGAGAGCAGAGGTGGGGGTGCGTGGGTGGGCCACAAAATAGCTAAAGACAAGCAGCAGCTCCTAAGGTGCTAGTACAAATTAAAGAGATTAAATTCAGGATAAGCAGCAACTCCTAAGGAGCTAGTACAAATTAAGGGGATTAAATTTGGCTGTCTGTACGTGAGTGCACCAGAAAAGGTGCCAAATGCAGAAGGTAGCTCATCCCATATCTTCACTGCAGCAGGCTGGCTGGTTCCACTGGGGAATTTGGCATAATGCTGGTGCTGGCTTGCAGGGACCTCTGGCCTCTGCCAGAGGTCAATTGCATGCTGGACATTCACCCCCCAGAGGAGGAAAGCAGTCCATTAGACGTTCAGTCCTCTTCCCCCAGGCCGGCACTATGACACCACGGGTTCATTCTCGAACCTGGAGTGATGGTGTCGCAAGCGAACACCTTGCTGCTGCACCAGTGGGCCCTTCATCCTCTGGACTTCTTCCATCATTACCTTATCCACCTCCCCCCACCCCTGTGCTCGAGGTCTGTAGATCACCCCTGTGCAAATAGCGGACCCCTTCCTTTTCTCCATGGTGACCCACAGTATCTCTGCTTCTCCCTGTTCCCCAGGATTTCCGTAGCTTTTATGTTTTCCCTCGCATAAAGAGCCACTCCTCCCCTCTTTTTTCCTACCCTGTCCCTTCTGAATAGAGCATAACTTGGTATGGGTACATCCCATTCCTGGTTTTCATTGCACCAGGACTCCGTAATTGTGACTATGTCCAGGTCTGCTACTGCCATGGTGGCCTCCAGGTCTACAATACTGTTGCTCATACTTCGAGTGTTTGCACACATGGCTCTCCAGATTGTACTGCTATCTCCCTTTGTTTTGCCCTTTTGCCCTTCCTTATTTCTTCCAATGTTTTCCTTTCTCTATCTCCTTTCCTCTCCTCCCTGGTTTCTTACTTTTATTTGTTCCTTTTTGGATTTCTGTCCCTTAGGATTCCCACTGCTGACCTTGTAGGCGTGTGTGTGTGTGTGGGGGGGCAGTTTATGTCTTCCTGCTTCATTCCGCCTCCCCCTATGGCTAGTTTAAATGCTCACCAATGTAGCATTTAAACTGTTCACTGAGGATCACTCTTCCCCTCCTGGATGGATGCAGGCCATTGCCCCTCTACAGGCCTCAATTCCTCCAGATGGAGCCCCAGTCCCCAGTGAATCTGAATCCCTCTTCCCCGCACCATTTCCTCAACCATGCGTTACCTCCTGGGCAGTTCTTTCTTCAGTTTGTGCCTTTTCCCTCCTTACTGCTTTCCAGTTCTCTCCTTCCCTCTGTTTCCCCAATACACCTCCTTATCCTCCTCCCCCTGTGTCTCCTTGTATCTTCTAAATACTACCCTTTTAGCCTTTTCAGCCACCTCTTTCAAGAACTATAGCAGTCTTTTTTTCCTCTTGCTTTTGCTTACTTGTTTGACACAGAGGCCTGTTGCCTTTACTATGCTCCCTTTTAGCTTTGCCCACTGTTCCTCCACACCATGCAGGCCATCCCTCCCTGCCAGGTGATCCCTGAGGCATTTACCCATTTCTATAAAATCTGCCCTCCTGAAGTCCAGGACCCTCAGCCTTGTGTGGTTTGATTTCACAGCTGTCTTTATAGTGAACCACACTGTATTGTGATCCCTGGTACCTAGGTGGCCTCCCAACTTGACGTCTGCAACACTGTCCCTGTTAGCGAGTACCAGGTCCAATAGTGCTCCATCACGAGTGGGTTCACTGATTAGTTGCACGAGGAACTCCCCCTGCATAGAGTCTAGGATGTCCCTGATTCTATTTGAAGCTGCTGCTGAGAGGCTCCAGTCTACATCGGCAGGTTGAAGTCCCCCACCAGCAGCACCTCCCCTTTTTCTGCCATCTTTCTAACTTCACTAGTACCTTGAAGGTCTGCAGATCACTCCAGTGTGAATAATATCTCTATTCCCAATCTTCAGGGTGACCCACAGTACCTCTGTATCACCGTCACTTTTATGCTTTCCCTCAAATAAAGCACAACATCCCCTCCTTTCCTTCCCACCTGGCCTTCCTGAACAGAGTACAGCTTGGTATGACCATGACCCAGTAATGGTTTCCAGTGCACCATGACTCGAGAATGGCCACAATATCCAGGCTGGCATCTGCCATGGTGGCCTCACGGTCTGGAATCTTATTTCCAAGACTTCTAGCATTTGCACACACGGCCTTCCAGATTTTGTTTCTACTCTGCTTGTTGTCCCCTTTTTATGTCTCCTTGTGTGTGTGCACAAGAAATATTTTGCTTTGCTTCAGAGAACAACATTTCAGAGGTGTGTCACAGACTAGCTCAATGCAGAACAATCTGCATTGGGCCCGTCCCTGACAGACCATCAACCATGCAAGCAGAGTATGATGGTGGTCACACTTTCATTGTCCGAAACTCTGTGTACTTGAAAGGACCGCAGTGCTCCAATGAGACAGTGCTTCAGTACTTTCATTTGCATAAAGCCGGCCAGCAAATAGCTGAGCAACCTCATTACTTTGTTATTCAGGGATACATACACCCCTGGTACACTCTGACCTTACTTTCAACTTCTGCACAGAATCATGGCCTTACCACTTTTTCAGTAAAAAAAAAAAAAAAAAAAGCTTCCTCGCAATCAGAGCCCAAGTCAGAATGTAAAGAGAAACTTCCAGCTGTCATTCTGCCACAGTCTGCTGCTGTACTACAACAGCTGCAGTACAGCTGCAGACCGTGGCAGAGTGACAGCTGAAACTCTTTCTTTACATGCCGACTTTGGTACAACAACTGTAGAGGTGCTACCAGCGCCAGCAGGAATAATGAGTTTAGGCTGGATGTAATATGAACATTTAAAAACATAAAAACATTACTAAGCAGTCCTGTGTGAGCTTGTTGACTGCCGCTAGGTACATCGGATCGAAATACGGCTGTTTCTTTCCTGATTACCAGCCGCATTGAACTTTGTGTTATGCTGTTACTTAAATCACCCTGTATGCTCCAGTTTTTATTTTAATAATAATTCTGTGTTTAACTTTTTGTTTTTAAATAGTACCTAAACCAATTTACATATTAGCCACTGCATCTGGTGCCGATGAGGTGAACAGTCTCACTCCAGTCTATCTTCCAAGTGCTTGTCCCGCCCACCAGCTCTTCCCATGCACAGATACATTTAATTTTAGTGGAACGAGGTATTGACCCCCACTACCATTTCTCTTGACACCCCCCCTTCCCTCCAGGTCTCTGACCACCATTCTGTAAGTCGCCGACACTGGGATGCCCAATCCCAGTGTCAGAAAGCAGTCCATCCCTCCATGTTTTTTTTTTTAAGCCTGTAAAAATGAAAACTGTCCCTCGCTGTCTGTTGTGCCATAACGTGCCCCCCACACCCCACTCTCCCACGCAGCACCCACCACCCCATACCCCTCCAAGCCCTTACTTACCCACTGGGGGTGTGACACCTTCATCTTCTCAGGACCACAGATAGGTCTTCACTCTTCAATGCTGGACCATGAACTGAGGAAATCAGGTATGTGGTTCAATGTATTACAATGGGGTTTTGAACTTAGTAGCATAACTTTTGCCCCAAATTTTCAACATATCTTCTTTGCGACACCACCTCATGAACAATACAAGTTACATTAGGTAAATCTGTCTCGAAAGGTGATTTCACGGTTGCTGTGTGAAATCACCTTTTAGGCAGGAGTTGAAAATCTCCACCATTGTTCATGAGGTGGGGTCATAAGACAGCTCAGTTGAAAATATGGCATAAAAATATTTAAAAACAACAAAGTTATGAGCCTATGTTGAAATTTGTGAACACAGACTTTGGTAATTTTCAATATTTTGTCCCCAAATTTTCAAAATAACCATTTCTTCACAGCACCTCATGAGTGTGCAGCTGTCATTTTTCAAATCCTGGTCAAAATATGTTTTAGCATCCCATAAGGTGATTTCGCAGTCGCTGCACGAAATCACCCTTTGGGCAGGAGTTGAACATTTTATCCACCATTGTTCATGAGGTGGGGTCACAAGAAGGCTATGCTGAACATTTGAGGCAAAAATGTTAAAAAAAACAATACAGTTATGAGCCTACATTGGAATTTACGAATGCAGGCTCATAACACTGGTAATTTTCAATATTTTGCCCCCAAACTTTCAACATAGCCATTTCTTCATAGCACCTCATGAATGTGATTGCTGTCATTTGTCAGATTCTAGCCAAAATATGTTTTCTCATCCCAAAAGGTGATTTTGTGGTTGCTGCGCACTCACCTTTCGAGCAGGAGTTTAACATTTTCTCTGCACTTGTTCATGAGGTGGGATCATAAGACAGCTATCTTGAAAATTTGGTGTAAAAATATTTAAAAACAACAAGTTATGGGAGGAGACAGTACTGGAGAAAATTGAAGCAGGGCCGTCGGAACCTGTATGGTTGCTACGGCCATTGCCATGTCACTTTTTTTGGGGAAAAAAAAAACTTCCTCATGATTAGATCCAAAGTTGGCATGTAAAGAAAGACTTACAGCTGTCAACTGTGTGACTCTAAGCAAGTCACTTAACATACACCTGTGACACTTAACAAACACTATGCAAGTAAACATTCAGCATTGACAAATGCTTGTTTCCTTTTTGCCCTCACTCCTTACTCCCTCTTTTTAATGTTCCTGTTCTCTTCCCCCTTCTCTACCACCCTGCTTCCTTTATTAATTTGAATGCTGGGGGAGTCCTCTCCCCTCGGATTCTCCTTACTCTCTACTTCAGCTGGGGGGGGGCAGTTTCTGACTCCCTGATTCCTTTTGCCACCCCCTTGCTAGTTTAAATGTTCATCAAAGTAACATTTAAACCATCCACTGAGGACTGTGATTCCCCTCCTGGATGGATGCAGGCCATCACCTCTGTATTAGCCCTTATCTTCCCAGGTGAGTCCCCAGTCCCCAATGTAGCCAAACCCTTCTTCTCTACACCATTCCTTCAGCTCCTGGTTTGGAATTCCCTCTCCTTTCCCCTGTCATAGACAAGCAGCACCTCAGCGAAAGCCACTTAGTGAGCTACCTGTCTAAGACCAATCCTCAGATCCCTAAACTCATAGAAACATAGACAATGATGGCAGAAAAATACCAGAGGTCCATCCAGTCTTCCCAAGTTCGCTAGATCTCTGGAATCTATTGTTCCTCCAGGGTGCTAACCCTCCCAGTCCTCTCCCCATTCTCCTCATTGGTTCTGTTGCCCGGGGGGAACCACTATTCCCTTCATTCTATTCCAGGCCTGCTTGAATCCCCCTAACTGTGTTCACACTCACCACCTCGGCCAACAGACTGTTCCAGGGTTCCACCACCCTTTCTGTAATGAAATACTTCCTCACCTCCCTCCTGAATCTCCCTCCTGTGACTTTCCATTTGTGTTCACGTGACCGCGAGTTAGTATTCAGGCTAAATAATTACCTGCTGTTCAGTTTGTTAATTCCTTTGAGGAATCTAAAGGTCTTAATCATATCTCCTCTCTCCCTTCTGGTTTCCAGTAAGTATATATTTAGTGCCTTGAGGGGCACTTTGTAGGATTTGCCCTGCTGGCCTTGAATCGTTTTTGTTACTCTGCGCTGCACTGTGTCTAGTCTAGCCTTATCCTTTCTGAGGTGAGGACTCCAGAACAGTGGCGGCTTCAGCATTTGTTGGTTACCAGGGCACTGGGTGGGCACCACAGTTGAGAGCCGGGGCACCTATGGAAGCCAGAACATAAATTATGTGTGTATATTCCTGCGTGCCCATCCGTTTACAGTTTGAAAAATGAATGTTGTGCATAATCGGTTCACTCTGGTATCTAAAGCACATGCATACACCTACAGAGTATGATTAGCAATACAATGCAGTTCACCTCTGCTTTCTCCCCTTAAAAACAGCATGCCAGCAGGAGGAGCCAGACCCTTGTTTTCAGTATATCAGCCCTCTCTAACACAACCCCCTCCCTCCATCCACAGACCCAAAGATGTCCCCCCTTCCCCAACTGCCAATCCCTGGCTTCTAGGCTAGGCCGTCTGTTGGCAGTGTGCCAGCTGAACCCAGCCACTTAGTTCACCAGTCTTCTATAACCCAAACCCCATCAGGCCCCAAACCGCCTCGGCCCAGTCCTAAACACCAATCCCTGGTTTGGGGCACAGTTAAAATACAGTATTCCCAGCTAACTCTATTCACCTGCCCCTCCCCCAGCATCCATCTATCCTCCATTTTACTGCAGTGCTAATGGAACAATCCAGTGTACATCCACTGGACATACACTAGACGTACATCCAGTGTACATCAACAAGGGAGTCTAGTAATGAGGAAGAAAATATTTAGCACTCTGTGAGAACAAGAGCATGGCAATACTGTACCCCTTGCTTCCGCTCAGTCATAAATACCACTGTCTCTCAGACTTTGCCAAGGTGAGCCTCCCCTATGGTACCGGCAAAAAGGCCGGGCCTCCCCAAGTCTCAAGCACAGTGGCAGACACGCCAAATGGATGAATGACATGGGGATGGCCCCATTCCCCCAAGCAACACCATCGGGCACTTCTGAACCCACCTACCCACCCTCCATTGCAGACCCACTGTTCCAGAACAAACCCAACCATGAAAAAGACCCCTTCACAGTGCAGAAAGGCAGCAAAAAAAGACAGGCAGCCCAAAGCACCTCACAGATTCAGTATATACCCCCCCCCCCGAGATGCAGGCCCATCTTTGAAACACACCAAACATAATATTCTGCACAGTGCATACCAGAGGCATCATGTATGCCGTCCCCCCAAACACAGGTTCATCTTTGAGTATGAGAACCCCAACTATATAAAAAGACTGAGCATCATGTTACGTATCCTCCCTCCAGACACAGGTCCATCTCTCAAAACACCCCCATCCAGCGACAATATGCTGCACAGACTACAGTCAGAGGCATCATGTATATCCCCCCCCCCCGACGCAGGCCCATCACTGAAAGACCCACAGAAAAAATGGCAAACACTACCTGCCATAAACACCCCCAGCTTTGAGGCATGTATGCCCTACCTATACAGTTCCATCTTATACACACACCCAGCCTGAAGGCATGCATGTCTCCCCCCTCCCAGCCTGAAGGGATGCATGTCTCCCCCCCTCCGTCTCCTCCAACTTTTCTCTTGGGGTGAGGCACAGGCCAGCATTAATTTGCAGCAAAATTCATTTCAGCGTGCTTACCTTAGGTGAGCAGCCCAGAAAAGGTCCAGCAAGTGGTTGAGGTTGAGCGGTGGCAGAGCAGTCGGCAGCTTGAGGAGCTCCAACCAAGAGTCCAAAAATTAGCAGCCTCAGAGTCACCTGGGGATTGTAGTCTGAGAACACAGGCCCACGGCAGCAGGAAAACTTTGGCTGGCAACCGGCAGGCACTCCAGCTCCAGTCAGCTTCAGCGAACAAGGAGAGCGGCGGCGTTAGCAGGCAAGAGAACAGCTTTACTGGCCAGTCCATCCAAGGATGCAGCAGCAGGCAGGGGAACTAGTCTCTGATGGCAATCACTCCCGCACTGCAGGTGCGCCAAACAGTAAATAAACAATCCATCTCGGTACACATGGCGCGCCATTTTATTTCCTGGGGAATGCAAGAAAGTTCAAGCGACTGACACACCTCATTGGATGAGGAAGCTTGCAGCTGATTGGCAGAGTTTTGCAGCCATGGATTGGCTGCAGCTACCTCCCTGCCATTGGGCAGAATTCTCCCCATTACAATTGGTCCACGTTAAAGACATTGTGTTGCACTAATTGGCTGGCTCGGGATCAGTAGCTAGCCCTCCCTAGCTCTGCATTTCCACTGCCAGAATTGAAGTTAGGAGTCACATGACTCAGCAGGGATCGGGATTTTCCTGAGGCAATTCAAGTGAATGCCGGCTTGACACAGTCTCACGCAGACACTCCAGTCCCCCGCCCCAACCCGGAAACGGCATTAGTAGATTGGAACCCTAGCTCTAGCTTGCAGGACGGAGGCTAACAACGCCAACAGAAAAAAAATTCAGTTTCTGAGCACCGGGGCACAGCATTTTCTGACCAGGGCACGTGCCCTGGTGTGCCCCGGTGTAGCGCCGCCAGTGCTCCAGAACTGGGTGCAGTACTCTAGGTGAGGCCTCACCAGAGATCTGTAGAGGGGAAGTAGTACCTCTTTTCTTCTGCTATCAATACCCCTCCCGATACATGCCAGCATCCTGTTAGCCTTGCTATAGGCCTTGTTGCACTGGCTCATTTAAGGGAGTTACTGATGAAAACTCCTTGATCCTGTTCCTCATCTGTAGTGCAAATTCTCTTCCCACCCGGCCAGTACTCCATCTCGGGGTTCTTTTTCCCTAAGTGCATTATTTTGCACTTTTTGTTGTTGAATTTGAACTGCTAGACTGGTGACCACTGTGACAGGGTTGAATGGGACCCTGTCCCAGTTGTTACAGAGAGCTTAAATGCAGAGATCTATTCAATTCTCTTCTTTCCTGTCTCTTATCTGTCTGGTTGCGTAACCAAATTTTTCTGTGAGACCTATGATTTGATCACCCTTACAGTCTCACAATTCTCTGCCTCTCACTGTCTGTCAGCCTTCCCTTGCTGTTTCTGTCTTTTCCTCCCTTGCATATCTGCTGGTATAAAAATGTGTGCAAATCATTATGTGGAAATGTAACTGATATTGGGATCCCTTTGTTTAGAAATTATATAGTGTTACTGTTGAAATGTATATAATTTTAGTTTGAGGTGATTGCAAAAAGCTATTGGGAACTCAAGGGGTTAACTGGAAATGCAATTTTTAAGCCTTTTGCAGAAGCTGTGGAAAAGGGGCCCCAGTTCTGGGACACTGTGTTATAGCTGCACCTACCTGATATACACAAGAATATTTTAGAAAAAAACAGGATGCTTGTTAAGAAGGGGGGTTGCAAAGACTTACAAGACAAAGCTGCAGTTGCTTGCAGGGGACACAGAGATTGAAAGAAAACTCAGATGGATCTTCCTTATTTATTTTGCCTCTGTAAATAGTTATTCTGAAAATTTTTTTTAACTTTATTTTTATTCATTATAAAACTCTTATGAATTTTACAACAGCTCCTGTTTTTTTCTATGCTTCCTGATCTGTGCCTCGATGAGAGATGGTGTCAGCCTAAGTGGGATTTATGCCGTGCATACTCTAAGCCAGGAGTTTTATGCATGGGTATGGGACCTAATACCAGGGAAACATAGAGAAAGGTATGGATTCTGCAGCAGCAATTCCAGGAGTGGTTACCAGGAGAATGGCAGACAAACTAGCAGAGACAGAAATCCAAGCTGAGGTTGTACAGCCAGCACAAGTTATGAAAAAATAACAGGCAGACACAGAACCTGAAAGCCTGATGGACTTTTTCAAATGGTTGGCTATACAACAAAAAGAGATGGAGAAGCAGAGGAGAGAAGAGATGCAGTGACACAAGCAGCAGAGGAGAGAAGAGATTTAGCAACAGGAGCAGCGATGGATGGATGCCTTGCAAGCTATCAAAGGCAGAGGATCAGGCACATATCCAGACAAGCAACAAACCACAAGCAGCTTCAAAGCCATTAAACTTACAAAGTTGTGTCCCTCAGATGATATGGATGCATACTTGACAACTTTTGAAAGAGTTGCCACAGCCTGTCAATGGACAAAGCAACAATGGACAATCAGACCAGCAATATGGACACTGCACAGTCGGAAAACTATGACTTGGTGAAAAGCGAAATCCTGAAAAGGTATGACATCTCAGAAGAGACCTACAGGCAGAGATTTTGATCACTGAAGTACAGCTCAGTCAACAATTCTTAAGAAACCGTCACCTGACTCAGGGAACGCCTGATAAAATGGCTCCAACCAGAGAGCAAAACAGTCACACAGAGCATCAACACATTTGCAATGGAGTAATTCATCAACATCCTGCCTACAGATGTGCAGATGTGCAGCTTTGGGTGAAAGAACACTGACCAGAAAGTGGGCAAAAGGCTGTTTCTTTAGCCAAAGACTACCGAATGGTCAGACAGATGCCACAGCAGTGAGGTAACAGCGAGGTAACAGCCAAGACATTATTTGCCCCATTTAAACTGTAAGTCTGATAAGAACCCTGGTGGGGGTAACCAATCTGTGCCCATAGACGTTATTTGCTATAACTGCAATAAGCCAAGTCATATTGCAAGAAACTGCCGTAAGAAGAGTGACACTGGAGCAGATTTGTCCTTAGCAAACTGGGGCAAGTACTTAACAGATGTGAAGATGGGGCGATAAGACTGTGAAGGGACTGATAGATTCGGGAGGCAGACAGACCATAGTGCATATTGAAGTGCTGGGAAAACAATGTCAAAAAGGAGCAGGTACTGGTGTCATCTGCATCCATGGGGACACTCGATACTATCCCACCACCTAAATGACTCTGACTATTAATGGGGTATCACACCAAATAAAAGTGTGGTTAGTACCTAAGTTACCTGTATCTGTGATTATTGGAAATGACTGTCAAGGATTTACTGAGTTAATCTCAGAGGAACTGAACCCTGCATTTTCAGCAGCAGTGGTAACAAGAGCTCAGGCAAAGAAAATCTCAGATGGCGGGGACACTTTTCCTTTTAGTGATTTTGATTCGGACTTGTTTGAGCACAGCTCCAAGATCCAGAAATCCAGGAATGAAAGAAGATGGCTGAAGAAACTGTGGCAACAAATGACTGATGGACATAAGGGGTTAACATATGAAAATGCTGAAACTAAACTGATCACTGACTGAGTTTCTTTCAGAACAAGCTAACAATGTTTCTCTCCAGGGTTATTTTAATCAGATGGGGGTAAAACCAAAACAAGGTGGACCAATGTTTAAAAAATGTAATGGGTTACTGTACATAGTTTGGGTTAAATCTCAGACACAGGAACAGACAGAACAATTGGTTATACCACAGCAGTACAGAACAGAGTTGTTACAGATAGCACATGATAGTCCTATGGCTGGTCACTCAGGGAGGGATCGCACCCTTGCCAGATTGCTGTGTAGATTTTACTGGCCTGGAATTGCTACCTATTGTAATTCCTGTGCTGAGTGTCAAAGTAGCCCCAAGTACTAGAAAAGACAAGGTGCCTCTGGTGCCCCTACCCTTGATAAGTGTACCTTTTTGAGAGAATTGCAGTGGATGTGGTTGGTCCTTTAGACAAAAGTAAAAAGGGTAATAGATTTATTCTGGTAGTATGTGACTATGCCACTTGATGCCAAGAAGCAGTTCCAATGCGTACTGTCATAGCTCCAAAAGTGGCAGCAGAAGCTGCAAAAAGTTTCAGCAGAGTGGGCATACCCAAAGAAATTATTACTGATCAGGGTAGTAATTTTGGTGCTGCATTGCTTGTAGAGCAGAAAGCAGCTAACTAAAAGAAGCTACATTTTCCTTTTAATTTAAAACTTATATCTCAGTAGGAGTCAGTGTCTGTTAAGATTAAGTAGACAGATAAATTTATTAGAAGTAGAAGGGGTCTTATTTAGGGTTAAAAAAAGAAAGAAAAGAAAGAAAGTCAGTGTGTGTTCTGTGCAGGGAAGGGTACTGTATCAGATGACCTTGCTAATCCAGTAGGAGGAAATAAAGCTTACCTGGGGGTGTGGTTTAGACACCATAAAAGCAGGTGAGTCAAATTACAACTTCCTGTTGCTAGCCTTTTTTCTTACTAATTGCCTCCATCCCACCCCTCCACCCAGCCACCCAAAGCCAGTTCTACTTTTATAGCCACTGGATTTGACTGTCAACAGGAACTTCCTGTTTGGCAGTAGGAAGGAAAGGATCATAGAGAAACATTGGTTTTGTCAACCCTAAAGAAAAAAGTAGCTCACTCCCCCCCCCCAGCTGCTGGTGGTCTGATATTGAGCAAGGAAGAAGGAGGCTACTGAAGAAGATAGGAAGTTGCTGTCCCAGAACAGGAAGGGTGAGAGTTGTAAGGAGAGGAGAGAATAAGCATCCAGAGAAACAGTAGAGAGGACACAAAATAAGACATGATAGGAGTGGTGCAGTGCAATGGCTGTGGGGCGGCAGTGTTCCGGGAGATATTCTGGAGGCTGCGATGCTGCCCTATTTGCAGGCACCCTCTGGTCTGAGAGAGGAGGTTGCCCGTCTCCAGGCTGACCTGGCTAGGATTCGTGAAACCTTCTCCCCCACCCAGGGACCACCAGGGCCAATGCCACTACCTCAGAGGTTGCCGAGAAAGAGGAGAGGCTGGACCAGGGTGGGCTCAAGGAGGGAGATGGTGGTGGAACAGAGTTGCATCCTCCAGCTGTACCTCTCACAATCCATTTGCTCTTCTGGTGGATAGTGGTCCTCCATGGAGGCACCTGCAGTGGAGACCAAGGATGATGCTGGGAACCTTCACAAAGGAGACCCACAGGAGGGTGGCATGGGACCCACAGGAAGGAAACAACTCCTGGTGGGGACCCAATCATTAGGGGGTAGAAATGGGGAGGAAGGGAAAGGAGGTAAGGTGCTTCCTGGCCACGGCTTGAGGGACAGGAAGCGAATCCTCAGGATCGTGGGAGGAGCTGCACGAGGGAGGGAGCTGGATGTCATTGTCCACCTAGGGACAAATTACCTGGCTAGGAATGAGATCATAGCAGTGCAAGAGGAGTTGTAGAGTTGGAAGGGGCCCAGACAAGCAGCGCATACCGCAACCTTCTCGGAGGTGCTGCCTGTCTATGGCAAGGGAGATGCTAGGGCATCTCTCACCAGGAATCTTCAATGAGTGGTTGAAAACTGTAGAGCTTAGGGTTTTGGTACTGGGACTGGGAGCCATTTGGAGGGATGCAGACCCATACTGGTGCAATGGTCTGCATCTGTCCTGGGGGTAAACCAGATTCTAGGTGAGAGGTTTAAATGCTTCATTGGCAAGCATTTAAACTAGCCAAGGGGGGAGGTACTGAAAAGGAGCATGGAAATCCGAGCCTCCCCCCACAAAACGTGGTGATTAGTGAGGTAAACACCAAGGTACAGAACTTATTAGGGAGCAGAACATATTTAAATGTAAAAAAAGGCAAAGGCAGTAAGGACAGAACTGGGGCTAAAAGGGGTAAGGCTATCAAAAAGTGGAGGGTGATGAGTACCAATGCCTGTAGTCTGTGTAACAAGATCCCTGAACTAGTGGCCTTGATGGAAGAGGGTTGCCTGGATATTGTGGCAGTCACAGAAACATGGTACACAGAGAACCATGACTGGGATGTCAACATACCAGAATACACAATCTACAGGAGTGACAGGGAGGGTAAAAGAGGAGGAGGAGTAGCTCTCTATGTAAAGGAAGGGATCAAAGCAACAGAACTAAAGAGTAAACAGGGAGCAGATGAGGCACTTTGGGTCACCCTGGAGACAGGAAATGGCACCAAAATCCGCATGGGGGTTGTATACAGACCCCCATCTCAGGGGGAGGGAATGGACAAGAAAATGATAGAAGACTTTCTTAGAATGACAGAAAAAGGGGAGATATTGTTGATGGGGGACCTGAATATGCCAGATGTTAACTGGAGCACCTTTGCTGCAGGCACATCCAAGAGCAGGGTCATTCTTGATGCCCTACAGGGGGCATGCCTCAGACAGCTAGTATAGGAACCCACTCGGGAGGGAGCAACCTTAGACCTGGTACTCTCAAATGGGGATGGAGAAAGAATCGCAGATTTAGAAGTGGGTAGCCATCTGGGAACAAGCGACCACCAAACAGTGTGGTTCACGATAAACACAGCCATACAATCAAGCCATACAAAAGCAAGAGTACTGGACTTTAGGAGGGCTGACTTTGGTAAAATGAGAGAGTGCCCAGAAAAGCACTAGCAAACAGGCAAGAAGGAGGGGTGGAGGAACAATGGGGAGTGATCAAAACAGCCATCACAGAGGCAACAAGCCTTTGTGTAAAGCAAATCAATAAAACACAACGAAGGAAAAAACGCTATGGTTCTCAAAAGAGGTGGCAGGGAAGGTTAAGGAGAAAAGGACAGCATTCAGGAAATATAAGGAAACACAGAAGGAGCAGGACAGAGAACTTTATCAGTTAAAGCAGAAAGAGGCTGGGAAGGCAGTCAGAATAGCAAAGGCCCAAACTGAGGAAAGGATAGACAATTCTGTTAAGAAGGGGGATAAGACCTTTTATATGTACATTAGGGAGCAAAGAAAGACCAAAGGAGGGATACTGAAGCTTAATAAAGGGGAGGGAATGTGGGTAGAGGGTGACAGTGAAAAAGCAGGGATACTGAATGAATATTTCTGCTCAGTATTCACAAAGGAAGAGGAGGGGGAGTTACCTAAACCAAACAAGAGAAACACTCTGAAGATGGGGGTCGATACCAATCCATTTACAGAAGAAAGGGTTCTGAAAGAACTAATAAAATTGAAGGTGGACAAAGCAATGGGGCCTGATGGGATTCACCCAAGAATTCTAAAAGAACTAAGGGTAGAACTAGTGACACCGCTGACTACTCTCTTTAACAAATCATGGGAGGATAGGGTGGTACCCGAGGACTGGAGGAGAGCAGATGTGATTCCTCTTCACAAAAGTGGGAGCAGGACAGAGGCAGGAAACCACAGACCAGTTAGTTTGACCTCAGTGGTAGGGAAAATGATGGAATCACTTCTGAAGGAAAGAATTGTTGAGTACCTAGAGGCCAGTGGAGCACAGGACCCAAGGCAGCATGGATTCACGATGGGAAGGTCGTGTCAGACGAATCTAATAGATTTCTTTGACTGGGTGACCAAAGTAGTAGACCAGGGAGGGGCTGTGGACATGGCCTACCTAGATTTTAGCAAGGCATTTGATACAGTCCCACACAAAAGATTAATACACAAGATAGCCAGCCTTGGAGTGGGTCCCAAGGTGGTAGCCTGGATAAAAAATTGGCTAGACAACAGGATGCAAAGGGTAGTAGTAAATGGAGTACACAGTGAAGAAAGGAGGGGTACTAGTGGGGTACCGCAGGGTTCAGTACTGGGACCGGTCCTTTTTAATGTCTTTATAGGTGACATTGCAGAGGAACTGGAAGGAAAGTATGTCTCTTTGCAGATGACACAAAGATCTGCAACAGGGTTGATACACAAGATGGAGTGAAAGGACGAGAAGGGACTTGGCAAGGTTGGAGGAATGGTCAAATGTATGCAGCTCAGATTCAATGCAAAGAAGTGCAAGGTAATGCACATGGAAACAAAACCCAGAGGAAGCATACACAATGGGGTGAGATACTGACAACAGTAAAAATAGAAAGGGACCTGGGGTAATCATATCAGATGACCTAAAGGTGGGCAAGCAATGTGAGAAGGCAGTAAGGAAGGCTGGGGGATACTGGGATGCATAGGAAGAGGCATCAATACTAGAAAACAGGAAGTTGTTATCCTCTGTACAGACAGTTGGTGAGACCCCATCTGGAGTACTGTGTGCAGTTCTGGAGACCCCATCTCCGCAAAGACATAGACAGAGTGGAGGCCGTCCAGCGGAGGGCAACCAAAATGGTGCAGGGTCTGCACCAGAAGAAATATGAAGAAAGACTATAGGAGCTTAATATGTATACCCTTGAGGAAAGAAAGGAGAGAGGGGACATGATAGAAACTTTCAAGTACCTCAAGGGAATTAACAAAGTCCAAGAGGGTAGCATCTTCCAGAAAAAGAGATGTGCAAGAACAAGGGGGCACAATTTGAAGATAGAGGGGGGACGGCTCAGAGGTAATGTGAGGAAGTATTTTTTCACAGAGAGGGTTGTGGATGCATGGAACAGCCTTCCTGAGGAGGTCGTGGAGTCAAGAACAGTGGGGGACTTCAAGAATGCATGGGACAGGCATAAGGCAGTCCTAGTAGGGGGTAGGAGGAAGTAAGCTGTTGGTTAACTAGGATTTGCAGCTTATCTGTTAGGTAGGAAAATGGGCAGACTAGGTGGGCCAAGCGGTCCTTATCTGCTGTCAAATTCTATGTTTCTATTACTTAAGGAGCTGTACATACTACTAGGTATCACTGCCATAAGAACCCCCCCCATCACCCTCAGGCAGACGATCTTGTTCAGTGTTTTAACCAAACCCTAAAACGCATGTTAAAAAGGTTTGTAAAAGGGGAAGGGAAAGATTGGGACCAAAACTTGCCATACCTACTTTTTGCTTACAGAGAAGTGCCACAGGTATCAACAGGATTGTCACCATTTGAAATGATGTGTGGTAGGCAGCCAACAGGGCCTCTAGATATGATAAAAGAAACGTGGGAAGATAACCCACCTCAGAAACAATCTATAACTTCTTATATGTGTGCCCTAAGGAAGAAGCTAGCAAAATATGTTGAAATTGCCCATAGCAAACAGGAAGAGGCCCAAAACTGGCAAAAGGTATATTATGGCCTTGGGGCAAAATAAAAAGTGTTTGAGCCAGGTAAAAATGTTTTGCTACTGTTACTCACAACAGAAAATAAACTGTTAATGAAATGGCAAAGGCCTTATAGAGTGCTCAGACATACTGGCACCATTAACTGTGAGACTGAGACCCCTGACAGGAAAAATCCTATTAAGATATACCATGCTAACCCCCTCAAGAAATGGGTTCACAAAACAACAAAAGCTGTTTTGCTAGTTTTACCAGAAACTGATAAAGAATATATTGATGTAGCTTATGACAGACTGGAACAAACTGTAACTGCTGATACTGTAAAGGTGAATGTTTCCTTAACCTCAGAACAAACTGCAGAAATTCATCATGTGCTAAAGGCATTTAACAGTACTTTTACCACAGTACCAGGCTGAGCAAAAGGAGTCAAGCATGTAATAGTGACAAGGAATGCTCTCCCTATTGGGCAAAAGACATACAGGTTATCAGAGCAGTTAAGTTGGATTCGATCAGTTCACAACCATGCCCTTTGGTTTACTTGGTGTGCCAGCTACATTCCAGCGGTACATGGATGTAATTTTATCACCTCAGACTGGTTATTGTGCTGTGTACCTGGATGATGTCGTAGTGTACAGTCCAGACTGGAAAAGCCACCTGGAACACTTATGAGCAGTTATCCAAGCTATCAAAAATGCAGGTCTGACTATTAATCCTACCAAATGTGCATTGGGCATACAGGAAACCAGATATTTGGGCTACGTGTTGGGAAATGGAGAAGTTAAGCCAGAAATTTCTAAATAGAAGCTGTAGCTAACAGCTGTGTCCCTAAAACAAAGAAACATGTCAGGTCATTTTTAGGGCTGGCTGGTTGTTATCGGATATTTGTTCCCAACTTTGCTGAATTAGCTACTCCCCTCACTGAACTCACAAAGAAACAGTTCCCAAATAATGTGAAATGCACCCCAGAGTGTGATGAAGCTTTTCAAGCCGTTAAGGCTACATTATGTTCAGCCCCTGTTTTGAGAAGCCCAGACTTTGAGAAACCATTTTTGTTACAAACAAATGCATCATAGGTAGGTCTTGGTGCAGTCCTGAGTCAATATATAGATGGGACGGAACATCCTATTCTGTAAATAAGTAGGATGTTCGATGACAGAGAGAAAAGGCACCCCACTATTGAAAAGGAATGTTTAGCAGCAAGTGGGCCATGGAGTTCCTTACGTTTTATTTGCTAGGAACTGACTTTGTACTTATAACAGATCACAATCCTCTCTGTTGGCCTAACCAAATGAAAGATAAATATTCCAGATTCACAAGGTGGTACTTGGCACAACAGCCATTTAAATTCAAGGTGACACACAAATCTGGTAAAGAGAATAGTAATGCTGATTTTCTGTCAAGATATGGATCAGGAATTGAGGGTTCTGAAGGTTGAAAAACAAATGTATGAGTTTAAACGTTACTGTTAGCTGCACTGTTATAGAAAAAAGGATGCTGCACATGTGCTTAATTTCTGAATGTTTGAAGCTAATTTTAGTACAGAAATAATAGAAAGTTTTGGAAACCTGTTTGATAAAACTGATACCCTCTTAAGGAGGGAGTGTATGTTACAGGGTTGACTGTGGCCCTGTCCCAGTTTCTACAGAGTTTGAATGCAGGGATCTGTTCTATTCTCTCCTATTCTGTCTCTTGTCTGTCTGGTTGCACAACCCAATTTTCCTGTGAGACCTAGGATTTGATCACTCTGACAATCTCACAGTTCTCTGCCTCTTCCTGTCTCTCAGCCTTCCCTTGCTGTTCCTGTCTTTTCCACCCTTGCATATCTGCTGGTATAAAAATATATGCAAATCATTATGTGGAAATGTAACTGATATTGGGATTCCTTTGTTTAGAAATTGCTTAGTGTTACTGTTGAAATGTATATAATTTTAGTTTGCGGTGATTGCAAAAAGCTGTTGGGAACTCAAGGGGTTAACAGGAAATTCAATTTTTAAGCCTTTTGCAGATGCTGTGGAGAAGGGGCATCAGTTCTGAGACATTGTGTTCTAGCTGCACCTGCCTAATATATACAAGAACATGTTAGAAAACAACAGGATGCTAGTTAAGAAGGGGGTTGCAAAGACTTATCTGTTTATTTTGCCTTTGTAAATAGTTATTACGAACATAAGAACATATGAAATTTGCCAGTAGATAAAGGCCTAGAGGTCTATCAAGTCTGCTCGAATGTGCAGCTAGCACCCCTTATTCTGCAGCTGCCCCTCCCTTCTACCCTTCCCCTTCATTAACCCTCCCCCTTGTCCTGTCCCATCCTTGTTTGAAGCAGTCCACTGTTCTACTGCGTACCACTTCAGCAGGTAACGCATTCCACCCAGCCACCACCCTCTCTGTAAAAAAGTGTCTCCTCATTCTGAACAATTTTATTTTTTTATTTTATTGTTATTCATAATAAAACCCTTATTGTGAATTTTACAACTGCTCCTGGTTTTTCCTATGCTGCCTAACCTGTGCCTCAGCGACAACCACCCTTCAAGCTTTTGTAGGCCCCTCTGCATATCCCTTATTGTAATCTTCACTATTTACCCTCCCACATAGTTTTGTGTCATCTGCAAAGAGACACAACCTTTCCCAGAATCCTTCACCAATGTCACTAATAAACATGTGGAAGAGAACCGGATCCAGGATAGATCCCTGTGGAACCCCACTCGTAACCTCCCTTTCCTCTGCTTTAACCCCATTAACCACCACCCTCTGCTGCCTCCCTTCTAGCCAATTACCCACCCAGTTCACTATGGTTTTAGCTGCACCCAGGACTTCCATCTTCTTGAGCAATCTCTTGTGCGGTACCAAATCAAAAGCCGTGCCAATATCACAGTACAGCAGATCCACATTGTGGCCCTTGTCTACTTCCTTCATCACCCAGTCAAAGAACAAAATCAGGTTAGTCTGACATGACCCTCCTGCCACAAAACTGTGCTGTTTACTACCCTGGAGTCTGCTGCTCTCCAAGTAGTCTATTAGGTCCAGTCTAAGTAGTGATTTCATCAGCTTCCCAACAATAGAGGTTAGACTGACAGGACTGTAGTTCCCTGGTTGCTCCTTCTCTCCCCCCATTATGAAGCGGTACAATGTCTACAATCTTCCAATCCCTTGGAACTTCCCCAGACCTAAGTCAGCTGTTTAACAGCCAAGCCAGTGGTTCAGTCAGCTCTGCTGCTAATTCCCTAAGTACCTTTGGATGCAACACATCTGATCCTGGGATCTTACCAATCTTCAGGGCTGCTAGCCCTTTCAGGACCCTCTCACTGGTAAGCAATGGCTGTTTTCTGGGACTCCCTTAATGGCCACTTTGATGCCGCTGTTTGGCATGGACCCACAGTCCTCCTTGGTAACTATTGAGCAAAAGTAGTCATTGAGGACATCGGCCTTTTGCCCATCCTTCTCTATCACCCTACCCACCCCAACTAGTCATGCGATTCACCCCTTTTTTCATTAACATATCTAAAAAACTATTTTTCTCTATTCTTGACCCCCACTGCAATACACAGCTCTGTGCCTGCTTTTGCTTCCCCAACAGCCCTTTCTGCTTCCCTATTTTTCTGTAGATAATCCTCCCATTCTGCCTCCCCCCTGCTTTTCCTTGTATTTATAGAATGCCTTCTTTTTGGCCCTAATCGCTTCTCTGACCCTAGCTGAGAATCATAGTGGTCTCAAACCTGTTTTTCTTAGTTCTTATGTATGCCTTCGATGCCTCAAACATGGCTCCCTTAACTGACCCCCCCATATCTCTTTCACCCCACCTATGTTCTCCATTCCTACTTACTTATTTCTGACCAGTTCCCTCAACCTATCGAAGTCCGCCCTTCTAAAGTCAAGGACTTTGGTTCTCAGTTGTGGGTTGCCAGCCCAAAGGGCCAGTTCAAACAACACCAAGTTGTGGTCGCTATTCCCTAATGGCACCCTTACTCCCACAGCACCCACTCTCTCTGTGTTGGTGAGCACCACATCAAGGATTGTGGACTGCCTGGTGGCTTCCTTAATTAGTTGCACCAGTAGACAATCTTGGAAGGGTATTTGATGATTTGAGCAAGTGCATTACAGCAACTCAATTTGGGCAAAGTGAAACAAGCAATTGTGAAAAGGACTACAATGATTTTACAGCAAATGTCATGGTCAGCGATTTTGTAGTGGTAAGGAGCTATGGAGGAAGTTGATTGTTAAAGGATGTAGGCATTTGTTTGTTGGGATGATTCCAAGTGGGCTGCCTAGCATAGAGGATGCAGTCACTGCCTACAAACCTGGTGGACCTGGGTTTGACACTTGCCCCCCGAGGAGTTAATATTTTTTGTTTTCTGAGGAGTTTTTTTTTTTAAGAATTTGTTTTTTCTATGGGGAATGTGTCATTCCCGCTGTTCCACCCACCTTCTCAACTTTGTTCCCTTCACCATCGTCCCCTCCAATGCTATCCCCCTCCCCTACTTGTGTCCCTGCACAGTATCCCTCTCTCTCTCTCTCTCTCTCTTGAGTTTTCCCTATCCCAGTGTTTCCTCCCCCCTGGTGTTTGTTAATTTAATTATGGGGGATGTGGGGGCGAAGCCCCCTGCAAAGGGAGGTGCGGGTGGCAGAACCTCCCACAGAAACAAAAAGTGTAGGTGTTTTATGAAAAAAATGTATAGACAGTCGCTGACATTGCAACGCGCTATAGTGCTGTTCACCCTAATTACTGTACTTTCACTGTTATGTTTTCGCTTTTATTGTCCACGCTGTTTTGCAGTCACCTTTATCATATGGAACCCTTGGAAGATATCCTATAATGTCTGACTCTTGGCTACTAGAACCTCCCAATTGATGTCTTGGAAGTTCAGGTTTCCCAACACCAATACTTCTGTCTTTGTTAGCCCTCTTTTAAGCTCCTCCCTGAGTTCTCTGTCCCTTTCCTCCCCTTGACCTGGAGGCCTATAGATTACCTCTAAGCATACTTTCCTGCCTGAGGCTGCCATGAGCTGTATCTATATTGATTCAGCCTCCACATTGCTCACCCTAATGCCGCTATCTTCTGTCAGTTCAATGCCCTCCTTGACAAAAAGGGCAACTCCTCCCCCTCTACCAGTTCTTCTATCCCTCCTGAACAGAGTGTACCCAGGGACCATCATCCCCCAGTCATTATTATCGTGGCCCACATTTTTGTGATAGCCACAATGTCCACCTCAGTGTCTGCCATCAGTGCCTGCAGCTTGCTAAGTTTGTTACCTAGACTGCTGGCATTAAGGCATCTCCCCTTCCATTTGACCTTTGCTCTGACTCTGCTACTGTCCTTCTGTTTTCCATGTTATCTCCCCCTCTTGTTTGTGCTTTTGCTTTTTGTTTTCCCATTCACTACTGCCCTTTTCCTTGGTCCTGTAACCCCTACTGCTGGGGGAGGGTACTATCTTGGATCCCCTTCTGCTCACCGTCCACCATGGATCCCCTAGACTTAGGCCCCCCTGCAGTCAGTTTAAATGTCTGATATAGACATCAAACTTCTGCCCCAGCGTGTTGGTCCCCTCTTTCATCAGATGAAGGCCATCACCCTTGAAGTGTCTCCTGTCCCAGAAATCCCCCCAATCTCCTACAAGTAGTACCCCATATCTCAGTACCACCCATTAAGCCAACTGTGAAACTCCTCTTTTTCAGCACTCCTTGTCCTATCCTGCTCCCCTTCCTATGAGGGAGGACTTCGGAAAAGGTCAGGGATGCTGAGTGTGCCATCAATCTGTGCCCCAATCTATGGAAGCTCTGCTTCACAGTCTTTACTGACTGGTTAGCCAGATCATTGGAACCCAGGTGTACTAGCAACCCCAGTTCCCCCACACCATCCTCCCTATTCTGTCTAAATCTTGGCTGGTTGATGCTCCAGGCAGGTATTGGACCAATCCCCTCCCATCTGACCCCTTCCCTATCACCTTATCTATCCAGCTAATCATTGAGTACTCAACCACTAGGACCTTCCTGTCAGCCTTGCCCCCCCCCCGGGTGCCAACGTGTTTCATAGGTTGGGTTTTAAGTCTATAGCTTTTGCCAAAAGGACTTGCCATTTTCAATGGATAGGGTTTCTACCTAGGTATTTATCTAGTTTTCTTTAGAAAGTAGTTATTGTATCACTTTCTACTATCTCTTCCAGTAGCCCATTCCAAGGGGCCACTACCCTCTGGCTTATCCATGATCCTCTCTTATTTGTCCTATAATGTTCTCCCTTAAGTTTGCATCTGTATGATCTAGTGTTTATGGTAGAGATAGTCTCTTCAAGACCTAGACATTCCCATAGATCTCTATTTCTCTATGCTGCATATTCAAGACAGATGTCTCCCCTTTGTCTGCGATATTCCAGTGTATATAGTCCTAGTTCTTGGAGTCTTTTCTCATATGTCAAATGTTTCAGCCTGGTAATTGTTTTGGTGGCTCTTTTTTTAACCCTCTCCAAACACCCCACATCCCCTCAATGGTATGGGCTCCCAGACTGAGCACAGTACTCCACCAATGGTCTCACCAGGGATCCATGCAGTGGCATTATCACAGAACTATCCCTGCTTCTTATTTTCCTCAAGATGCAATTCATCATTCTGTTTGCTCTCTTCATGACCGCAGCACTATACTGCTTGAATAATAAATCGTTTGTGAAAACCACGCCCAAATCCTTTTTACTTTCTGTGCATTTCAGTACTGTACCATTTAGCACATATTTAGCTAGCATGTTGTTTCTACCAAGGTGCATAACACTGCACTTGCTGATGTTAAAACTAATTTTATTTTCCTTTGCCCACTTGTCTATGTTGTCTAGGTGAGTCTGGAGGTTAATGCTGTCCTGCATAGCATTGACAATTGCAAGAGGGGTCCCTCAAGGATCCATCTTAGGCCCTATCTTGTTTTCTCTGTACATTAATGACTTAGATGCTAACATATCTACGTTCAATCTGCACTTTTTTGCAGATGATACTGTGTTGTATACTTCTGGCTCATCGTTATCTGAAGTCAAGAGAGTACTTCAAGCGGACTTCGCACAACTTGAGCATAATCTAATAAAGGCAAAGCTTCTGCTCAATGCTAAGAAGACTAAAGCAATGATATTCTCCGCAGTGCTGTCTCACAGGCCCCCAATACCCTTGCCCAAGACTTCATTGTCACCACGCTAACCGAGCCTCTGGAAGTTGTAACCAAATTTAAATATCTAGGTATCTGGATCGACAATAAATTATCTTTCAGTGACCACGTTGAAGATGTCTCTAGAAGGTTAAAAGCAGGTTAGGTTTCTTCTACAGAAATAGGTACACCCCCTTGAAACTCGAAACAAGGCTTGTACAGGCCACTTTTCCCCCTACCGACTATAGGCGATGTAATCTATTCTCCACCACTCTTGCAAATCTAAGTAAACTGACATCCTTTATCACCGTGCGTTCGGTTCATTACCAACTCCTTACCGTTAGCACCACTGTGACTTATATGCAGCTGTTGGTTGGACATCCCTTACTACTAGGCGCCTGTTCCATGCTGGGCTATGGACTCTTAAACTGCTCCTGCAGAAATTGCCAAGCTATCTCTCTTCCCTTATTAGTATCTCACATAGTGCATACTCGTTAAGAAAATCTGACTTTATTATGCTTGACATACCAAGGATGCAGACTTCCTTAGTAAACGTAATATTGCATATGCCCTTCCCTCCATTTGGAACCAATTACAAACCGTGACTGAAACTAACTAGCACAGTTTCAATAAACTTCTACAAATCGCTAAGTTCAGCCAAAATAAAAGACACCTGTAACTTTCATTAAGTCTCTTCCTTCCCATGTGTGCCATATTTATCCACTGGTAAGGAATAATTGATTTGTCATATTAACTGCTTTCCTTCCTTCTACTCCTGGCTTTATCTTTGCTTACGCTCCACTGCTACTCTATCAAATCCTCCTCCCCCATATCAGTTGTAGACTGTTGTTTGTTCTAGCTGCCAAAATACTGTATATATATTGCACACACCAGTCATCATGTTTCATTTATCAGTATGCAACCTGTAAGTCGCTTCCCTGTCTCATATCAATGTTTACCACCTGCGGTCACCCTATGTGGTACCCTTGTATGTATATCCAGCCTGTATCATGTAACGTGCATTTCATGTATATACTGCTATTACCTATCTGTGTTTGTACTTTAAGTGTTTATGTCACAGGACCTCCTTGTGAATGAGCTTGCTCAATGGAGTTTTCCTGCAATAAACTTGAACTTGAACTTGAATTGCACCAGTTTTTCTGTCATCAGCAGATTTAATCATCAATGATTTACTTGATGTCTGAAGTGTTGTCACAAACAGGTTGAACAAGTAGGGCCCAATACTGAGCCCTGGGGAACCCAACTGGTCACGTCCTCCCAATTTGGCACATAACCCCTAACACAAATGCATTGTTTTCTATTTGTTAACCATGATGTTACCCACCTGATTACAGTTGCTCCTTCAAATCATGCATCCTTTTAATAAGTTCCTTATGAGGCCCCAAATCAAACACTTTTGGAAAAATCCAGATATATCACGTCAACCGACAATCCTACGCCCAATGCTCTGCTAACCTGTTCAAAAAAACTGGACAAGATTCATCTGCCATGACCTTTTATATGTAAATCCATGTTGGGTAACATCTCTATGACCACTGATCTGCATATGTTTGTCCAAGTACTCTTTAATGTACTCTACCATAACATTACTTAATATGCACATTAGGCTAACGGGTTGGTAACTGCGATAGTCAGTCCTTACTCCCTTTTTACGGCGCGTGGGCAGAACTCCACAGACATTATGTGATCATCATCACCTCAGAAGTGCACGGTGGAAGCACGTGACTGGACTGCTGTCTGGTGTGCTTCCACAGTGCTCTGGCATAGTTTCCAGTGGTTGTGTTTATCTGGCGCTTTCCCTCTGCCGGTCACATAAACACACCCACTTCATGGGGCACTTCTTTTTCTTCCGCAAGTACGGAAGTGACAGGCACCATGCACAAGATGGCCGATGACTCAGACTGCACATGCGTGAGTACTGCGCATGTCCAGTTCTGTCATCATCACCATCTTGTGAATGGCATTCTCCGGCGACGCTCCTAATGGCATACTCTGGCAGCACTCCTAAAAGCCCTGCGCAGCCATATTGGCTCTGACCAGAATTTGTTATATATTGTAATTACTTTTGCTGTATTCCAGTCCCTTGGGAGCACTCCCTCTCACACTGATTCTCCAAACAACACTGCCAGTGGGCTGGCCAACTCCACTGCTAACTCTCTCAAGAACTAGGGTGCACCCCATCCAGTCCCTCTGACTTATCCACTTTTAATTTTTTTAAACTATGTATATTTGTTTCCCCAAATTTGATAATTTCTTTGTGCTTGTATCCTAATTTGAGTGATGGCCTTATATTATTTTCTTTTTCTTGAAGAATGCTGAGAAAGTGCTTATTAAATGTAACTGCCCTGTTAGTTCATCTGTTATGACCCTGTTTCTATTATACATAGGTTCAATCTTATTTGTTCCATTTTTTTGATTATTAATATAATTAAAAAAGGTATTTTTATTGCCCTTGGTCTTATTTGCTATTCTCAGTTCTTCTTTCATTTTGGCCCTTTTCATCACTGTTTTACAATATTTTGCTAGGTTCTTAAATGTATTCCAATTGTTTGGAGTTTTTTGTATTCAACCGTAGGCTCTGTTATTTTTCCTTATACATGTCTTAATTTTATTAAACCATACTGGGATTTTACCATTTGTGTTATAGTTTGCTTTTTACTGGTATGTACTTTTCTGTACAATAGTTAATTTTATATTTAATAATATCCCATATTTCTTGTACTCTCTTCCCTAGTAATTCAGTAGACCAATCCCATTTGCCCAGATAGTTTCTCATATCCACAGTTAGCCTTATTCCATTTTTTTACTTTAGTTTCCCCCCACCAGAAGTTTTGTTACACACAATGTTAAATTCCACTATGTTATAGTCACTTGTTCCTAGGGGTTCTGCAACCACGCATGATGTTATTTCGACCTCCATACTGCTCAGAACAATATCTAATATACTATGACCCCTGGTGTTTTGATGTACATATTGTTCTATGTTATTACTTGTTATTGTGCCTATTAACCTTTTTTCAAACTCTGTAGACCCTTATGGTTCTTTCCAATTTATATTTGATAGATTAAAGTCTTCCAAAATAAGTGATTTTCTGCTTAAGCCCATACTCTCAATTGCCTGCATAGATTTCATGTTCTCTTCTTTGTTTAACCCAGGTGCTCTATAACATACCCAGGTGCTCTGTAACATACCCCTATTGCTATTTTCTTGCTTCCAGGTTGTAACAATTTAATCCAGATTTGTTCCACTCCTTCCCTGTTTTCTATTTTTGGGTTTATTTCATATGCCTCATATGAGTCCCTCATGAATAAGGCTATGCTTCCACCTCTTTTTCCAATCCTGTTTCTGCAAAATGGCTTAAATCCTGTTTGATCTTTCCCGCAATCGTCAACCTGCCACCACATTTCTGTAACCACACACAACTGGATGTTTTCATTTTGTAATAGGAATTGTAATTCATCTTTCTTGTTTACTAGACTTCTAGTGTTGACCAGAATTACTTTAATTTCTTTTAGACCAGTTTCTCTAGTTCCCGCATTAATGCAATTTAGCTCACGATCCGTAGGTTGGTTATTTATACATACCAGAGGAATTTATTCAAATGTACATCCCCCTCTCCCCCGATTTATGAGTTTAAAGTTTTACTCTTTATAACTTCAAAGAATGTTCTCCGCAATAGTCAACTCTCCTTTCTGCTTAGATGCAGACCATCGTAGGCACACAAGTCATACATTCCCTCGAATCTCTCCCATATCTTAATGCAGCCGATATTTTTTGCTAGGCACCACTGCCTTAATTTATTATTTATGTATTTCATTTTCTTAGTCCATTTATAGCCAGCTTTTGTTACTGGAAGGATTTCTGGCAAAATTAACTCCCCATCTCTGTCCTTAATGACTTTGCTTATCTGTTTAGATTCCTCTAGTATCTTGTCAATACTTTGCTTTTTTGTGTTGTTGGTATCAGCATGTATAATTATTAATGTTTTTCCCCAGCTGAAAGTAATATATTAGGTAGCATTTCACTGATATTTTTTATAGTAGCCCCAGAAAAACTGCAGTTTGCCACGTTTTCTTTATTTTCTTTGGTTGTGTACTGATCTGTGTACTTGATCATAGAGTCTCCCAGGACAAATATTTGTCTAGGTGACACTATTTCTTTGTTTTTATCATGCTCCATACTGCCATCTGTGGTTTCCACCACTCCTGTTTCTTTATCTGAGACTATTGTTGGGATATCTTCTGCCTGCTCTTCTAAGCTACCCATCGAGTTTAATAGAGGGGTAAACTGATTCTGTAACTCCACTGTGACTTCATTTTCCCTTCTTTTTCTCCTCTTTTTTTTGTGAACCTCATTACTGTTTACATACCACCAATCATCGATTTCATCACACTCTCCCTCTGTCTTTTATTTGGTTATGCACTTGTTCCATCTGGTTTTGCTATTTCATTATCACTCTCCTTCATGTTGACTACAGGTTGTCTTAGAGTTTTGATTTCCATTTCTAGGCCAAAAATCCTTGATTTTATTTCTTTTATCTCAGTGCATTGCTCGCATATATAAGGCCAAGATCTGAGCTTGGTTCCACAGTAAACTTTCCACATATGTTACACCTCATTCCAAGTTTCCCATTTTTCAATGCTAAAAATAGAATAATAGATAGATGAGAGTGTATTACAAGGCAGTAATACCATCGAGAGGTTTTGGGGACTTGGAACCTCGAAAGCAAAGCTCAAGAGGTTTCCAACATCCCCAAAACCTCAAGATGGTCTTACTGCCATGAAATACACCCTCATCTAATTTTTATTTTTTGTAATATATGGATCCGTTTACAAATTCTGTGTCTTTTTGTGGGGGGCTTCCAACTGTGTGCTGTGCTGACCGGTTGAAGACTCTCCCTCACTCATTCATCCTGCCCCCTCCTGAATCTGTTGGATTTTAATTTGGCATTTTCTTTTGTGAAGCAGTAAGTCCTAGCTTTCATTTTTGGCATCCTTCAGTGAATGGAGGATGAAGCAGATGCTAAAAAAAAAAGTGAAAAGCACGTCTGACCGTCCGTTAAGCGAGGGTAAACAGCCGCCATTTTTTACAAGTTGCTCTGCCCGCCTCACATAGGAAAGCTGCCAATAAAAATGCACGCCACCACTTCGGCTGTGCAGGAAGAAACGTGGCACCTTGGCAACTGGATCTGTGTGGCAGGCAGACTGCCGCATGCACTGTGAGATTTGAGTGATAATACTATCGTTCGTCAGAATGATAGTATTATTGGGAGTGAAGTGTAGTATTATTGGGAGTGGAGTGTTGAATTATGGGGAGCTGCTATGTATTACAAGGATTTTTTTGAATAGTTTTTCAGTGGTATTATTTTGATGATCCATATATTACAAAAGTATTATTCATGTTTATCTTTATTGGGGTTTAACACCTTTATTGTAATTTGTCAAACTGTAGTATCTAACTTTAAGCAGTGTATTTCAATTGTTTTTTTTTTCTTTAATTGCAGTATTTTTTACTTTGTTATTATAGTACAATACAGTAAACAATAATGCAGGACAGCACAGTTTACAGTATAAATACAGTTTACAGTATAAATGCAGGGTCGTAGTAGAAACCATTTCTTGAAAAGCATTGCAACAAAATACAGTCATCCCCCCACTCACACCCAGAGAGTTCCAATATCCATATCTCCTTTCAGTGAACTTATGTAAAAGAAATACCTTCATAATGCAAAGGGCCTCTTTGTATTTCCAATGAGATGGACCCCAAATATACCTATATGATTATAATTGAGAAGTCCCAACCAACAGGTTATCCCGCTCAAGAACATAGGCCAAATCCCCGAATCCCCCACCTGCCTCATAGTACAAAATCTGAATGGTGCTGTAATTGATATAGAGTCCACTTTCTCCATCTGTTGTCAAATTTATGGATTTGCCTACTCATTCTGGCCAAAATCCTCTCCAAATTGTAAATTTCATACATCAACTGTCTCCAGGACTCCACTGTCGGGACCCTAAGAGTAAGCCAAAGTCTGGTAACAACACTTTTAGCTGCTAATATCAATAGTATCATCAAGTAGTAAAGATTGTTATTCAGTTTGACACCAGAAGGTGGCGCCCCATCAGGACAAAGGAGGGAGAAAATGTTTCAGGACATTCAAATATACTATTCATCACAATCAGTAGTTCCCTTCAATATTCAGACAGGAAGGGACATGACCACAGTATGTGTTCATGCTCAACCTTGACCTGACCACATCCCCTCCAGCAGTTTTCATAGTCATGGCCCCTAAACTTTGCCATAACTCCTGGAGTTCGGAAGAACCTAACCCGAACTTTCCAGGTGTATTCCCTCCAGTAGATATTTGAGGAGACCTTGAAGTATAATAAAGTATATTTATCCCACAAATCTGCATCTAGTGTTTCACCCAACTCCCTCTCCCAACGCATCTTTATGTACATCAAAGAGTGTGTATTATATACTCTCAATGCTTAGTATAGCTTGTTAATAGTATGTTCCCACACACTCCCTTTAAGATGTTCCATAATTATCCGAACTAGGCTAGAAGGATTTTTGGCAACCTTCGAGAGATCCTCTTCAGATGGGAGTAGCTTATTTTTCAGAGCCAACTAAGTAGAGTACTCATTTGTAGGAACTTTATAGTTTCCTTGAAGGTATGAAAAGGAATAGATACCCATAGGGCCTACAATTTGAAAAACATAGTGCAAGTGATATATATTCCAATGAGGGAATGGGAGAATTGCAAGGTAATTTCTCTCTGAAGTAATGAGGAGACACTGCCAGATTTGAAGCCCTTGCTTCAGGAATTCAGCCGTAAAGATCTGGAATTGGGTACGTGGGAGACATTGGGGGGGGACCATCACAATATGGGGTGGGGAGTCCTCCAGGCCATTTAGAGTCACCTCTATGTTCTTCCAACGTGCCACGTATTTAGGACTAGCATGTAACAGAGCTATATGTATCTGGGACACCTGGCCATATCTCCTTAGATTTGGGAGATTTAACCCTCCTTGCATTCTGGGGAGCTGCATCGAGGAATACCTAACCTGAGGTGTGCTGCCCCCCCCCCCATATAAACCGAGAAATCAGTTTGTCCCAGTTCTGGAAATATGTGTTAGATGGGAAGAGTGGGATAGTTTGTAGGAAAAAAAGTATGTGAGGTAGTATGTTTTATTACATAGTTTCAGCCCTACTAAGTATTCCCATGGGAAACTTAGCCCACCTCGATAAATCTGATGTAATCTGTTGAGTAAGAGGTTCAAGGTTTACCAGTTCAAGACGTAGCATCTTGGATGGTATCTTAATACCTAAATATTTCGTCTCTACTTTGCTCCATTGAAACAGAAAGTTAGCCTTCAGCGTCCCAGAAGGTGTAAAAGAGTATCTAAGCACTTCTGTTTTGGTACTATTTATTTTGTAACCAGCCAACCATCCAAATACCTCAAGCTGTTCCCATAGCGCTGGGATAGATGTCTCAGGTGACGTGAGTGTCAGAAGGACATCATCAGTGAAAAGCATAAGCTTATGTGACCTCCCACCCATTGGAATGCCCTCCATCTCAGCTTGTGCTCGTACCTGAGCTGCAAAAGGTTCCAAATATAGGGTGAAAAGCAGGAGGGACAATGGGCCTGCTGAGTGCTCCTTGTTAAAGGAAAGGGGGTTGTAAGCTCACTGTCCACATTTAAATAGACCACAGGGTCCTGGTACATACTGTAGCTTTAATTTGGGAAATAAATTTATCCGGGAATGCAAAGCATCTCAGAGTGATCCACAAAAAGAGCCATGAAACTCTATCAAATGCCTTCTCGGCATCAAGGCCGAGAAGGACTAATGGTATCTGTCTCTGAGAGGCATAGTCTGGTAGCAATAATACTCATCTCACTGCGTCTTGGGCTTGGCGCCTCATAATGAAACCTAAATGGTCTCCATCTATTAGGTAAGGGAGGAATGCATTTACCCTATGTGACAAAAGAGACAAATGGTTTATAATCACAGTTCAACTTTGAAATGTGCCTATAAGAAGCCACTAAAGATGGGTCTTTTCCGGGTTTGGGGATGGCTGTGATTTCAATATATTTCCAAGAGAGCAGGGGGAGGGTTACCTTCCTGAATCTCCACTAAAGCACTGGCTATGACCAGAATCACTAACTGTCTAAATGTTCTATCAAACTCATTGGGATAACCATCTAGTCCTGGGGCTTTTTGGGATTTGGTGAGTTTAAGGTTTTCGTGGATCTCAGCCACTGTAATAGGACAGAGCAAGCTTTCGGCATGAGCCTGGGACAACTTGGGCAATGGAGAGTTTTCTAATTAAGTGGTTACATGTTGGGAAGGAGGGTAGATATCTGTGGTGTAAAAAGTTCTGTAAAATAAGGCCATTACCTTCCGTATTTCTGTGGGGTGGGAAAGTAGATGCCCAGTAATGGGGTCCCTTAATTTAGTAACCATTACCTGTGACTTTGCTCCTCTAAGACACCTGGCTAGGTTTTGAGCCCCCTGAGGACCCCCCTCCTGATGTTTAAGTTTTAAATATAGTAGTTGTCGCTCTATCCTTTGATCCGGTAATCGCTGGATTTTTTATTTAATTGGGTGTGTACCAACCCATCTCCCTGGAGGAGTTTTGTCTAAAGGGTCAGTAAATCCTGCTTTAATTTAGCTTGAAAAGCTTCCCTGGCTTTCTTTTGGTGGGTAGTTAGACACTCAGACAGCTGGTTCTGATTAAGTTATGCTTTTGTAATATAAATATGTGTTACTGACTGTCTCTCATGACAGATGCTGAGACAGCATGTGAGACACACACACAGGTTTTAGATACTAGGTGTTACCTGGAAGGCCAGAAGCTAATTACAGACTCGAACAGGCCTTAATCAAGAATCTCCTGTTTTTTCTAAGTTAAATATAGCTTTAACTGCTAAGAGGGAAATCAGTATCCATTTTATGACGTTTCGAGGAGGAAACCAGGTTTAGCACACTGGTGCGAAATCATAAATGCTTTGATATCTGTGTGAGAGGGGATACTGCTCGTAGATGAAAGGAAATTTACAGACTTGATTGGGAAAGTCAGATGGGGGAAAGGAGTTTCTGCTGATGTAACCTTAATTAACTTTCCTTCTAAAATGATAAAACTGCCTAGGTGTATGATTTTTAATAAACAGAGGAGGAACTAGGTGACCTCACACAAAGGGGTTGGCAAATGCAGTTTTTTAAAGAGTGTTCTTTTTTCATTCAGAGACACTTTCATTTACACTCTGACAAAGAAACATCTTTGAGCACTTTAAGCAAGTATACAGGTAGAGAGAGACAAAATCTAAGTACTGTAGTAGGAATTGCACTGTTAAAACCTTGTTCTTTTAAAAGATTGTATGGTTCTAGTGATATTGGTTCTGCATTTTATGTTTTACATATTTTTATCTATTTTAGTAAAACTCTATTTTTAGAGCCTACTTGGTCTGTCTTTGAATTTCTTTTCTTTAACAAGTGAAGTATATATGGTTAAAGCAGACACTGTACATAAGCTTGAATGGTGATACCAAACTGGAAAAAGGTAAGAATAATCTGACGTCTTTTATTAGAGTTTTTAAGGGTTCATTTCTGTACACCTGGTTAGGTGCCCATAGGCAAAGATATCTGGCCCCCCAAAGACAGAATTATCTGAGCCTGTGCATTGGGTATGCTAGCGAGAGGTTCACAGTTTGAATCCCTCCAAGACTTGAGACCAAAGGTTGATTCGAACCCACAAAACAGAATGGAGGGTCATCCTGTTTCTGTTAACTGTTCACAAGACTGCACTCGGATGTTGGCACTTTGGAAGTAGAGGGCTGACCTGCTGAGTGGGTTTGTGACAGGTAGAATATTTTATTATATCCCCACAAAGTACTATTTTTAGAGCATCCCATCTTATTACATGGGAAGTTTCTGAGGAATTGTTATCTGCCAGAATCTTTGGAATTGCCTCCTTAATCAGCTTTATATAATCTGGATCCCGAAGGTGCATCAGATTCAGGTGCCAGAATATGTTTCATCTAGGCTTATCCACCTGCAGCTTTAAATACAGAGGAGAATGTTCTGACAAAATTGAGACCCCCCACATATATGTCTCTAATGGCCTCCAAATGCTCAATAGAGGAAAGGAAATAATCTAGTCTAGAGGAGATATGGGATTTAAGGGAGTGACAGATATATGTTCTTGTGGATGGAAAAAAATGGCACCAAATGTCCACCAAGCCCATTTTAGGGACAGCAACCTTTAGGTATTTTTGTAGTGGTGTAATTCTGTGCTTGAAAGGGAGGGAGGTGTCTACAGTAGGGTTCAAAGTCACATTGAGATCACCCCCGGCTACACACAGACCCTGCATATGAGGGAGAAGAGCCTCAAATAATTTTCTAGCCACATGTGGAGGGGATCCCGGGTGAGATAGACCAATACCAATGTGACCAGCCTGGAGTGCAATTTACCCACCATTATAGCATATCTACCTTCCTTATCTATACTTTCCTGCTGGAGCTGGAACTGTACTCCATGTGGAATTAAAATTACTGCTCCCTTCCATCTACCTGAGGGGTGGGATGAGTCAGTCACATGCTGAAACCCACAGGATTTAAATTTGATATGTTCTTTCTGAGGGAGATGGGTTTCTTGTAATAGAATTACCTCCAGTTTATCCTGCTTAAACAGGCATAAGAGACGTTTCTTTTAACCGGGTCGTGAACACCATTTACATTGAATGACATAATTAGAGAATGATGTGCCATTTTATAACTTATCTAATAAGCTGACCTGCTACCACCCTGGATCCATTAAAGATCCCATATAACACACCTCTTCCCCGGTTCCCCTTCTGAACCCTTCCATAGGTCATCGGGACCCCCATAGTTTACCATATAATTAACTATCCCAGAGTTATTTTCAGCGGTGGGTGTCTCAGTAATTTGTTTCCACCCTTAGTTTCCCCACTACTAGGATCCTCATCTGTGGCCCTAAAGAAAAAACATTGTGCTGCATTATCTCCATAGTATTGCAAAAAAAGTATTGCCAACTGGACATAACTAGAACAAGAATAACTAGCGAAAGTGCTCAGTAAAGCAATTCACCAAAGGCTTACTCTCGAGACACTTTTGTTCTAATACAAACATAACTATATACATAACAGGCTTCCAAGGTAGGGGAGACTATAGCCAGCCTCCCTATGACATCTGGGGTAGCAAAGATGTAATTATGCTCCAAACCAGATCTATGGGTAAATCCGGAGTATTCCATGCCCTGGGCCACCTGCAGACCACTCTGGCCTGAAATAAAATATGGTAAAAAAATGAAAACAACACAGGAAGAGGGACATAGTTAGTGTCCAGGAGAGGGCCCCCAAGTTTAGATCCATGTGACATACCATTGCCCATCACTCTACCCTCATTGAGACCATGTTTGAATAAATGCAGGGACTTTGAATGAGGCATATAAATAAAGATGTACTGTGCCCCCGATTAAAGACATCTCAGAGTAACTAAAGGACTTGAATATAAGCCTGGGTTTCATTATTCCAAAATTGTCAAAGGCTATAATTATCAGTTAGCAGTTAGAATGCTATTTCAATTCTTTCTGTTTAATTCTGTAATATCAACTCTCCTGTCCTATATTCCCTGAGGTCACTTCGGGTGTCAGTGTACGTATCTGCGAGTGAAGACCTACGCTCACCCGCGTTCTCTTACCCACTTTCAAAGGGGCTAGTCTTTTATACTGTGTGACCCAGAGTCACCTTTTTAGATCACTACACCTTCACTGTGCTGCTGATATTAAGTGGTACAGATATCCCAACCAGAAGCTCTGTTGAACTTAGACAGGCGTGTGTGGCTAAAGTAAAAAACTCCTCTGCTCTCTGGAGCTGTTGGTCTATCAGTACCTCTGTGTATAGTCCCTAAATCTTACCTGTGACACCACACTGTATAACCTTGGCAGGGCAGCTACTCACTGTCTCACTTTGTGTTCACAATGAAAGTAAATGAAATAATAAAACTGCAGTCTGTTTTCACTGTCGCCGTATTGTCTCACAGATAGTTCTCTCTCGCAGCTTAGGTGGAGATGGGGTTTGTCATGTATAATAGATTTAACAACTTAACTAAGTTGTTTGAGCTTTCTGAATTTCAGGTCTCCTACCCTCCAGGTCCTGCTGGACATGCCTGACACATGCCAGAACACACCCCATGCAAGCTTGCCCCACTTGCTGAGGGGTGAGATTTTAAACGGTAAGTTACCAGGAAGTCATCCTGGGGTCACTGCTCTTGTCTTAGCAGCCTGTATCTTTTAAAAATATAAATAAATTGTCCTGGATCCTTTTGGGAATTACTAGTGTTCCCAGTGGGCTATTTAGTGCTCCTCAAGTTAAATCAGCAAATGCTGCTCCGTTGTGTAGAATCATAGAAATGTGGTGGCAGAAAAGGATCTCCCTGGCCCACTGAGTCTGTCCCATTCCCCCCCCCCCACACACATCACCTTTGTCAAGGGACATCCCACTCCATCCCCTGATCAACACTTTGTGTTTGTCCCATGCCCTCTTGAATCCTTCCACCAATTCTTCCCCCACCACTTCTTCAGGTAGTTTGTTCCAGGATTCCACCACCCTCTCTGTGAAGTAACACCCCCCTCACATTGCCCTTAAATCTTCCTCCTCCTCCTTCTAGTCGTAAATTATGACCTCTAGTTTTGGCCCCTTCTTTCCTTGTGAATAAGTTTCCCTCCTCACCTTTTTAATCCTCTTCATGTACTTAAATGTTTCTATGTTTTCTCCTTTCTAGTCTCCAATGGGTACAGATCCAGTTCCCTCAACCTCACCTCATAGGGCTTCCCCTTCATACCATGCACCATCTTGGTTGCTCTTCTATGAACCCTTTCAATCCCTTCTATGTCCTTGCATAGGTGAGGTCTCCAGAACTGGACCCCATACCGCAGGTGGGGTCTCATCATTGCTTACATATAGAGAGGCATCAGTACCACCCTCCTTCAGCTTGTTATGCCCCTCCCTATGCATGCCAGCATACTATTTGCCTTGCCCACCGCCTTACTGCATTGGCTACCCACCTTAAGGTTGCTCAAAATTATTATTCCCAGATCCCTCTCCTGGTCAGTTGACTTAATTTCTCCCCTTCCCCCAAGTGTGTACACGGCTTGCGGTTTTTTCACCCCATGTGCATAACTATACACTTTTTGGCATTAAATCTCAACTGCCATGTTTCTGACTACCTTTCCAGAATCTTCAGGTCCTTCCTTATGACCTCCACCCCCAAAGGGGTGTCCACCCTATTGCAGATCTTTGTATCGTCTGCAAATGGGCACACCCTCCCCTCTAGACCCTCCGCTATGTCGCTGATATAGATATTAAAAAGAATGGGTCCCAGCACCGAATCCTGGGGCACCCTGCTCGTCACCCTCCTCTTCCTGGAATGCACCCCATTTACCACCATCCTCTGACTTCTGCCCCCAACCAGTTCTCCACCCACTTTCTTATTTTCCATCCCACCTCTAAACTTTCCAGCTTGCTCACCAGCCTTCTGTGGGGAACCATGTTAAAGGCCTTTCTGAAGTCCAGATAGGCCACGTCCACTGCCCCCCCCCCAATCAACCACCTTCATCACCCAGTTGAAAATCTCTATCAGGTTCTTCTGGCATGACCTCCCATTCGTAAAGCCATGCTGTCTATCACCCCTGCAATCTGCTGTCTGCCAGGTATTTTACCACTCTTTTCTTAATCAGTACCTCCATGACCTTACCCACCACCAAGGTGAGGCTGACTGGATGATAATTCTCCATCTCCTCTCTGTTGCTCCCCCCATGTATTGGTACCACGTCGGCCCTCTTCCAGTCACTTGGCACCCACCCTATATCCATTGACAAGTTAAACAGCCCTGTCAGTGGTGTTGCCAGCTCCTCCCTTAGTTCTCAGAGTATCCTAGGATGTAAGCCATCTGGCCCCATTGCCTTGTCCACCTTCAACCTTCCTAGTTATTCCCTTACCCTGTCCTCACTGAATATGCTGGTATCCCCCCTTTTGTCCTCCGCCTCCCTTAACTCGGGTCCCCTTCCCTCCTCTTCCACCATAAAGACTGAGCAGAAGTAGCTATTAAGCACCTCTGCCTTCTCCAAGTCCCCTTCCTCTTTTATACAATACCCCCTCACTCGTACTATCCCCTGCCTCGCCTTTCTCTTCTCCTCCACATACCTAAAAAAAGTTTTACCTCCCCTTTGGCCTGTCTAGCAATCCTCTCCCCTGCAACTGCTTTTGCCCTCCTAATTGTCTGCCCCGCCACTCTCAGCTTCCCTCTGTAAGTCTCCCTACCCTCCTCCTGCTGAGTTCTCTTATAAGTTCTGAAAGACCCTCTTTTTTTCCCTAATAGCCCCTATCACCTCCCTGGTAAACCAGAGTAACCTCCTCTTTTTTATTTGTTCTTTCTTACCTTCTTTATGCAGATTTCAGTGGCTTTCAGTAACCCCACCCCTTATAGCCTTCCATAAATAATTTGTAGGGGTTCACCCACAAACTACAAGTAACGTCCCCGTCCTGTCTCCTGCCTCCACTATACTGCAGGAACCTCGCTCACCAGGCACAAGTTCAATAAAGAATTTAAAAAGTAAATAGGCGCTGTGTGCCTGTCTCACAGCTTTTGGCCATCTCACAGGTCAGCAAATAATAACAAACAGCCCCGCTCGCTGAGGGGTGAGATTTTGAACAGTAAGTGACCCGGAAGTCATCCTGGGGGCATGGCTCTCCTCTTAGCAGCCTATATCTTTTAAAAATATAAATAAATCATCCTGGATCCTTTGGAGAATTACTAGTGTTCCCAGCGGGCTATTTAGTGTCCCTCAAGTTAAATCAGCAAATGCTGCTCTGTCATGTAGTTCTTAGGGGCTCACCCATGAACTACAAGTAACCTCCCCTTCCTGTCTCCTGCCTCTACTGTACGCCAGGAAACCCGCTCACCAGGCACAAGTTCAATAAATAATTTAAATAGTAAATAGGTGCTGTGTACCTGCCTCACGGCTTTTGGCCATCTCACAGGTCAGCAAGTAATCACCCTGGCACCCCAACTGACCTGGAGTCCCCCCTGGTGGAGTCAGGAGCCTGAACCTTCTCCAGGGGTGTGAAGTGGTTTGCCATCTGGATGTTACTGGGCTGGACAAACTCCTTATGGCTGCCCCTCTTCCCCATCCTGCATCCCATCCACCCCTCTGGACCAGTGGGTCTCAGGGGTAGTGGAGGTGTGGGGGTGAGCTCCTGCTCAGTGGAGTGTGCAGCTGATGAAGCTCTGCTATGGTCCTACAGAAGGAGCAGTACCCCCCCCCCCGAGCATATCCCTAGAGAAGAGTGCCCCACAGTCCCAACAACAGAATGCCTCACTTCTGAACTACATTCTACAAGGAACTGTATTGGTGAGAGAGAAACTTAACTAGTATCAGCTTAGTTTAGATTGTACTCCACACCCAGATGGGTGACTCTATTACTGATGGAATTAACACCCCACCATAATGCAACCTCCCATGCAGCTGATGGAGTTAACTCCTCACCACAGTGCAACCCACTGAACAACTGATGGAATTAACCCTCCCACCACAGTGCAACCCACCGAACCACTGATGGAATTAACCCCCCACCACAGTGAAACCCACTGAACAACTGATGGAATTAACTCCCCACCACAGTGCAACCCACCGAACCACTGACAGAATTAACCCCCCAACACAGTGCAACCTCCCAACAACTGAAGAAAATAAATCACCACCACAATGCAACCCACTGAGCAACTTGTAGAATTAACCCCGCACCACAGTGCAACCCACTGAACCACTGACAGAATTAATCCCCCAACACAGTACAACCTCCCAATAACTGAAGGAAATAAATCACCCCCACAATGCAACCCACTGAACAACTTATAGAATTAACCCCCCACCACAGTGCAACCCACCGAACCACTGACAGAATTAACCGCCCAACACAGTGCAACCCACCAAACCACTGATGGAATTACCTCCCACCACAATGCAACCCACTGAATCACTGACAGAATCAACTCCCCACTACAGTGCAACAACCTGAACCACTGATGGAATTAACCCCCCCACCACCACAATGCAACCTCCTATACAACTGAAGGAAATAAATCTCCACCACAATGCAACCCACCAAACAACTGATGGAATTAACCTCCCACCACAGTGCAACCTCCCAACAACTGAAGGAAATAAATCTCCACCACAATGCAACCCACCGAACAACTGATGGAATTAACTCCCCACCACAAAGCAACACACTGAACAACTGATGGAATTAACCCCACAACACAGTGTAACCTCCCTACAACTGAATGAAATAACTGTCTTACCACAATGCAACCCACCAAACAACTGATAGAATTAGCCCACCACCACAGTGCAACCCACTGAACCACTGACGGAATTACCTCCCCACCACAGTGTAACCTCCAACAACTGATGGAATTAACCCCCCATCACAGTGCAACCCACCGAACAACTGACAGAATTAACCCCCCACAACAGTGCAACCTCCAACAACTAAAGGAATTAACCCCCCACTACAGTGCAACCTCCCAAACAACTCAACTAATCACTTCCCACCACAATGTAACCCTCCAGCAATTGGAGGGATTAACTGTTCACCACAATGCAAGAGACTTAAGAAGAGGTCAGGAGGGGATGCCAGAAAGGGAGGGCAAGTAGGGAAACAGGGGAAGGAAGTGAGGTGGAAGGTGGTAACTTTGAATGCTAGGTGTCTAAGGAAAAAAACAGCAGAGTTACAGGCTCTCATGGCAGATGGGTAGGTGGACATGGCAGCCATCACCTAGACATGGGCCACCCATTACCATGACTGGGACCTGGCAGTACCAGGGTATATGATATTTCAGAGGGACAGGGTAAAAGGGAAAGGCCCCCCTTTCCCTTTTACCCTGTTCCTCCAAAATATCCTATACCCTGGTACTGAAGTTGGCCCTCCTGAAGTCTAACACCCTTTTGCACGTTCTTCTCTCCCTTTCCCCATGTTTATCGTGAACCACACCGAGTGGTGGTCACTTCCCTTCAGTTGTTCAGTGGGTTGCACTGTGGTGGTGTGTGTGGGGGGTTAATTCCATCAGTGGTTCAGTGGGTTGCACTGTAGTGGGGAGTTAATTCTGTCAGTGATTCAGTGGGTTGCACTGTGGTGGTGGTGGGGATTCCTTCAGTTGTTCAGTGGGTTGCATTGTGGTGGAGATTTATTTCCTTCAGGTGGTGCTGTATGTGAGGGTAGGACTGAAGTATGTCATGGAGGAAGGGGAAGGGAGGAGGGCTGCACAGAGTCACTGTGGCTGCAGCTTCAGGACCCCAAAAACTGGACCCTCAGGATGGGAGTGGTGTACAGGCCACCCGCTCAGACTGAGGAGCTAGACAGGGAACTAGCGGAACAGATCAGAAGAACCTGTGGGAGGGGCAGCACAGTGATTGTGGGGGAGTAGAAGCCAGGAGTGGGAGTGGGATTGGGGTACCCCAGCCACCACGAATAGGAGGGAGCAGGTACTTCTGGATGCCTTTCAGGACAGCTTCCTATTGCAGATGGTCAATGAGCCAATCAGGTTAGGGAACACCCTAGACCTTGTGCTGGTGAACGGTGAGTTTGCGAGGGAGCTGGGGGTGGAAGAACCACTGGTGGGAAGTGACCACCACTCGGTGTGGTTCATGATAAACAGGGGGAAAGGGGGAGAAGGAATAGGCACAAGGGTGTTAGACTTCAGGAGGGCCAACTTCAGAGGATGAGGGAAATAGTACAGGGCTATCTGGCCAGAATCCATCCAAATGTGACCACTAACCAGAAGTGGTAGGTCATTAAACTGGGAATTGAGGAGGCAACCACAACATGTACAAGGGTTCTGGGTAAGAAGACTAGGGCTAAGAAGCCTAGCTGGGTGAGCAAGGGGGTCATGGAAAAAGTAAGGAAGAAAACAGCCATCTTTAGAAGGTACAAAGAAACAGGGAGAGGGGAGGGGAGGACAGGGAGGAATACCTGAAGAAGTCGAGGGAGGTGACAAGGGCAGACAGGGCAGCCAAAGCATCCAGGGAACTCAGGCTAGCACAGGGCATCAAAAAGGGGGAGAAGGACTTCTTCAGGTACATCAGGGAGAAAAGGAGTTGTAGGGACCATATAGTAAGGATTAAGAGGGATGGAGTGTGGGTGGAAATGGGCAGAACAGGCAGAAACATTAAATGAGTACTTCTGTTCAGTATTTACTAAAGAGAAAGGTGGCGCTATACCCAAGGGGAGTGGGAGGATTGGCATGGGGGGAGGAAGTGACAGATGGGGAAATCCCAGTGGGCAGGATACTGGATGGGCTTGAAGGCACTGAGGCTGGACAAGGCTCCTGGGCCAGATGGTATACACCCCAGGGTGCTAAAGGAGCTGGCAGAAGTCCTGGCAGAACCCTTGGCAGACCTGTTCAATGCTTCCCTGGACTCGGGAAGTGTACCTCAAGACTGGAGGATGGCGCACATGGTACCCCTCCACAACGGCAGCCCGAAGGATGAGCCAGAAAACTACAGACCGGTAAGCCTCACATCCATCGTGGGAAAGCTGATGGAGACAATCCTGAAGGAGAGGCTGGTTTCCCTCCTAGAGGCTAATGGGCTGCAGGACAGCAGACAGCATGGGTTTGTCTCAGGCAGATCCTATCAGACCAACCTGGTGGAGTACTATGACTGGATAACCAGACAATTAGACAGGGCCCATGTAGTGGATGTCTTGCACCTAGACTTCAGTAAGGTATTCAATTCGGTGCCACATGGGAGGCTAGAAAGTAAGCTGGAAGGCACGGGGTGGGGGCAAAGATGGTGGGATGGGTATTGAACTGGCTATAAGGGAGACAGCAGAGGGTGGTGGTGGGAGGGGAGCTCTCATCTCCCAGGGCGGTGACAAGCAGGGTGCCACAGGGCTCTGTACTGGGGCTGGTGGTGTTGTTTGGGATCTTCATAGCAGACATCTTAATAGGCATCAAGAGCTAGATCAGTCTGTTTGCAGATGACACCAAGATGGGAGCAGTAGCAGATGACTTAGAAGGGTGGCAGGAGTTGCAAGATGATCTGGCAAAATTGGAGGCCTGGTCGAACACTTGGCAGCTGGAATTCAATGCCAAGAAATGCAAGGTGCTACATTTCAGCACAAAAAAACAAGGAGTTACCAGCTAGGCGGGGATTCAACTAGCCAAGATGGAAGAAGAGAAGGATCTGGGCTGATCATAATGGGAGCAATGAACAACTCAGCACAGTGTAGAAAGGCAGCTGCAAAGGCCAACAGGATGCTGGGTTGTATTACCAGAGACATATCCTCCAGGAGGGGGAGGTGATCCTGCCGATACAGGTCAGTGGTTAGACCACACCTGGAGTACTGTGTGCAGTTCTGGTGACCGTACCTGAAAAAAGGACATCAGGTTACTGGAGGGGGTGCAGCACAGAGCAACAAAAATGATCCAAGGGCTAGGGATCTTACCCTACGAGAGCAGGCTGAGGGAGTTGAACATGTAATCCCTGGAGGAGAGGAGGGATGGGGGACATGACTGAAACCTTCAAGTACATGAAGGGAATAAATAAAGCAGGCACAGAGGGGCTTTTCAAATTAAGGAAGGGGAGGGACACTCAAGGGCATGATCTGAGATTGGAAGGAGGAAGGTTCAGGAGGGAAATGAGGAGACACTTTTTTATGGAGAGGGTGGTGTCTGGGTGGAATGCATTGCCAGAGGAAGTGGTATCCTGTAGAACGGTGGGCTGCTTCAAAAGGGGATCGGACAGGGTAAGGGGGAAGGTCACTGGAGAGGGGGAGGGAAGGGAGGGAGGAGCAGCTGCAGTATAAGGGCTGCTAGCTGCACCATCAAGCAGACTTGATAGACCACTAGGTCTTTATCTGCTGGCAATTTCATATGCTCGTATAACCCTCAATCTACAGATGCAGTTAGCTCTGCTTCACCATGCAACCCACAGACAATATAAGTGTACTTGAGATCTGAAGAGCAGGGGTCCACTTGATCCTCTCTGGTCTGCAAGGGAGTAGAGTGGCCGGCCACCTGCTGCTTTGTTGGGCTGACTTTGGTGGGCAGACTTACACATCCTTTGCATGGTGGGGGCACAATGTGGGGGGCCACTTGGTGGCTGCTTCCTTTTAAAGCAGTCAAAGGTTGATTGGTACCTGTAGGAACACTCCGATTTGCTCCCTGGTGGGTGGGTTGAGGGGGGTCGTCTCCTCATAGGCTACTGGCTCCCTTCCAATCTTCCTGTGTTGGCTGAACTCCAGTAGTGTGAGCCAGAGACCCTGAAAAAAAGCTGCAAACAGCCCTTTGTGAGAGTGAGAGTGAGGGAAGGCTTCTGGCTTCAGGCAGAGCCTCCTCTTTTCAGCAATCTGGCGGTGGTGCGCGGTGAAATCCGTTCCCTCCGCACTATCTCAGCCTCATCCCTTGCCAGATCATTGTTCCCCAGGTGAACAATGACATCTAACCAGCTCTTCTTCCTGTCCTGCTGTCTAGCAATCCTCAGGATCCACTTCCCATCCCTCAGGACTGTAGTACCATGAGGCAAATAACCTGCCTCTCCCCCCACCCCTTTCCTATTCCCAAATCTATCCCCCTCACAATCGAGTCCCCCACCAGAAGCTGATTCTGCCTTCACTGAGTCCTCTGCCACCCTCCTTGGTGTCTCCATTATGAAGGTCTGCCACATCCTTTCTAATCAGTACAGCAGGTGCCTCCTCCCAGTAGTCCAGTCCTGTCAGAGCATCATAGGAATTACATAGTGGTACCGGTTGAGAAATGTGCCTCTATTCCCCCACCCTTCCAGAGCCCACCATAGTTCAGCTGTTCCTCTTCCCTGGCATCCTCTGAGGTAACGATGGCAGACTTGGTGGCCCCTGGGTGGGAAAAAAGTTCCCCCGAATCCTAGCAAACAACTGAAGTATAGCAAACTCCTCCCTCAACCCAGAGAGGTGCGTGCAGATGGGGCAGCACCAGTCTCCAGAAGGTCTCTCTGAAAACTGCCACCCCACAGCAACTGCACTTCACCACTCCCAGCATTCTCAACTTCTGTTCTCCCTGTACTACTTGGAAATACTTTTGTACACTTATCCCTGATAGGGTGTTTCTAGTTTTCCCCTCCATTTGTTTGTTTCTATTTCTGTTCCTCTGTGCCTTGTTTAAATCTTTTTATACTCTACCTTAGATTGGTGTTACTCATATTCCCAGTTTTGTCCTACCTCTGACCTTCTGCCCTTCCTAGCAGTGAGTGTTATACAGTAGTGAACAAGTGCCTTGCGTTAGTTGAGTGGCAGAGTCCCCTACTTCTCCGCTTCCTTCTTCTGATGCCTATGACGCAAGTTACATGTTCCTCTCCTTCACTGTTCCACTCACTCTCTGGGACACAAGTGGTAGTCTAGTGGTCCCCCCCCCCCGAGTGGACATTTAGTATACGTATCCAGTGATCCTTGATAGTCTAGTGGTCCCCCACTCCGATTTGCCCCCATAGTATACATATCCAGTGGTCCATGGTAGTCTAGTGGTCCCCCCCTCCAATTGCCCCTATAGTATCAGTGATCCCTACTAGTCTTGTGGTCCCCCTGATTGCCCCTGTAGTATACACATCCAGTGATCCCTCATAGTTTAGTGGTCTTCCCCTCCTCCAATTACCCCCGCTAGTATACATATGGAGTGATCCCTGGCAGTCTAGTGGTTCCCCCCCCCGATCACCCCATGTCCCCTGTATAATAAAAATCCCACGTGTGCCAGCACCCCCCAGCAAGTGCCAGAGCTCCATGTGTTTTCCATCCCCTTCCACCCACCCAGTGAGAACTCCTGCCCCGCACCCCTGTAAGAATGGCACAGATCAGCGGCCAGCACAGCCCTCAGCTCACCTCCTCAACCAGCACATGTGATCGCACTCTGTGACTGTCAGATGGCAGCCAACCAGGAGGTGAACAGAGGGCTGTGCCAGCCACCAATCTGCTCCATTCTTACCGGGATGAGGGTGTTGCAGGGCAGGGGATCCTCAGTGAGTGATTAGTAGCAAATGCATGGGGAGGGGGCCTTGGTGATCAGTGGGGGTGCTAGCATACCAGGGATTTTCAATATACAGGAGACATGGGGCAATCCCGGAGAGGGAGGCCCACAAAACCACCAGGGATCACTGGATATGTATACTATGGGGGGGAGATCAGACTGCCGGGACTCCTCTGCTTACTGCCCAGCATGGGCACAGGGGTGTGATCAGTGTGCATGCAAATGAGTCCACAAAAGGCATGCAGATGACCCCTTAGTGCCTTGCATGCCCAATGAGCTCATTTTCATGCTTGGGCTGAATATGGCCCACAGAAACCCTGGAAATATCTCATTTTGGGCAGAGCTATCTCTTGTGGGCCATATGCAGCCTTGGTTCATGTCGGCGAGTGCATATCCACTTAGCACTACACCAACATGGCCTGATATTTAGTCAGTTAGCATGCTCCATCAGTGACCGCTAACTGGATGAATATCGCTCAGAGCTGGCAATGCTCTACTGCAAGTGCAGAGCAACAGTCCGCACTGTGCTTATGGCCAGCTCTGAATATGGGGGCCTGAAGGCTGTAGAAGCCAAGGTCAGACTTTTATGAATAACTACTCCAATTGCTAACAACCTCTCTTCATCACAAGGTGAATTCCATAAGAATGGGCAGTTTCTGTTGCTTCAGCTGACTCACAACAGATACATTTGAACATCCCACTCCATATGACTATAGTTACTGTAACGCTGACCTGCACATCCCTGTTGATGTGAAATTGTAGATAGATAGATAGATAGATACTTTATTTTTAAAGCACCCATTTCCTTAGACTCTGGGCACTGTACAATAAAACAATACAATTAATCATACTAAAATACAAACATAAAATCACTATAGCTGGGAGCAAACATCTACTGAATTTAAAATAGTACAAGATGAAAAGCAGTTAGTCAAAGATGCCAGAAGGTGGTGCAAATGAGCTATTTGTTTTTCCTTTCATATGCAGTTTTTCAAAAGTTTGAGAAGGACTGGGGGTAAACATTGGAAGGGATGCCAGCCCAGTAGTGGAGCTACTGGTACCCACATTCAGGAACGGACTCCAGTCACTCATGGGCTGAATAGGAGAGGGATGAGGATTGTGTGTCCTAGGAACAGATCTCCTCTCTCAGGGTGGAGAGAGTGACAAGGTCAAGTCCCTGTCCTTCCAAAGCAGAAAAGGAAGGGGAAAGTTAGTGAAAAGCAGAATTGCTCTAATAAGGCCTTTGCCCTTTGGTACAGATTAGGATGTCCTGAAAATTAAAACAGAGATGCATGTTAAAAGCCAATAGTGGAAAAATAAACAAAAGTAAAGCATGCATACCTCACTTTTCTCCATGTTTGTTGCATAGCAGCATTCTTCTGCTCTGTCTGTCTTTCTGCCCTGTAGGCTGACCACCTACAGGAACTCCTTTTTATGTTTGCCGTCCGTGCAGGCTCAGTGAACATCTAGCTACGAGAGTGGCTTTTGAGGGGTGTGACACTGTCAGTCCAATGCAGAGTGGTCTGCATGTCTGCAAGGGGCTTGTCAGTTTCACACCAATCATCAACCAGGCTGGTCATGACAGTGTTCTGGCTTGCTTGGCGGAAATGTCGAGTAGTTCAAAGCAGAGAGCCTACTCAATTATAGGGCGGCTCTTTCTTTTGATCTACATAATGCCGCCCATCAAGCACAGCTGATCTGTCATGATTAGCCTGCTCAAAACTGCCCTACACCTGTAAAAGAGAAAAACGTCCATCAATGTCTGTTGCTGCCGCTGGCCTAACTGTCACCCCACCAGCCCAGCCCATGTTAATACTCCAGCACAGGGATGCCCAATCCCCCATGCTGGCTGCTACCCCCCCTCCGCTCTGCCTGTTTTACTTCTGCAGCAACTGTGAGCCCACCCCAGTGCTGCCAAACGTAACACTGACACTGGGTGTGCTCAATCCCCCAGTGTCACCACCTGAAATAAAGGAAACCGTCCCTCATAGTTTGTTTTTTTAATACACCCTGCAAAAGAGGAAACCGTCCATTGATGTCTGTTGCTCCTGCCACCGCAACTGCCCCCCCCAGCCCAACCCATGTTAATATTCCGGCATGGGGGTGCCCAATCCCTCATGTCAGCTGCTACCCCCCATCCTGCCCCTTTTACATCTGCAGCACTGGGAAGCCCAACCCCAGTGCTACTAAACGTAACCACAACATTGGGGGTGCTTAATCCCCCAGTGTCACCAACTAAAATAAAGAAAACTGTCCCTCATAGCTTTTTAAAAAACAAAAATCAACCCTGTTCAAAAATAAAAGTTAATTGATATCTGTTGCCACCGTTGCTGTCCCCCCACCCAATCCTCCTACGTAGCACCCACTCCCCAAGCCCTTATTTACCCACCAGGGGTCCAATGCCATAATCCTCTCTGAACCACAGACACGTCTTCACTCTTCAACACCAGATTTCAATGGGGTTTTGAACTTACTGGCATAACCTGGTCATTTATTAATATTCCTGCCTCAAATTTTCACCATGCCTTTTTTGGGACCCCACCTCATGAACAATGGCAGTGAAATTAGGCAAATCTGTCCTAAAAGGTGATTTCACAGTCGCTGCACCAAACCACCTTTCAGGCAGGAGTTGAACATTTTCTCCACCCTTGTTCATAAGACAGAGTCATAAGAAGACTATGTTGAAGGTTTGGGGTAAAAATATTAAAAATCAACAAAGTTATGCCAGCCCAGTAGTGCTGAGGGTTAAAGCGCTGGACGCCACACCTTGTGCCACGCTGAGGACCCGGGGTCAGGAGTGACCTCGGGTGTCAGAGGATCGGCCGGGGGGAGGAGGATTAAGCATCCAGGACTGCTCTCCTCCTCCAGGGAGGGTGGGTTGGGGAACCACAGCTGTACTGGCTCCTGGTGGTAGCTGGGGGTCGGTGCATATGGCAGTCTACAGTGGGGAATGGCACGGATAGCATCGGGCATGCTGTGCATGGATGCACGTACAGCAGCGTCCTTGGACACCATTACATGAGTGTGCCATGGGGCGGGGATAATAGGAATCCTCCAGCACACTTCAAGGTCAGTTCTGATGGCTCCGCCATGGATGCATCCAAGTTAGCTCCCCCCAAGCCCAGCCACCCGGCTCTTCACAGTGGTGCGGTAAGTACCTGCTGTGATGCGACCCATGGGGGCTAGGGAGCAAGGGGGTTCAAATTCTGGCTGCAGCAGGGGCAGGGGCCTTGAGGGCTGGCTAGAAGGGGAGGACACCATAGATTAAACCCCCCAGTCAAGGAGGTAGATATATACCAGAAAGAAATCAAGAAAAAAAAATCAACAAAGTTATGAGCCTGCATTAAAATTTACAAATGCAGGCTCGTAACTTTGGTAATTTTCAATATTTTGATCCCTAATTTGCAACATAGCCATTTCTTCACAGCACCTCATGAATGTGACAGCTGTCATGTTTCAAATCCTGGCCAAAATGTGTTTTTACACTTGTGGCGCGAAATCACCTTTTGGGCAGGATTTGAACATTTTCTCTGCCTTGTTCATAAGGTGGGCTCATATGAAGGCTATGTGGGGTCATAAGAAGGCTATTTTGAAAATTTGGGTAAAAATATGAGAAAACAACAATGTTATGCATCTACGTTGCAATTTTTCAATGTATGCTCACAATTGTGGTAATTTTCAATATCTTGACCACAACTTTTCAACATAGCCAATTTTTTACACCACCTTATGAATGTGACAGCTGTCATTTCAAAAATGACTTTTCAGCCATTGTTTTATAAATGACACCTGTCATGCTTGGCTTACTCAGGCCTCATGTCTAAAAATAGTGATATCTACTCTCCTCCCCTGCTAGCTTATGGCGCACCACTGTTCCTCCGAGCATGGGCATCCATTCTTGTGCGTGTCAATGAACTCTACTTAAGGACTGAGTGTTATGCTCTTGGTTCCAACCCTCATCTCCATCACTGCAAAGTTCTCTCCTCCCTAGGTTGGGCACACCTTGAGAACAAATTCCTATATACAACAATGTGCCTTATGTTTAACTTGATTCATCATTATACTTCACCCTGCCTGAGTGATCTCATTAACCGTAAACATACCCAGAGCAACCTACACTCCATGGCCTACCCCTTTCTGGTTTCTCCCAACCCCCATCTGATGGTTGGCAGGTGGTCGTTTGCCTTTACAGCAACATCTGCCTGGAATTCACTCCCACATGAAATTCTCTCCTCTACCTCCCTCGCTCAGTTCAAATACAAACTTTCACGCTATCTTCTTGTCCTCTCCCTGCACCTGTTTCTGCTAACCTACTTCTCCAGATAATCTCTGCACTGCTTAAAATGTGTACTACGCACTAGCCTAATGGCTTGTTTGTCATGCTGTAACATGGTCTGACTCCAAGGTCACTTGTAACTGTACCTGTAATAGTATATCATTGTATTGAGCCCTTATCCCCTCTCTACTCCCATTCCCGGTATTCTCCCTACTTCTCAACTGCTCTGTATACCTCCACCCTTCTCTACCTCCTCCTCTTCAGACTTGCCTGTCCTCTTCCCCTTAGACCTGAAATACACCTCAGGCAATTCATTCACATAGAGGTGAGGTTATTCTTGGGTAGCGTTCAACCTAATCCTTGCATACAACACTAAAATCTCTAATGGTACTATGACCAACTGTTGACTGGTTTGCGAGAGTTATTGTATCACTAGCACATTAATTGGCAGTTTAATTAGTAGTCTACTTGAACCATAGTTGCAATATTATCCCCATATACATTTCTGTACATAAATTGTCAATTTTTTATTCTTTTTTTGTTCTGTACATATACACTGTCATTATATTCTTCCCTATGTAAATTTTATTTATGACCTCCCAGGTCCACTTTGCAAATGAGTTCTCCTCAATGCTCTTTCACCTGGTAAAATAAAGAAATTGATTGATTGATTGAACTGTTCATGGTATTTGTTCTCTCCTAAATGCTGTACTTATGTTGTATTGTTTCAATCCGGGTCGCCCCTGAAAAAGGGGCTGTATTGACTCAGTGGGCTTACCTGGTTACCAAAATTCAATAAATAAGTAAATAAGTGATCAGGAGTGGTCAAAAAAAGATTATGTTGAAAATTTAGGGTAAAAATGTGAAAAAAAACCCAACTAAGTTATGAGGAAATGAATTGTTTCAATATCTACTCATAACTTTATTTTTAACAGATTTTGATCCCAAGGCTAAATTAAAAACATATCATAAAGTGCAGCGCAAAAGTTAGCATTGCTCTTTGCGATTGCCCAGGTGGTAAAAAATACTATTCACAGATAGCGTAGGGTGCTATCTGACTATGAATAGAGGTAGGTAGAAGCAGCAGTAGCCCCATTACTGCTACCTCTAACCCCACTAGCATTGCCTTGACCTGTATTCCTTAAATGACCCCGCAAAGGATAACGCTGCTGTGCTATTTGTTATTCACAAAAGCAGCCATGCAAATGAGCCCATTGGGCATGCAAGGCGCTAGGTGGCCATTTGCATGCCCATTATGGGCCCATTTTGCATGGCTTGTAGCGAGTGTAGCAGGGTCCCCCCCACCCATCGCCAGTCGCTGTCCCATTGTGTTAAAAGAGAATTCCCTGGTAGTCTAGTGGCCCCTCCCCGATCTCAGATCACTGTCCCTGTATAAGAAAAATAATCTTCCCTGGTAGTCTAGTGGTCCCACCCACTCCATGCTCTTGGATTGCTATTCTGTTATAGAAATAATCATTCCCTGGTAGTCTAGTGGTCCTTCCCCCCCACCCCATTCTCCAATCTCCATACCAATATTTAAAAATTGTTTCCTTGGTAGTCCAGTGATCCCCCCCTCCCCATTCTCGATCAAAATACCAATATTTAAAAAATGTTTCCCTGGTAGTCCAGTGGTCCCTCCTCCAGTTTCCAATCGCTGTACCAAAAAAAGAGATAAGTCTCTACCTGGTAGTCCAGTGGTCCCTCCCCTTGACCTGAACTCCCTCCCAGTAAATATATATTACTTTCATAGGTTTCTCATGTCCCCCCTCCCAATCCTGCTCCCTTGGAAACATGAAAGTGTCCCATATTCTTGGTGGTCTAGTGGACCCTCTACCCCCCCAACTTGTGAGGAATTGACCCACCACCCCGCTCCCCCAACCCGATCTCCAGCTGGCTACCAGCACAGCCCTCCTCTCACCTCCATGGCTGGCTGCCAACTGAACTGTCAATGAGTGAGTACAGTATACACTACACGCCCATTGGTTCAACCAACTTCCACCACATTGGTTCAACAACTTTGTTGTCGAAATCCCCAACGACAGGTGAAATTTCACCTGTCAGACATTCACTGTTTTTTTTAATGGGGGCTTTGCCCCCCCAAACCCCATGATTTTTAGATAACAAACTCCAGATTGGAGTTGACTTGGAAGGGGGGTGAAACACCAGTGAAACAGCGAAATTTTGACTTTGGGTCCATTACAGCGACAATCTCGAATTTGTTCAAAGTTGTCACTGTAATGGTCTTCAATGTCAAAATTTCGATCTCTTTCACAAGTATACGGTTCAGCCAATGGCACGTAGTGTATACTGTACTCGCTTGACAGTTCAGTCGGCGCCAGCCTTGAAGGTGAGAGGAGGGCTGTGCTGGTCATCGGCTTGGGATTGAGTTGCAGGGAGCGGGGTGGTGGGTCAATTCCTCACAGGGTGAGGAGGTGAAGGGGGTCCACTAGACCCAAAGTAAAGTAGCAATGGAAGAGAGAGCTCTGAAGTCTCACCTGACTTCTAAACTGGCGTGTGCTCACATACAGAAATAATGAGCTAAGGGGGATTAGGACTGCTAGACACCAGCATGCCCTAGAAATGTGGCACACCATAGCAAAACACCACAACAATAGCTGCTGTATAGAAAATGAAGACAGCTTACCTTGCGCTTGTGCAAATTCTTTTATTAGTTCAGCAAAGAAGTGTGTAGGCCAAATAAATAATCCCGTAGCTAAAATGCAGTGCAGTATAAATACTGCATGGCTAAAAAGTAAACAAATGAACTGATGACACCATGCTGGTGTTTCCGAGCAGAGAACTGGGTGACATGCAGACAGTGTGCGTCCCTGGTGGGTCACACACTACGTGCTGACATTTTGGCTCATAGCTTTCCTGAGAGCTGATTGATCCACCATACAGATGTCATTTAAATAGCATAACATTTGTATATTTAGACCCCACGTGGTATCAGCTGTGATGGAGTCCAAATGTTATTACTATTAATCTAAATATCACCTTCATTTATAAAATAGTGTTCCAAAGACAGATTACCATAAATTGTTAAACACATCTCACAATACAGTACAAACACAGATAGACATATAAAAATATTTCTGTGTGTATTTCAGTGTGCGTGGAAGGTCCTTAACATAGAATGTCTTTCAGTTCCTTTACAAGTAACAAGATAATGGGAGTTCTTCATTTAAACCTGCAAGGCTTAAAGTATTCAGAACAAAAATCCAATAAGACTCCCCTTGCGAGAGTTTGTTGCCCAAACTTCCACCATGAGGTCCCATGGTCACTTTTTCTATAGCTATAAACTTTAAGTCTATCAGTGATCCATGGTGGAATTCTTGAAAATGTCTGGCAACAGAACTGTTTTGCACTTTATTTAAAATTGTGGATTTATGTTCCCAAATTCTATATTTTAATGGTCTTTTTCTTTGCCCCACATATCCAAGCCCACAAGGGCACATTAGAAGATAGATTCTAACCCCATGTATTCTTCTATATTCATAACTGTATGCAGTCTGCCTCCTAAGTAGAACTGCCCGGAGAAATGGAACTATATGCAAATGATAGAACCTATCATTGCTTGAGACACACATTCAAACTGCTGCCCTCATCTATTGCAACATTCCATCAACGTCTCAGATTTCTCACTCCGCCTGACAAGTCAGACGCCTGGAGATCGCCCTCTCATCAGTTCGAGCTGATTCCAGTTTATAAGTATTATTTCTTCATAATATTTAAACTGCTGCCTTTGTTTATTGTTTAATTTGATTCTATTATTTAAAATAAGTGTAAGTTTATTTAGTTAGTGGTACAATTGTGTTATTTCTCGGTTCCTCACGGTTTGGTATAACTGCTGAGGAACCGGGGCTCTTCTAGTTATTTCAGCATTTTTGCCGTAGTTTAGTCTTATTTTTATATATATATATTTTAGTTAAATTTTGTATTTTGGTTCTGGGCGAATGGTTCTTTTGAACCGATACCTCAGTTTCTGTGAACCGCTAACCTAGTTCGGTACTTAATTTTATCTGTTCTTTCTTGGATCCCTGACCAGTTCCTGAACCGACCAAAAAAAAAACAAAAACAAAAACATTAGTTTGAATACTAGCAAACGGTTATTGGCTTTTCTCCTGGAAATGGAAACACAAGAAAAAACAAAGGAAAAGACTGGTCCCCCAGGTTTTAAAAATTGTACAAGATGTGGGGAAGTGTTTGCAAAAGCTGACAAACACGACCTTTGTTTAGTCTGCTTGGGACCTGATCCTTTTTTAGCAGACTGTGCCATTTGTAAATCTTTGCCTCCTAAAACAATTGAGAAAAGGATGGAAAGGCTTAAGAGAAAAGCTGACAGTAGTTTTTCAGGCTCTAACTAGTCACCTAAAATTGTGGGTGATACCACTTTATCTACTGTCACCACCCCGATAAGGGTGTTTCAGGCATTTTAAAAAGGGTGTGTGGTCTGGCTGACTCTCCGGCTCCCTCCAAGAAATCCAAGAAAACTAAACACATAGAACCCCAGGTTTCTGTTCCTCAAGGGGTCTCTATGGTGTCTCACAGCCTGCCTTCTGCAGAGGAGATAGCTCAGGATATGAAGATTCTGCAGGCCTTACAAGGAATTTTACTGCTCAGCCTGCTCCTTCTGCCCCTCCCAGGGCTCCTGCCACTGTTTCTGCCCCTGAATCACAGGAACTGGAAGCTGATGATTATGGTGAGATGGATCCTGAACAAGATGATCCTATAGAACCTGAAATCTCACCTGAGCAGGAATTTGGCTCCCCACCTCGACCTGAGGATTTTTCCTCACATTTTTCCCTTGTTAGAAAAATAGTGGATGCTTTGGATCTGGTTACCACTGAAGTGGTCGATGATGAAGAGGAGGCTGAATACCTTGAAATGATGGGGTTAACTCACACAAACAAGGTATATTTGCCAATTAACAAGCTCTTTAAAAAAGACTTGTTTAAAATATTGCAGACTCCTAACTCTATCCCTCCTATAGATAGGAAGTCTGATAAGAAATATCACTTGGACAGGGAGGGAGCAGAATTTTTGTACTCCCACCCTGATCACCAAGGCATAGTTCAGCAGGCAGCCTGTGAAAAGGCGAGGGTTCCTTTCTCTTCCCACCCTCCTGAGAAGGAATCCAGGAAATTAGACAGGCTGTCTAAGAAGGGTACTTAGCTGCCTCTCTGGGTGTAAGGCAGGCTAATTACCAAGCATATGCAGCACAATACCAGAAAATATTGTGGCAATCAGTACTGGCTGTATCAGAGAAGGCTCCCTTGCCCCTCTCTGACGACCTGGCAGAGACAGCTAGATTTGGTCTGGAAGCTGCTAAATATCAGTTCCAGATGGCAGCTGATGCTAATGATAACGCTGCCAGGTGCATGGCTCTGTCGGTGGCCCTACGAAGACTGGCATGGCTTAGAGCCACTAATCTCTCCCAGGATACCCAGACAAAGGCCATGGATTTTTCTGTGGAGAATAACTACCTGTTTGGAAAGCACACTGAGGAATACATGAAAAAGGTGGACAAATACAAGGCCACTTACAAAAGTGATTCCTCCAGGGACAGGCCTACCCCTTCTTATAGGCCTTATGGAAGGGGAGGCAGGGGAAGGTCCCCCTATGGGAGGCTTTTTTACCAAGGTCAAGCTGCTTTTCAGCAACAACCTTACCCACAGCAGACTGGGTATTTTAGACCTAGAGGCGGGAGGGGTTCCAGAAGGGGCTCCCAATCTGCCCAAGCTCAGTCAACCCCAAAACAGAACCCCTGACCAGTTGATCCAGGTTGCCTCCCCAGTGCCAGTAGAGGGCAGGCTGACTTACTTCCTCCAGAATTGGTCCTCCATCACCACAGACAGATGGGTTCTGGAGGTGGTAAGTCAGGGCTTGTCCCTATGTTTCAAATCCCTTCCTCCTCTGAAATCAAGAGTTTTCAAACCAGCTTCCCTCTTGGAGGGAAAGCTCTTGCAAGAGGAGGTACAGAAATTGATCCACGTGAAAGCAGTGGAGCATGTGGCCAGCACATCTTAGGGGAACGGGTTTCTACCCCCATTACTTCCTGACCAAAAAGAAAAATGGGGACTGGCGACCTATTCTGGATCTCAGATCTCTCAACAAATTCCTGGCAAAACCAAAATTCAGGATGGTCACTTTCCGGTCCATATTCCCAGTTATTCAGCGGGGAGACTGGTTAGCATCTCTAGATCTAAAAGATGCCCATTTTCACATCCCAAAAAGGCAATCTCACAGAAAGTATCTCAGATTCAGGCTCCTTTCAGGTCATTATCAGTTCACTTCCCTTCCCTTCGGTCTGACCTCAGCACCAAGGGTATTCACAAAGTGCCTAGCTGTAGTGGTGGCACACCTAAGGAAGTCTGGTATACTAGTCTTCCCTTATCTGGACGACCGGTTGGTAGTGGGAAAATCCCCACAACAGGTCTCAGAGCACTTATAATCAGCAGTGCATCTCCTGCAATCCTTGGGTTTGCTAATAAATCAGGAAAAGTCTGTCCTTACCCCTGTTCAGGTACTTCAATTTATAGGAGCAGAGCTGGATACCATCCAGGGAAGGGCTTTTCTCACTCAGGACAGGGTGCAAAGTATTTTCAACCTGGCTGCTCCTTTCAAACTAAGCCAGCCATGCCCAGCAAGACACTGTCTGCAGATTCTGGGTCATATAGCTGCAGCAACAGGTACAGTGTGAGGGGCAAGGTACAGAATGAGACTCTTACAATCTCATCTCAGGTCCCATTGGTCAAAGAGAAGGGACAAGATATCAAAGCTCATCCCAGTAACAGAGGTTGTTATTCAAGCCTTACAGTGGTGGACAAATTCAGGCAACTTAAGGCAAGGTGTCCCTTTCCAAAAGGAGAACCCTTCCTTTGTTCTCACAACAGATGCTTCTCTACTGGGATGGGGCGCCCACATTGGGGAACACACCTCCCATGGGACTTGGTCCGAAGCAGAATCCCTTCTGCACATAAATTTCTTGGAGCTCCGAGATGTATTCCTAGCTCTAAAAGCTTTTGCCCATCTAATACTTGTCAGTGTGGTACAGGTCAGAACAGACAATACCACAATAATATACTACATAAACAAGTAAGGGGGCACAAGGTCCGACCCCCTGTGCTCAGAGGCCATGAAACTGTGGGATCTTGCATACTGTATGGAAGTAACTCTGCAAGCAGTCCATGTCCCAGGGAAGGACAACATTTTAGCAGATGCCCTCAGCAGAATCAGTTAGGGCCATCACGAGTGGTCGTTGGACACACAGGTGGCAAATTCGGTATTCAGAAGGTGGGGTACCCCGGAGGTGGATCTCTTTGCCTCTCCAGAGAACCACAAGCTACCACTGTTTTGTTGCAGGCCCCCACTCAGGGGCACAGTCCCAGTGTATGCCATGGTACTGGATTGGTCAGGGAGAAGCCTATACACTTTCCCTCCCTTCCCTCTCATCCTCAGAGTTCTGATCAAGCTCAGGTCCCAGTCGGCCTCAATGATCCTCATTATCCCAGATTGGCTCAGACAGCATTGGTATCCTCTCCTACTATCCATGCTGGTATCCAGACCAATACATCTTACCCAGAGGTACAACCTGTTAACCTCCCACCAAGGGAAAATAGGATATCCCAATCTCGCCTCCCTTTGTCTCAAAGCTTGGCTCTTGAGGACATAGAATTTGCAAACTTAAACCTCTCCCAAGCAGTTTTGCACATACTTAAGGGCTATAGAAAACCCTCCACGAAGAAAACCTATTCAGCCAAATGGAAAAGGTTTCTCTCTTGGAGCACCCTGCACAGCATCGAGCCTGCCTCAGCAGGAATTCCTACCCTACTTGAGTACCTTACTTTCTTACATGATCAGGGCCTTAAGCATACTTCATTAAGGGTCCACTTAGCAGCTATCTCTGCTTATATTTCAGTGGGAGTCCCCACTTCCATTGCATCGGACCCTATTTTTAAAAAGTTTTTCAAGGGCCTGTGTCTTACATATCCACCCATTAGGGAACCTGTCCCTGGATGGGATTTGAACATTTGCATTGCTCAGCTTATGAGGCCACCTTTTGAACCTATGTCCTCAACCCATCTACAGTATGTCACATGGAAAACTGTATTCTTAGTAGCTATTACTTCTGCTAGAAGGATAAGTGAGCTTCAGGCACTATCTGTGGAAAAGGATTATTTGTCTTTCCATAATGACAAAGTGGTACTCAGAACCAATAGAACATTTCTTCCTAAGGTGGTGTCAGACTTTCATTTGAATCAGTCCATCACATTACCAGTGTTTTTCATTGAACACTCTTCTTCAGGTGAGCGTAGACTCCACAGTCTGGATGTGAAGAGAGCCCTTAGTTACTACATGTTTCATACCAAGGGTCACAGGCAGGACAAACAACAATTATTCCTTACCTATGGGATGTGAAAAAAGGCACGCCAGCTACCAGGAGATCACTGTCTCGTTGGATAGTTAGCTGTATACAATTCTGCTATCAAAAAGTAGGTAAACAGGCCCCATCAGGACTCAGGGCCCATTCAACCAGGGGAACAGTTGCTTCTATAGCAGCTTCAAAGGATGTCCCCCTACTGGACATATGCAAAGCTACCACGTGGAGGACAGTACATACTTTCACTAAGCATTACAGCCTGGACATACTGTCCAGGGGGATGCCAGATTTGGTACAGCAGTCCTGCAGAGCCTCTTTCCTAAGTAGGTTCTCTGCCTACCTCCAAAGGTACTGCTTTGAAGTCTGCATACAGTTATGAATATAGAAGAATACATGGGGTTAGAAGAAAAAAATTACTCACCTTAGTAATCTTATTTCTTCCAGTGTATTCTTCTATATTCATAACTCTTCCTTCCCTGCCTCCCCTACAAGAACCAGGGCCTCAGCATGCCTACTGATGTTATCTTGGATTTTACACGAGTATGTACACCCCACTGGGGTACTTTTCACCTGTGGAGGATTCCTCTTTCTCTTTGGATACCTGAGTTTCCAGGATAAAACTTGCCCTTTATTGCTAGTGAATAGTCACTAGATATATATATATATATATATATATATATATATATATATATATGTATATTTATACAATAGGGGTGTTGTGTATTCATTGAGAATAAAAGCATGCATTATAGAATGGGCATTAAAATAAAGCACAAATCCTGTAATGTCATTGGCTACCTGGCACTCCTCTCCCATTGTAAAAGCTACAATCACCCCACAGGAAGAGGTGCCAGCCACCAATAAGCCACATCAAGGACCCCACTGAAATCAAAGCGACCATCGTAAACACAAAACTGGCAAAACACCGACAGTCGCAGGGCAAAACCTCCACAAAGCTGTGATGTTGCAGTCCCGGTAAATAATATCAAAAATCCCGTAAGTTTCAAAAATGTAATTCAGCAATGAATAAAAAAAAACCTCCAATCGCAGGAAAATTTTTTTTTTCTTTTCTGGCTTTAAAAAAAAAAAAAAACATGTTACACTTTCCCCGGGCTCTCTCTCTCCATTTCACTTTCAGAACCCTGCTCTTAGTCAGTTTGTCAGCGACACTCTAAAAAACATCCCACAACAAAATTACCCCTCTTCGTTTTTGCTCTGTTTAAATATGCACTACACCTTACATTGCTGGACTCCGGACCTACGGTTTCCTCGAGCCTCTGTTTTCCCCAAACTGTAACCATTCAGGGTATCTCCTCACCCGCTTGCTGACACAACTGCATAACTGCATACCTGCAAATGTGCATACCTACCAACAAAGCACTAGTTTTCCACGCATAACAACAAATCTAATAAAAATTAATAAAACATCTAAACCGACTTATTTTTTTTTCTTACTTTTTCACACACAAAATGTACAGACATCCATTGTATGATTGCAATATGCCACTCGAGAATGTTGGTGATGCCAGGATTTACCCATGCCCTGGGGTGTTTTGGCCACTTGGCTGCGCGCATTGGCCAAACAACACCTCCAGGGCGTGGGTAAATCTAATCTGCCCTCTTGATATGTTGTGAATTCTCACCAGTGAGAATATCGGGTGATGACATAGCTGAAGTGAAAATAAATCCATTTACACCTATAGTAGCTATGTCATCACCCGATGTTCTCACTGCAGCATCAGTTAAGCAGTACAAGCTGGAACTTCTTTTAAAACTGAAAATGAAATCATCAATCTACCTAATTACACACAACCTGCATAGTGTGAAACTTTTACTTGCAGTTTCTAAAAAGCCAGAAACTGAAAACAGTACACTTGGAGCAGTACTTAGCACTGAAAACAAATTACAAAAACTTGACTAAAAACAGTATTTCTGTACAATGAGCTTTTCAAAATTAATTCCTAAACATTGAGAAGCACCACAGATGAAAAAACTAAAATTACATCATCCACTGAAAACAATGAACCTGGAACAAGAGATTTTCTTGAACTGTTCTCAGTTCAAGTAGGATAAGGAGCCAGCGCTAGACCCATCAGAAAGAAACAAATAATAAATATTCTACCTTCTTTACACACACTGACACTACAAGTCTCCTCCCAGAAAGCATTTTTAAAGCAGCTCACCAGTGACACAGACTCTGAATAACCAGTGAAGCTCCTCTGTCCCACATGTACCTGCTTTTCTTTGTGAGCCTTGGATATTTGTGCCACATCTCCACATTCATCGATGTCTTAATGTTGATATCCCTTCTCAGAAGCTGTGATGCAGAGAAGGCTAAAGAACTAAATTACTGTTGCACTAAGTACTACCAACACAATATAAAATAAAATCTCATAAATAAATAAATGTTATTCACACTGCACCAAAACAATAAGCAGTCCCATTTCACTAATGGTCATGGAAGCTACTCTGGAAGTAAACATACCACACATATCCCGCCCACAAACACCAGCAAACCAATGAAATCACTCATTCCCCAACACACACCTAATAGCACCAATGAAAAAATAAACTCTGAATCCACTACCAGCACAAGCAAGACACCACCACACATCATATCAGCCAATCACAACAGAGGATCCAAAGCATCACTATTCCCTAGCACACAGTTGAGCAGACTACCACACAGCAGGCAAATCACTGAGTAATAACACTAATTTAAAAAGTAACAACAACAAAACAGACCCCAGATACAATATTTAAATAGCAAAACCATACAGAAACAGTTGTTGCCTATTGTATACATTGAACACATGATGGGCAGGAGTGGAATATGGAAAATATTCTCACTCCTGCAGATGTGCATGGATATCCCACTCTCGCACCGCGGATATCCATGCTCACCTCCTGCAGGAGTGAGAATATTTTCCATATTCCACTCCTGCCCATCATGTATCCCCTATTTATATATATATATATATATATATATATATATATATATATTTATATATGTTTGTTATGGAATGTATCCTTTCTAGGCATTTATAGTTTTATAGATAGTATAGATAGGTACACAGCATTTCTGCCTTATAGGCTATTTTTCGAAATCTGAGACGTTGATGGAATGTTGCAATAGATGAGGGCAGCCGTTTGAATGTGTGTCTCGAGCAATGATAGGTTCTATAATTTGCATATAGTTCCATTTCTCCGGGCAGTTCTACTTAGGAGGCGGACTGCATACAGTTATGAATATAGAAGAATACACTGGAAGAAATAAGATTACTAAGGTGAGTAATTTTTTCTTACATATGAGCTGGAACAGTTCATAAAGGCATTAATCTTGAATCTTTTTCCAGTTCTTGGATGTTTAAATTCACTGCTGTCATTCGTATTATTACACTGGGTGCAGAGACCACACCTGCAACTCCCAAGTGTGTGTGTGTGTGTGTGTGTGTGGGGGCACAACCAAGTCCTTTTTATGTTAGCTTATGCTCATGCACAAGAAACATTATGTGGCAGCTTAGGAGAGAAGTGGGTTGTGGAGGCGCGGCAGTGTGGCAGCGAACGGAGGCATTGCATTTGGGAGCTTGGCAGTGGTGCACCAATGGAGGCACAGTGTGCTGATGACGCTGGCTTCCAAAAGTGCCACCAACTTGTAATGTTTCCACCACAGCAATCAGGGGCCACTTCATCAATGCAGCATCAGCCATTCCGCTGCAATGAGGGAGTGACTCGTCATTGCAGGGGCGGAATGTTAGTAGTGTAATATTGTTTCTGAACATGGCGCTGGCTTGCCACCGTGTTCACAAACAATATTACTCAGCCCCACTGCCAAGGGGGTGCCCAATCCCCCTTGGCAGCATGCGCCCCCCCCAAAAAACAGTCTTTGTTTGCTGACGGGGGCCCCAATCCATGTTGGCTTCAGTCCCCATCCGAGTTTAATTTGCTGACAGGGGAGCCCACTCCTCGTTGGCATAATTGCCCCCCCAAAAAAAGTTGGTTTGTGCGAGGGGTCCCCAATCCCCTCGGCTTTTGTGCTCCGTTGGGGTGCCCAATCCCCATCGGCTACAGATGCCCCCCCAAATAAAATGCTGGTTGGCATGCTGGGAGCCCACCCCAGCGTTCCAAATCCCCTGTGTAAGCAGAAAACCATCCCGCAATATTATTTTTAACCTGCAACCCAGAAAACGGTCCCTCATTGAGTCCAGTGGCCCCGTGCTCCAACCCGCGCCCACCCTCTGCACACCCCACCTTCCCCCTCACTCCATACTTACCTCCGGAGCACGGAGCAATGATCTTCCGTGGACTGGGAACACGTCTGCACTCTTCAAAGCCAACCGTGAACTGAAGAAATGCCAGTAAGCTGTATAATGGCATAAATAGGGTTTTTTCAACTTTGGTTCATATCTCGGGCATTTTTGGGAATTTTACCACCAAATTTTCAACATGGGGTTATTGGGACCCCTCCTCGTGAATTCAGGCACTGTCATGGCGTTATTTCGTCCTGAAAGGTGATTTTGTGGTCACTGTCTAGAATCACCTTTCGGGACCTGTTAATGAAACAACAGTGCCAGTGTTCATGAGGTGGGCTCTCAAAAAGTCTATGTTGCAAATTTGGTGGAAAAAATTCAAGAAATGACTGTTTTACGAGCATACATAGTGCAGTTGCTACGCACGCTTGTAACTTCATGAATTTGTGACATTTTCACTCCAGATTTTCAAAACTGCCATTTTTCTGTGCCTTCTTTTGAACAGCACAGCTGTCATTTTTCACATCCTGGCCGAAATCTGTTTTCGCACTTCCAGCGCAGAATAGCACGGTCGCTGTGGGAAATCAGTGTTTGGGACACATTACGAAAATCACAGTGACACTGTTCAAGAGCAGAGGTCCTAAAATGCCTATGTTATAAATTTGGTGATAAAAGTCCATAAAATGACTGTGTTACGAGCGTGCGTTGTGCAGTTTCCACATCACCGTAACTTCGCACATTTGCAATATTTTCACTCCAGATTTTCAACATTGCCATTTTTCCAGCCCTCCTTATGAACAGTACAGCTGTTTTCACATCCTGGCCAAAATGTCTTTTTGCACTTCTGTCGCAGAATACCGTGGTCGCTGTGGGAAATCAGTGTTCGGGGCACATTACGAAAATCACAGTGACACTGTTCATTAGCAGAGGCCCTAAAATGTCTATGTTGAAAATTTGGTGATGAAAGTCCATAAAATGACTGTGTTACGAGTGTGCAGTGCGCAGTTTCCACGCACACTCATAACTCCGCACATTTGTAATATTTTCACTCCAGATTTTCAACATTGCCATTTTTCCGCACCACCTTATGAACAGTACAGCTGCCATTTTTCACATCCTGGCCAAAATGTGTTTTTGCACTTCCAGCGCAGAATAGCATGGTTGCTGTGGGAAATCAGTGTTTCGGACACATTAAGAAAATCACAGTGACACTGTCCATGAGCAGATGTCCTAAAATGCCTATGTTGAAAATTTGGTGCCGAAAGTCCGTAAAATGACTGTGTTACACGCATGTGTTGCGCAGTTTCCACGTATGCCCGGAAGTGCAAGCATTTTTAATATTCCCAGTACAGATTTTCAGCATTGCCATCTCTTCACATGTCCCTATGGATGGTACAGCTGTCATTCTTCACATCCTGCCCGATCTGTGTTTTCGTACATGTGGCGCAGAATGGCACTGTCGCTGTTGGAAGTCAAAGTTTGGGGCACATTGACAAAATCACACTGCCACTCTTCATGAGAAGAGGTCTCAAATGCTTTCATGAGGTGGGGGGTCCCAAAAAGGTCATGTTGAAAATTTGTAGTGTAAATACCAACAAACCCCCAATGCATTAGGGTTTCTAACCATAATGTCCTACCCTGTACAGACTGACAGGCATCGGGGTCTGCCTTTGGATTGCCGACTGTAGCTCATACCATCCCACCCCCCAGCCACTGACAGGCATCGAGGTGTACCTTGGACTCTTTGGCCCCAGACTTCACCCCATTCTCCTATGCTGCACCCATCTCAGCGTATGTCCTTATGAAATGGTGTGACTGTAAAGCCAAACACCCTAAGGCACACCTCAAGACATGTTGGTGTCTGCAGAATAGGGTGAGGTGACATGGCATGACCGTCATGGGCGATGACCCAAACACTTGCCCCAATACCTGTCCATCTCTACAGTATGGAGGTGGGTTTGGCATGAACTTCAATACTTCACTGCCATTCCTATTCTGCATCTGTCTAACTCCTGCATTTCCAATGCTAATACCAGCAAGCAAACATTCAGCATTGACAAATGCTTGTTTCCTGTTATGGTCTATACAAACTATGCACCAGTTTATCACAGAGATTTTTCCCATTTTATATGTTTTTCTCAGTTTTTCTTGTGGTGTATTTTTAAAGGCTTTATCATTACTGACAATATGCCAGTGCTTTCTGATGACATCTGATATAGCGTTCGCTTCACTGCTAAAAGTTAGTACACAGGTAACTGGCTGGTCACATTCTGATTTTTCCCTTTGTATTAGGAGTTCAGATCTCTCACTGTTATTGGTTTGCTCCATGACTTTTTGTATACTTCATGTAGGATATCCTCTATTCAGAAACCATTTAGCCATCACATTTTTTTGTTTTCCAAATTCTTCTTCTGCACTGCATGGTCAACATGCTCTTAACATCTGCCCCACTGGAATATTGTTTACCAGTGATCTAGGGTGGGCACTGTCATATTTCAGCATTATATTTCTTTCTAAAGGTTTCCTATATATTGTTGTTTCGAGGCTCTCTCCTTTCTTAAACAATGATAGAGCCAGAAAATTGAAGAACTTCCATTATTCGAAGAAACCAGCAGAAGAAGGCCATTTGGTCTATCAAGTCTGCTCGTATTGCAGGGTCCACAGCTTGAGCTAATGTCCTTTCCCTCCCTCCCCACTCCTCCCATCCTCCCTACCCATGATTCTTACTTTCTCCCTATGCCGATCCCAGCCTCTCTTAAAGCTGCCCACCGTATTCAACGAGATGACCTCTTCTGGCAGTGCATTCCAAGTGTCCACCACCCTCTCTGTGAAAAAGTGCTTCCTGACCTCCCTCCTAAACCTTCCACCTTCCAGCTTAAGACTGTGCCCCCTTGTGATATGGTTGCCACTCAGCTTAAAGAGACTCTCCTTATCAACTTTATTTATCCCTTTCAAGTACTTGAATGTCCCAATCATGTCCTCTCTCTCTCTCTCTCTCTCTCTCTCTCTCTCTCTCCTGTCTTCCAGGGAGTACATGTTCAGTGCCCTCAACCTCTCTTTGTGTGCCTTGCCTTGCTGACCAGCTATCATCTTTGTAGCCCTCCTCTGTACCTTCTCCAGCAGGTTAATGTCCTTTTTGAGGTGTGGGCACCAGTACTGCACTCCATACTCTAGATGTGGCCTTACAGTGACCTGTACAAGGGCAATATAACCTCCTCTCTCCTGCTACTGATCCCCCGGATATGCATCCCAGCATCTTGTTTGCCTTTGCTGCTGCTTTCTTGCACTGCGTGAAGTGCTTCAGGTCACTAGTGATCATCACTCCCAGGTCCTTCTCCTCCTCCTCCTCTGATGCAGATACTCGGACTCCACCCAGGTAATACTCTGTCCTGGGATTCTTGGCTCCAATATGCATAACTTTACATTTCTTGTCATTGAAGCCAAGTTGTCAGATCCTGGACCACCTCCCCAGCTTTTCCAGATCTTCCTGTAGGTCCCTTATCCCTTCAGCTTTGTCCACTCTCTCACAGAGCTTGGTGTCATCTGCAAATAGGCACATTTTGCCTTGATCTTGTTACTTGTAAAGGAATTGAAAGACATTCTATGTTAAGGACCTTTCCTGCACATTGAAAAACACAAAAAATATGTTTATATGTCTATCTGTGTTTGCACTGTATTGGAGAGATGTGTTTCACTTAAATTATGGTAATATGTCTTTGGAACACTTTTTTATGAACGAGAGTGATTTTTAGATTAATAGTAATAACATTTGGACTCTGTCACAGCTGATACCACGTGGGGTCTAAATATACAAATTTAATGCTATTTAAATGACATCCATATGGTGGATCAGTCAGCTCTGAGGAAGGCAATTAGCCAAAACATCAGCACGTAGTACGTGACCCACCAGGAACACACGCTGTCTGCTTGTCACCCAGTTCTCTGCTCAGAAACACCAGCATGGTGTCATCAGTTCATTTGTTTACTTTTTAGCCACCTAGTATTTATACTGCACTGCACTCTAGCTACGGGATTATTTATTTGGTCTACACACTTCTTTGCTGAACTAATAAAATAATTTGCACGAGCGCAAGGTAAACTGTCTTCATTTTCTATACAGCAGCTATTATTGTGGTGTTTTGCTATGGTATACCACAGTTCCAGGACATGCTGTTGTCTAGCAGTCCTAATCCCCCTTGGGGTCCACTAGACCACCAGGAAAATGGGACACTTTCTTGTTTCCAAGGGAGCGGGATTGGGGGTGGAGACACCGGACACTAATGAAAGTAATATATATTTATTGGGAGGGTGTTCAGGTTGGGGGAGGGACCACTGGACTACCAGGAAGAGACTTCTCTCTTTTTTTTTTTGGTACGGTGATCCCAGACCATGGGAGGGGGGGAGAACTGGACTACTAGGGATACTAATGTTATATGCTGGGACCAGCGATAGGAGACCAGGGAAGGGAAGGGACCACCAGGGGCATTTTCCTTTTAGTGTTTTAAAGCATGGCAATCTGTGATCGGGACAGGGGAGGGACCCCTAGACCACCAGGAAATCATTGATTTTTTTCTTTTATGGGGACGGCAATCAGCAGTATCTCCAGCAGCCACAAGGGTTGCGGGGAATACTGCCAGGTCTCAGTTGGTGGCATTTTCTCCACACAAGGGACTCTCACAAAAGGCCGTTGCACGGAGAAAATCCTTGGTGAATGGGACTGCGACAATATGCAGGTCCCTTCCCCCTGATTTGCACTGTGGCCACCTCAACACCTTGGCCTGATGCAAACCACGTGTGTGAGTACAAACTGGGCTTTTGTGAATGCCGCACTGGGGCAAAACCCAGTTTGCATGGCGCAAATGGGGTTTGCACCAGGGCAAAGCTTTGTGAATCTATCCCTTAATATTCAACATATCCCTTGTGTACCCCATCTCCTGAACATGGCAGGTGTCATTTTTCAAAATCCCATCCAAAACTTGTTTCCACAGTCACACAGCAAACTCCCCTTTTGGATGGGATTTTAAAAAAATTCACCTGTCTTGATCATAACGTCAGGTCATAAAAAGACTTGGACATTTTAGGTCAAAATGTGGGTGCCCACTTAAAAGTAGATATTGCCTCTCAGCTGCCCTATCCTGGGTAAAAAGCAGGACACTACTAAAAATGAGACATTGCATCTCATCTGCTCCATCCTGGGAAAATATATAGTAAAAATTTGTACAAGCAAGACCCGGTACAACAGCAATACCAGCAGCAAATATTCAGGATTGACAAATACTTGCTCCTTTAGTCTTTTCTTTCTGCCTTTGTTCCTTTTCCTGGTATGCTTTAGTAGATATTATAAACATTATAAACTTAAAGAAAACACACATTGCACATACCCCAATAATACAAAGCATCATGGGAAGCCTATACAAATGCCCATGAATTAATTTGGACTGGCTCAATTTTAAGTAGAATTGCATGGTGGTAGAAGGCCACACAATTCAATCAGCAAAGGCTGAGAACAGTAGGCACAGACACATGTTTCATCCTCATTTGGACTCATCAGTGCTATATCTGTATTTCAGGCTAGGGTGAGGGAGCCTGCCACTCTATAGGGGTTCGTATTTGTTTGGGTCATGGGCAGCCCAAAGTAGAGAGAGAAGAGCACTACAAAAGAATCCCAGAGCAAATGCACTGGGGAAGGGGTTATCCTGGAAGATACTGGCCATACAGCCAAATTTTAATGAAAACACAAATTGCACATACCCTAATGATGCAAAGCATCATGGGAAGCCTATGCAAATACACATGATTTAATTTGGACTGGCTCAGCTTTAAGCAGAATTGCATGGTGCCAGAAAGCTTCACAATACAATCAGCAGAGGCTGAGAACAGCAGACACAGACATGTGTTTCGTCCTGATTTGGACTCATTAAGCCATTTCTGAGTGAGCCTTAGCTGGGCAGGTGGAGCTGCTGTTGGTTTTTAGGCAGCAAGAAGTGTACCTCGTAAGCACCTATGGTGGTCATGTCTACTCTTTTCTTCATGTCAGCAAAGTTTAAAGGAAAGATCCCCTCAGCCTTTTATTCTGGTTACCTGTGTAGTTTGCAGGCATGAACAATGATTTCTTCTATTGGATCCTCCTAATTTCATCAGGATTTAAATGTAAACGCAGGTACTTAAATCTAATGTGAAAACCTGCTTGACTCCATGTGGTACAGCTGTACCCCCCCCCCCCAGCATGGGAGAGAAGTCTGAGAAAGACCCTGTTCTATTTTTCTTTTCTTCCCTCTTAAAGTCTGTTGCAGTAAGCATTTCTTCCTGCTGTCCTATTCTATTCTGTTCTGTAGGCTGGCACCCTACGTTTCTTCTTTATTCTTCCTTCCAACTTTTTTTTTTTCTGTCTTTCCAAATTTTCCTCCCTGCCATTGGGATGCTCTCAGCATGCTAAAAATCCTGCTGAAATTAGCTGGCTGTTCATTCAGTACAGTTTCTGTCAGCTAGTAAATAGAGAATAATGGATGGGGAAGGGTTTGATATGAGAATTTAATGCACACCCGAGTTGTGGGATGCTACTTCGCCCTCTGTGTTTATCAAGGCATCCCACAATGAGGGTGTGCATTAAATTCTCATATGAAACACACTCTCCATCTTTTACTTTTTATAATAAAAGACCAGCAATTTTTCTCCAGCAGTTTGTGAGACTGTTTGGCCCCGCCGCCCACGTATAGAATGTTGGCCAATAAGGCAGCAGCATAGTTTGACTGGCATGGCTCATGAATGTCATAACAAAATATCAACCTGGTCAGTACATTGAGAGAAACTGCTACCCAGTTATTATATAAAACTAATGGGCCCTACGATTCTAGCAAGCTTTAGTTACGTTTTCCCCTGGTAGCCTCAGGTTACTCCAGGACGAAGCTGCGAGGTGTCATAGCACTGAGGAACTGCCGTCCTGAAGTAGCAGTCCTGTGCTCAGTGCTATGCCCTAGGAATCCATCCCCTTTCTGTTAAAAAGAAAAGCCCGGCATTTGTTATGCCTTTTGTTTGAGGAGGTGCAGAGCAATAATATACGGCGGTCACTAGGTTGCTGCCCGTGTCAGCTCTGTGAAGAAAAATAGTAATGTCTGCCTCAGAAAAGAAATACTGAGTTAAATAAAGTGTTAAATAAACAAAAATGCAGATTCAGCATTGAGGGTTTGGCATTTCAGAGCTGAGTGACAGCTCTGCCTATGGTGCAAACGTCCGCTCAGAGCTTTCACTATGTTGTAGACTAAGAGAAGCGATCAGTGACATGGAGCTTTTCCAAGGTAATAAAGCCAGGTTTTGGATGTTTTTCCCACTCCATGTCCGCCCCGTTCCTCCTATACAGCTGAAAAGTAACCATAGCGCTGCACTTACGGCACTCTTTAGAAGGTATAGGAGGTAAAAAGAAAGGATAAAACTACCAACAGTCCCTATTTTCCCAGGACAGTCCCTATTTTAGGCAGCATGTCCCGGTGTCCCCATAAGTTTTGCAAAATGTGACTTTTGTCCTGGTTTTTGCTTACTTGTCCCAGTTTTGTCCCTTTTTTTTTTTGCTGACTGCTAATCCATGAGTGACAGTTATTTTAGCACCACTGTGGCACTGCTTGAGCTGGAAAACAGTTTGCAACTTCAACTCCTGTGCCTATGTTGCACCACAAGCATGCCAGCAGGAGCATGGTAAAGCATTGTTCCTTCCTGTTAGGTTAGACTGGGTAGAAGTGCAAGCAAGTGCATGTGGACATCTGCCTGTCAGCAGCTGAGAAGGACTCCAGACAGAAGAGACCGGCAGCAGTGAACTAAGGTACACGAACCTGATCAGCTGCAGTGAAGTGTGTGAAAACAATCTGGTGTGGTGGCAAGCGTCACCGAAGTGAAGTTTGCTCAGCATATGAGGTGAGTGCAAGAGGGCTGGGATGGGACTGTCAGGAAGAGCAATACATGCAGCTCCAATGTCTGAACACAATTTAAGGCAGGTTTGCGTCTAATGAACTTTCTGTACATCATGATTTGGAACTTGCTGCAGCAGAATGATGTATTGTTTTAATCTGGATGTTTGCTACTGGTGTTAACTGTGGGGTGGCATGGCCAGAGCAAGCAGCAACATTTAATTGATTGTGTGCAGCGTTATCTGCGGTGGTGCCCATGGTAGTGACACGGTGTGGTGAGGGGGCATGGTCAGGATGGACCCTGTCCCAGTTTTAGGGCTCAGAAAGTTGGTAGCTTTACGAAAGGAGCTACCCTGGGCTGTATATTCTTTCACAAGCGCAGTTGCTGAACATTGTGTTCAAGTGTTGTTTTTTTTTTCATTTTCCCCGTACGATCTCCTGTGCCCAGCACTCGGTGGCTTCCAAAGATAGCTCTCTAAGGCTAGATAGCCACGCTCAGCCTCCCCTAGTGTGCTCCTGTACACATTTGTTTATATATTAAAGTAGCCTTCTCAGAGAAAGAAAACCTTCTGAATTAAGCCCTACTTAGATTATGCATAAAAACTTAAAAACTGATAAAACCGATAATAGGCTCTAAGGAGTTTACCTTAGCAACCATCTGCAGGACTTTCCTTAGGTGCCAGTGCCCCATACTGTTGGCATTTTTATTGTGTAAAACTGTCAATCATTACTGAATGTGTGGGGTCACAGAAAGTGCTTGAATGCTAAAAGGATTTATACACATGTTGGATTAATATTGCTTATAAAATACAAAGGGATTATTAATCCCCATGTTTTCTTTTGCTTTATTATTTATTTTTATTGTTGTTTTGGCTAAGGAAAGTTTATGTATTAGACTAGGAGGCGGAGCTTAAGATCATGTGATTTCTTGCTGTATAAATATCAGTCCCTTGATTCAGATAGTTAGATCAGTTCAGCCTGAGTGCAGGTGGAAGTAGGATAAAGTAGAATGTATATCCCAAGAGGCACAGAGAGTGGGACTGATGCTTGAAGGTCCTAGCTGTGTGACTTAAATGTATTTTTTTGGGGGGGGAGGTTGTATTCTAATAAAATCACACTCTTGGTGTGTTTTTTACCTTACTTCTGTAGTTTGTGTTTATTTCTCCCACACCCCACTACCACACTCCACAGCAAAGGTTATAATGACCTGACTAATGTAAGGCATCCTGGAATTTGATGATGCTTTAGTGCTAAAGCCTACAGTAGTTATACTGTATTAGTCAGTGTTGTTACTGTCTTCTGCAGTATCTATGTTCTTGTCTTATGCTGGACATGAAACATTTTAAGGCATACATGACCTGCTGCTTTTTGTAGTTTAAAGTGTATTTGAATTAGAAAAAAAAAATGCTTTTAGAGAATACAGGGATTTCACAAGACATGCAACAGAAATGAATGCGAGTATAACTTCTGCTGGCTTGTGCAGGGACACATCATAAACTCCCATGATGCCTTGTATTAGTGGGGTCATGACCTTGCAAAGGGGACAAACAGATTTGCACACCAGGGCAAAATACAGTGAAGCAACCTCATTTATATTTAAATTAGGATAAAATTAGGGGGACGCAAGAGAGGGAATGATTGTTCAGACCTACAAATTACACAGGTATACAGAAAACAGGGTGAGGGGACTTTCCCTTTAAGGATACCCTGTGGGTCAATAATTCAGCTGCATTATGAAGCTACTCGAGACTGCCCCCTTTGCTCATTGCTCTAGTTTTGTCTGTAAAGGTAAGGCAGATTTTAATTTTTATAGTGCCCATTCCCTGAGGCTCTGGGTGCCTAACATAACATATCCAGAAAATAAAACAACAGATGAAAACACAATACAGTTTCCAGAATAAATAAAATTCAGATGAACAGCTTTAAAATGAGCTTCAAATAATTGGGACGGTTTGGGCAGGAAAGTCAATCCACAAAAGCCAGGTGAAAGTGGTGGGCCTTCAGCCTCAGCTTGAAAACTCCAATCAAGGAGGGCCTCCCAGACTACAGATGGAAGCGAGTTTCACAGGGTCGGCCCAGAGATGCTAAAAGCATGGTCACCCGAAGTCTTGAGCCGAACCATGGGAATGTCCAGGAGGCCACTTAAGGAGAAGCAGAGGGAGCGAGCAGAGGACACAGGTGTCAGGAGTTCTGACAGGTAACCAGGACCCAGTTCGTATAGGGCCTTATAGGTGAGCAACCCTACCTTGGAAAGGACCCTCCACCTGACAGACAGCCAGTGCAGAGCACGCAGGACCAGAGTTACATGACTGGACCTGGACAGGCCCGTCAGCAACCGGGCCACTGCGTTCTGCACAGCTGCAGTCTGTGAAGGGTCCCTCCTGTGACCCAAAAGTATAGAGAGTTGCAGTAGTCAAGCCTAGAGGAAACAAAGGCATGTACCAGAGTCGGAAGATCCTCGGGTGGAATGAGGGGCTTCGTCCTATCGATGTTCCACAAGTGGTAAAAAACACTTTTAACTACAGATGATACCTGATCTTCAAAGGTCAGCCTACTGTCCAGGATCACACCGAGATTACACATCCTCGGGGAAGCCACAAGTGGAGTAGACCCCAGGAAGAGACCTGTGTTAGCTCCAGGTGGCAACCTAGCATACCAGTGACCTGGCTTGATTACTAGCACCTCCGTCTTATCCAGGTTTAGTCTCAGCCAGCTGGAAGCCATCCAGTTGTTGATTTTAGTCAGACTGCTGTTAAGCACATCAACAGCACCAGATGTTCCAGGTGCAAATGACAAATACAGCTGGGTGTCATCTGCATAGCAGTGAAACTCCACACTGTGTTGCCGAATGATCTCATCCAGGGGCAGCATGTACACTGCGAACAGCATCAGTGACAAGATTGAGCTCTGTGGTACTCCACAAGACAGGAACTTCTTTCGGATGAGATGTTAAACCGAGGTCCCATCTGCCTGGATTGGTGGTAGTTCAGGTGGATGTTAAAGATCCCATGGCACTTATCGAAAAGAGTAGAGGAATTTCCCTGGTGTCCTGGCCAAATTTCCCTCATTCACTAAAAACACCACCAACAGCTTAATCTGATTCAAGGTCAGTTGGCATTCATCTGTATCCCCCTCCCCCCAGGTCGTGCCTGAAAACAGGCAGGATTTGTCTAGTGCACTTATGCGGTCAACAAAAACTAAATAAATAAATAAATTCCCCATCACCACCCGCTGCTCCCTATCAGAGAGATAGGACTCAAACCATCTGATGACAGCATCAGCGAGTCCACAAAACTCAAAGAGCCGATCGAGAAACACAATGTGGTCCACAGTGTCAAAGGTTGAAGAGAGATTGAGGAGCACAAGAACTGACCTGTCTCCTCTGTCTCTAGCCCTAAGTAGATCATTATGCACCAGAACAAGAACTGTTTCTGTACTGTGTCTAGCCCAAAAACTCAAAAGAAATGGCTCATAGATGTCAAAAGACATGAGGCGATCCTCGAGCTGCTGTGCCACCAGTTTCTCAACAACCTTGCTCAAAAATGGCAGGTTGGACATCGGACAGTAATTTGCCAGGATGTCTGGGTCAAGTGAAGGTTTCTTAAGGAGGAGTCTCACCAGCGCCTCTTTTAAAGTCAGTGGGAACACCTCCTCTGCCATCGAGCACCTGGCAATCCTGGCTAACACCAGGCCAACAGCCTCAGCACATCCCATTAAGAAATGCATCGGGGGGCTGGCCAGCTGGTGCAGCAGCTGGATTTCCACTTGCGACGCCAGCGACCAGGGTTCGGGAATGGACCTGGGTCGCTGCAGGACCAGCCGGGAGGAGTAGGATCGAGCGTCCCACGGACTGTTCTCCTTCTCCAGGGGGAGGGGGAGGGTCATGCACGGTGCTTGACGGACTCCTGGTGGAAGCTGGGAGTTCGCGCAGCTACCAGCGCCAATGTCTGAGGGGCGGGATGGGGCAGACGCTGGACGTTATTGCACGTCCCTGCCACTGAAAAAAAAAGCAAGGAAACTCCTCGCAGCTGGCTGTGCTTGTGAAGCCTGCCCCCATCTTCGATTAACCTCCAGGACCTACTCTCCCCAGACAGTTACTAGTCATGCGGCACTTGGGTGCCGCATCCCAGCCCTCTGGGGGGGTAAGCCAGGGTGCTGGGAGAGGAGCAATAAGAGCCTGGTGGTGGAAGCACGGGGGTGCTGTGACCAGGCTGATGTACGGCAGCCGGTGGTGGGGGCAAAAAGAGGGGAAAATAAAAAAAAAAAGAAAGAAACTCATCGGGGCTGGGTCCAGTTCGCAATATGTGTGCTTCAGCTCTAAGGTTACCCCAGTCACTTCAGACAACTCCACTGGCCTAAACTCCTCCTAGACAGACAGAGTGCCTCTGTTCCTCCCAGCCCGGCTACTGTGAGGCAAATGTCTCCCTGATGGAATCCTCGACTGGATAGTCGACACTCTGTCAGAGAAAAACAGAGCAAACTCTTCACATAAAGTGAATGAGCAAGTCTTCCTCAGCTGCAGACAGGCGGGATGGAGAAGCCTATCCACAGTCCAAAAAAGCTGAGAAGGTCCGTTTCTCCCTGCAGCAATCTCCCTGGACAGGAATTCTGCCTTCTTTTGGGAGATTACACCCTGGTACTCACTTTAGTGAGCACGCAGGGTCAGTTTGTCATCCTGCAACCGGGTCTTCCACCAGCAGTGCTCCAGCTTCCGACCCTTGATCTTCATTGCCTTGAGATCCCCATAAAACCAGAAGGATCTCAAGTGAGAAGATCTGGGTTGTATACAAACTGGAGTGATGACATCCAGTGCTTTGGATACCACCCTATTATAAGTGTCCACCGCTTCACTGGTGCCAATCGCACATGCCGTGTCTACTCTAGATAGGTCAGCTAACTCCAATAGTCCCTCTGGCTGAAAACCCCTTAAAGAGCAGTAGCTGACCACCTCCGCAGGGGAAGGGCTTTTGGAAGGGGTCCCAAATGTGAACTCCATGGTGCAGTGATCAGACCAGGAGACCCAATTAATCTTGAGGCTGTCAACCCCAAGACCCAGCTGGAACACCAGATCAAATGTGTGGCCATGCTGGTGGGTCACAGAAGCAACCACTTGTGTCAGACCAAGTGATGACATCAGCTGGAGGAGGTCGTAACTGAAATGCAAGGATTTGTCATCGACCCAGGCATTGAAGTCCCCCAGATTAAGCACCTGGGGGACTCCAATACCTGATCAACGACCAAGTCTGCTGTCTCCTGCAGGAATTCTCCTCCTGGCCCTGGAGGATAGTAAAAAAGGAGAATCCTGCAACCTGCACCTGGACCCCCACGCACAGCAATGCACTCAAAGGGTCTGGTATTACCTACAGGATGCACCGTGAAGCTCAGGCTGGATCTAAAAACAATGGCCACTCTCCCACCCCTGCAATCCTTCCTTGGGCAGTGCACTACAGTGTACCCAGTGGGGACAGCAGCCTCTAGAACTGGGCCAGCATTGTCACTCAACCAGATCTCTGTGATGCAAGCCAGGTTGACAGAGGAAATCAAGTCCACAGAAATGGCAGTCTTGTTCCCTATCCACCTGGCATTGCAAAGCACTACTTGAAGAGGATTAGAGGGCGCTGCCAGCCCTCTAGCTGCCCGCCCACTCGGTCCGATGGGACCCCTGGGTACGGAGACCAAACACGTCTGGCCTCTCTCCAGGCTTCATTTGAACCTAGAGTGTCTCCTGTACCTGACAACCTCAATGCTACTCACCACCCCCTCCTCAGCTGCCTTCTGCCATTGTCGACCCACCCGCCCCCTTGTAATCCTGACCTCCCTGCAATGCCTGACTGCGGTAGATGAAACTGGGAGGTCAGTGAAGGGGTGGAGGTCATGAAGCAGAGAGGTATCATAGGAGATTTGTGCCGGGCTGTGGTCCCAATACATCTCTGCCTGGCACACCAGCCCAAACTGAAAGGGCCTTATCTAAAGCAACCATTAACTAATAAATGCAAAATCTAGTTATATACTGTAAATACTAAAGCTAAATCTATAAAACCACTCACATCTCCACTCACTCTGCTTATACAAACTCTATGTTATACGTACATACCCCCCAATCATACACTCCTCATACCCACTACAAAATTAAAAATGTTCCACCCCCACCCAGTTACATAAAAATAAAATAACAATAAAATAAATAGCAGGGGAGAACATAAATGAAGAAGTATGGGCTGCAGCAAATTCACAGAGAAAAAAGTCCAATATAGATGGAATTAGAAGTCCACATCAAAAGTCAAACCAATCCTAGGCTGGTACTGTCTTGAAATGCAGATAGAACAAAGATGCTCGCACCACCAGTGCTCAATGAACTTTCATTCTGCACAACAATAAATAAGAAGCGGTTTTAATTCTCAAGGAGCTCTTTCAAGAATACACATTTGAGAGCAGCTCTCCTCTCACAAGAGCAGCTTCCGATGTAGAAACCTTCAAAGATGTAGGCACTCACCCCCACAGGCAGAACAAGTCCAAGAACAGATCAGCTCTCACCAAGTCCTCTGTTCCAAAAAGTCCAAAACCAGACCGGCTCTCACCCAGTCTTCCATTCTGGGCCTTCTAAGATGAATACAGATTGTCCTGTCCCTGGCAAAAGGTAAGATGGGCAAGTAACCTGCTGAGAAATCCAAGACCAGACCAGCTCTCACCTAGTCCTCCGTTCCACTGAAAAGACAGAGAAAATGTTCAGCTGGACCAGAAACGGGTCCGTCAGAAGACAATCTTCACCCCAAGAGAGACAACCAATGGGCTGCCTCTCTAAGGCCCAGGATCCACCACAAAGTTCAATAACAGATAGCGGGAGACAGGTGGGATTCGCCCAGGGGGCAGTGGAGCTCTTACCTCCTGCCACGCCAGTTACTCCCACCACTCAACTGCTGTCCAAACCAGCAGAACCCTCAAACACCCTTGTGGCGGCCTCCGATGATGGATCCCAAATCTCCAGTAGTCCACCGCTCCAATCCTCTCAGCAGTAGCACCTGCTCCTCTTCCTCCTGCCATCAGGTGAGTGCTCCTGATTCTGCGATTTGCTCCCTGATGGAAACCCAAGTTTAGAAAGGCTGCAGCACAACTGTCCGGTATTTCTCCAGAGTACTCCTTAATTAAAAAACATGACCTAAGCTCCTGTTTCTACCTCACTGTGATGCCCTGCCTAAAGCTGAAAACCCCTTACACTAATGCTACCTAAATAACAAAGTACAAGTACAAGAATTCTGCCCAGCAGCTGATTTTTAAAGGTTATAAGTCGTGGTTGCAAACGCTATCTTAAGAAGCTTTTTCAAATTTTGTGTGGTGCTCCCACCGCTATATAAGAGGCCTCAGGACTATGTGGTGCGCCATTACAGGAGTTAAAATTCAATTATTGAACATCCTAAAATGCTCTATTTATGTGCACTCACTTCAAAAAAAGGAGACTTAAACTGCCAGACTTTTTACATTTAGGCTTATAGCTCCAATTTTATTTTGAGAATGAAATAACATTTTGCACTTTATTCATCTATTTGCAGCATTCTTTCTATTTTTGCCCAAATTCTTTTATTGTTATTTGGACTTCCTAGTAAATGTACTTCATTTCATTTAAATCCAAGCAACCAAATAAAGAAACAGTCTGGACATGGAATATGAATTGCTTAATGTGAAAAAAGTACTTATCTGGGCTGTTGCCCCACCACTCCAGACAGATGAATAACGCCCTTCTGGCTCAATTGCCTAATCCATTAGCCAAGTTCATTTGAAAGTACATATCGGAACTGGCCCAATTGCCTTCCACTACTTCATTCCCTTCTTGCTTCTTCTTTTCCAGAAACATGAAAGCCATTGGGATACTGGGCACTACAAACTGCAATTCACATAAACACGCTGACCATACTGATGGCCATTACTACGCACTCCAAATCGCTTGTTCTCCACTCTGTGTGTGCTTGCGCCATCTTGCTTCTACCTGGCTCAGGTGCTCAGCATTTTAAGCAGCCCAGGCATCAGAGCCCAAGCTGATGGCAGCCCAGCGTGGCCACCATCTTGCTCCTATCATATTATATTACATTATATTATATTATATTATATTATATTATATTATATTATGTTATATATATACAGTATATATATCCACTATAAAGCATCACATAACGCAGCTGAACTACATTCTTCATGAAACTGGGGGCAAAGCAAGTGGGCTTAAGCTACTTCTCTGTAAAACATGCCCCTTCAGACCACCTAAAAACACTGCAGGTGTTCAGTTTACAACTGCTCCCCCACCCACCTGAGAAAATTGGCAGTTTCAGTTAGCAGCACAGTTGGCGGGGAGAAGGGAGTGAAGCTAGGACAGTTATGAAGGATAACTAGAAACATTAAAGATAGCTTTGTGACTAATGGTATTTGATTTCCCTATGCATTACTACGTGTCTGTTTGGTTTACAACTGTTCCCCACCCACCAGCCTGAGAACACCGGCATTCCAGTTAGCCCCTCCTTCCTTCTAAAAATACCAGGGCTGACAGTAGAACTACTGGCCACTTAGTGGTTGTTTCTCTTTACCCCCTCCTCACCGCTGCAACCAGTAAATTGCTGTTGAGGTTGCCCCCACCTAGCCTCCCAAGAACACTGGCAGTACCAGTTTACAGCCACTCCCTACCCACCTGCCCACGCGCACTAGCAGTTTCAGAGCAGAAGAGATGGCAGGGAGAATGAAGTGAAACCTGGAAACTTTCATAAAACTTGATTTGGCTCCCTTACCAGATCCCAACTCAGATGCAAAAAACACCTTGTAAATTCCCTATTATACAATGGCAATTAAAATACCCTGCTCTCATTGGTCAGCTGGCACTATCACCCTATTGTAAAATTCAGCATCACCAACAGGAACAAGTGCCAGCCAGCCGTATCGCACTAACTGCAAAAAAAAAAAAATTAAAAATCAGTCCGAGCCGCCATCTTATTTTCCTTGCTAAACGTTCCTACACTCCGCTCTGTCACCAGCCTCTCTCTTCACTGCTGTACCACTTACTCCCTAATTCGTAACAACAAAAACACAAATTTTGCCAGAAAAAGAAGCTTTATATTTCCCTACACACCCTTCTGCCCATACCTTGAACCTAAACACAAACCACGATCTCTGATGCAACGCAGCGCTGAAGACACCTCGCTCTCTTCCTGTTTCTACCCAACACCTGATCACAACACGTTAGCAAACAGCACACACTGCACCAACCCCCTGCAGCTAAACAAATAATTAAATACTTTCAACAATGCTCAAGTGGGAGAAGTGTTTCTGAAATAAAAACGAGCACTGGACGTTATGGAATTCACGACTGAAAACCACAGCCGTGATACTAGGCATACGCAAGACATAGCATTTCACAAGCTCTCTCCCTCTCTATGGAACAACCTTACAAGAATGGCAGTAGGCAGCAACCAAGAACTATTTTTTATTGCGCAAGAATAAAGTAAAAAAAAAATTAAAAATACAATAAAAAGAAAAAGGTTTTTGTTGTTTTTTTTAAACCTAAAAAAAGGACAATGTTGTATAATAGCAATAATCCACTCCAGGGTGTTGGTGATGCTGGTTTACCCGCCTGGCGAGTTTACTCACTCGGCCTGCGGCCTCATGACCGAACCATGCCAGGCGTGGGTAAAACCAGCATCACCAACACCCTGTTGTGGTTTATTGCTTAAATCTACTACTGCTGGCATATCTTGTTTCTGAGGCTTGAACTAGGCCTGTAATACTTTGGCACATAGGCAGTAAGTGTTTTCGTGGCAATCTGTAGATTTGTGCCACTTCAAGCCACAAAACCAGGATTTGCCAGCAATTTAAAAAGCTCCCTAAGCTTTCTGGGATACTGTCACCTCAAGTGTACAAAAAGATACCATTTGTATAGAGAACGCTGATGTGAATAAGGACTTTAAAAGATGTTTTTTTTCTGAGTCTGGGTCAGGTAAGAGAACCAAACCAAGTTTTTTGAAGGTTTTTGTATGTCTGCACAATAGCACTTTCCTCTGAAGCATGGTATTGCTTGGAAATAAAACTGCATTTTTGGTTAAATCCTTGTTTGTGCAAGCTCACGTCTTTCTTATATGGAAAGTGCTGTTTTTTGTCCAGAAATTGCTTGGTCTTAGTATAGAAAAACTTATGACTATCTATAAATGAAAAAAGAAATACAGAACTAAACTCTGCCCATGACTAACTGGAGCATATTGAGGGAACTAGCCCTCAAAACAATACTGTCTAATTAACTCCTAGTAATGCAAACCTATTAGCGCTAGCAAATAGGCACCCAAATTAGCAGTGCACAGAAAAATCAAATACCATTAGTCCCCAAACTGTTTGATTAATTCAGGTATGCTTTGTATCTGTTCCAGCTTCACTCCCCTCTCCCCATCATCTCTTCTGTTCTGAAACTGCTGGTATTCTCAGAAGGGTGGGTGGGTGGAGTGGCTGTAAATTGGCACTGCCAGTGTTCTTGGGTGGTCAGACAGGGGCAACCCCAACAGTAATTTTCCCTTTGCTGATGAATCTAATGTTGTCTATAAAGCTGAACTACATTCTTTGATGAAATTAGGGGTAATGTAAGAGGGCTTTAGCCACTTCTCTGTGGACTCTGCTGCATCTGACCACCCAAGAACCCCAGCAGTGCCGGTTCGCAGCTGCTCCCTTCCTACTCACCTGAGAATACTGATAGTTCCAGTTAACAATCCCCCCCTTCTAAAAATACCGGGGCTGCCTGGAAGCACCAGTGTGGCCAGTAAAACTACTGTTGAAGGTCGGGTTATATGGTAGCCAGTGGGAAATTTAGGAAGCTGCAGGAGAGATGTACCAGGTGAAGACCAGCTGGACCAGGAACAGATCAGGAGAATCAGGTGGACCAGAGGAGCAACAGCAGGACCAGATGTGGAAAACAGAACACTGAAGAGCAGGGGCAGCCTGGTAGTAGGTAGGCAGTGAAATAAGCAGCAAGGGATAGAGACAGGTGACAACTCCTGGGAAACAATTGCAGGATTGGAAGCAGAATTTGCAGCAAAGAGAAAGAGCTGCACTCAGATCCGGGTACTCACATCTGGTACCTGTATTGTATGTCATTGTATCGAGCCCTTATCCCCTCTCTACTCCCATTCCCGGTATTCCCGCTACTTCTCAACAGCTCTGTATACCTCCACCCTTCTCTACCTCCTCTTCAGACTTGCCTGTCCTCTCCCCCTTAGACCTGAAATACACCTCAGGTGAGTCATTCACATAGAGGTGAGGTTATTCTTGGGTAGCGTACAACCTAACCCTTGCATGCAACACTAAATTCTCTAATGGTACTATGACCAACTGTTGACTGGTTGCGAGAGCTGTTGTATCACTAGCACATTAATTGGCAGTTTAATTAGTAGTCCACTTGAACCATAGTTGCAATATTATCCCATATACATTTTTGTACATAAATTGTCAATTTTTTATTCTTTTTTGTTCTGTACATATACACTGTCATTATATTCTTCCCTATGTAAATTTTATTTATGACCTCCCAGGTCCACCTTGCAAATGAGTTCTCCTCAATGCTCTTTCACCTGGTAAAATAAAGAAATTGATTGATTGATTGATTGAACTGTTCATGGTATTTGTTCTCTCCTAAATGTTGTACTTATGTTGTACTGTTTCAATCCGGGTTGCCCCTGAAAAAGGGGCTGTATTGGCTCAGTGGGCTTACCTGGTTACCAAAATTCAATAAATAAGTAAATAAGTGATCAGGAGTGGTCAAAAAAAGATTATGTTGAAAATTTAGGGTAAAAATTTGAAAAAAACAACTAAGTTATGAGGAAATGAATTGTTTCAACATTTACTCATAACTTTATTTTTTGCGGATTTTGACCCCAGGGCTAAATTCACAAAATATCACAAAGTGCAGCGCAAAAGTTTGCATTGCTCTTTGCGATTGCCCAGGTGGTAAAAAATGCTATTCACAGACAGATAGCATAGGGCACTATCTGACTATGAATAGAGGTAGGTATAAGCAGCAGTAATCCCATTACTGCTACCTCTAACCCCACTAGCATTGCCTTGACCTGCATTCCTTAAATGACCCCGCGAAGAATAGAGCTGCTGTGCTATTTGTTATTCACAAAAACAGCCATGCAAATGAGCCCATTGGGCATGCAAGGCGCTAGGTGGCCATTTGCATGCCCAATATGGGCCCATTTTGCATGGCCTATAGCAAGTGTAGCAGGGTCCCCCCCATCGCCAGTCGCTGTCCCATTGTGTTAAAAGAGAATTCCCTGGTAGTCTAGTGGCCCCTTCCCAATCTCAGATCACTGTCCCCGTATAAGAAAAATAATCTTCCCTGGTAGTCTAGTGGTCCCACCCCCTCCATGTTCTCGGATTGCCATTCTGTTATGGAAATAATCATTCCCTGGTAGTCTAGTGGTCCTTCCCCCCATTCCATTCTCCAATCTTCATACCGATATTTAAAAAATGTTTCCTTGGTAGTCTAGTGGTCCCTCCCCCCTTCCCATTCTCTGATCAAAATGCCAATATTTAAAAAATGTTTCCCTGATAGTCCAGTGGTCCCTCCTCCAGTTTCCAATCGCTGTACCAAAAAAAAGAGATAAGTCTCTGCCTGGTTGTCCAGTGGTCCCTCCCCCCGACCTGAACTCCCTCCCAATAAATATATATTACTTTCATAGGTTTCTCATGTCTCCCCCGTAATCCTGCTCCCTTGGAAACATGAAAGTGTCCCATATTCTTGGTGGTCTAGTGGACCCTCCACCCCCCCAACTTGTGAGGAATTGACCCACCACCCCGCGCCCCCAACCTGATCCCCAGCTGGCTACCAGCAAATCTGTCCTGAAAGGTGATTTCACAGTCGCTGCACAAAATCACCTTTCAGGCAGGAGTTGAACATTTTCTCCACCCTTGTTCATGAGACGGAGTCATAAGAAGACTATGTTGAAAGTTTGGGGTAAAAATATTAAAAATCAACAAAGTTATGCCAGCCCAGTAGTGCTGAGGGCTAAAGCGCTGGACGCCACATCTTGTGCCACGCTGAGGACCTGGGGTCAGGAGCGACTTCGGGTGTCAGAGGGTTGGCTGGGGGGAGGAGAAGTAAGCATCCCAGGACTGCTCTCCTCCTCCAGGGAGGGTGGGTTGGGGAACCACAGCTGTACTGGCTCCTGGTGGTAGCTGGGGTCGGTGCATATGGCAGTCTACAGTGGGGAATGGTACAGATAGCATCGGGCATGCTGTGCATGGATGCACGTACAGCAGCGTCCTTTGATGCAATTACATGAGTGTGCCATGGGGCGGGGACAATAGGAATCCTCCAGCGCACTTCAAGGTTAGCCTTGATGGCTCCGCCATGGATGCACCCACGTTAGCTCCCTCCAAGCCCAGCCACCAGTATCTTCACAGTGGTGCGGTAAGTACCTGCTGTGATGTGACCCATGGGGGCTAGGGAGCGAGGGGGTTCAAGTTCTGGCTGCAGCAGGGACAGGGGCCATTAGGGCTGGCTAGAAGGGGGGGACACCATAGATGAAAACCCCCAGTCAAGGAGGTAGATATATACCAGAAAGAAATCAAGAAAAAAAAATCAACAAAGTTATGAGCCTGCATTAAAATTTACAAATGCAGGCTCATAACTTTGGTAATTTTCAATATTTTGATCCCTAATTTGCAACATAGCCACTTCTTCACAGCACCTCATGAATGTGACAGCTGTCATTTTTCAAATCCTGGCCAAAATGTGTTTTTACACTTGTAGCGCGAAATCACCTTTTGGGCAGGATTTGAACATTTTCTCCACCTTGTTCATGAGGTGGGCTCATAAGAAGGCTATGTAGGGTCATAAGAAGGCTATGTTGAAAATTTGGGGTAAAAATATGAGAAAACAACAATGCTATGTGTCTACGTTGCAATTTTTCAATGTATGCTCACAACTGTGGTAATTTTCAATATCTTAACCACAACTTTTCAACATAGCCATTTTTTCACACCACCTTATGAATGTGACAGCTGTCATTTCAAAAATGACATTTCAGCCATTGTTTTATAAATGACACCTGTCATGCTTGGCTGACTCAGGCCTCATGTCTAAAAATAGCGATGTCTTCTCTCCTCCCCCTGCTAGCTTATGGCGCCCCGCTGTTCCTCCGAGCATGGGCATCCATTCTTGTGCGTATCAATGAACTCTACTTAAGGATCGGGTGTTACGCTCTTGGTTCTAACCCTCATCTCCATCACTGCAAAGTTCTCTCCTCCCTAGGTTGGGCACACCTTGAGAACAAATTCCTATATACAACAATGTGCCTTATGTTTAACTTGGTTCATCATTATACCTCACCCTACCTGAGTGATCTCATTAACCGTAAACATACCCAGAACAACCTACACTCCATGGCCTTCCCCTTTCTGGGTACTCCCAACCCCAGCTGATCACCTGATAATGATGCTCTTAATTTATATAGAAACGGTCTTAAAGAGACGGAGCATTAGTCATATGCACCATGACCTGTTAACCTCCCTAGACACCAAAAAGTGACCAGTGCACACATAACTAGCAATATAAATGAAAAAAAAAATGTATTAAAAACATTAGAAAATGAATGTGTACATAAGCAATTTTACACTTAGGCTAATGACTTATGTTTAAAAAAGTTAAATAATGTATTACTGATGTTGTGTTTCAGGAGTGGCTTAAAGGACTTGAACAGATTCCATTTTCCTCCTTAGGGTGAGTGCTGCAGTAAAACCATTCTTTTGCAGCATGGAGCAAAACTGTTCAGTTGCCACCAAAAAAGAGAAAATAAACACAGGTATTAGCATATTGTAATATGTACAAAATTAATCAGAACAGAAACAATGGGTTATAACACAATTAAATCATTAGAACAACAATACATACCACATAAGAAAATATATAATAGAAATGGGAAAAAAATTTGGCTAAACAATAAGATTCAGAGATTGATAGCGTAAAAAAAGAAATTATTTGCATCAATGAAAAAAACACAAACTACTATTAACATTAAAAAATATAAAATGACTCTCAAAACCTTGAAGTATTCCATTAAAAAATCATGCAGAGAAGTTGAATTTAGATTAGCTCACTCTAAGGATAACATGAAAGGCTTTTATTCGTACATTAATAACAAAAAATAAGTTCTAGAGTAATTGGTCCATTAACAAAACATGGCAACCTTTATAGTGAGTCTGGTGAAATAGCAGAAATATTTAATGAGTATTTCTGCTCAGTTTTCCATAACAATGATGCACTGACAGATAATGATGAAGGAAATATACAGACAGGAAGAGTTGGGGAAGAGGATATATGTAAAGCAGGCTATATTAAACAAAACCTTAACAATCTAGACATTAACAAAGTACAGGGACCAGATGGCTTACATCCACACATGCTGCAAGAATTAGCAGAAGAACTAGCATTACCAATAGCTATAATCGGGACTAAAACCATTAAAAGGGGAAAGGTCACAGAGGACTGGAAGAAGGCGATTGTGGTTCCTATATATAAAAAAGGGAATAAAAACACACCTTCAAATTATCAACTGGTTAATCTGACTTCACTAGTTAGTAAAATTATAGAAGGAATCTTAAAAGAAGATATTCAAAAGAGATGACAGAACAAAGGAGTAGGTGACCATACACAACATGGATTTAGTAGAAACAGAAGCTGTAATACAAACCTTATATGTTTTTATGATTCAGTAACCAAAGAATTAGAGCAAAAAGAATCTGTGGACATTATTTTCTTTGATTTTAAAAAGGCTTTTGATACAGTACCTTACCACACACAGGCATAACTGGCAAACTCCAAAAAATAAAAGTAGAGGTTAAGTTAATAAACTGAATAAAGGACTTGCTACACAGTAGAAACCTGAGGGTGAGGGTTAATGGACACCTGTTTGCTGAGGGGAGGGTGAAAAGTGGTGTGCCCCAAGGTTTGGTCCTGGGACCACTTATATTTAATTTGTTCATTCAGGATTTACAAATACAAGGAGATAATAGACTACTTAAATTTACAGATGACTTGAAATTGGGAGGCAGGGTAATTACTTTAGAAGGATGCAGTAGCATGAGTAAAAACTTTGGGTGAAATAGTTGAATGGGCAGATAAAAACAAAATGACATTCAGCATTGAATCGTGTGGGGATGCACTGTAGTAAAAACAACCCTAGGCAAGATTACAATATTCACAGCATAAATCTATAAAGTGGATGAATTTAAGGACCTGTGGGGTGTTAATATCTAACAGCATGAAGCCCAGCAAACAATGCAAAAATGTAGCTAGGAAGGTTATTCAATTAATAACCTGTATTAATAGGGTCTTCATCAACAAATCTGCTGTAGTAATGATGCCCTTATATAGAACCCATGTTAGATTTCACACAGACTATTGCTTACAAGTATGAAACCTGGCCTCAAAGAAAGACATAGATTTTTTGGAGAAATCCCAACACAGGTTTACAAAACAGATCAGGAACTTAAAACACACACCATACCCAAGGAGATTAAGTAAGCTAGGGTTGTGGCCTTTAAGCAGGAGAAGGCAGAGGGGTGATCTTTTGACACTGTACAAAATAATTAACGGCAAGGAATTCATAACAAATCTAGGAATTCAATTTATACATAAAAAACATAACTTAAGGGTTCTCAACAGACAAATAAGGAAGAGATTTGCAGGACAAGCCTCAGGAATAATGCATTTTTACCTAAATCAATAAGAAACTGGAAACAGTTACCAGCTGATATTATAAATGTAAACACCTTTTGGGATTCAGATCTAAACTTGATAAACACATAAATGAAAATATGGGACAGTAATCCACTGCAAGTGGAGATAGCATTTATGGGCAATGTACGCCTTCTGCTATCCTACTACCATAGTATAAATCATAGTATGAACCTATCTTAAATACAGTATGGTGAAAGGTCGAAGCCCTCATGGAGTCCTGGCCACTCAGTGGCACTTAAGGTAAAAATCCAAAAGGCCTCTGCTTTCAATACTGCATCATCAAAATTACCCCTTCTTGGGTTGGGCAAAACCTTGTCTATTCCCATGAACTTGAAACTGTGTGTAGAGTCAGGGCTCTGATTGATAATATGTTGTGCTGTGGCATAGTCAGGGTCCCCTATTGCTATGGCCCTACAGTGTTCACCCACCTTTTGTTTGAACAGTCTGACAATTTTACCCACATAGAAGGCATCACAGCTACACATGGCTAGATAAACAATGCCCATTGTGTCACAAGCAATCAAATTACAGATCCAATACATTTTGCCATCTTTGGGACTCTGAAAGATTTTCTTTTTCTCAATTACTTTACAAAAACTGCATCTGTGGCACAGGAATCACCCTTACTCACCTAATGTAACCATATTTCCTTAGTCTAGTTACTTTGTCGACGGTGTATGGGTTTATCTTTAAGGGATGGTGCCCACCTAAATGCCATTCTTGGTGGATGAACTGATGTTTCACTAAGATCCTCTTCACATGATAGTGCAGACCAATGTTTTTTTATAATGTCCTGTATCATTTTTGAGTGTGCTGAAAAAGTGGTAAAGTTGAATTTAGTTTATACATTGTTGGTGTGTAGCTTACCCGTAAAACATTATGTCCTATCTTGACCATTAGCAAAATTATATGCACGTTGTATGATGTTCCTGTTGTAGCCCCTCTCTATGAACCTGTCTGTCAGATCCACAGCTCCTCTTTCAAAATTCTCTCCAGTATCACAATTCCTCTTTAGTCTTAGAAACCGGATCTTGGGGATGTTATTTATTGTATGCCTTGGATGGCAACTAGATGCTAAAAAAGGATATTTTTGTTAGTGGGCTTGCGATAAATATTTGTGTGGACATTCTTTGCTTCCCCCCTTCTCAAGTCCAAGCCCAGAAAGTTAACCTTCTCAGGATCACAAGTAACATAATTTTAAGTGGGGGTTGGTGCTATGTAACTACTCAATGAATTCTTACAATTCCAATCTACTACCTTTCCAGAACATTATGATGTCATCAATGTAATGTCTCTATAGCATCATTTTTTCAAAAAGGGCTATTATCTGGGTCTTGCACAAATTCAACTTCCCATTTGTCAGCATACAGGTTAGCCAAAATTGGAGCCATCCACCCCATGACTGTACCTTTAACTTGTAAATAAAATTCAGATAAAAATGTGAAGTAGTTACAATTGAGTACAAATTCAGATGACTTCCACTGAAATTCAGTGGGTGGATTTGCTGGTTCAGGTCTACAATTTAAGTAATGGGCTAAAGCAACGAGTGCACCCTTGTGAGGGATATTTGTATACAAAGATTCAATATCCATAGTAACTAATAGGGTACCTTCCTCCAGATCTGTATCTTGCATAATTTGTAACACACTATGAGTATCCTTCATGTATGAACATATCTCTAATACATATGGTTGGAGGTAAGGATCAGCATATGTTGACAAGGGTTCTGTAACTGAACCAATATCACTGACAGTAGGTCTGCCAGGCAGACTGTTGAGGGATTTATGGACTTTGGGCAAGGTATAGATTGTAGGTCTCACTGGGTTTTTACGAATCAGAAAAATTGTTGTATCAAACCTTGTTGAAAAGCTAGAGTTAGACAATCATCTTATGGAGTGTTTAAACTCACAAGTGGGGTTTTAGTTAAGTTTCTGATAAAATTCCTGGTTAGAGAGCTAACAATTGATCTCAGGTATGTAATGTGTGATATTTTGAATAACAACACTGCTCCCCTTATCAGCTGGCTTAATTACCACAGTAGTGTCATTCTGGAGTTCAATTAGTGCTTTTCTCTCTTCCAGTATAAGGTTATTATACCTTAAATTGGGGGGGGGGGCATCAAACAGTTTTTTGAGATCTGCTTCACAGAGTTTCTGGAATGTTTGCACCGTACCACATAGTGGTGGAGCCTATCACAGACTTGCACCAAAAGCAATGGTTGGTATCATTCATATCCATTGCAGTAGTATTTTCTGTGCTGTCCAAGTCTCTTGTAAGTGCATCTGTTATTGGATTTACAGGTGTGTCTTCATTTGCATACTGATTATTGATCGTGGTACCCCTCTCTCTTGCACTTTTATTTTTCAAAAAACTGCTTTCAAATTGATGTTACAACACGCTACTGGTGGATCTATAAAGGTATGAAATGTATTAATTTCTGTAGCCGGGGCTAAAGAGAGGCCCTTCTTAAGCAATGTTACAGCAGCTATTGTTAGTTCCTTGATAGACAGATTATCTTTGTCCTCTCCCCCTCTCTTGGGGGTGTTGCATCTGTTGTCTGTCCTGCTGACCTCCTCTGCCATGCTGACCTCCTTCTCCTGCTCCTTCATGTCCACCTCTTTGGATACCTCTGAAACCTGTGTATCTGTTCTCCCTTGCGCTGCACCTGGATTGTATTGAACTTGCTCTTGTGATTTGCCCTCTTGTAAAAAAGACGATCCCTCTGAGCTACCTTCAGTGTCACTTGGTTCAGTGCTATAGGAGAAAGACTCGTGGGTTTCTTTCCAAAATCCCCCTAGATTGATTGGGATAATTATCAGTCTGATTAACTTATTTCTTTTTCCAATCAAACACTTGGTTCAGTTCGTAATGATTTTTGTCTCCTGTGAATTAACGATATTTGACAGCTTTGATGTCCTGATCTAATTCAGCCAGGGTATCTTTTAATTTCTGATTGAGCCTGTCAAACTCTGCATGGTCTGTGAATCCTCTTAAGGCTTCTTCTTCTCTTTTAATTATTTTTGTAACTTCTCCTGAATCTTTTTGCCATCTTCATTTATCAGGAATATCAGTTTCAATGAAGCTTTGGGTTTCATGCCATTTAGCTAAAAAGTCCACTCTGTCCAAATCATAGGCACAAATCTTTAGAATTCTTAACCCTCTAGGTGCTCTGTGTCACAACCCCACTCAGCATGTCAGACCCTCTGCTCCCACAATGCCAACCTCTGAGCGCAGTATTGTGAACAGGGTAACAGAACAGGGTAACCCTCCTGTCTGTTTTGTGGGTCCGAATCACCTTTGGTCTCAAGTTCTGGAGGGATTCAAACTGTAAACCTCTTGCTAGCGTACCCAAATGTACAGGCTCAGATAATCTGCTCTTCGGGGAATGCCAGACATCTTTCGCCTATGGGCATCTAACCAGGTATACAAAATGAACCCTTAAAAACTCTATGAAAGACCTTAGATACATTCTTACCTTTTCCCAGTTTGGTATACCATTAAGCTTATGAACAGTGTTGTCAAAATCTTAACCATCCATACATCACAGGCAAAAAGGAAGGACTTGGAAGACACAGGCAGTCTCTTTAAAATAAGAGGTTTTACTTAAAATGAATAAAATATGTAAAATGTAACCACAGAACAATATATCACAAAACATACAATCACTTAAAAGAACAAGATAAAATGCAAACATAAACTCCTACCACAATGCACTTAGACTTGTCTATCTAATGTATACCTTCTTACAGTGCTTTAGTTAGCTGTTGTTTCAAGAGAGTCCAAACAGGAATGTCTCTAAGTGGAAATACAGAATACAGTTAAACTGTCTCTAATCCTGCCCCTTCCATGATGTCACCTAGCTGTTCCCTTTAAAATATTAAAATTAATACACATAGGATGTCCCATCACTCAGGGGGTATATTAAATAAGGTGACATCAGCAAAAACTCATTTCCCCATATGACCCTTTGATCTTGAGTCTTTCCTTTGATCTAGTGTGTTTTCCTGCTTTATCAAAGACACCACATAACTTTTACAACTCTGCAGTTTTCTCACCTAGCTGCAACATAGTTTTTCAGCACCAGTTGAAATTAACTGCCCTTCCTGAGGACGTCATAAAATGGATATTTTAGTTCCTGGCTTCAAGCAACACAGATCCTAAACAAGGCTATAAAATGCGAGTTCTTGGAAGTTAATCACATACAGAGATCTGCTTTTAACATATCCTGTCCTTTGAACTGAAACCTGGGGTGGGGGGGTGTCATCCCAGGAGCACAGGATGTCTCATGAGAGACACTCAATAACACATTTTTATTTTATAAAATCATAGAGCGATCAGAACCAGCTGTCCAAGTGTCAGAATCCTCCCCACCTAGACTGAATTTGGGGCTCTATCCCCTGCATGGGATGAGCTTCCCAAATCAGTTCACTCCTCATAGACACAAGACTAGCCATCTGAGTTCTGATTGGTTGCTCCAGCCCTATGTAAGATTGTCATGTCATGCCCTTGCAAAGCAAGACTCCATCTTAACAATCTACCATTAGTTTTTCCCATTTGCGTCAGCCAAACCAGGGGGTTGTGGTCAGTTTGTACCACAAAATGCTGACCATATAAGTATGGCTCTAGCTTCTTTAGGGCCCACACTATTGCAAGACACTCCTTTTCCACAGTAGAGTATGCCTGCTCCCTGGGAAGTAACTTTTTACTCAGGTACACTACCGGGTGATCTTTCCCTTTGTTGGATGTCTGACTCAGTATTGCCCCAATACCTACGTCTGAGGCATCAGTCTGAATTATAAAGGGTTTGCTATAGTCAGGACTTGTCAATACAGGAGCACTGCACAGGGCCTCCTTCAGTCTGGTAAAGGTTTCCTCACAGGCTGGTCCCCAGGTAATTTTCTTTGGCATCCTTTTCTTTACCAGGTCAGATAGGGGAGCAGCCAGGGCACTGTAATTGGGTACAAATTTCCTGTAGTACCCTGCTGTCCCTAGAAAACTCCTGACCTGCTTCTGCATTTCTAGTCTGGGCCATGCCTGGATCACCTCTATTTTTATTTGGTTAGGACGGAGCTGTCCACGGCCTACCACATGCCCGAGGTATTGCCACTTCTCCCATGGCCACCTGGCACTTCTCAGCTTTGTCAGTGAGCCCAACCCTCTGTATCCTGCCCAGCATTTCCCTAAGGTGGCACAGGTGTTCCTCCCAGCTGGCATTAAAGATGGCAATATCGTCCAGGTATGCCACAGTGTACTCCTCAGCACCATTTAACACCTGGTTTACCAACCTTTGGAAAGTGGCCGGGGCGTTCTTCATTCTGAAAGGCATTACTTTAAATTCAAACAAGCCTATCGGAGTGATGAAGACCGACCTCTCCCTAGCTCTGTCTGTTAACTCTACCTGCTAATACCCCTTGGTCAGGTCAATAGTTGTAAGGTAGGTCACCCCTCCCAACTTGTCCAGGAGTTCATCCGTCTGGGGCATTGGGTGGGTGTCTGACTTTGTGACTGCATTCAGTCCATGATAGTCCACACAGAAATGAGTAGAGCCATCTGGCTTGGGCACAAGGACTATGGGTGAGGCCCAGGGGCTGTGGGATCTCTGGATTACCCTAAACCCAGCATCTCCTCCACTTCCCTCCTAATGTCCATTTGGACAGCCTCTGACACCTGATATGCTGTCCACCGTCTGGGTGTCTGTGTCCCTGTCTCCACATCATGCGTCGCTAAGGGGTTAGTCCAGGCGTGGCACTAAACAGGGGGGCAAAGTCTGCTAAAACCTCCCTTACTTCCTGAATCTTGTTCAGGGCCAGCTGGGGAGACAATTTTACTGCCTCCACAGAGAACTCCCACTTGCTTTCTTCCAGCAAGTCCAGAAGGGGGTCTCCTTTGTCTGTCCCCTCCCCAGGACCACACACTGCAAACACCATGTCAGCCCTATTAGCATATGGCTTCATCATGTTGACATGGTACATCCTTTCTGTCTGTCTTCTGTCAGGTAACTCTATAATATAGTTCACATCACTTACCTTCCTAACTACTTCGTATGGTCCTGCCCACTCAGCCTGCAGCTTGTCTTTCTGGACCGGAATAAAGACCATGACTTCCTGACCCACCATGTACGAGTGAGCTCTGGCTCTGCGGTTGTACCACACTTTTTGTTTCTGTTGGGCAGCTGCAAGGTTGCTCTGGGCTGTCCCCATAAGCTCCTTCAGCCTTTCCCTAAACCTAAGGATGTAATCCACTATGGGAGTTCCCTGGGTGGAGTGCTTGCCTTCCCAGTCCTCCCAGATCAAGCCTAGGGGCCCACGTACCTGGCATCCATGTAAGAGTTCAAAGGGGGAAAATCCTGTCGACTCTTGAGGCACCTCCCTGTATGCAAACAACAGGTGGAGAAGGTATTTCTCCCAGTCCCTCCCATATTGTTCAGCAAACGCCCAGAGCATTGACTTCAGGGTACCATTAAATCTTTCCACAAGCCCATTGGCTTGTGGGTGATACAGTGTCATGCATCTCTCCACCACCCCACACTTCACCCACAAACATTTCATCAGGTCCGACATGAAGGAACCCCCTCGATCGGTGATAACTTCCTCCGGAAACCCAACATGGGAGAAAATCCCAAGTAAGGCATCTGCCACTTTGTCTGTCCTCTTTGAGGATAGGGCAACTGCCTCTGGGTACCGGGTGGCATAATCCACCACAGTCAGGATGAATCTCTTCCCTGAGGAGCTAGGAATATTTAAATGCCCCACAATATCCATTCTCACCCTCTGGAATGGCTCCTCCACTATGGGCAATGGAATTAGAGCAGCTTGGGTCTTTTTACCTGCCTTCCCTATTTCTTGGCACCGGTGACAAGACCTGCAATACTCCTTCACCTGCTTGGTGAAGTTGGGCCAATAGAAATTCTGGGCCAACTGCTGCATAGTGCGCATGATTCCCAGATGACCAGACAAGGGAATATCAAGTGCAATCTTGAGCAACTGCTCATGATTCCCCTTGGGAACAACAAGCTGCCTGCCTAGCATCCCTCCCTCTGTCTGCACAGCCTGGGTATACATCAGTCCATTTTCCCAATAAACCTTATGTCTGCCATCCCCTCCCTGTGCTCCGTCAGAGTCTGCCCAAGCCCTCAGCTTCTCTAGACTAGTGTCACTTTTCTGAACAGCTGCAAACTCCTTACACATTCCCAAGGTATGGGACAGGTCCCCTTCAGTCTCTAAACTAGGGTCCTTAACACTAGCATCAGAGCACTCAGGATCACTGTCATTCCTAACCCTCTGACAATGGGTCACCCCTCCCTCTTCGGAGTAACCCTCCGTAGCTGTGCGGTTAACTGCTACTGGGGAAATTTCTACCTCCTTTTCATTAGTCTCCCCATCCATAGACACAGGCTGGAGAACCAGCCTCCCATTGGTTTCCACAATGGCTTCTGTGGGGTTCAGTGTTTACAATTTTCTCTTGCCACTTGGCTACGAGTAACTACATACACCATCCCCTGTTGGAGATTGTTGCCAAGGATGACATCCACTGCTAACATTTTGGCTACAGCCACCTGTTGCACAGTTTCCCCTGTTTCACCCCAGTCTAGAAGAACACTAACAAGGGGCAATGTTTTCTCCCCACCAGTAAAGTCTTGTACAGTGACATATTTATTGGGTATAAGCTGACCAGGCTGTACCAGATCCCCTTTTACCAATGTCAGGGATGCCCCGTGTCCCTTAACCCTTGCGTCTGTACACCATTCACCAGGACTGGGTGCATGTGTTCCCTCATGTTCACAGGCATGCTTCCAGGGACACACAAACAACCCACTTGTTTCCTACCTCCCGGCTGTGTATTGCTCACTTTTTTGGGACACTGTCTGGCAATATGCCCAGTTTCTTTACACAACCAACATTCATTTCTTTTCTCAGAGAAATCTTTTCTCTGAAACCTGGGGCTAACTGGTTTCGGTGGAGGCAGTGAGGGTTTTAGCTGCCCTGAAGGTGCACTTTTCCCTTTCTGCATTGCCACGCCAGTCCCATTCGCTCTCAGAGCAGGTCTGCTCTTGGCATAGTGGTCCAAGAGTTCAGCAGCCTCTTGCACTGTTTTGGGATCTTGGTCCTCCAGCCAGGTTTTCAGTTCTGCTGGGCATGCCCAGAAAAACTGTTCTAACAGAATCACATTTTCAATTTTATCTACAGAGTATGCATCAATTCCTTCCCACCATTTTAAAAACTGACGTTGTTTCGTGGCTAGCTCCTCATAACTCATGTCAGGGCTTCTCCTGAGCTTATGGAATTTAGCTCTGTATGATTCAGCAGTCAATTCAAATTTTTTTAACAGTGCAGCTTTAAGTTTGCCATAATCATTACTGTCCTCATTGTCCATTTGACCCAACACATCCCGAGCTTTCCCAGTAAGTAGCAGGGATAGCCGGAAGCTCCAGGACTCCCTAGGAATTTTAGCCTGAATAGAAACTTTTTCAAAAGAATTTAAAAAGGCATCCATATCCTCCCCCTCTTTAAATTCAGGTATCAATTTGGAATTCAATTTGTAACCCAGTCCTGTAGTTCCAGTTAAACCCAAGCCACTTACCTGCTCTGGTGCTGGTGGTTGGAGTCGTAGCATCTCCAGTTCATGTCGCCTCTGGCGCTTACGCTCCTCACGGTCCACATCTCTGCTGTTCATGGTCCCTCTTCTCCTCCTCCTCCTCTGCAGCTCACTGGTGCTCACGCTCCTCACGGTCAGCCTCCCGCTGCTCCTGCTCTCTCTTCTCCTGGAACTCCAGCTCCATTCTGCGCAACTCAGTTTGCAGCCTGAGTACTTCTGGCTCCAGAATACTGGTGACCTTTCCCTGCTGCTGTGGCCCTTCACTGGCACTGGCCTTGCTGCCCCCCTCATTGAATCTGGACACTGCACTGGCCTCTAGCCCCTCCATGCCCAAGGTTCGGTCTTTTACAGTCACTGTCTGTGACTCAATGCTCTGGGTGTCTGCTACCATCAGGGCATCCATGAGGTTCTGCCTGGTGGCTTTCACCTCATACAGGACTCCTCTGTCCCTGCACAACTGCTTTAAGTAGTCTACAGTGTGCCCGCTATAGTTGGAAGCCATCTTCTTCCCTAACTACGGCTACTCTAACTTGCACTTTAGAAAAAAAAATAAAACAGGTAGGAACTTGACTGTAAGCAAAATGATATCGTTCTGTTTCCTTTTTTAAAAATAAATCACTGCCTTATTTTGCAAGTGAGCTGTACAGTATTAAGCTGACACACTGAAGAGTTGAAGCTTGTGTTACCAATTTTTTCACACCGCTGCTAACCAAATCTGTCACAAATGCACTCCACAGGTCAGGCCCTCTGCTCCCACAGTGCCAACCTCTGTGCGTAATAATGTGAACAGGTAACAGACAGGGTAACCCTCCTGTCTGCTTTTGGGTCCAAATCACCTTTAATCTCAAGTTCTGGGGGGATTCAAACAGTGAACCTTATGCTAGTGTACCCAATGTACAGGCTCAGATACGTAACCTCTTCAGGGATTGCAGTACAATCTTTCACCAGGTGCACCAAGCTAGGCTTCCAAAATGAACCCTTAAAACTCTATAAAAGACTTTACGTATATACTTACCTTTTCTCAGTTTGGTAACACCATCAAGCTTTTGAACTGTTTTTGTCAGACTTAATCTTCTACACGTCACGTGCAAAAAGAACTGAGAGACACCCAGGAAGTCTTTCAAATAAAAGGTATTTTACTAAAATATGATAAAATATGAAAAATGTAAACACAGAGCAATATATCAAAGAGTACACAATCACATAAAAAACAAGGAAAGATTACAAAACAAAAACTCCTACCACAATACAAGTTAGACTTTTTCTATCTACTGTATTAACTCTTTAAGTGCAGTTAGAGAACTGTGTGTGTTTCTAGAGTCCCAAGATGGAATATCTCAAACAGATCAGACACAAGTATTAGTTTAAACTGTATCTCTCCACACCCTTTCTGTGAGTCATTTAGCTCTTCCTTTTAGAATATAAAAAAATACAAACAGGATGTCCTATCAGGAGATATATTAAATAAGGTGACATCAGCAAAAACTCATTTCTAAAATTATGAGTCTTTGATCCACCTGTTCCCTTGAAGTTTTACAACCCTGCAATCCCTCACCTAAGTGAGAGATAGCTGGCAGGAATCAGCTTAATGATGTCCTGTTTCTGAAGTCATAAAATGTATATTTTAGTTTCCCAGCTTTAGATCAGCAACAGGTCATAAAACGGCCATAAAATGCATTTTCTCAAGGAAGTTAATTACATTACAGAGATCTTCTGATCAATTATATATCCTGTAGTTTCACCGAAACCTGGGGGGGGGGCACCCACGGAGCACAGGTTGTCTTAGGTGAGACAATCACATGCTATATTTTTATATTACAAATAGCATACAATAATCATAACCAGCTGGCCAAGTGTCACATTGACAATCAGCAATACACAAAAGTGCAATATTTCAGAGAAATTACTATGGCTCCTATGCAACCTACGGCCATGTACATATTGAGACCTTGAGTAGGGAGGAGCAGTATCTACTCTTGAAGGCATGGCAGGATGGACACAGACAGACAGACGATAGCCAGGATGGAGTTCCAGAGTGCAGGGGTGGAGTAGAGAAAAAGACAATTCCCCCAACTTAGTTTTGATTTGGAGGATGATCAAAAAAACAGGGACATTAGACCTCAGGGGACAGGATACACTGCCAGGTATAAGGAGTAAGGCTAGGGATGGCAAGGTCTGTTCAGTCATAACAGTATGAACAATAGTTGCCAAAGTGAGTTTGCACAGGGCAGATAGTGGAAGGGAACCAAGTTTGCAGTAGAGGGTAGAGTGGTGAGTTTATGAGGATAAGAGGATGCATCGGGCCTTCAGAATGAAGAGACTTGGAGCATGGGGAGGTATTTTAGTCTCTACCTGCTGTTTTTGTTAAAACTATAGATTTTGGCACAGTGTGAGGAACTTGGTTTTATGTCTGCCACTTGAGAGTGCCTTAGAGCAGACAGGTCTTGGAGCATATAGGGTTGTCTCAGAGTGAGGAGGAGGTTCACAGCAGGGGAACAGTTTAAGAAAATGTGTTTTATTCAATATAGTTCTCAATTATTTCAGCTCCTACAATAAATGCAAAAGCAGACTCAACAAGCCAGCCACAATTTGATTTCTTTTTTTCCCATGAACTTTTTGGATAGGGTGGGGAAAAGACAAGGTTGTAAATTAAAGAAAAACAAAACAGCAACTTCCATATTTATAGGCAAAATGCTGTTTTCTTATCCCCTAAACATACAATTGTCCCTCTATGTAGGGCAAAATGGACACTGATGTATGCTGGCCATTGCATCCCCTCCCACTCCATGACCTAGTCCATTTGTGCTCCGTAGAGTCTAGCAGCATCGTCCACCTCTGTCCATTCCAAGTACTCCCCTGGCATCTAGCATTCCCCCATCTGTATGCTCACTGTGCTTGTGGCACCTCCCTGGAGAGTGACACGGTGCAGGGGGACTTGGGTTCATGGCTGTGCATATCAGTATAGTAATGTGTGCATGAGTATTGTGTCAACTCAACAGACAAAAAGCATGTCTTTCGTCTTTACTACAGGGAAAGGAAACAGCCATACCTTGCTGCCGCTAAGTTCCACTGCTACTTTGATTTACCTTGTTCCCTGCAAGGATTGTTTTGCCATTTATTTATAAATCCCCCTGTTGCCTTTTGTGTTTTTGTCTCCAGGTTCTTTTTCTTCCCCCTACCTCCAGAACTGAGTTGCCTAACTGCTGTATGGATGGCTGATAGAGCGGTCAGTCAGATGCTAAACTCAAGTGATGGAATTTGCAGGGAGAGAGAGAGAGAGAGAGAGAGAGAGAGAGAGAGAGAGAGAGAGATCTCTTATTTCCTTGAACTTCTGCATGTCCTCTTCCTGAACCTTCGAAACCAGCTGTTAGGTTTCAGACAGTCAAATCAGGGGGAAGGGTTGACACACTCTTACAATTTAAGGCTAAAAGGAAGCTGGGAAAAAATACATAACGCTAAAAGAGTCCACAATAAAAGAACAAGAAAAAGCCTGCTAAACAAATTAAAAAACAAACAAGCCCCATCCCCCCTTAAAATAAGTCCAAATAACAGCCCAGTAAGGCCCAACATAAAAACAAAGCCTGGTGCGATGCCAGCTAAGTCCCTTTTTGCAGACTCACCATAATCACACAAAATAGGCCAGAAACAGGATGTGGCTCACCAAAGAGCTCTGCTGAACCCAGAACATGCACAATTTCCTTTCTATAGTCATTGGTTTGTTCATCTATCTATCTATCTATCTATCTATCTATCTATCTATCTATCTATCTATCCATCCATCCATCCAGTATATAAAAATGTGTATGCCACTATGTGTTTTCTTTAGTGGTTGTGCTAAACACAAACAAAATGGTGGCAAGCTGTGGTAACACTTACCTAATGCTGTGCCTTATTCTTCTCACATAGCTCCATCGGAGCACAGTGGCCACTAAATATCCCTCTTTATACAAAAGGGGTGAAGTGGTATGGTATCATATAAAAAGCCATATCACAACCACAGTGTGATAACCAGATCATGACATGTACATCGTGAAGATATCAACCGCAGTGTATACATCATCGCTGGTTATCAACATAGTATACACGTCACTCTCCCCCCCCCCACGCTGCTAAACCAAAAAAAAAAAAAAAAATGAAAGAAAAGTAACAAAAAACGGAACCCTCTTGTATAAAACAGACAAGCGATGTCCCGTTGTGTGATACCTATGTATCACAAGTCGTGGACAGTGACCTTGGAAACATCACTCGTGGCTCTGCTATGCTCCGCCACTCGTGAGCCGAGGTTACTGTCTACTCGTTTTGATGCGTGCAGTATCACACACCAGGCCATCATGTATCCCCTTAATATACAGTGGGAGGCAGATGAAGTGAAGCTTGGTAGGAGCAGCTGGGGAAAGGGCTTCAGCTAGTGTTCAAATATTTCATGATTATAAGATACTGTAATCTATATTGCCACTATGTGACCCCTATACAAAGTGTACAAGTTGTCTTTTGTTATATACATTGGTTATACTTTGTGTCCTTTTTCAATGTAACTAATAATTATTTGCATGCAACAGTGTAATTACACTGCAGTTACATGTTTGTTGCATGCAACTAGATTACAGTTGCAATGCAGTTACAGTGCAGGTACACTGTAACCACAGTACACTATACATTTTTTTTATTTAAACATTTGGTGACTGGGAAAGGCACATTGAGCCAAGGCTCATCTCCAGGTGTGACCCGGGGGACAGGGAGCATGGGAATCACAGTATACAGTACAAGGCATTCTATACAAAATCATACACTAGTAAGCATAATAAAATATTTCAATGAATACAATACAGCAAAACAAGCTATGCAGAGAGACAACTGTACAGTGGAATGGAGTATCAAAGATCGGAGTAGTCACAACAAGGGACAAACATTTCAAGTGCAATGAGAAACTGTAAATGGTACAGAGTAACTCAAAATCAGTGTTGTTACAACAGGTGGCAAACATTTCAAGTGCTAAGAAGTATTATGGGAGCAAGTAGGGAAAGGTAGGTGATGTAGCAGCGATTTGACAGAGGAGTGAGAGGAAGAGTTGCATAAGAGATGAGACTGAGTGTTCCACAGAGAGGGGAGATGACAGTGGAAAGCAGATTTGCTCATGTTCGAGGATGGAGTAGGGAGTGAAAAAGAGCATGAGTCCCTAGCACGTAGGGAGTATGTTGAGGCTGGGGCAGGGGAGAGGAGGGAAGAGATGTGTGTGGGGAGCAGATTGAACCAGAATTTGGAAATGAAGGATATGGAGTGGATGAGACGCTTGTGTGTGAGTGGAGGGAGGTTCAGACAGGATAGTAGAGAACAGTGGTGGGATCTGTATGGAGAGTTAGAGGTGAAATGACAGAAGGCATACTAGAGAGAATCAAGTCGAGAGAGTGATCTAGAAGGTGTGGTGCAGTAAACAATGTCAGTGTAATCAAAGACTGGTATAATCATTTTTGTTAGAAGTTCCCAATGTTCGGGGAGAGGGAGAGAGTCTTTGTTTGGTATAGTATACCAAGCTTAGGGCAGAGTTTAGTGGCCATGTAATAAATGTGGATAGTGACATTAAACTGTGGGTCCAGCCAGACTACTAGATACTTGTATGAGGGGATGGTCTTTAGAGGGGTGCCATCGAGAGAGGTGATTGGAGGGGCGTTGATAGCTTTGGCTAGTATTTGAGCAGTTCCAAAAGTCATAGAGACTGTTTTGGAAGAGTTGAGCTTGAGTTGTTTTGACTGGAACCAGGACTGAACGGAGTGGAAGTCCTGTTGCAGCACAGAGTGGATAGTGACTGGGTCAGGGCCGGAGGCATACATAATGGTATCATCCGCATACATATGCATGAGGGATGAGGAACAGGCAGATGAGAGATTGTTTATAAATATAGAAAATAGGATGGGGCCGAGTATTGAGCCTTCGGGGACTCCAGCTAGGATAGGGAAGGAGGAGGGAGAAGAGGAGTTTGAGATTTTTACTGATTGGTATCTACTGGCAAGATAAGATTTGAACCATTGTATGGTAGGAGGGGCAAGCCCTGCATCCTCTAGAGTGTTCAGGAGAAAAGGGTGGGATGCTGAGTCGAATGCTTTTGCCAGGCCGATAAAGACAGCAGCAGTGAGGTGGCCTTTATCAGCAACAGACTGAATGCGACCTGTGACACGGAGAAGGGAGGATATGGTGGAATGTTTTTTTCTGAAAGCGGACTGACAGGGGGATAGGAAGTTGGTGGCAGAGAGGAATTCAGTAAGCCTGAATTGCACAAGACATTCTTGGAGTTTTGCCAGAGCAGTGAGGAGGGAAATTGGGCAATAGTTTCCGGGTAAGGCGGGGTCACTTCCTTTGTGGAGAGAGATGACGCTTGCAGATTTCCAAGCTTTTGGAACAATGCCTGAGGAGAAGGACTTGTTTATAATGAAGGTAAGAGGGAGTGTGATGGCAGGAGCAGAAAGGTGTAGGAGACTAGGATGTAGACCATCTGGACTGGATTTTGATGTGGTGAGGGATAGGAAGGTGCAGTATTTCATTGGTGGAGGCAGAGGATAGAAGGAAGTTGTGCCTAGGCATGTGATGTTGAGAAGGTTTGGAGGCAGGCAGTGTAGTAGATGCGGCTGGGTCAGGGGAGGCACAGGTGGTGAAGAAGGAGTTGAGGGTGTCTGCAACCTGGATGGGGTCCATAAATTCAATACCATTGTGTTTAAGGGTAGGGGTGGTAGATTGAGGAGGTGGATTGATGATGGAATGTACAATATTCCAAAAGCAGGATCTGTGTGCAGTGTTAAGGCGATGATTAAAGTAATCTGCCTTAGCTTTATGAATGGCCTTAGTGCAAGCATTTCTGGCTGTGTTGTACACTTGTCTTGAACTTGGGGATAGGAAGGACTTAAAGGCAGACCAGGCTCTGTCTCAGGCTTTGCACATGGCAATTATAGGGGCAGCAATCCATGGGTGGTGGCGCTTCCTGACCCTGGCTCTTTTGAGGGGGGCGTGGTAGTTCCAGACACAGTCGAAAATATTAATGAACTGGGCTAGAGCAGTAGGGAGTGGACTTTAAAAGGATGGGAGATATTGTGGGCAGGCATCTGGCAGGTATTCGACCATGCATGGATGCTAGCCAAAAATGGGATATTATTAAGAAAGGGTTGGTGGAGGCTACTGGGACATGTACAAGAACAAGGAGTAAGAAGGGGAGGACAAAACAAAAACAGCTGGCTGATGCAGGAGGTCATGGTGTGGGTGAGGGCCAAGAAAAAGGCATTTTGGAGACTCAAGAAATCAGGAGGGGAGGACAAGAGGGAGAAGTATATGAAGAAGTCCAGGGAGGTTAACAGGCTGGTCAGAGCAGCCAAGGCTCCCAGGGAGCTGAGATTGGCGCAGGGCATTAAGAACGGAGAGAAGAACTTCTTCAGATACATCAGTGAAAGGCAGAAAAACAAAGATTACTGTAGATAGTGAGTATAAAGAAGGACAGGGGGCTGGGTGGAGAAGGGGAAGGACCAGGCAGAGGCACTAAATGATTACTTCTGCTCTGTGTTCATGAAGGAGAAAGGAGGGCAGGCACCACCAGGGAGAGGAGGGGTGGGTGGGGGAGAGGAGGTGACTGATACAGGGATCACAGAGGATAGGGTGCTGAAAGGATTAAGAGCACTGAGGGGGAAATAAGGCACCAGGTCCAGACGGCATTCACCCTAGGGTACTTAAGGAACTAGCTGAGATCCTGGCAGGACTGTTGGCTGACCTGTTCAATACCTCCATTGACACAGGATGTGTACCACTGGATTGAAGGATGGCCCATGTGGTATCCATTCACAAAAGTGGACCCAAGAACGAACCAGGCAACTACCGACCAGTGAGCCTCACATCAATTGTGGGAAAACTGATGGAGATGATCCTAAAACAGAGGCTGGTGACCTTTGTGGAGAACAATGGTCTCCAGGACGGTCAGCAGCATGGGTTTGTCTCGTGAAGATCCTGTTAGACAAACCTGATTAAGTACTATGACTGTGTGACAAGGGAACTTGACAAAGGCCATGTGGTGGATGCCCTATATTTGGATTTCAGCAAGATCTTTTGTTCCATGCCACATGGGAGGCTGGGGGAAAGCTGGACTACATAGGGGTGGGAACATATGTAACCCCCAGTGGCGCTATCCCAAGGGCTACTACCCCTGCCTGAGTAACTGCTAACAGATTAAGGGGCCTAGGTCCAATGCCGGGTGCCTCCACCCAGAGGTCGGGGTTAAGACAGTCTGGTATGACTTGGTCACAGCCCTCTGGGTCACTGCAACCCCCCTTTCTTCCCACTAGTGGCCCACACAAGTTAATAACAGTACCTTCACAGTATACACTTACCCCCAGGATTGGTTCGATCAGCTTGACTCTGGGGACCCCCTGTAAAGTAAGATGCAGTAATACAATAGCCACTGTACAGTACTTCAACACAGACATGCAGTTCAGGCAGTGTAACTTTGCAAAACAACCAAATCTGATTTATTTAGGGGAGAGTAACAAGGACAGGGGGAAATCAAGTTAATTGATTCAATCACACTAATATTCAGAGCACTGTGCACAGGGCTTAGGTCCCTACAAGTCACTGTTGCTGGGTACCCAGGAAAGAGGGGGCTAGCCAAAATTGGTGCAGCTGGTTGGGGCCCTGAGGATGAAAACACTTGCACAATACCCAATTTGTAATCTGGAGCCGGTAGGCTCAGTTCGTGTAGCAAGAGAGGGAAACAGATGAAACACTTGCAACTCAATGGATCAGCTTGCAGGGAGCTACCCTGTTTTTTACTCACGACTCTTGTGGCAGAACACCTTTCACACTGCAGGGGGACACAGGCCTGTGATCAGAACACTCCCCACACATCTATATGTAGAAGAAGGTTACCATAGCAGGCAGCTGCTTTCATATCCCGACTGCACTTACTGCCAACCCGGGAAGTCACAGTGCAGCTTCACTTCTCCTGGCAGACCGAACGTGATGAAGCAGATTCTCTAGTCCTCTACAGGGTGAGCCTGGTTTCTGGCTGCTAGCTGCACAGCCTCTTCTGTTCCTTGTACACAGCGGATTCAGTCCGAATCACCATGGCGAATGAGCCGCCCGACTTTTGGCCTCCACACGCGCTTCCCATGCAAAACTCAGCAGTGCAGAAGTCCTGAGCTCCTTCCTCACTCATGGCCAGAACGACTCTGCCTTCTTGGCCGTTGGGCATGGAATCACACTCGGGCACCACCCAACCCAATTGGAGGGCTTCAGATGCCAGTCACTCACACCTTCCCCTATTGGTGTGAAAAGGCGCCACACTCCAGAACTTCACTTCCCAGAATCACTGGCCATACTCCCCATTGGCAGCTGGCTCCTGAGAGAGTCCTAATCCTGGTTGGCTGCTCAATACTTCATTTTAAGCACTCCTCCCTCCTGATTGGATCCAAGCGGCAGTTCCGATCCAAAATGAAGGGGCAAAGCACACAAAGTCCAGCTGCAAAAAAAGCAGGTTAGACAAAGTACATTTCCATTACCACTCTAACATATTTCAAGCCAACAATTATAGCCCTGGGAAGTACTCGCTTTGCCCGCTTAGCGACGGCAAAAATGAAGAACCTTGTCAGTGGCTCAAGCGGGACTCGAGCAGGAGAACACACGGTCCCCCATGCAAACTAATTAGGTCTGCGAGCTGACAACTCTTAAAGAGACAGTACTAGAGGCTTTAAAAAGCACTCACTTATAAACGGATTAATGGCCGAACACCATCCAGTCTGGGGTCATTAGACAAGTTACTAGGGGACTTTTAGGAACCGCCCCATTTGCAGGGGGGTGACACCCTTTCTGCCCTGAAAAGCTTGACGTCCGCGTCAAGTAAATACCCTCAAGTCAGTTTTAAGTAACACATTTAATCTGTCTTGCATTTTACTTTTTCAAACAGCAATCAGCATATTGATCTTTGGTAAAAACGTGCATTATATTGTGCATGACACTACTAATCGTTTAATGTTACATACGGATATATATATATATATATATATATATATACAACTAGTATAACTCAGGGCACCATTTCCTGCATCTGAACCTGGGATAAAGGGGGCTCATCCCTATCATTCACCTTGGGACTGGAAATAGTAGGGGACCATATTCAGAGGTAGAACAAGTAATCTGGAGTTATCTCCCAGGCTTAGTGTGTGGGCAGGGAGCTCGGGGTCACATACACTCCCTTATGGACCACATTCAGGGGCAGATCGACGGGTCTGCCCAGAGACTCGTAACTCAACCTCACTACAGGCCTCACTTCTCGGGCAGTCCTTCTGGGGGTAAAGGGCACAGTTTCTGAATGATTAGACTCATTTTCAGCCCTGTTTGTGGTTGCCAAGGGGGCTTCTATTGGGGCAGGGGAGCTAGAATCCAGGGTAATTTCAGAGCCTTGATTTACCATTTCTGAACTCACAACGTTTGGATCAGCTGTGAAGACTTCTCATACTGGCAGGGAACTATCATGGCACTCAAAATACTCTTCTTGTTCTGGTATATCACCAGCTTGCTCACCTAGATCACTTCCTCCTTCTGAAAGGTCAGACAGTTCAACCATGCACAGTGAACCCACATCTTCTGATTTGATGCTACGTACTTCATCTTCCAGGAGCATTGGCTCCAAGGACAAAGCCGGGGGCACAGACAGTCCAGAAGGCCCAGCTTCATCCCCTGGGTTAACTAGGAGATTGCCCCAAAACAACTGACTCAATTCATAAGAAGGGTAATATTCAGGATTACACTCACTGTTCTCTGACACAGACTGGCAATCAGGTTCAATTGGAAGGGGTGGAGAGGAACCCTCTAACTTGACTTCTGTAGGGGCAGTCTGTCTTGATTTTTTCTTGGCAGTGGCTCTAGTCATGGGTCCAGAGGGGGTGTCGTCTGGGGGTTCAGCTTCTATCAGGATCTGTCCGATTGGCAGCAAGTGATTTCTATGTATAGTTTTCACATCTTCTGAATTGTTCTCAGGCCGTACCTTGTATACAGGTAGATCATCTAGTTTACCTACTACAATATGAGGGAGGTGATGCCATCGGTCAGCAATCTTATGTTTGCCATGCAGCCCTAGATTCCTCAGCAACACTCGATCCCCTTCCCTGAGTTCCAGTGCCTTCACTTTCTTGTCATACCTTTCCTTATTGGCTAGATTTCTTTTGGCAGCCATGGTCTGAGCCAGCTGGTATGCATGGTTTAATTGGGCCTTCAGTTTCTGCACATACTGTAGGATGAGTGGCTGCTTGAAACCCCATCAGGAGAAACTCTGAAACAAACATCTACTGGCAATCTGCTTCTCTTCCAAACATTAGTCTACAGGGGAAAATCCAGTGGCATCACTTTTGGTGCAGTTGTAAGCATGTACCAGAGTGCTAATCTGTTGGCTCCATCTGGGCTTGTCTTTTGGTTGAAGGGTGCCCAGCATGTCAAGCAAAGTGCAGTTAAACCGTTCAGGCTGGGGATCCCCCTTGGGATGATGGGGGTAGTTCTTGACTTCCGTGCCCCCCACAAGGAAAGCATCTCTTTAATCAAATGGCTCTCAAAATCCCTCCCTTGATCAGAATGGATTCTTTGAGGGGCCACATAGTGAACAAAGAAATTTTCAATAAGTACTTTAGCCACAGTAGTTGCTTTCTGGTCTTTGGTGGGGAATGCTTGAGCATAATGAGTGAAGTGATCAGTGACTACCAATATATTACTGATATTTCTTTGATCTGGTTCTAGACTCAGAAAATCAATACAGACCAATTCCATGGGTGCACTAGTGGTGATGTTAACAAGGGGGGCAGCCTTCTGGGGCAAAGCTTTCCTCTGTAAGCAGCGACTACAAGTTTTAATGTGTTGTTCCACATCAGCCCCCATCTTAGGACAATAAAACCTGGATCTCACTAAATCAAGGGTTCTGTCTATGCCGAGGTGCCCCATGTGATTATGTAGAGACCTCAACACCAGTTCTCGGAAAGCAGTGGGCAAAACTAACTGTTGCTTGTCCAGTTGACCCTCTTTTTCCATTGTCTCTCTATACAACAACCCGTTCCTCAGTTTCAATTTAGGGCCCTCTTTATATGGCAAGGCGGTTCTCAAGTCAGGGGAGCGTAATTTGGTCACATCTTTTCCTGCTTGAAGGGCTTCTAGAGCAGTTTTTATCATGGGGTCTCGGGATTGAGCCCGCTGAAGACTATCATTACTGAATTGAGGCAAGGCACCAGTGTCTAATGCAGAAAAATGGCAATAAGCGGCAGGTATACAGTTCTCAGAGGGCCCCAAACAATCCACCATGCAATCCACTGCATCAGGAGACATTTGTTCCTCCTTGTCAAACTTTTGGCAGAGTGCTCGAATATCCGGTTCTGACAGCCAGACCCAATTATTTGGGGGGACTGGTCTCTGCAAGAGAGCGTCAGCATCGATATGGTTCAGGCCTGCTCTGTACTCAATGGCATAGTCATAGGTAGACAAGGCAGAGAGCCACCTATGGCCCATGGCATCCAATTTAGCTTAGGTTTGCACATAGGTCAGAGGATTATTGTCAGTTTTTACCAGTATTTTAGCACCATATAGATACTCATGAAATTGATCAACAATGGCCCACTTCAGGGCCAGGAACTCTAATTTGTGCACTGAGTAGTTCTTTTCTGACGGTGTTAGACTCCTGCTGGCAAAGGCCACTGGTCTCAGGCCATTCTCATACTCCTGATACAACACAGCCCCCAACCCTTGCAAGCTAGCATCAGTGTGCAGGACATAAGGTTTTGTTGGATCAGCATAGGCTAACACTGGAGCGTGGGTAAGTTGATATATGATCTCATGAAAAGCAGTCTCACAATCAGGTGTCCATCTGGCTCCAAATACTTAATTGGGATGGAAATATTTTCTTTCAGTCTTGGTGGGCACTGTTTTCTTGTACCTTTTGTGGGTTGGGGGATACCCTTGAGTAAGGTTGAGTAACGGGCAGATCACTCGGGAATAGTCCTTGATAAAGTGCCTGTAATAACCACAGAAACCCAGAAATCTCTGCAGTTCCTTCAAATTTTTTGGCTGGGGCCAGGTGGTCAATGCCTCAACTTTACTGGGATCAGTCTCTGTGCCCTTGGTGGACACTATATGTCCCACATACTTTACTGACGTTTGAAAGAATTGACATTTATCAATGGACAACTTGAGACCAAAATCTTCCAGTCAGTCCAACATCTTGAACAACCTGCGTTCATGTTCCTCCAGGGAGCTGCCAAACACAATGACATCATCCAGGTATACTAAGCACTCTAACAAGTTCATATCTCCCACCGCACGCTCTATTAAGCGCTGAAAAGTGGCTGGAGTACCCAAAATCCCTTGGGACATCCTCATAAACTCATAGAAACCAAGTGGGCAAATAAAAGCAGTCTTTTCATGGTCTTTGGGGGCCATCGGGATCTGATAGTACCCACTGCGAAGGTCCAGTACTGAGAACCTCTTACTACCGTTCAGGCAGTCCAACGCATCTTGAATGCGCGGCATGGTGTACTGATCTTGTATAGTCCGCCGGTTCAAAGTGAGATAATCCACACACATCCTGACTGTTCCATTCTTTTTCCTCACCACCACAATAGGTGAAGCATAGGGGCTCCTGGACTCCTGTATTACGCCAGCTGCAAGCATCTCTTGCAGATGTCGTCTTGCATCATCTATATCAGCAGGTGCCAGGCGCTGAGACCTCTCATGAAATGGCCTCTCATCATGTGGCCGGATGCAATGTTCAGCTCTTTGCACACATCCTACCTTCCATTCCTTCAAAGAAAAACACCTGGTCTCTCTGGGCAAGCTTCTCACCGATCCTCTTCCTCCATTCTGCAGGCAACAGGGAGTCACTGAAATCAAACAAGTCAGGGGTCACTTTATCACTCTTCCCCGCTCTCTTATTACTGGGCAGGACGGCAGTATCCACACAGTGCACAGTGGCCAGGGTGCAGCCTCGATTTACTCGAATCTCTCTATCAGACACATTGTGAACTTGAACCATTACTCTTCTGACAAAAGCATGAGCTCTAGCAGGCAGGATACTGGGTTTGACTAGCAGCCCCTCGGGCAGTTTCTCTTCCCCTGGTGCATCCAGCATTAATATTTTGTTCTTTACATCCTTCTTGATATGGACTTCCCCTTGTAGAACACATTGTGCATTGGGTGCTAGCAGCAAAGACTCTGGGTCCTTCTTCCAGACGACCCCCACCGGATCCTCAGGTTCCATTCTACCAGCTTTTCTCTGTGCTTCATAGGCCTGTTTAATTAAAGCCGTAATCCTGAGAGCCCTGCCAGTCTAGGACTTTTGTTTTTCAGAACACAGCTGTGCCAATCGCCCAAACATATGAGCATTTGTTCCAATCAACAAAGGGACCCCATCATACAGTCCAGTGGGGGGACACACTAAGGCTAACGTCTCTTCTTGTTCGGCCACTCCAGCCACAGAAGTAGGGAAAGACAAGCAAATATGGATATATCCAGAGAAAGGATAGGCCTTCTCACTCAGACCCCATACGTGTAGTCCTTCCAAAGGTTGCAGGGGCACATCAGACAAATGTTTCTGATACCAGTCCTGAAACATGATGGTCACTTGAGAGCCACTGTGTAACACAGCCCTGGTGGACACCCCATTCACTTTCACTGTAGTTTCCATGGAGGAGCCCACCACTTCAGACCATTCGGGGGCATTGCTTGAGAAGTCGCTCGGGCATTGGCCCTGGTGGAAAAACTCTTTCGGTTAGGCCCCCCTGGTGACCGGGTACAGGCCTTGTGATGCCAGGCCACTAACTTGCTGGTGACTTTCCTCAAATTTTCTGGTAATCAGCACTCAGTCTGAAAATGTCCACTTCCCCACAACGGTAACAGAACTTACTATCTTGGTGGTCTTTGGAGGGAGGGGGATATCTCGTCTGGTGGGGCACTTCAGGGGCTCTACATGGCTCTTCTTGAAAGGGGCATTTACCCCGGGATAGCTCAGGTTCACCAACCCTTGGGGGGATGATAGCAGCCTGTTGCAGCTCCCTCACCATCTCCCGTAAATCTCTAATCTCTGCTCTCAAATTACTCTCAACCCGGGGGTCAGAAGAAACAGCATGCACTCCCACTCCACTGTTGGGCTCAGGGGAAGCTTGATGCAGATCTGGCTCCCAATAAGTCTCTGTCATCCCCTTGATCAACCCTCTCAATTGATGGGTCTCATCTGGTTCACTCTGTTCAGGAGTCTGGCACAGATTCACAGCCCCCCGCATAGGGCTCCCACCCCTCTTCATCAGTTTCAATTTCACAAATCTCTCTCATTAATTAACAATATTCAGGAGGGTCGTCCCGTCGGTCTTGCAATTTGAGTTTCAGCAGTATCACACTGGAAAATTTGGCTGACTTCAATATATGGTCTAATTGGACCTGGTTCAATGTTTGAGCAGTTACTCCTCCCTTTTTGGTGAGCCTTTTGCAGGGCCCTTTCCATTCTGGTAACAAAGGCAGACAATTTCTCATTTCTCCACTGTTTTGCTGACTTGAATTTCCATAACAGGTCTTCCCCTGTCTTAGTGCTTCCAAACACCCCCTCTAAGGTGGAAAGGTATTCTGCTGCAGTGGCCTCGGGACTAGTGGCCCGCAGGAACCGAATGGCTTCCAGAGCGGGACTCCTCAGACTCTCCATCAGCCTCTTTCTTTTCTCCCCCTCAGAGCACTGCCACTCTTGCACTAGAGGTGTAGCATAGTCCATCCAAGTCTCCAAATCATCTTTCCCCGAAGGCACGGGCACAGTACCAGAGAAGAGTCTCAGTCTCTCATAGCAGTCTAATTGTATTGGAGGGGCAACCATAGGGGGTGGGCTAGGATGGAACTCTTAGATGACCCGAGAGATGTACCTGGGGATGGCAGGGGGGTGGGGTCACTCAAAATGTCTAACACCTGTATTAATTCCTGGGCAGTTCTCCCCTCTGCGGCCAACAATTTGAGTAACATGTCTTTAAAACTATTGGTCTTAGGGGACCCCCCCCCGGGGTGACCAAACCACTTTAGGCATGAATAACTCTCCACCCTTCTGAGCACCTTCGGGGAAAATCACTGGGGTAACCCTCTCAGGGTCTATTGTGACACTGCAGGAGAGCAGCACCTGCAGGGTCTGATTGAGCAAGTCAGCACATCACCCTTTTACTTCCACCTTACCCAAACATTTAACATGCTCGACAGCAGAAACAATGTCAGCGTTTTTAATCCTCAGAGGGACATCTAACAGTAACACAGTCTTCTGGGAGTCCAATTCCTCAGCTTCACCCCACCCCATCAATTTATACACCATCATCTTAATGGGATCGAGTTTTAGCTTGGACGTAACATCCCCCTCCAGTTTTTCCTTTAGTTTGGACATAATGTGGTACTTCTTCCACTTGGCCACTAGAGGATGCTAATCCCAGTGGTGCCACCAAAGTGTAACCCCCAGGTGGCGCTATCCCAAGGGCTACTACCTCTGCCTGCGTAACTGCTAATAGGTTAAGGGGCCTAGGTCCAATGGCGGGTGCCTCCACCCAGAGGGCGGGGTTAAGACAGTCTAGTATGACTTGGTCACAGCCCTCTGGGTCACTGCAACCCCCCTTTCTTCCCACTAGTGGCCCATACAAGTTAATAACAGTACCTTAGCAGTGTACACTTACCCCCAGGATTGGTTTGATCAGCTTGACTCTGGGGACCCCCTGTAAAGTAAGATGCAGTAATACAATAGCCACTGTACAGTATTTCAACACAGACATGCAGTTCAGGCAGTGTGTAACTTTGCAAAACAACCAAATCTGATTTATTTAGGGGAGAGTAACAAGGACAGGGGGGAAATCAAGTTAATTGATTCAATCACACTAATATTGAGAGCACTGTGCACAGGGCTAAAGTCCCTACAAGTCACTGTCGCTGGGTACTCAGGAAGGAAGGGGCTAGCCAAAATCGGTGCAGCTGGTTGGGGCCCTGAGGATGAAAACACTTGCACAATACCCAATTCGTAATCCGGAGCCGGTAGGCTTAGTTTGTGTAGCAAGAGAGGGAAACAGATGAAACACTTGCAACTCAATGGATCAGCTTGCAGGGAGCTACCCTGATTTTTACTCACGACTCTTGTGGCAGAACACCTTTCACACCGCAGGTGGACACAGGCTTGTGATCAGAACACTCCCCACACATCTATATGTAAAAGAAGGTTACCATAACAGGCAGCTGCTTTCATATCCCGACCGCACTTACTGCCAACCCGGGAAGTCACAGTGCAGCTTCACTTCTCCTGACAGACCGAGCCCGATGAAGTAGATTCTCCAGTCCTCTACAGGGTGAGCCTGGTTGCTGGCTGCTAGCTGCACAGCCTCTTCTGTTCCTTGTACACAGCGGGATTCAGTCAGAATCACCACAGTGAATGAGCCGCCCGACTTTTGGACTCCACACGCACTTCCCACGCGAAACTCAGCAGCACAGAAGCCCGGAGCTCCTTCCTCACTCACAGTCACAACGACTCTGCCTTCTCGGCTGTTGGGCAGGGAATCACACTTGGGCGCCACCCGACCCAATTGGAGGGCTTCAGATGTCAGTCACTCACACCTTCCCCTATTGGTGCAAAAAGGCACCACACTCCAGAACTTCACTTCCCAGAATCACTGGCCATACTCCCCATTGGCAGCCAGTTCCCGAGAGAGTTCTAATCCTGGTTGGCTGCTCAATACTCCATTTTAAGCGCTCCTCCCTCCTGATTGGATCCAAGCGGCAGTTCCAAGCCAAAATGGAGGGGGCAAAGCACACAAGGTCCCAGCTGCAAGAAAAGCAGGTTAGACAATGTACATTTCCATTACCACTCTAACATATTTTGAGCCAGCAATTATAGCCCTGGGAAGCACTCGCTTTGCCCGCTTAGCGACGGCAAAAACTAAGCACCTTGTCAGCGGCTCGAGTGGGACCTGAGCAGGAGAACACACGGTCCCCCATGCAAACTAATTAGGTCTATGAGCTGACAACTCTTAAAGAGACAGTACTAGAGGCTTTAAAAAGCACTCACTTATAAACGGCTTAATGGCCGAACACCATCCAGTCTGGGGTCATTAGACAAGTTACTAGGGGACTTTTAGGAATCCCCCATTTGCAGGGGGGTTACACAGAGATGGTAAACTGGATCACCAATTGGCTGAAGGGTAGGCAGCAGAGGGTGGTGGTGGCAGTGGTGACTCTCATCACCGAGGGGTGTGACAAGCGTGGTGCCACAGGGATCAGTGTTGTGACCAGTGTTGTTCAGGATTTTCATTGCTGATATCTCCCACGGGGTCCGGAGTAAGATCAGTATCTTCACAGACGACACAAAGATGGTAGCGGAGGTAGATGACATCGAAGAGTGGAGGGGACTGCAGGAGGACCTGACTAAACTACAGGAGAGGTCGGTGGCATGCAGTTGGGGCTTAATGCCAAAAAGTGCAAGATATTGCACTGCGGGGCTAAGAACCAGGGGAGGAGCTATCAACTAGGGGGGTACAGCTGGAATGCACTGAGGAGGAGAATGATCTAGGGGTGCTCATAATGGGGAGTATGAACAACTCAGCTTAGTGCAGGAAGGTGGCAGCAAAAGTCAACAGGATGCTGGGGTGCATAGCAAGGGGAATCTCCTCTAGAAATAGGGAGGTGATCCTGCCCCTCTACAGGTCGCTGGTCAGGCCGCACCTGGAATACTGCGTGCAGTTCTGGTGCCCATTCCTGAAGGATATCAGATTGTTGGAGGCTGTACAGCATAGGGTGACAAAGATGATCCTGGGATTAGAGGGATATTCCTATGAGGAGAGGCTGGGTGCGTTGAACATGTATTTCGTGGTGGAGAGGAGAGATGGGTTGACATGATCAAAACTTTTAAATAGCTAAAGGGGATAAACAAGACTAGTACAGAAGGGATTTTCCAGATCAGAAGGGGGAGGGTCACAAGAGGCACCAGCTGAGATTGGAGGGGGGAAGATTTAGGAAGGAAGTCAGGAGACAGTATTTCACAGAGATGGTGGTGGACAAGTGGAATACTCTGCCTGAGAAGGTAGTAGCCTGTAGCATAGTAGATGGCTTTAAGAGGGTATGGGACAGAGTGGGAGGGGTAATTATGAAGAGGGGAGGTGTGAGTGGGGCAGCTGCAAGGTGAGGGGCTAGCTGCACAATCGAGCAGACTCACTAGACCGTGAGGCCTGTATCTGCTGGTGTTTTCATATGTTCGTATTGACTGTGGTTGGAGAATAAACTGGTGCCCAGTTGGCATTGTGTAAGTCCAATAGGAGGGAGTCAGTGTCGAGCGAGGTTAGTGGGCAAGTTTCAATGTACTTTGGGGCAGATTTGGGAAGATGTGTTTTTCTAATGCAGTAGGTGATGCAGTGGTCACCCAAGGCAGGGTCAAGGACACCCACTGAGGATATACGGTGAGGGTGGGAAGAGAAGACTCAATCAGTGAGTGAGTGATTAGAGGATTGGGAGTTGTAGTGGGTAGGCTCCGTGATCAGCTGAGTAAGGTTTAGGGATTCTAATTTGGAGGCTGTAGTCTTAGATGAAGGGGACAGCCAGTCAAGGTTGTAATCCCCTAGGAGAATTAGCTCACCAGATTGAGCCAGTGGCGGAAGAGCAGAGATGCATGCTGTCAGAGCTTCCTGACTGAGCCGAGGGGAAGCATAGGCTACCCCAAAGAAAGTGGGGAGAGTATGGGGAAGGGAGAAATTAGCTAGTATTAGTTCATGGGATCCTAGGCAGGATTCCTTTTTCTGTTGCAACAAAGCTTTGTAACCAAAGAAATGAACATTAGAATGTAAAGGACTGAACAAACCAGATATATTAGAGAGTGGATACTAGATAGGGAGGGAGTTGGATGTCCCTGGAAAGGGGAGAGGGACAGACAGCCTTTACTTCTTATTTACATCCGGGGGGGGGGCATAAAAGCCTACAAGACACTCCCTGGGAGACAAGAACTAATAAGCCACACACTGGAAGCCTGTGAAGGGACTGGGAAGACAATGGAAGACCAGTTGACACAAGTTCAAGTTTACTCACCTGGAAAACTCCATTGAGCATGCTCATTTACAGGGAGGTCCTGTTAAGGACAGAACAATATGACGAGATATAATGGCAATATAACGCAAGATGCAGTGGCAATGCAATGCAAATATACAATGGCAATACAGTGCAAATAAACAATTGGAGAGAGATTACATGAGTAAAACAATCAGTGGTGTAATAATAACAATTGTGACAATTCTAAAGTTCTAAAAAGATAAAATAACTATCGATTAAGACAAAGGAGCTTATTACAGAGTAAGAGTCACTCTTAGCAGTCATTGCTAGTCCTAATATACACCAACCCCTGTGTTTCTCCAAGGTCTAGAAGATGTGGGATTCTTACAATGGCAAGAAGAAGGGGTAACATGCATGGGATACCTGTCGTGAGGGGGTTCCTTCAAGACTTTCAAAAGGTAAAGGAGGAGCTTGCACTGCCACAGACCCACATGTTTAGATATCTGAAAATTAGAAGTGCTGTCCAGTAGCTGGGTAGGATGCACCCCTAGAATCCCCAGTAGCAAAGATAGAAAGGCTTATAATGTCCTGTAGGCATGATCCCAAGGGCCTGATGTTAAAGACATACTCCATTCTTATGGACAAATCCCTGGATAGGTTGCAGAAAGTGTGTCCCAAATGGGAGAGAGAAGCCAGCCCTGTGGCACAGAGGGCTGAGGTGCCATGGGTCTCACCTGCTGCCACGCTGGTGAACCAGATTCGGAATAGACTTGGGTCACTGGGGGTCATCAAGGGAGGAGAGGACTGAGCATCCCAGGGACTGCTTTCCTCTCCTGAGGGTGAAGGGCTTGTTGCACCACTATTGATGGCCACCAGGTGGAGGCCTGCCACTGGTGGCAGTGCAAGTGGGACGGCATGAAGGGGAGAGGTGCAGACCGATGTGGTGCATGTGTGTGTCTCCACAATACACACACTGTTGTCCACTGGCCATAGCAGGGGTTGGGCAGAAATGTGGAAAAATAGCTGAGCGGGCTTGTGAAGTCCCACCCACCGGCTCCGACCCATGCCACCACCTGGGTATCAGACCCACAATCTCATGGGGGGGATCCGTAGGTGACTCTGTGGGCAGGTCCTTGGAGGAGGTGGCAGCTGATCAGAGTCTTATGGGGATGGGGCTGGTAGTGGGAGAGGGATGTGCAATGCAGAATTCAAGACAAGGTGTGGTCACTGCCTGTGAATCTCATATGAGGCTATTGATGTATAACGTGTATAAAGAGGCTCAATACAAATTCATTAGCAGACTACACATGCCAACCAATATGATGAGCAAATTCAATGGGTGGGGGGAGAGGTTGCCGATATGTGGTAGGTGCAAGCAAGATAGGGGAAGGTAACTCCATTATTTCTGGTCATGTACCACACCCAGACCATTTTGGAAGGAGGTGGGGAAGAAAATAGAGCACATAATGGACAACCCCATCAGGGATGAGGCAGTTTCCCTGCTGCTTGGCTTTGAGAACACTGAAGGAGATGACTGGGACCCACACCCGAGAGTGGTTAGTGTGTTATTCCTCTTGGCAAGGAAGTGTATGCAAAATATGTTGGTCTCTCTGCAATGGACCACGCTGGATATGTGGCAGACTCGTACTGAAAGTGTTGCTGTTAGAGAGCCTCACTTATGAGCTCTGGGGTTGTTCCGACAACTTTGAAAGTCAGTGTGGATCTTATGTTAATTCATTACCCCCACAGTAAGCAATGTTAATCTGTATGGGGTGCTAAACAAGATCAAATTGTACACACAGAGAAGAAAATGACCCATGAAACAAGTGATGTTTTGCAGAAAGACAGATTTTATTTGCTAGAAAATACATAAGAGTGTGATGAGTGACTTCCGATAATGTCATCCTCAAGATGGCAGCTTAAAGATTCAGGTAGCAGCCGCCCCTGTGATGGGGTCAAGTAGTGCCCCATCACTGGTCAGGGAAGGGTCCCCCCCTTATGGAGCTAGGCCTTGGGCCTTGAAGGCTCCTTCTGGGATGTTTCAGCTAGGTATTGGTAAACTTGCTAGTGACCAGAGAAAATTAATTTCAGAAATTCACTTACCTGTGTCCACATTCTTTCTTCATATTAGCTGTCTTGTTTCTTTGCCTCCCTGTGGGTTGGCCACCCACAGTATCACCTTTTTTTTCTTTTCTCTCCTCTGTGTCAGGGCCAAGTATGGTATACATAATAGCCTCACTGCCTTTGAGGCTGTTCAGCTTAACAGACATTACTCAGGAGGTTAACACCTCCTACTTTCTAGTTCTACCCCAGTATTAAAAAAATGGGTATTTGCCTGTATTTACTGACTCAGACAGTCAGTTACAAAAATGCTTTTCCTTATCCCCCTCCCCCCCCAAAAAAGACTTGACTGATAGCCAGCAGTCAGCTCTGAGGGAAATTGTCAGTTTAAATAAAAAAATACATGTTGGGTTAGGGGCTGTTCCTAAAAAGTTCTTTTCAGCTCCATCAGTAGTGAGAGCAGGATGAGCTCTCTTTGCCTGTGTGCTCCTATGTTGTTTCGTGTGAGGAACTGCTGCCTAATACAGACAGCTTCATGAGAGTGAAATCCATTTAAAATAAAATAAAATTAAGTTTGTGGCCAAAGTAAAATAAATGAACATTAAGCACTCAAATGGAATAAGAATTTAGGAGAATGGACAGAATGCTTTTACCCCCTCCCCCCCAGTTCTTGCCCTCCTAGGCTTGCATAGCAAAGTCTAAAGCACATGATATCTTGCATTTCTGTCCTGTCTTCTTCCTGCTTTTACACGAAAAGTTTTGTAAATAAAAGAGTGAAAAACAAATTGAAGGTGTGGTGTTTTGGTTTGGTCTGCCACTAAAAGACCCTTACCTTCTCTATGGTCTGCCAGACCCATCATTTGCTGCTGGTGGAGAGGACACCTTGCTGGATGGTGAGAACAAACTTGACAGATGCATAAAATGAATGAATAAAGGTATTTATTCTGTGCGGCAGATGTTCTCTTCATGAGGACAAGCCCCAGACTGACTGACAGACAGAAATCCAAGGGGTTTCTTAGGAGCCCCTGCTAAGACAGCATTTAGCATAATATTTGCTACATAGTTTTTAGAGCACTTAAGAGGGACGGCAACTGGTATTAGCTCCATAAAAAAGTACATAAGTATACTCCACATCACCCTGGGACAGTTCATGTGAGTACCACTCGGACAGAGTAATAATACACTATAAACAAATTCTAAGAATTTTAAGGCAAAAAAACATTTTTTTTATGCATTTCAAGGCATTACACATTTTTAACACAACAGTACTCCACTGCAGGGAGGGGGAGGGGGGAAGAAGGAATCTGGACTACACTGGGGACTAGTCAGAGTAGCACCAGAGAGAGGGGAACACCGTAGCACTTGAAGCTTGGTCATACCATATGCGCTAAAGTGCGGAAGAAGGGAAAGGGTAGAGAGGGAAGGGTAGCAGCTGGAGGATACCTAAAATGCAAGATAACACTTTCATAACAGTTGCAGAACAATAATATGTATATGAAAACATGAAAAAAAAATACAGAGGGTGTGCCACCATTGAGTCCAGTTAACAAAAGTTCAAGACCTCCCTCGACTTTTCCAGTCAGTGGGAATGGAGGCATGAGTTGCTTGCACCAGATCCTGACAGGATGGGGTCAGGTCATTAAAAGTGACCCAGGAATTCTGAGAACTGTCAAATCCACACCACTTTACTCTGCAAGTCCGGGATCCATTTGTGTACTTTTTCCTTAAGATCTTCTCGATCTGGTACACCAGTGTGTGTAGAAGAGAGCCATGGGAAGAAGAAGAAGTCTGAGAAGAATAAGTCCCAGGAAGGTCATTTGGCAAATCAGGCAAAATGGAATCTGGCTGGAGAGTGTCAGGAGTGGGAAGATCTGTAGGAACTGGTTGCAAGTTGTCTGAAGGGATCTCAGCTTCAGAGAGGATGGCAGGCTCAAGTGCAGCTTCATTGTAGGTGGAATGGGGTCATCTGGAAGGGTGTTACTCAGGTACTCATGTTTCAGTCAACTGATGTGGACTTTGTTGCATACCAACTTTCCATCAGACTTGCAGCGTAGATGAACATACACAGGAGGAAGCTTTTTTACAATGTAGAAGGGACCAGTCCAGGTGCAAAGCAGTTTCTTGGTGGCGTCCAGAACAAGGACAGGTCAGTACAAGTACACGGTGTCCCCAATGGAGAATGAAGGCTCATGCGACTTGGCTGCTGACATTTTCTGCACTGCAGATGTTCTCTGGCCTAACATGGTGATTGCAACACGTCTGGCAAGTTCTAGCTGTTCCAGCACAGGAATAATGAAGGAAGAAGCTGACTTAGGAACCTCTAGCAGTGAGAGATCCCTGTCCAGCGGAGTTCTTGGGTGATGTTCATGGCCTAGAAAAAACAGTGTGTACTCTGTACTGTTGACACAAGGGTTGGCATTGAAGGCAAATTGCACAAAGGGAACAAAACGGTCCCAGGTGTCGTGAGTCGCATCCAGGTACTTGGAGAATGTGTTGAGAATGGTAGACATCATTCTTTCACTTTACATAGAAACATACAAACATAGAAGTTGACGGCAGATAAGGACCGCAAGGCCCATCCAGTCTGCCCATTTCTTTTTCTACCTTATGAATGTGCCATTGGCCTTTGCTCTGTCAGTGGCCTATCTATTCATACTCATCTGTATTGCTCCCTTATGCCTATCCCATGCCTGTTTGAAGCCCTGCACTGTATTCATATCCACCATTTCCTGTGGTAGGCTGTTCCATGCATCCACCACCCTTTCTGTGAAAAATAACTTCCTCACATTACCCCTTAATCGGCCTCCCTTTAATCTCACGCTGTGTCTTCTTGTTCTGCTATTTTTCTTATATTGAAACATGTTAGACTATTTCACCTTGTTAATGCCCTTAGGGTGTTTGAATGCTTCAATGATATCACCTCTCTCCCTCCTTTGCTCTAGGGTATACATATTGAGTTCAGTTAATCTGTCCTCATATGTTTTCTGATGTAGTCCCTGCACATTTTGGTTGCCCGTCTCTGGACTGCCTCAATTTGGTTAATGTCCTTGTGAAGGTGTGGCCTCCAGTACTGCACGCATTACTCCAGATGGGGCCTAACCAGTGTCATGTAAAGAGGGATTATTACCTCCCTCTTCCGACTTGTGATACCCCTACTAATACACCCCAACATCCCTCTAGCCTTACCTACTGCTTTAGTGGTCTGCTTGGATGATTTCAGGTCATCGGTGATGATGGCGCCAAGTCTCTTTCTTCCTTGTGACTGCCAGCAACTCCTCCCAGCCTATAGGTGGCTTCAGGGTTTCTCTTTCCTATGCATGATCTTGCATTTCTTTGCTAAATCCCGTTGCCACTCTTCCGACCATTTTGCTAGTTTATCCAGATCTCTTCTCATTCTGCCCACCCCATCTGGATCATCTACTCTGCTGCAGATCTTGGTGTCATCTGCAAACAGACAAACCTTACCCTCCAGTCCATCTGCAATGTCACCGATGAAGGTATTGAAGAGGACTGGCCCCAGGACTGATCCCTGAGGTACCCCACTTGTGACTTGCATCTCTTCTTACTGTATACCATTTACCACCACTCTCTGTTTTCTGCCCATCAACCAGTTTGCCACCCAGTTGACCAACGTCTGACCCACCCGAGCCTACCCAGCTTATTAATCAATCTTCTATGTGGAACAGTATCGAAAGCTTTGCTGAAGTCAAGGTAGGCAACATCAACTGCTCCCCCTTGGTCCACCACACTGGTTACCTAGTCAACGAAATCAATGAGATTAGTTTGACAGGACTTTTCTTTTGTAAACCCATGCTGTCTTGGATCCTGTGCTCCTATGGATTCCACGTGTTGCACTATCCTTTCCTTAAGGAGTGTCTCCATAATCTTGCCCACTACTGAGGTAAGACTGACTGGTCTGTAGTTCCCTAACTCCTCCCTGTTACCACTCTTGTGGAGCAGGATCACATGAGCCCTTCTCCAGTCTTCTGGGACCTCTCCTGTGCTCAGAGACTCACTAAACAGTTCTGCTAATGGCTCTGCTAGTTCCACCTTTAGCTCCTTTAGTACCCTGGGTGTATGCCATCAGGTCCCATTGCCTTGTCCACCCTGAGCTTATCGAGCTCTTGTAGGCCCTTTCTTTTGTGAAGGGACTAGTGCACACCTCCCCCCCCGTGCCCATGATGCTGAGCTGTGGGCCCTGCCCTACCCTCTCTTCAGTAAATACTGAGCAAAAGTATCTATTTAGGATAGATGCTTTTACATGGTCATCCTCCTCACATACCCCCTTATCCCCTTTGATCTTAACAATACCCCCTCTGGACTTTCTTCTTTTACTACTGTATCTATATGTAACCCCTAGGTGGCGCCATCCCAAGGGCTACTACCCCTGCCTGTTTGACTACGGACAGGTTGAGGGGCCTAGGTCCTATGGCGGGTGCCTCCGCCCAGAGGTCAGGGTTAGTAGTGGTTAGACTAGCTTGGTCACAGCCCTCTGGGACACTGAGACCCCCTTTTATTCCCTCTAGTGGCTCACACAGTACCCAGGAGTTACAGCCCCAATAGCCCACGTAGACACACTGTTCACTCATATAGATTCCACTTACCCTCGAGACTGATTCTGCAGCACGCCCTGAGGACTCCCTGTAAAATAAGGTTAAACAACATACACAGCAAAATACAATACTGTTTCCATAAGTACCAACACCACAGACAGTATATAGTATAACAACAACAAATCTGATTTATTTAGGGGCAGTAACATGGGAGGGGGAATCAGGTTAATTGGTGGCATTAAATCACAGTACTGTGCACACATACAGGGTCTGAAAGGTCACACTCTGGGTACCCAGGTTGGGGGGGGGGGCTAGCCAGGTCCATTGCCCAGGGTTGGCCGGCAGGTGCAGATGGATGGGGCCCTGTAGAAGAAAATAAATGCACAACACCCAATTGTAATCCGGGGCCAGATGGCTCAGTCCATGAAGCAGCGAAACAAGAATTAGATGACACACTTGTGATTGAAAACAGACTGCAGGGGAATACCCTGATTTGTACTCACAATACCCAAGTTGAGGACCGGATGGTTGATGTTCTTCTGGATTGCCAGAACAACAGGGCATGGACAAAGTCCTTGTGACTGGACCCCACTGCAGTTGATAGCAAATGTATTTAGTCCAAGCTAAGCTGGGGTTTGTTTTCAGCTTCAGCGCACAGCACGGGGGATTGGAAATAGAGATTCCCCACAAGCACTATGCACATTCATATGTAAAAGGATAGTACTATACCAGGCAGGCTGCTCCTCAATCCCGATCACAATTACTGCAAAATACCTGAGAGCACACACAGCAGCTTCAGTTCCTGACAGACCGAGTGCGATTCAACAATTTCTCCAGTCTTCTACAGGGTGAGCCTGGTTTCCACACTTCTAGTGCTTCTTTCTTCTCACAACTCGGATTCAGTCCAAACTGGCACTCACAAAGGCTGCAGACCAAAACTGAGGGCCTCACATGCGCTTCCTGCCCGAAACTATACACCTCAGAAGCACACAGCTCCTTCTCTTTTCACTGCCACAACTGATTTGATCTTTCCAGTCACAGACCAGGGCATTTCCTTTAGCTCCACACTATTCTGTTGGCTGATTCAGCTGTCACTCACAATAAGACTTCCTCTGTTGGTAAAAAAAGGCGCCAAGGTCAAAACTACATTTCCCAGAGTCACTGCCCATATAGTCCCCTTGTGGCTGGCTCAAAATTAAGAGTCCAAGTTCTGATTCGTCCACAGGCTCCATTTTAGGGAACCCTTAACCCAGTTGGCTCAGCACAGCAGTTTAGGTCCAAAATGGAGGGGTAACACACACAGAGTCCCAGCTGCAAGAAAGGTAGGTTAGACAAACTGCATTTTACTTAACACTCTAACTGGTTTCAGGTGAACAGTTACATCTTTCATTTAGGCTCCCTCTGCGCTCTTAGCGACTGCAGAAACGGAGCGATTTCTCCGTAGCTCGGGCAGGATTCGAGCATTAAATATACAGTCTCCCCATACAAACTAATTAAGTCTGCAAGCAGACAGCTCTTAAAGAGACAGTACACAGAGGCTCAAATAGCACTCACTTGGAACCACATTTAAACAGCTCAGACGCCGAACACCACGCAGACTTGGAGCATTCTGGCAAGCTCCTGGAAGACTTTTGGGAACCCCCATTTGCAGGGGGGTTACACATAGAAAGTCTTGTCACCTTCTTTTACTGTTCGTACTAGTGTTTCCTCAGTTTGGGCCTTTGCCTGCCTTACTGCCTTCCCTGCTTCCCTTAGGAAAGTTTGGTATGCCTCCCTATCTTCATCCTGCTGCATTCCCTTATATTTCCTGAAGGCCAGCCTTTTGGCTCTGACCTTTTCTGCTACTGTGTTTGAGAACCAAAGTGGTTTCCTTCTTCTTTTGCAATTCCTTTTCTCACTAACACAATAGGATGTTGCTTCAAGTATTGCATCTTTAATGCTTGCCAACTTTCTCTTTACCCCCTCACCTGTATTTCTTTTTGCCAGGGCTAGCTTTCCTCTGTTGGCCATCTTATCAAAGTCAGCTCCTCTGAAGTCCCATATTTTTGCCTTGGAATGGGATGATTTTATTCTAGTGATTAGAAATCTACAACTGATCTCTCTTACTTACATCTGAGGGAAGTTTTCCTTACTTTACAGTCTTACATTGGGATTGTTTTGTGTTTAATTTCATTTTTAAATCAGGAAGGGGGTTTTAAAAACTACTAACAGCTAATATTCTTAAAGTGAAACTACCTCTGGCTGGAAGCTGCAATACTGAACATAGAATTTGCAAGAAAGCGAGTTGTGCTCACAACAGAGGGAGGTGCACCTTACAATTGGCTATGGTTTGTAGCAGATATTCTGCAGGTGGAGGCTATGTCGAACTGAAAGGTGAAATAAGGAATTTAGAATTATCAGGAAAAGACAGTCTTTCAAGCAACAGAGGGAGGTGGATCTAGCTTTACGTTTGTTACAATTCTTAAGATTTTCAGTGCAGAAAGAGTTTAAAGCACAGCTGACTTATTTTGGGCCTGACTGCTTTCAGAGCACAAACTACCAGGCTGTTTTAGGTCTGGGAGGTTTACCTGTGTCTGACTTGGATGTCTGGATTTTTCTCTGTTCGATTAGCAGGATATTTTCTCTGTCAAATTGTTGTGTAGGGCATCTTGCTGACAGGAAGGCACTCATCGCAGTGGTGGGTCAGAGCTTTTAGCTGATTGTTTTGTGAGGGCACAGTTTAGCCCAACCCTTCCCACCCCTCACGCCACCCCCTGGAAATAGTTCCCTTATACCTGGGGTTCTGACATCATTTCCTCAAGAGTGCAAGGTGCATATCACTGTCATATCCTCTCTAGCACACATCACTGACAATATAAGCATACACATTGTATAATATATATATTTATATATAACACACCAATCACACACACAAACACACACACAAAAAAAGAAAGTAGATAAACATGTGGGGAGTTGAGTAATGTAATGGCTGTGGGGCAGCAGTCTTCCGGGAGTCTTTCTGGAGGCTGAGATGCTGCCCTATTTGCAGACAACTCTCTGCCCTGAGGGAGGAAGTTGCCCATTTTCAGGCCACACTGGACAGTAGTAAGGGAACCTTCTCCCAGGCCACACTGGATGGTAGGAAGGGAACCTCCCCATCCAGGGAGCACTAGAGCTACCACCACTACCTCAGAGGTTGCGAAGAAAGCACAGCAGTTGGACCACAGTGGGCTCAGGGAGGGTGAGGATGGTGGAACAGAGGCACACCCAGTCAGTTGTTCCATTCCACAATCCATACACCATTCTGGGGGAGCATAGCTCCCCTATGGATGTACCCGCAGAGGAGACTAAGGAGGCTGAGGACAACTGTCATAAGGGAGGCCCACAGGAAGGAGGCAGAGGACACCACAGGGAAAGGAAGCAGCTCCTGGTGGGGGACTCAATTATTAAGGGGATAGAATTGGGGGGAGCATGGAAAATTGAAGTAAGGTGCCTGCCTGGTGCCATGACTTGGAGGGACAGGAAGCGCATCCTCAGGATCACGAGATCAGCTGCACTGGAGTCTAAGCTGGACGTCATTGTCCACCTAGGGACAAATGACTTGGCTCATCATGAGATTAGAGCAGTGCAGAAGGACTTTGTAGAATTGGGGAGGGGCCTAAAACAAGTAGCACACACAGTATACTTCTCAGAGGTGCTGCCTGTCAATGGCATGAGTGAGGCGAGGGTACTTTGCACCATGCAGTTTAATGAATGGTTGAAGAAATGGTGTGGAGCACAGGGGTTTGGCTTCATTGGGGACTGGGGTTCCACCTGGAGGGACACCAGCCTATGCTGGCAGGATGGCCTGCATCTGTCCAGGAAGGGAACAAGTCCTTTGAGCAATCGGTTTAAATGCTTCATTGGCAAGCTTTTAAACTAGTCAAGGGGGGAGGCACTGATAAGCAGCAGGAAAATCCCAGCCTCTCCCTACAAAACAGGGTACTAAATGAGAAAAAGACCGAGGTAGAAAGGTCAATGGAGGATGCTGCAACAGAAGGTAAAGCCATCAAGAAATGGAGAGCAATGAGTACCAATGCCCGTAGTCTGAGTAACAAGCTTCCTGAATTAGTGGCCTTGATGGAGGAGGAACATCTGGATATCGTGGTAGTCACAGAAACATGGTACACACAAAACCATGACTGGGACGTAAACATACCAGGATACACTATCTACAGGAGGGACAGGGAGGGTAAAAGAGGAGGAGGAGTAGCTCTTTACATAAGGGAAGGAATCAAAGCAACAGAACAAAAGGGAAAACAGGGAGGAGAAGAAGCACTGTGGGTAAATTTGGAGACCGGCAATGGCACCACAATCCACACAGGGGTTGTATACAGACCCCCTTCTCAGGGGGAGGAAATGAACAAGAAAATGATAGAGAGTATACTTAGAATGGCAGAAAAAGGGGAGATATTGCTGATGGGTGATCTGAATATGCCAGATGTTAACTGGAGTGCAGTTGCAGCAGCCACTTCAAGAGTGGGGCTATTCTAGATGCCCTACATGGGGCATGCCTTAGACAACTAGTATTGGAGCCCACTCGAGAGGAAGCAATCTTAGACCTGGTTCTCTCAAATGGAGATGAAGAGAGGATCACAGATGTAGAAGTGGGTAGCCATCTGGGAACTAGCGACCATCGAACAGTATGGTTCACAAAAAACACAGCAATAGAGTCAAGCCATACAAAGGCAAAAGTACTGGACTTTAGGAAGGCACTAGCAAGTGGGCAGGAAGGAGGGGTGGAAGAACAATGGGGAATAATAAAAATTGCCATCACAGAGGTAACAAGCCTTTGTGTGAAGCAAATAAACAAAACGAAACAATGTAAGAAACCACTATGGTTCTCAAAGGAAGTAGCAGTGAAGGTTCAAGAGAAGAAGAAAGCATTCAGGAAGTACAAGGAATCACAGAAGGGGCAGGACAGAGAACTGTATCAGTTAAAGCAAAAGGAAGCTGGGAAGGCAGTCAGAACAGCAAAGGCCCAAACCGGGGAAAAGATAGCCAACTCAGTTAAGAAGGGGGATAAAACCTTTATAGGTACATCAGGGAGCGAAGGAAGACCAAGGAGGGATAGTGAGGCTAAATAAAGGGAGGGAGGGTGGGCAGAGGGTGACTGTGAAAAGGCAGAGATACTAAACAAATATTTTGCTCAGTATTTACAAAGGAAGAGGGGAGGTACCTAAAACAAACAGTAGAAACACTCTGGATACAGAAGTTGATACCAGCCCATTTACAGAAGAAATTGTTCTAAAAGAACTCTTAAAACTGAAGGTGGACAAAGCAGTGGGGCCTGATGGGATTCATCCCAGAATTCTAAAAGAACTAAGGGTAGAACTAGTGACACCACTGACTACCCTCTTCAACAAATCATGGGAGGATGGGGTGGTATCTGACGACTGAAGGAGGGCAGATGTGATTCCCCTTCACAAAAGTGGGAGCAAGGCAGAAGCAGGAAACTACAGACCTGTTAGTTTAACCTCAGTGGTAGGGAAAATGATGGAATCACTTCTGAAGGAAAGAATTGTCGAGTATCTAGAGGTTAGAGGGGCACAGGACCCAAGGCAACATGGATTCACAGCAGGGAGGCCATGCCAGACAAATCTGATAGCTTTCTTTGACTGGGTGACCAAAGTAGTAGATCAGGGAGGGGCTGTGGACATAGCCTACTTAGGCTTTAGCAAGGCATTTGACACAGTTCCACACAAAAGATTAATATACAAGTTAGCCAGCCTGGGAGTGGGTCCCAAGATGACAGCCTGGGTAAAGAATTGGCTGGAGAATAGGACACAGAGAGTAATAGTAAATGGAGTCCACTCTGAAGAAAGGGGGGTTACTAGTGGGGTACCACAGGGTTCAGTATTAGGAACGGTCCTCTTCAATGTCTTTATAAGCGACATTGCAGAGGGACTGGAAGGAAAAGTTTGTCTCTTTGCAGATGGCACTAAGATCTGCAACAGAGTTGATGCACAAGGTGGGGTGGAAAGAATGAGAAGGGACTTGGCAAGGTTAGAGGAATGGTCTAATGTATGGGAGCTTAGATTCAATGCTAAGAAGTGCAAGGTAATGCACCTGGGAAACAAAAACCCTGGGGAAGAGTACACAATGGGGGGTGAGATACTAACAACAACAAAAATGGAAAGGGACCTGGGGGTAGTCATATCAGATGACCTAAAGGTGGGCAAACAATGTGAGAGGGCAGCAAGGAGGGCTGGGGGGATACTGGGATGCATAGGAAGAGGCATCACCTGTAGAAAACAGGAAGTTATCATCCCTCTGTACAGACAGCTGGTCAGACCCCATCTGGAGTACTGCTTGCAGTTCCTGAGACCCAATCTCCGCAAAGACATAGACAGGATGGATGCTGTCCAGAGGAGGGCAACTAAAATGGTGCAGGGTCTGCACCGGAAGACATATGAAGAGAGACTTAAGGAGCTTAATATGTATAGCCTTGAGGAAAGAAGGGAGATGGAGGACATGATAGAAACTTTCAAGTACCTCAAGGGAATCAACAAAGTTCAAGAGGGTAGTATCTTTCAGAAAAGAGATGCAAGAACAAGGGGTCACAATTTGAAGATAGAGGGGGGAAGGCTCAGAGGTAATTTAAGGAAGTATTTTTTCACAGAGAGGGTTGTGGATGCATGGAACAGCCTTTCTGAGGAGGTTGTGGAGTCAAGAACAGTGGGGGAATTCAAGAATGCATGGGACAGACATAAGGCAGTCCTAGAGGGGGGTAGGAGGAAGTAGGCTGTTGGTTAACTAGGATCTGCAGCTTATCCGTTAGGTAGGAAAATAAGCAGACTAGGTGGGCCAAGTGGTCCTTATCTGCCGTCAAATTCTATGTTCTATGTTTCTATGTAATATCCTCAAGTTGTTAGGCATTTCTGTAAAACACCTTGGGTCCTCTAATGTTTTACTGGGTACAGAATGGTAGAGGGGATGTCCCATGCTATCACTTAGAAGAGGACATAGGGACTAAAGGGGAGATCCCCAGGAGGACTTCATTTTGGTGGTGAGTTAGGATACTGAGTTTTGCATTCTTGTTTTGGGGTCCCTGGGAAAAGGATTCCTCTTGTAGGAGTGTAAGAGTCTCCTTTTCTCCCTTTTTAGTGCCCTGACCACATTGGTAGCTGGACTGAGGAAACTGTTAAGGTCTATATCTTCAGATACCATGGTGGTGGGTCTGTGTTCAGACCAGGTGGTGATGAACAATGGTAAAAATGTGTTCCATCATGGGGGTTTAAGCCTCTGACACTTTGCTATATGAAAATCATAATACTTGAATGTCCTACGTGGATGTGGTAAGAAGATTTTTTTTCAGACCCTGTGCCTGGGTTACATGTTGTTCTCCTTAGGTGTTCCAAATTCTTAGAATATGGGAATGCTGGGCACTTTCTAGGAAATAAAGTCCAGGCATTAAGGTCTCATATTCTTGTGGTACTGTACTTATGTTTTATTTAGACTGTGTGCGGCTTGACCCACAGAATATGTTATCATCATAGAAACTGATCATGAGCTGAGCGATGTCAGGAAATGGAAAATCTCCCTGTCAGTTTGTTAGGGTGATTTCCCTCTTAAGTAGGAGGGTATGTGATGGGGTCATATAGTGCCCCATTACTGGTTAGGGAAGGGTTCTCCCCACCCCCACCCCCATGGAGCTAGGTCTTGAAGGCTCCTTCTGGAATGTTTCAGCTAGGTATTGGTAAACTTACTAGTAACCAGAGAAAATTAATTTCAGAAATTCACTGACCTGTGTCCACATTCTTTCTGCACATTAGCTGTCCTGTTTCTTTATTTCCCTGTGGGTTGGCCACCCACAGTATCACCTTTTTGTCTTCTCTCTTCTCTGTGTCAAGGCCAGGTATAGTATAGACAATAGCTTCACTGCCTCTGAGGCTGTACAACTTAACAGGCATTACTCAGGAGGTTAACACCTCCTACTTTCTAGTTCTACCCCCAGTATTAAACAAGCATTTGTCAATGCCGAATGTTGGCTTGCTGGCATTGGCATTGGTAGTGCAGGAGTTAGAGAGATGCACAATAGGAATGGCAGTGAAGTATTGAACTGATGCCAACCCCACCCCCACCCTGCAGAGACTGACAGGCATTGAGGGTGTGCCTTTGGATCATCGGACATAACGCTTACGCCATTTCATCTCACACTACCCTGCAGACACTGACAGGTGTCACGGTGTGTTTTGGGGTCTTCGGGCCTTACACTCATCATATTCCATAAGGAAATATGCTGAAATTGGTGCAGTATAGGAGAATGGGGTGAATGCTAGGGATGAAGACCCCAAGGCACAGCTCGATGCCTGTCACTGGCTGCAGGGTGGGGGGTAGAATGGTGTGTGCATTATGGGCGACGATCCCAAGTCACACCCCCAACACCTATCAGTCTCTACAGAGTGGGCATTATGGTTGGAAACCCTAATACCCCGGGCGTTTGTTGGTATTTTTGCTCCAGATTTTCAAAGTGGGATTTCTGTGACCCCACCTCATGAACAGTGGCACTGTCATTTCATTACTCAATCCTGAAAGGTGGTTTTGCACAATGACTGCGCCATTTGGCACCACAGGTGTGAAAACACATTTCTGGCAGGATGTGAAAAATAATAGCTATGCTGTTCATGAGGTGGTGTGAAAAAATGGCAATGTTGAAAATCTGGAGTGAAAATATGAAAAATTGGCAAAGTTACAAATGTGCGTAGAAACTGCACAACGCATGCCTGTAACACAATCATTTTTGGGAATTTTTTCACCAAATTTTCAACATGAGTATTTTTGAACCTCTCCTCATGAACAGTGGCACAGTGATTTTGTTACTCTCTCCTGAATGTTGATTTCCCACAGCGACCGCGCCATTCTACGCCACAGGTGTGAAAACACATTTCAGGAAGGATGTGAAAAATAACAGTTATACTGTTCATAACGAGGTGTGAAGAAATGGCAATGTTGAAAAGCTGGAGAGAAAATATATCAAATTGGTGAAGTTGCAAGCATGAGTAGAAACTGCGCAACACATGCTCGTAACGCAGTCACTTTTTGGAAATATTTCACCAAATTTGCAACATAGGCTTTTTGGGAGGCCACCTCATGAACAGTGACATTGTCATTTCATTAATCGGTCCTGAAAGATGATTCTGCGCAGTGACCGTGAAATCACCTTTTGAGACCAAATAACGACATGACCGTGACTGCATTCATGAGGTGGGGTCCCAAGAACCCCATGTTGAAAATTTGGTGCCAAAATTCGCAAAAATGGCCGAGATAGCCACCTAAGTTGAAAACCCCCCATTTATGCCATTATACAACTTACCGGCATTTCTTAAGTTTGCGGTCGGCTTTGAAGAGTGCAGACGTGTTCCCGGTTTGCCGAAGATCATTGCACAAGGCTTCGGAGGTAAGTATGGGGTGAGGAGGGTGCAGGGAAGTGGGTTGTGCAGAGGGTGGGTGTGGGTTGGGGAGGGGCACCACAGACAGTGAGGAACCATTTTCTGTTTTACAGGTGTTTGTTGGCAGGGGCTGGAGCTGATGGGATTGGGCACCCCGTCAGCCATACAGTGTGCTTGGGGGGGGCACATGAGCCGAGGGGGGTGAGGCAACACCCTCAGCACACAACAAATGGGGGTGGCATTATGCCGACGGGGACTGGGCTACCCTGTTGGCAAATGAACTGGGGAGGGGGCATGCCGACAGGGGGATTGGACACGCCCATCAGCTTTCATGGGGACTGAGAAGTGGCCAGCGACAGCCACTGCTTGCCCTCAATATGCAAACTGCCTACACGTTACCACCGCTGCTTGCAGTGGTGGTTTTCCTTCAACTGCACACCACTGTATCTGAACTGCTGTCATAGACAGCGTGGCCATTCATTGATGCGGTGTGGTTGCGCCTGCAAAATGGATCAGGGCATTGACAGAGCAGGCAGCACACCTCCAAAAAGTTGTATTGCGGCACTATGTTTCTTGCATGTGCACGCAAGCCAATCAAAAAATGGGTATCTGCCTGTATTTAGTGACTCAGCCAGTCAGTCACAAAAATGCTTTTCCTTAATCCCCCCAGGCTTAACTGATAGCCAGCAGTCAGCTCTGAGGGAGATTGTCAGTTTAAATAAAAATACATGTTGGGTTAGGAGCTGCTCCTAAACAGTTTTTCAGCTCCAAGCAGCAGTGAGAGTAGGATGAGCTCTCTGTACCTGTGTGCTCCTATGTTGTTTCGAGTGAGGAACTGCTGCCTAATACAAACAGCTTCATAGGAGTGAAATCCATTTTAAATAAAATAAAATTAAGTTTATGGCTAAAGTAAAATAAATGAACATTAAAGCACTCAATTGCCCCCCGCCCCCCCATTCTTGTCCTCCTAGGTTTGCATAGCAAAGTCAAAACCACATGGTATCTTAAGTTTCTGCCCTGTCATTGTCTTGCTCTTACATGGTAAGTTTTGTAAATAAAAAAAAGGAGCAAAACAAATTGAAGGCAAGCATTGAGTTCATAAGTGCAGGCTGTCCTTAGAGGTAATGCTTTAAAAGCACATGGCCAGTCTGGCTTGTTTCTGTTTGCAGGCTCTTGGGCCCAGATATTCAGACATGCACCCAGGTGGTGCGCAATGGAATGCACAGCACAATGCAGACGTGCCAGGGGTAAACGGATGCCATATTCAGATGAAAGCACACCGAAAATAGCAATGTGATGCCACTGTGCAACCAGACATGCACTGGCGCAACCAGGAGTGCATAGGAGCAAGCAAGGATTCAGAAGCCAGCAGGCTGAACAAGCACAACAGACAACAGGGGAGCACAGGCAGGGCTGCACAGGAGCAGAGTGCCACACCAGCACAACCAGACACAAACCACAAGGGCATACTGGCTGGGACGCAGCAGGCAATGGCCCATACAGGATGTCAGGCTGCCAACAGCAACACAAGACACAAGGCACACCAACCCACCCACACCGAAGGCATGCCCGCGGACAGGCCACCGCCAGTGCACCAGCAACACAATCCTGCAGGCGGAGATGTGGTGCACAGTGGCACAGCCATGGTGCCAGGACATCACACATGCACAGAGGACAGCAGAAAAAGGGGAAGAGGGAGACACAGGGGAACCAGGGGCAGATGGCCTGCAACATGGCAAGGACAAGGGCACCGCACAGCAGGGCACTCTGGCAGGGGTAGCATGGCATTCGGATGGAAGGGCAGCACATGCAGACAAGCACATGTGGCACAGAACAGCGCAAAGGATAGGGTGTGACCCAATGCCCATGGCCACGCAGGAGACAGAGATGTGGCAAACAGGCCCAGCACACACAGGGGCACCACCCAAGGGACACTGCAGTGGGACAGCAGGGGACATGCCCATGGACATGAATAGACACCTGCAGCACAGCGCAACATGCTGCCTGCAAAGGAAACACAGACACAGATGTTGTAGAATGATAACAGAACTTTAATGGGCAAACAAAAACAAGGGTGTGCCAACAGGGTACCCTGGAATAGCAACAGGGGAAACACAGGGGGAGGCAACAGTGAAAGCAGGGGACAGGGACTGGGTGAAGGTACAGTGGTGTGGAAGGATGACTCAGCAAACGGGGTGGGCAGGGGATGACCAGGGAACAAAAGAGCTGGGCACATGGATCAGTGCCTCTGGTCCCTCAGCATCACCTGCAGCCTCCACACCTCATGGCTCAGTGCCTCTATAGCTGCCAGCTGGTGCCGCCCACATGCAGCAGCGTGGACCTCAGTCTGTTGTTCTGGTGCAGCTGTCTGGGCATGATGTGGAAGTCCCCACCAGTCAGGACTGATGACGTCTCCTGGCCCGAGGCCCGGCCAGACCTAGGAGAAGGGACAGAACAGGTGATAAGTGACATGCCATGAGGGGGCCAGGCCCACACACCCATGTGCACTGGACAGCGATTACACCCACCGGTGGATGGACTCCCAAGGGCACGTGCATGGAGGATTGCAACTGCCGACCATGGCACACCTACAGTGGTATGGCCAGGCTGCCCCAAGTGACATGCACACACAACAAAGCAGTGGACACCACTGTGCAGGTGCACACCACACGAGGCATCCTGCAAACACCCTGCAGCTGTCACTGCCCCACTGCAACAGGGCAGCACTGTTGCTCCACCACACAAAGGATATGTGCATGGTGCTCACACACGCAGTGCAGCACAGCACTGGCCGTGGGGGCGGGAACCCACCCATGCAGTGGCCAAGCATGGTGACAGTGCCCATGGCTGGACCTACAGAGTCCCACAGACGCACAGTACGACATGCAGCTCATGCTTACCTGGCCATCCCTGCACCGGTGCACCAGGAGCAACCCGATCACGCAGCTGCCTGGCCATGTCCGTGGCTGCCCTGGCCCTCCTGTGGTCTTCTGGACCTGTGGATAGAAGAGAGAGACAGACATTGACATGAGTGATATGCCATGCATCCCCCAACCCCATGCACACCGCTGGAATGGCATGGGATGGTACACTGCCTGGCAGTGGGCCCAGGCACCTGGACATCAGCAACCTGCACCACCGAGGTGCACATGGCAGTCATGCAGGACATGCAGCACCTACCAGCACAGTGCCCCCCCAGGCAGCTGCACACTCAGCACACCTGGCAGCACAGTACAAGGTCCCTACGGCCATTCACAGTGCGTGTGGACACATACCTGGCTGTGGAATGGCACCCATTGTGCCCTCACCTGGAGCCTGCATAGACATCCCGGATCCCTCTGCCGCAGGTCACCATAATGATGCTGACACTACTGTCCCATGCGTGGCTCACCTGTGTGGTGCTCAAGGCCCGCTGCCACCCTGTTCCACACCTGGGACTGTGGCACCTGCAGATCCACATTCCTGAACAGCTGGGGCACATAGGGCTCCACCAGCGCAATGAGGTTGCACATTTCCACCTCCGACCAGTTCACAGCATGGTGTGCATGACTCCCTGAACCCGCCATATCGCACTGATTCTGTCTGTCATGAAGCGAGTGTTGCGGCCTACACTGCATGCATGTGGTAATGCTCATTTACCATGTGCAATAGTGGGCTAATGTACTCGACACAGATGTGCGATTGACATGCGCAGTACCGCGCATGTGCATCACGTAATGGTCTGGCAGGGCATGTGGGCACGTCCTTGACCCTGTAGGTGCCATGCGTGACCCTGTGCAATGGCACACAGGCCCTGGCCGTGCGCTGTTGGTGGCATGGCACAAATGGCGCCGCTGCGCAATGGGTCCTGGTGGAGTGGTGCACCCAGATGTGCGGTAGGCACATGGCGCAGCATGCGCAGTGGTGGAGCATCACGCACACACACTGACATGTGATAGGCCACTGGACATGAGTTCACCGATGGCATGGCTGCGCATTGCGCACACACCAGACAGGCAATGCATGGCACAGTAGGGCTCATCTGCATCGCATTACAGTTGCACCACAGGTCATTTGCATGCATTGTGCCTTAAAAGCATCACACCGCAGCACAGGCCACCGACAGGTATTGAAACCATTAAGGTAAGGGGATGCACACACAGGGAATGGGACGGCCATGCTGACAGAGCATCACAGCTTCTGTGTGGGCTTCCAAGCCACTGAAGGGCCAGTCCTTTGCTGTCCACAGGTAGAATCATGTCTGAGGCTGAGGGAGCAGAGGAGCAGGGGCCTGCATGGAAGTGCAGGCCCAGTTTCATGAAGGAGGAGCAGCAGGCCCTGTTCAAGGCCTACCTTGACAGGGAGGCCCTGCTGAGTGGTGCCACTGGCACCCCACCAGAACAGTTGGCCGGGTGGGATGCGGTGACCACCAATGTAAATACCCATGAGAGGCATCATAGGTTTGCACAAGAGTGCAAGAAGAAGGTGGGGACTGACAGACGTCACATCAAGGAGAAGGTGGCAGCCATCAGGGCGTCCCGCAGCAAGACGGGTGGGGGACCCAGTGATGTCCCTGCACTGTCAGCAATGGAGGAGCTGGTGGCAGTGACCATCAGCCATGCCACCATTGACAGCATCCTGGGTGGAGGATTCAGACGGATGGCAGCCCCTCACTGCACTGTGACTCACTGTGTGGCACCCGGGGGGGGGGGAGGCGGCCTGCACCATGCAGGTATGCCAGCCACTGTGCTGCAAGGCCTGTGTATGTGTGGCATACGACAGTGCATGTTGTACATGAGGCCACTGTACATGCCATTGTGCACCCCAATTCAATGGGATGGCTGCATAGCCACTGTACTGTGGCCGGAGCACATGCTCCAGGGTGTGTCACGCAGCCGCATGGTGTTGCTATTCCCAGCGCGTGAGTGGCACTGCACAGTATACGGTGGCACCCTTCGCAGCACTTCACTCCACCACTGGTGGCACTGTGTGAGGTGCCCCACATGCTAGCCAAGTGCTGTGGGTGCTCCATGCATCCCCACCATCCAACACTGCTGGCCTGTCGTGGGCAGCGATGGTGCCATATCTGGCCTGCTGAATGCTGTTACCTGGGTGTACACCACTGCATGCTGGCATGGGTGGGCTGCATGTGCACCATTGCTGGGACCAGGTTCCAGCCTGCACAGTGACATCCCCGCCACTGATAATGCCTTTTTGTCTTCCAGTGCCATCACGCCTCCGAGGTACATCGCAGCATGCCACTGCACACATTGGACCAGAGGAGGAGTTGCCATTCACATCCACAGGCATCCAGAACAGTGACCATCTGCTTCAGAACAGTGTGGGGCTGCTGGACCTATTGGGCCTCGACGACAAAGACACACTATTGGACATACTACTCAGCGAGGGCCTGTCCATGCTGGTCCCAGCCACGCAGCTGGGTGGTGCGTCCAACTCAGATGATGATATGATTCTGATCCTGGATGGCACAAACCAGGTGGTGCCAGCCAGGTTAGAGGGCCAGACACAGGTGGCGGTGGGCACCGGTGATGTGATGGCAAACGCGCAGCTGCACCCTGACCCTGGCCGCACAGTGGCGTATGGTGCCACCACTGTTACCAGTGTGGGGGCCCTGATGTGGACACCAGGGCCACAGGGACGGACCAGCTGCTGGCTGGGCAGTGGCAGCGGGATGCAGTGACCACCATGCAGCATGCCACAGGGGCTGCCACCGGTGCACCCACACAGACACCACCCCCTGCGTGGTCTCCTGAGCAGTGTCCACCAGAGCGGGGCATTGACCAGCATGCCGTGACACCTCCAGCAGGTCAGCGCCTGCCCCAGGCTGTGCAGAGTGCTGACCAGCTGGACGAGCACAGCATGCTGCTGCGGGCATCCATGGAGCACCTGGCAGTGCTTGGGGCTGGGATATGTGCACTGCGGGTTGAGGTGCATCAGTTGGCTGAGCATCAGGACAGTGGATGTGCACAGCTCACTGGTGAGGTCCGGAAGCTGCGGGAGGCCACAACCACATTGATGGACCGCACTGCCGGTGCCATTGCCACCGGATTTGCATCGCTGGCATCCACTGGGCACAGCCATGCACGTAAGACTCCCCGCAGTGACACATCCACACCCACGGACATGGCCTTTGGCAAACCCAGCACAGCTGATGCCGGGATCCAACATGGCCATCCCCGACACCCCCTGTGCTGATCTCTTTGCTGGTCTCTTCAACTCAGCGATGACCCGGTCGTGTTCTCAGGCCTCCACCCCGCAAGTGTGTTGGACACACTCCCGGTGGCACTTGCACACCCAGTGGCTGTCACACAGCCTGGGCAGGCTTCCCATGTGGCCGTGGCAGCCGTGGCGCTGCACGGTAGGCCTGCTGGGTTCGCTGTCCTATCCTGCTGACTGCTGCTGTTGTCTAGTGCACACATGTGTGAGTGATGCCCTGTGCATGTGGCGGTATGCATGTGTGGTGTTTGACATGTCCTCCGTGTATGCATGCTGTGCTGCTGGGCCTTGTGGCATGGGAGTGATGATGGCAGCACTGTGCCAGCCCTGCCTGTGTGCTGGTGTCTTCACTCTGATCCATGCCATGTCTGCCACCATGTGTGAGTGTGTGTGTGTGTGTGTGTGTGTGTGTGGGTGTGTGTGTGTGTGCCATACCTCTGCACTGTGCTGTGTGCATGTGGCTGTGTGGTTGTGCAGTCCCTGTGCATGCTGTGTGTGTGCCAGTGTTGGTGCATGTGTCCATGAGTGCCCTTCTGCCTCTGTGGATGGGTGGGAGGGTGGGGTCCATGCATGCATGGCAGGCATGTCTATTCACCTACCTCCAATCCCGTAGTGCTCCTGTGTGATGCTGGTCCAGTGCCTCCTAGCAAGGCCTGCAAGCCTGGGGTCCCTCCTTCCCATGGATGGCTGCACACCCCCTCCCAGCCCGTCCTCCCCATCCTCTTTGCTGCTGTCACCCTCATCCACCTGGAGAGCTATTCCATGGTCAATGGCCATGTAGTGTAGCATGCCAGGAATAGGCCACAGGTTTTCACAGGGCTGTATTGTAGGGCACCACCTGACCTGTCTAGGCAATGGAAATGCATCATGAGCATGCCAAATACATGCTCAATGACACTGCATGTAGCGTGTGTGTGCCTCATTATATCTCTCCTCCACAGCTGTGGATGGGCGCTGGTAGGGGGTGAGCAGCCAGGGCCTCGGGGTAGGTGCTGTCACCTGTGTGGGATGAGGATACGGTTATCACTCTGCATTGGTTGTTACCCCCCTCACTGCTGCCGCCACCCTCCCCACTCCTGCACTATGTGTCATAGGCCTGTACCCACATTATGGCTGCAGCTGCATCCCTCACCATGCCATGCTCACCTAGCAGGTGCCCTGTGGGGATCTCCCCACCATCGAATCTCTGGCACAGGCTGGAGCTGTGCCAGATGAATGCACTGTGTGCACTCCAGTGGTGTGTGGTGCAGACATTGGTAATGAGCCCCGTGGCATTGCACACCACCTGGCAGTTGACCGAGGAGTACCCGTTCCTATTCATGTAGGCGGCCCCCTCCAGGCCAGGTGGTGTCTGAATGGCCACGTGGGTGCAATCTATGGCTCCATCATGCCTGGCATGCGTGCCACCCTGGGGAAGTCCTGCATGTTTGCTGTATGCTCTGTCTGTGTGCTAGGGAATTGTATGAACTCTGAAACATGTGGCAGCAGAGCGTTGAGCACCTGTGCGAGGAGGTGCAACGTGGCTGACTGGGTGATCCCAGTGGTTTCCCCCGCTGGTTTCTGGAAGGTGCCTGTGGTGAGCAGGCACATCGCTGCTGTCACCATGGTTTGCACAGACATGGCGTGACTCCTTTTGGTGGATGCCTGCAACCCATCATTGCACAGCTCACAGAGTTGCCTCAGAATTGCCCTGTTCAGCCAGTGCTGGCCCACGATCTCCGCATCACCGTAGTCCTCATAGGTGAGGCAGGTATGGTATCATCTGTGTTGGGCATACCGCCACCGGGCCCTTCCTCAGCCATGTTGCTGTTCCTCCCTCCTCCTCACAGCCTTCATTACTGCGTTCACATGGAATAGCCCTGCATCCATTACTGCCTGTCTCAGTGTTGCGCATCTGCTGTGTGTGTGTTTGAGCCTCCTTTTATATGCTCAAGTCTGTCTGGTGCACTCTATGTGTTGCTCCTGACTTGAGCTGTGTTTTTCAGCTGGATATGCCATTGCACTGCTTATTCATGGGAACGCCCGCTTGTACTTGCACTGCATACATTATTAGTGCACCTCTGTGCAGTGTGTTTTGAGCTGAGCATTCATATTGGTTGAATATGGCTGCGGTGCACAAGTGTGTGGTTGCGCCTGCGAATCTTGGTTGCACCTTGCGTAACTGCTCTGAATATCTGGGCCTTGGTCTACAGATGAGCTTGTAAGTTAATAAAACACAATTCCTTTTTCATAAGCATTTAGAGCCTTTGTTTTACAACATAAAAAGGGTTAAATAACTTATAAAAGTGCAAATTCACTAAACAAATGTTCTGGTCCCATGGATTGTTCTACGAGGCCTTCTATAGGGAGACAGTGGCCATGTTTTCAATATATTTATATGGTTGTAAAAGAAGGGTAACTCCTAAGGGGTGGATTTAAGGGCTAGCCTGAGGGTGGAACCCAACTCATTAAAATTCTTCTGGAGAATATTATGATGTACAAAGTTGTAAATGTGTAAATAAAGGAAGGGTGATGGATTATTGCAAATGGCCAAGAAAAAGGGATTTGTCTCAGTGTTTAAAAGTAGTGTAATTTTGAAATATTTGTATGATTAACAAACTGGGCTGGTCATGTGACTCTCTCCCCAGGTGTATATAAGCCAGCTTGTTTGGAAGGAGTTCAGATCAGATCAGAGTCAGCAGTGAGAGAAGCTGCATCTCCAACGGCTGGGCCCCTAAACTAAAGGGAGTGGGTTTGATTGTCTGCCTTATAAAGAAGTTTGAATTGTGCCATTATGTATAAAATGTCAAGTACACCTGTGACCGAGTCACCACTCCAGCTGCCAAATGACTGTAAGTGAAATGAATTTGCACACTAAAAGAAAAGTGAAGAAATGCCTGTGAAATCCTGCTATATGAAGAGAATGGTGTTTTATTTTAACTTCAACCTGAAAATGAAATTACACAACTGTGTTTTTAAGTGCAAATGGGCATCTTCCTTCTTTGATCTCCGACGCCCCTATCACAGCCCCCACCTCCAAACCCCTGTTTTAGTGTGGTCTCAGTCACAATAATACTAATTTATTTTTTTTATTTACATTTTATGCCCCGTTTTTTTTTCCCTTGGTTTTCTCCCCCCTTCCCCTTGTCTCTGCCATGTGCATGAGAAGGCTTGCACATGCTGTGGTTATGAGGCGCCCTCCTTCTGCTTGCCGCCACCCACCCACACTGCCCTCAGACCTCCACCCGGGGCAGTGGAACTACGGTGAGTGACAGGGTTCCTTCTCAGGGGAGGAGAGCTGTCTTTCAGCTGCTTGATCCTTCTCCCCCGCGGCTCCCGATGACTCTGGCTCATTCCTGAACCCGGGTCACCGTTGTGACACAAGGTAAGGCATCCAGCACCTCAACCCTCAGCGCCACCAGGCCAGCAATAACACCAATTTCAGCTGAAGGGGAAGTATATTTACCTTTATGGAACACAGCAAAACCAAAAATTTGGGCTCGGAACGGGAGGGTGCTGAGGGATTCAGAGCAGGTTGCTCCGACACTGAGTACTCCCAGGCCTCAGCTGCCTCCTCCCACTTGGACTGTCACAAGACAGGGCAGAAATGAATGTCAAGATCACCACCCTCGGAGCAGCTCCATAGGAAAATCGATCTCTTGATTGCAGAGATGCAGAGTTTTTATAATAAGATCTGAAACGCTACAGCAGCTCTCAGAACAGATGTCACCAAATTAGAAAAATGAGTGGATGAGCAGGAAGAGAAGCTTACCAGGACCAAATACCATGTAGATAAGCTTACCAGGACCAAATACCATGTGGATAAGCTGACCAGGACCAAATACCATGTGGATAAGTTGACCAGGACCAAATACCATGTGGATAAGCTTACCAGGACCAAATACCATATAGATAAGCTTACCAGGACCAAATACCATGTAGATAAGCTTACTAGGACCAAATACCATGTAGATAAGCTTACTAGGACTAAATACCATGTGGATAAGCTTACTAGGACCAAATACCATGTAGATAAGCTGACCAGGACCAAATACCATGTAGATAAGCTGACCAGGACCAAATACCATGTAGATAAGCTTACTAGGACCAAATACCATGTAGATAAGCTTACTAGGACCAAATACCATGTAGATAGGCTTACTAGGACCAAATACCATGTGGATAAGCTTACTAGGACCAAATACCATGTAGATAAGCTTACTAGGACCAAATACCATGTGGATAAGCTTACCTGGACTAAAGACCATGTAGATAAGCTTACCAGGACCAAATACCATGTAGATAAGCTTACCAGGACCAAATACCATGTGGATGCTGCAGAGACAGTGACTGTACACAACTTTGAAAGGGGTAGAAGATAGACTAGAAAATGCTGAGAGCTGTAACCAGCACTATAATCTGAGTTTTTATGGATTTTCCGAGGGAGCATAGGCCCAGGACATCATTGCTTTCCTGCAGATGTTTCTACGAATGACCCCCCAGTTGCCTCAGGACAGGACACTTGAGCTTGAGCGGACATTGGGAACGAAGCCCACTGTCCCTGTTCAACAGTGGCAAGATTTCATAGATTTAATGATAAGCAGGATGAGCTGACTTGGGCATGGTCAGCGAAATAAATCCCTTTTCAGGAAACAAGAATCTTTCTTGGTAATGACCACTAAACCTTGCTGTAGCAAAAATGACGAGCCTATGTGCTGCTTATGAAGGCTCTAAGAAGATGAAATATCAAGTTCTTTATCCCATACCCTGCCAAGCACGTGGTGAACTTTCTGGAGGGACAAGTGACCCGCAGCATGGCAGAACAGACTTGTAAGGACTTCAAGACCTGAGGCATTGCTATACCTACCTCCCCCCAAGTAAACCTCCCACAAATCTTTAGCCTCAAAGATAGCACAGCAAGCTTGGAAGACTGGAAGGCAAGCGACAGCAAACGGCTGCAACCATGCAGCAAATCATCCAGTGCCTAGGAGGGGAAGGTGCCACGCGAGATGGATCTGTTCCCCCAGACTAACGCTATCCAGAGAAGAGACCTGAGGAATGCTGACCTGGTGAGGATGGCCTTTAGGAGCAAATAGGTGAGCTCTCTCATTTCTCTGTGCTGCTGGTTCTTTACTTCCCTGATCTGCACTCTCCCAGGTGCACCCTCCTTCCTTAATGCCGAGCGCTCAGCTAGGCCTGCTTAGAGTCCTGTGCATCTGTTTTAACATTTCCTGCCTGCTGTCAGAATCCCCAGTTGCCCAATTTGACAGATACAGTGCCCTGATAGGAGGCCTGGGGACACTACAGGATTAATGGGATGGGGCCTACTCCCAGGCTGCCACACGAAGGCCAAGTCAATGGTTCGGTGGTTGGTGGTCCACGGGGGGGGGGGTCACAGAGCAGCTATACCCTGACCGTGGGAGGGGGGGCCTGCTGACTGCACCCATCTAGCTGGTGAGTGGGTGGGTCAGTCGGCAGCCCTCTCTTGGCAGGACCCAGGAAGATGCACACCCCTCAGGCCTCTTTGCAATTGTGCACAGAGCTGAGATATCACTAACGATTCTATTCAGAACCACAGATCATCAGCTGGAGGGGTGTGAGAAACTAACTGGATGAGCATGTAATGCTGAATGTCAGACCATATGCAGTAGCACCCCACTAGAAGTCCTATTTTTTTCCATTCATTTTTGTGCTGCTGGCACCCCTAGGCCTACAAACAGGCTTGCCTATCCTTGGTGACTCTCACTCTCACCCGGGGAAGCACCCCTCCCCCCCAAGGTGGGGCCGCCGAAGTGGAACTGTGATGGCTAGAGGGTTGGGCACCGAGTCGGCACATACTATGGGGCCAGCAATTTTTTCTGTACTGTTCTCCTGGAACTGGGAACGTGCAATGACACCAGTGGAAAGGCGTCTGTCTCAGCTCCACCCCACATTATGGTGTGATGCCCTGTCCCCCAGCCTCCGCCAGGGAGCAACTGACGCCGGCACCAGGAACCCCCCTCCCGGAGAAGGAGAGCAGTCCACAGGATGCGCGATACTTTTCCTCCCCTGCTGACTAGGGTTGTCAGAATCCTTGGAAGTTCTGGGTTCTAGTTCTAGTCTAGAACTTTTGGAAAAGTTCTAGGGTTCTAATCTTTTTTAGAACTTGAACCCTATTTTTTTCATTTTGCTGCCAATAATGAAGGTAGTAGTGAAATACACATGAAATTGAGCACATGCTGTCAATTACAAGACAATAGTGAAATATTTATGAAATTGAGGGCAAAAAGAAAAAAAAACCTGTTCAATATAAGGGGAGAGAGAGAAATGATAATGTGTGACTTTGATATAGAAACATAGAAGTTGATGGCAGATAAAGACCACAAGGCCCATCCAGTCTGCCCATTTCTTTTTCTACCTTATAAATGTGCCATCGGCCTTTGCTCTGTCAGTGGCTTATCTATTCATATTCATCTGTATTGCTCCCTTAATGCCTATCCCATGCCTGTTTGAAGCCCTGCACTATATTCATAGCTACCACTTTCTGAGGTAGACCGTTCCATGCATACACCACCCTTTCTGTGAAAAAGAACTTCCTCACATTACCCCGGCCTCCCTCTAATCTCATGCTGTGTCCTCTTGTCCTGCTATTTTTCTTATATTTCGCCTTGTTAATGCCCTTAAGGTGTTTGAATGTTTTGATCATATCACCTCTCTCCCTCCTTTGCTCTAGGATATATATATATTGAGCTCCGTTAATCTGTCCTCATATGTCTTCTGATGCAGTGCCTGATATATTGGGTACAGTGCAGCAGTCCAAGGGCACACAGCAGGGTGATGAGCTGGCCAGTACGCAACATATGAGATAGAGTCACACAACATACCGAAGGGATTTTCCTGTCTCTCCTCAAAACAAGGAGATATATTTCTGTCATGTATTTGAAGATACCACACAAGTGGCTGCTGGGCTGCACACAGTCATACACATTGGGTAGGATAGTGTGGTCAAACAGCACAGCGAGATGATGGGCTGGCCACACAGTACACCACAGAGATGGAGTCACACAGCGCATGAAAGGATTTTTCTGAATCTCCTCCCAACAGGGAAATATATTTTTGGCATGTGTTTAAGGATACCACCACACAACTGGCTACTGGCCTGCATACGGTCACACACACTGGGTAGGGTAACGTGCAGTCAAAGGGCACACAGTAGCAGGGTGATAGGCTGGCCACAGTAGACAAGACAGAGTGATACACACACACACACACACACACACACACACACAGAGAAAAAGATTTTTCTGTCTCTCCTCCCAACAAGGAAATATATTTTTGGTATATGTTTAGGGATACCACTACAACTTGTCTACTGGGCTGCTCAAAGGGCACACAGCAGGGTGATGGACTGGCCACAGGAGACAGTCACACAACACAGTGAAAATGGATTTTTCTGTCTCTTCTCCCAACTGGGAAATATATTTCTGGCATGTATTTAAAGATGCAGAAGGAATACTGCCCCAGTGCTATAGTGTGCTCAGGACAAACATATTACATCAAAGCACACAAATCCCGGCACTACCACCACTAGCCACACATTCCAATAAGTAAGATACAAGGCTGTGCCTCAAAATCACATTTATTAAAGACAATCGTGTGTAAAAATACTCCCTGAGGAAACCTTTGCAGGTGAAACCAGTATGAGGTGGTGAGTTGTTCCCCCTTGTCTCATGGTAAGGGGTATTTTTACACACTATTTGCTTTAATAATTGTGATTTTGATGCATGTTCTTGTATCTTACTTACTGAATTGTGTGGCTAGTGGTGGTAGTGATGGGATTTTATGCTTTGGCGTATATAGGATACCACAGAACTGGCTTTTGGGCTAAACACAGTCACACACAACATACTCTTGGGTACAGTGCAGTCAAAGGGCACACACACACAGCAGGGTGATGGTCTGGCAGTGGCCATAGATCCCCACAGCAGGAAACAACACAGTAAATACTGTGTCAAAAACTAACTGCCTTGTATAAATCAGGAGGTTTGGGGTGAAAGGACCCCTTCAGCACAGTCATCATGGTACGGTTTTTCACTTTGTTGAATTTATTTATTGAAATGTTTTGCTAGTAAAGCACATTGAACAACACAACATGTTGTTCGTCTCATGGTGTGACCTGGGAGACCTTTTTCTCATTTGTTTCAATTTCTCTGGTTCCATTAATTTCTTTCCCATCCCCAGCCAGGGTGATCTCCCTCCTGAGTGCTCCTGACCATTCTTTCCCGTCGTAACCCCGGCCCCACTCCCCCATGCAACCTTTTGTTTTTGTTTTCAGCAAGTTAATACACTTTTTAAAAAATTTTCAAAACAGTAGAATGCTGCCTGATAAAATGCAATTGGGCGGGTCTGGGGTTGGACTTGGAGCACAGCACTCCACAACATGTCTTCCTCAATCGGAATTAGACACAGGACTGGAGCCGCGCGCAGTCGCACTTCCCTTATCCTGAATTCTAGCTCCCATGAGACTTACCCCTCCGGCCTTCTTTCTACCACCTGACCGTACAGCAGCTGGTCATGTGATGGGGGCTCCGGAGCGCAACCTTGCTGCCCCCCCCCCAACTGTCTTGAGTTGCACAGTAGGGAGGAGCTGAGCTGACTTGGAAACATCAGCACCAACCGGCAGGACTGCAGCTAGCAATTCCAGGGTCCTGGGCAGGCAGTTTGATTAGGGCCCCTGTATCCCTAACTAAGTAAGCCGCGGGGGTCTTTTGATGCTCTCTGGTGAGTTTTGGTGCTTTTAGTAAAGCTAAAAACAAAATTTTGTGAAGCTTTCCCTAACCCATAATCCTTAGTGGAGGGAAGCACAAGACTCAGATGTATGGTCCCATTGCTTAGAAGGTATGACAGGGTCATCAGGGAGCCAGCAAGAGAGGGCAGAGCAGGACTGAGCAGCCAGAAGGCAGCTTTCCTCTGCGGGGGTTGTCATCCACCCTCCTCCGACACATAGTGGGTGGGTACCTTGAGACGTGACACATACCTCCACATGCGTAAGTCCACAGTATGGGGCTGGATCACAGTCCAGTTCTTGCTGGCTGGATCACAGGGGGTGGGAGACTGGACAAACAACATAAAATTACCTATTGGGAAAAACAAAAGAAGGTGCGAGGGTAGGGTATTTTTTTCTCTCTAATTACTCCCACTGCCAAGGCTCAGCAACATAATCCATCAGGTGTTGACCCTTGGTCTTCCCACCTGCTTAGTGCTCTGCATTTGTCAGCATCCTGCACCACAGTATATCAGAATCAGGCACCCACCCCCCAAGAGGGAGCAGGCTTCCCATCCCACAACGGGGTATTCGATGGGGCAAACATCTCCCTACACCAGCTGAAATTTGCTTTTTACACACCAACAAACAACACATCACGCAACTCCAATAGGGCTGACACCCAGCTGCCCCCCTTCCCCACTTTATCATGGCAGTGCTGCAAATGAGAGCCATGGTGGGGAGCTTCAAGTTCTGGTGACAGGCGTCATGGGGTGGAGGCTGGTGCTTTCTCCCCTTAGCTTTCCTTCTCACCCTCCCACTACATCATAGTTGGTACCACAGATTAACTTGAACACCCACAAAAATGTCCCTGTGGGAGGCAAGCTCTCCTGCCAACCACTTGCTGGTGCTGCTGTCACACCAGATGCAGCATCATCCACTCCTTAGGCGCAGACTAACAGGGTCACATAGCCTTTGGCAACCATCCTGCATGTCCTAACTAGCTAGACCTATGCCAGAAAAGGCAGAAATTAAAAAAAAACAGAGTCCTAAGTCTGCTGCTGAACACTCATCTTATTTTTTTTAATTTCTACCTTTTCTGTCATAGGTCTAGCTGAACAGCTGGCAGCAGGAAGAGTGGGTTATGTACTCATCCCCAAAGATCCATCTCCAAACATCTCCACACTTATGTATGGCCTACGCTATTAGCGTAATGCTAGCGGCACTTACTGAAGCTTATATCAGCTTTTTTTTTTCATGTTTTACCTGGATGTCTGGAGGACAGTGGAGAACAAAACCAAGGGGAGACACAAACACACCACATTCGATTTGTGAGGGGAACCTCTCCTCTAGTCTCGAGGACGTGGACGCTTACTCCACGAAGAGAAGATGACGACCTCCTCACATCATCAGGCCACAGGTGACTGATGACTGAAGGCGACAGATCAGCGACCCGATCACACTACTGGACAACTGCTGTCCTGATGTACTCACGGCGGCGGCCACCCCAGCAACTTGTTGCTTTGGACCGGAAGCATATACTGCCTGCCCTCATCATTTTAATAAAGTCTTTATGGGCGACAGCGACACAAATCGTTCTGAGTGAGAGATGCACAGCAGCATGCGCTAGGCGCTATAGAGGAGCTGCTCCTGCTTACAAAACACACACAGCGGATCATGTGGGACTGTGATAAATGTCACCTCTCCCGGCCTGGATGGTATTACAGTGGCACAGGAAGCTAGCAATATAAAGAAAAGGGTGGCCAAATTAAATAAATATATATAAGTGCTGCACAGGCGGGCCCCCCATAGCTCAGAGCCCAGGGAAAAAAGTCCCAGTTGTCCCCCCATACCGACGGCCCTGCCAACCGGGAAGGAGGAGGAGCGACACGCTGACAGTAAAATAATAATTATTTTTTAACAACTTGGGCAGCAGAAATGAGCACTGTGATTTGACCCCTTTTGCGAACCCTCTAGTGTTCGAGTTCTAAATTAGAACTCGAACACCAGGGTTCGAGGAGGGTTCGAATCTTTACCGAACTAGTTCTGACAACCCTACTGCCAACCCCCGGCAGCCCGTGCCGTTCCCGAACATGGGTTGCCGGCATGGTGCAAGGCGTGGCGTCCAGTGCCTCAACCCTCAGCGCCACTGGACTGGCTACACTAGAAGCCCTTTTAATTATGTGAATGAGAAAGGGTGAGCAGCTAACTAGCTTTGGGAGAAGTATGGCTTTCCCATTTAGCTAGCTCCCCAAAAATTACCTGCACATTTTGCTTGGGACCACACCCTAATTAAGCCCATTGCAAGCTGATGCACTCTATATAAGGGGAGCTACTTGAAGCAGCGGCATTTTTGGTTAGTGATCCAGCTGAGGGTGGTCTACCTCGACACTGGTAGCTGGGCGACTTCACAGCAGGACCCTGAGGTGAATACCAAAAGACCCCCACTTTTTTTGATATCTAATTAGTAAGTAACCAATCCAGGCATGAAAATGTTTATAGTTAATTTTTCCTAAACTTTGGGTTTTGAAATTAAACTAGCAAGTAGCCAATCCAGGCTGATCAATGTTCATTGTTACATTTACCCAAATGTTTTTATCTCTGGGTGTGGGGGGGGAACTACTGCACTGACTTTTTCTTTTATTAAGAGATGACAACCTGAACTAGAGTATCACAATGGGGGTGAAAGGCGATAATATGCCTACTGGCCATTGTCATGTGACATCCATTCCTGACCACCCCTATTCCCACATAGTCATAGCACTATAGGGGCCCCGCCCATTGGGTGGGCTATCCCCTCACCGCTGAGTATTTCTGCTGGCACAGGGTTCTGATATAGATTGTACCTCGGAGGCCCAACACTGCCACTGTGTGACTGAGTGCAGCCAGTTAGCACACTCGGCCTTTGTTCCCATTGTAATTTTAGTTCTGTTACTAAGTTTATACACCTGTTGGTGCCAATCACTGTTGTTCCAGGGTGCATAGTTAAACAGCCCGTATGGACTGGATGACATGGGATGCAGTTTCACATACATACTGTACATTTTATTTATTTATTTATTTAGCTTTTGTTAACCAGGTTAAGTACACTAGACAAGACAATTGCCTATTTTCAGGTACGACCCGGGACAGTACAGGAATTACAGATTTAAATACATAGGGCGACATGGTACAGATTAGAAACAGCTTACAAGTCTTGTGAGGACAACATGATACAGATTAAAACAGCTTATAAATCTTTGTAAGGCATAGTTTTATACGGTATGTACACAACAGAATAACACATGTAGCAACTAAGAGGTACAGTTAGAGATGCATCAGATACAACACTATTAACAACTTAAAGACCTCCGGGAGTCGAGTCTTTTGTCCAGGAATACATCCAGGAGAGAGGAGTGCTGTGATGGATCACAGGGGTTTGGGGCAACCACAGGCCGAAGAAAGTTTGAGGTGGTTCCATAGGGAGGATCGAAGGCACTCCTGTGAGTGGGAGGAGCGGACCTGGGTAGGGAAAGCATTCCACAGTCTGGGAGCACACGCAGCAAAATCCCTACCTCCCATTAGTGTCTGTGTAGCTGGTATCTTGAGGATGGCGGGCCCCTGAGACCTGAGGGAACAGGATGAGGAGGCAGCCAGGACAAGAAATTTCGCCAGCCCCGGAGGGGTGCCAGTGCCAAGGACCTTTCCCGTGAGGCACCCTAGGACAAAGTCTATGTGATTTGAAGGGGAGAGCCAATTTAGCCTGCTATAAAGGTCACAATGGTGGGTGAGATGGGGGGCAGCCAGAGCGAAGGGGCAGACATTGTTGTAGGCAGTAGACCACCTAGAGAGGTGAGCTTTGGAGGAGCAGGTAAACAAAAGGAACCCATAGCAGAGCGAAGGGAGGAGCACACCTCTGGCAAGAGCAATATGGGCTGCAGGAGTAAGGTTGCTTTTAGCTCTGTAGGCCAGACCCAGTTTGCAGTTGACAGTCTTGCATGTATTCTGAATATGGTGGCCAAGGTCAAGCTGCGGGTCCAGTGTCACCCCAAGGTATTTAAAGTTGTCAGTAATAGGGATCGGGACACCGTCGGTACCAGAAACACATAACGGAGCAGGGGAGGCCTTAATCTTGGCCTGAGACCCAAAGAGCATGGCCTGGGTTTTTTTAAGATTAAGAACCAATTTGTGGGATGAGAGCCAGGATTGAATGTTCCCCAAGTCCTCACTCAGGCGGCGATTTATGACCCCTCTCTCCGGGGAGTGAGTCAGGATGACCAGGTCATCTGCATAGAAGACTGGCTTACAGTGAACAGCGGCAGCAGGGAGATTGTTTACAAAAATGGAGAAGAGCAGGGACCCCAGAACAGAGCCTTGGCAGACACCCATGGTTACAGAAATAGAGCCTGAGAGCTCCTTCCCATACTTAAAAAGTTGCTTTCTACCATGTAGATAGTTGGAGAACCAACTGAGCACCTCAGGAGATAGACCATAGGATCTAAGCTGAGTAGAGAGCATGGCATGATCAACAAGATTGAAGGCCTTAGAGAGATCTGTAAAGATAGCTCCAGAGAGTTTGCTCTGGTTCATAGCCACCCTAATCCAGGATGAGACAGTGACAAGGGCAGAGGATATGCTGTGCCCTTTCCTAAAGCCGTGCTGCACAGGTGACAATAGGTCATGTGACTGCAAGTACTCTGAGAGTTACCCTGCCTCAACCTTCTTAAGAAGTTTGCTGACCGCTGACAAAATGGATATCGAATGGTAGTTTTCTATTAGTTTGGGGTTCCCCTATCTAAGGATCAGGACCACCCTGGTGACCTTCCATATGTCTGGAATAACACCAGATGACTGGGACAAGTTGAAGATATGGGCCACCAGGGGGGCAATCTTAATAGCACCAAGACTGAGGAGCTTCGGATCCAACCCATCATGGCCAGCACTCGAGAAGGGAGAGAGGCCCGAGAGCAATCTCTGCACCTCTTGCACCATAACAGCCTTAAAATGAAAGGGCGGGTAGGGTGGTGACAGTGCTGGGACCCATTCGCCATTATCACCTCCACCAGGGGGGCATGTCGAGGTGAAAGCAGACAGGTCCAAAAAATACAGGTTAAATGCATTTGCGATGGTTAGTGAGTTGTTGCGGCTAGCACCATCAATAATCATATCAGTGGTCTCACCACTCTGGGAACCACTGACTATGTTTTTAATGTTTCTTCAGAACCTCCTGGGGTCCCTGGCTGAGTTCAGCAGTACAGTTTTGCAAAACTCACTTTTACCAGCCCTTATAGCCTTCTTACACTCATTTCTGAGCTTCCTGTACTGCTGAAATACGGTGTGTTCCGCCGCGGCCTTGAATTTTGCCCAGCACTTATCTCTATACTTCATGAGGGCTAAAAGGCTACCATGTAACCACTTTGTAGCCAATCCCTTGACCCTCCGTCTGATGGGGGGGCATGCTCATCCTGCAGGGCCATAAAGGTGATTAGGAAGTGACTGACTGCAGATGGGGTGTCCTGGACATTCCATACTGCAGACCAGTCGGTGTGCTGGAGATCATCATGGAAGAAGCCAAGATCAAACCTGGAGTAGTCTCTGACCTGAATGATCTTATGCCAAATTCTCAGGGAAGGGATCTTCCACACACAGTACACGGGAGAGTGGTCAGAGATGGAGTAGGGAAGGATGCCCGACGAGCTGATCCTCTCTGGTCTGTTTGTCAGGACCCAGTCCAGAAGAGAGCTCACTCCACCATTGGGTGAGTGCCTGGTAGGATCCTTGATCAGTTGCGACAAGGAGAGACCAGCAAGCAGTGGTTCAAATGCTTTGGTGTTACTACCAAGCCAGTTAAGGTTGAGATCACCTAGGATAATTAGCTCGTTATGCCGGGTTATGGCACCAACTGCGTCGAGGAGGATGGACAGCTCCTCTAGGCCCCCCTTGGGAGGATTGTAGGTAAATATGACATGTATCTTTTTGGTCATCCTAAGCAACAGTACCGTGTGCAGTAACTCACAGGGGGACTGCACTGGCTGTTGACAGGGTAAACCAACAGGTTGAGGTGGCTCCTATACATACATGGTGTCCTCAGAGAAGGACCTCCAAGCCCACCTAGTTTGCCTAGTTAAGCCCAGTTGAACTCCTACACCAGAACCCCCTTCCCTAGTTACCAAAATCCTCTTTTGCTTGTCCCATGCATTTTTAGAGCTTGTAATGGAGTCTGCCTCCACCACCTCCTCAGGTAGACAATTCTAAGCATCCTTCAGTGTCTCCGTGAAGATGTATTTCCTTATATTACCCTTGAACTGTCCCCCTCCAGCTTCCATTCATGACCCCTTGTTCTTTGGCATTCCTTCCTTTGAAAAAACACTCCCTCGTACCCTATTTATGCCCTTGAGATATCTGAAGGTCTCAATCATGTCACCCCTTTCCCTCCTTGCCTCCAGGGAATACATATTTAGTTCCCTCAGCCTCCCCTTATAGGTCATCCCCTGCATACCCCTCATTATTTTTGTAGCCCTTCTTTGTACCACCTCCAGTCTATGTCCCTCTTTAGATGAGGCCTCCAAAACTGGATGCAGTACTCAAGGTGTGGCCATACTAGTGTTTTGTAAAGCGGCAACAGGACCTCCCTCTTTCTACTGGTAATCCCCCTCACTATGCAGCCAAGTGTACAGCTAGTCTTCCCCACTGCTGTTTCACATTGCCTAGCCACCTTTAGGTCATCTGCAATAATAACTCCCAGGTCTCTCTCTTGCTTCATATCTGCCAGTTTTACTCCACCCAGGTCATATGTCGCCCTGGGGTTTTTACTTCTTATGCACATAATCCTGCACTTTTTCACACTGAACCTAAGTTGCCAAACGTCAGACCATTCCGCCAAACCTCTTTAGGTTCCTCCTCATCCTTTCAACCCCTTCCCCGGCTCATCCACCCTATTGCATATCTTGGAATCTGTGAATAAGCATGCCTTCCCCTCCATAATGTCCCAAATGAAGACACTGAAGAGGACTGGTCCCAGTACCGATTCCTGTGGCATTTCACTCATTACTACTCCCTCGCCAGAGTGTACTCCATTTACCAGCACCCTTTAGCATCTGCCATTTAGCCAGTTTTCAGCCCATGTTACTATCTTATAACCCACCCCTAGGCTTCTTAGTTTATCAATCTTCTGTGAGGGATGGTGTCAAAGGCCTTCCTGAAGTCCAAATAGGTCATGTCCACCACCCCTCCCTGGTCAAGCACCCTAGTTGCCCAGTCAAAAAACTCAATCAGTTGATGTGGCAGGACCTCCCCTCTCATGAACCCATGTTGCCCTTGGTGCAACAGGCCAGAGGTTTCCAGATACCCAGTTATTCTCTCCTTCGGTAGTGACTCCATCATTTTACCCACCACTGACGTTGGGCTAACTGGCCTGTAGTTACCAGCCTCCTCCCTATCACCACCCTTGTGGAGTGGAACCACGTCTGCTCTTTTCCAATTACTAGGTACCTCCCTGGTATCCAATGATAGATTGAACAGCACCATTGTTCATGCTGATGCTCATTATGCGGGGGGGTGCAGGAAAGAAGGCAAGTTAAAGGGGGATGAGTAAGAAAGTATTATGGCATTCCTTAAATGTAAATGGCCTAAATAATCCAGGGCTAAGATGCTGTCCAGAATTAGAAAGGATTATCCCACCCTGGTACTCATGTAAGAGACACACCTCAGTGGACCGGAGCATGAGAAACTACAAAAATGTGAGCATATAGCAATGTATGGCTTCAAGTTGCCTAAGTGGAAATGTAGAGGGATGGCCATCCTAGTCCGCCACATGACACCCTTTCAGGAAGCAAACACGGTTAAGGATAAGGAGGGTAGACTGATTATAGTGCAAGGTACACTGTGCCACTTAGAGGTGACAATTTCCAACATGTATATTCCCCCCCCCTCCAAACTGGGTCCAACTCGACTGAAGTTAGAAGCTTTTAGAGCTAATACTTGAAAATACCCATTAGGTTTTGCTGTTGGCCAGGGATCTCAATATGATAAGGTTGAATACCTAGGACATCTCTAACCCCCAACCACCGAAACAACCTGCTGCCCACAAGGCATGTGCCACTCTTCTGCATACTCAAAAATGGGTGGATGGTGGGATTTCTAACCTCCGCCTAGACAGTACACACACTACCCCCAGTACACTCAGTCTATACATGAATAGACCACAGCTACACCCAGCAGGAGTCTTTCAAATATGTAGTGGATTGCGAGACTGGAGATCTCATATCATGCACCGTTTTTGTCATACTTAAGGCTTGAAAAAGATATTCCCAGGACGCAATGGCATCTGAAAGGGTACTTTGTTCGAGCGGAGAAATTCAAGAAGTTCCTAACAGATAAAATAGCTGAGATAAATGGACACAATCAGCAGGGGGAGCACACATAAGCCACTCTATGGGCTAACATAAAAACAGTGTGTGGAGCCACATCACAGAGTTCAGTTCCAGGAAAAAAAAGAGATTTACTATACTAAATGATAAGCCCACATAGCTCTTACCCTTTACCTGTGCTGTACCATAGGGCAGGGTGAATTACATTCTATTTTTTGTTAAACTGTGTACAGTAGTGGCATAATATTATAGTTGTAGCAGTCTAACATTACTATGGTTTGTTTTGAGTATGCTACGTGTTCCCTGTCCGGGTTGTGAATTGAAATGATGTGGGTACCTGCCATGCAGTTTCAATAAAAACCTATTTACAAAGCAAAAAAGATAAAAGAGAGGCAGCAGTGGCTTGCTGACCTACAGGACATTTTCCACTCCTGCAACTTGCACATGCAAGGAGATGAATTGTCAAGCCACAACTAGACAAAACTAGAAAGGATATAGATACAAGAATGCTAGGAACACGGGGAGGGGGGCCTGCATCCAACTAGGGACCTGAGGTTCGAGCAGACTGGAGAGACTGCAAAGCCTAATTTGCTGGCAATTATTATGTTAGTAAAATATGGAACTGGCCTTGATGCATCTTTGCCGTAAATATTACAAGGTGGGCCCTGGAGTCCTGGCACGCCAGATTCACAGGCAAAAGACTAAGGTTACAATATCCCAGCTGAAACATTTTCATACCAAGCACCTCATGTGGGAAACCAGTAAGATGGCAGAAGCTTTCCATCTTTACTACACCTCTCTGTACTACCCCTGAAGAGTTTCATGATATGGAGGCAATGGAGGCCTTCCTGGCCCCACTCAGACTCCTGCAACTGTAATTTAGACACACTCTGTACAACAAACATCAATCCCCTGTCAGTGCATCTCAAGCCTGATCTCCAACAATGGCATAATCTACCACTGAGTTTGACATGTAGAATTGACACGGTGTGAATGGTGGTTCCTCCTAGGTGCTTGTACATTTTCAGAACATACCCACAGAGATCCATAAAAAAGACTGGAGACAATGGCAGATGGCCATAACCCTGGATGTAACCCAGGGAATACAGGGAGAGGCAGAGGCACTGTGGGGCACCCTGGAGATGGGGAATGGAGCCACTGTTCACACTGGAGTGAGCTACAGATCTTCAGCACAGAGGAGGAGTTAGATAAGGTGCTGCTGGAAGCCACTGGCAAGATGGCAGAGAAGGGGGAGGTGCCGCCAGTGGAGGGCTTCAACCTGCCAGATGTAGATAGGAGCTTCCCAGCAGCAGTGTCAGCTAGAAGCAGGGAAATCCTGGATCCTCTGCAGGGGTGTTCCTCACACAGTCAGTGAACCCACTTGTAATGGGGCAATACTGGACATGGTACTCACTGACAGGGACAGTATTGCAGACATCAAGATGGCAGGCCACTTGGGGACCAGTGATCACTGTACGGTGTGGTTCAGTATAAGGACAGCTGTGGAATCGAACAACACAAGGGCGAGGGTCCTGAACTTCAGGAAGGCAGATTTTATAAAGATGAGTGAATCCCTCAGGGATGACTTGGTGGGGGGATGACCTGGGTGGGATGAAGGAACAGTGGGAGAAGATAAAAGGGAGCATAGTAAAGGCAATAAACCTCTGCACCAAATGAGAGATAAAACAAGAGAAAAAGAGACCGCTATGAGTCTCCAAAGAGGTGACTGAAAATGCAGAGGGAGTAGGATAAGTATAAGAAGATACAAAGGGAGGAGGATAGGGATGTGTATCGGGAGAAACAGAGGGAAGCAAGGAGAGTAGTAAGGAGCACAAAGGCACAAACTGAAGAGAGAATAGCTGATGAGGTAAGAGGTGATGAAAGAGGACAATACATTTTTTAGGTATGTAAGTGAAAAGAGGAAGACCTGAGGTGGGATTGTAATGTTAAAAAGGCAAGGGGGGGACTGGGCAGAGGAGGACCAGGAAAAGGTAGACATCCTGAACAAATACTTTTGTTCAGTGGTCACAGAGGAAGGAGAAGGGCCGCAAAAAGTAACAAAAGCTTTGGTGGGAGGGAGGTGGACACTAGTCCTTTTTTGGAGGCAAGAGTCCTGAACAGACTTGCTAATCCGTAGGTTGACAAAGCTATGGGGGCAGATGGGGTGCATCCAAGGGTACTGAGGGAGCTCTGTGAAATACTGGCTGTACCTTTGACAGTTCTAGTTAACATCTCACTGGAAACAGGAGTGGTTCCAGAGGACTGGAGGAGGGTAGATGTAGTCCCACTACACAAAAGTGGTACAAGGGAGGAGGCTAACAATTATAGGCCAGTCAGCCTGCAGTTTGTGGTGAGAAAGTTAATGGAATCACTGCTGAAAGAAAGAATTGTGGAATATCTTGAATCCAGTGGGTTGCAAGACCCAAGACAGTGTGGTTTCACAGGAGGGAGGTCATGTCAAATGAATCTGATAGATTTCTTTGACTGGGTGACCAAGGATTTAGATCAGGGTGGAGCGGTGGATATGGCCTGCCTAGATTTTAGTAAGGCTTTCAACACCATTCCACATAGACTAGTAAGCAAGCTGGGTTGCTTAGGAGTGGGTCCAAAAGTGGTAAACTGGATAAGAAATTGGTTAGGGGATAGGTGAAAGAGGGTGGTAGTAAACGAGTTCACTACAAGTAAGGGAGGGTGACCAGTGGAGTGCCTCAGGGATCAGTGATGGGACTTGTCCTCTTTAATGTCTTTATAAGTTGCACTGCAGAGGAGCTAGAAGGGAAGGTCTGCCTCTTTGTGGATGACACCAAAATCTGCAGTAGGGTGTACACTCTGGTGGTGATGGTGGAAGGGATGAGCAGAGACCTGAGAAAACTACAGGAGTTGTCAAGGTTATGGCATCTGGGTTTCAATGCGAAAAAGTGTAAAACAATGCATTTATGGCACAGAAACCTGAGAGTGGAGTATAAAATGGGTGGAGTAGTATTGGCGACTAGCAAGCAGGAAAGAGACCTGGGGGGTAATCATATCAGATGATCTAAAGGTGGCCAGGCAGTGCGACAAGGCAGTAGGAAGGACTCATGGGATGCTGTGATGCATAGGGAAGGGTATCACAAGCACAGAGAGGGAGGTGGTGTTGCCTCTGTACAGACTGCTGGTAAGACCCCACCTTGAGTACTATGTCAATTTCTGGAGACCACATCTCTGGAAGGTCATAGACAGAGTGAAAGAGGTCCAAAGGAGGGCAACTAAAATGGTGCAGGGTCTGCATTAAAAGTCCTATGAGGAGAGACTAAAGTACCTCAATATGTACATCCTGGAACAGAAGAGGAAGAGGGGGTATATCATAGCGACCTTTAAATACCTCATGGGATAAATAAGGTACAGGAGGAAAGTATTTTTCAGAAGAAAAGGTACTCAAGAACAAGGGGACATGCTATGAAGCTGGAGAGGGGTAGATTTAGGCGAGATGTGAGGAAGTACTTCTGCACAGAAAGAGTGGAGAATTCCTGGAACAGTCTTCCAACAAAGGTGGTGGGAGCAAAACAGTGTTGGGGGTTCAAGAATGCATGAGATAAGCACAAGGGAATTGCAGTGGAATGGGGTGGGGAGAAAGAGCTGTAGATCAGGCATGGTCTGCAGTAGAGATGTAGGTAGGGAAAAATGCTTAGACTGGATGGGCCAAGTGGTCCATATCTGCCATCAAATTCTATGTTTCTGTGTTAACCAATATAATATATATGGGCAGGTAAGCGCCCCAGAATCCACCTCCACACCATGTTGCTGCCAAAAGCTTGAGGGGGCCTAGCACTGCCAGATCTTTAGAGCTTACCATGCTGTGGCCCAACTGTGAGTTGTCCCAATGGCAAACAGCAGGTCTTGGCCCTCAATGGCTAGAGATTGAAAGGAACATGCTCCCCTTTTGAGAGAGGGTGAGGTAACTCTATGAATCCTATCCTGAATATGTGTATTGTCTTATTGTTCACCCTGATGTGGAACCTCTGTAAAAGAGATCACGCTCAAAGGTCTTTCTGAAATACTAATTAAAGTGTTTTATCCGCAGGACCAGGAACTGCAACTCCAGAGTCCATGGATCCATTGTATGAGGAGACCATGGAGGTCTCTAGGTCCTCCCTGGCTTTGAATCCTGCCTTTATCTGAGTCTGCCCCCTAGAGTCACAGAGGAACTTTACTCCAGGTATTACAGACTCTGCCTTCTGCTGATGGCAAAGACTTAACCTGGTTTATCTGGCACAATTTTGTATTGGTCAACAGGTAAAGCCCTTCTGCAACCTCTAAACTCGGTTTGGTCTCAATAGCAGGGACTTCTACAGATACCTTCAGGTAAGACACCACATGGACGCACAGTCAGCAGTGGCACAAGACCAGACCAAATTCCCACAGCTGTCTGATATCCACTTTAGCTGCACACATTAACTCGCAGAACACAAGGCACCTCATCTCCGTCTATCAAGCCACACAGCCCTATAACACCCTCTGCATGGCAGAGAAATGGGATGGTGAAATGGGGATGGGGAGTGAAACAGAGTCCAAGGACTGGGAGAGAGGCTGTGGCAAAGTGGGGAGGATAACCTCATCACATCTGTAGCCCCTCTCTGGCACCATCCTGGAGAGGGCCACCACTCCTGCCTTGCGGGCCTGATCAAGGGCAAGGGGCCTGGGTTCCCATAGCTAACCTATGGGGGGCCTTCCCGAAAAGATACAATAAAATGGCAGTGCCTCCACCCAGAGTACATATTAGTGGGTCTGATAACTGCAGTGCAATGCCCTGGGATGTTGTACCAACCCACCTCCCCAACATTTACCCCAACATGAACTTACTAGGATTTGAACCTCCCCACATTTAGTTACACCATTTACCTTTTTCCATTTCAGTCAATAACCTACTCACTAAAATTAAGCTCTGGATTCATCTCTGCTACAAAACAATAACAACCGGTTTATTTACAGGGGGGGGGGTTTAGGATGGGGTAAGTGGAATAGAGTTCAACCATTTTCAATATCTGCATTTTCCAATAATCACATTTGCCCTTCTGATTCAATCCCATATCTCAATCATTTGCAGCCACCAGATCTATGTAAACTAGCTAACTGCTGAAGGTGTACACAAACCCAGACCCACAGGTCCCAGTTCAATCAAAAACCCCAAAGTCCAGTACTGGGTACCCAGATTTAAGTTGCAAGCCTGAGATGCAGCTGGTAGCCGGCGTTGGCACGCTTGAAGAATTTAACTTTTAACATTTCCCCTTTGCTTTTCCTTCATCTCTAGGGGACATACTTGAACTATATGTAGTCCCCAGGTGTGGGGCGATTCCTGCGATTTACTCACGGTTCTGCAGAATCAGACCTTGGATGGCACAGTTCGCTGGGGATGGATGGCAACACAGGCAGAACTGGGCACAATGCTTGAAACAGGGGCACAGAGGCTGCAGCTTGCTCTTCCTTCATCTTGCTAGCAGATCGTGCAGCTTGTCCCCTTCAGCCCATTACAGGCCTGTTGCACAGCATGTGCGTAAAGTCTGCCAACTACAGAGGACCCAGACCCGGGAGTGGCCCCATGGCCCGGCTCCCTCCGATCAGAGTGCCCTAGCACTCTGGTACAAGACCCATGATCCTCTGCAGTGGCAAACCCCCCTTGACGGGGGTTAATGAGTTCCCCACCTGGCCCTGGGTGTCAGCAGTAACATTCAGCACATTTTCTTCTGCTTTTCTTTCTTTCTCTTTCCTGCCACAGTGTGTAGCCACAGCAATCTGTTTATTTTCTTTGCTGTATCTTAGGAGCAGACAACAGGCACCCAATCCAGAAAAACACTTGTCCATCCCTCTGCTTTCACAGTCTCTTGACTTCAACACAGCCACATTCTCGCTCTGGCTCACATGTATCACCTGCACTCAAAGTCTTTCTCACCGTGCAAGCACATAGCAATTTTCTAGATGAAGAGGTTCACTCTTCCTATTCTTCTCTCAGCACATTCATATACACTTGTTCCTCAACATTCCTCTATTTCCCATCTTTTCCCAGGCTTAGACACAACCTTTGTCCTTTTACCAGATTCAGGACACAACCTTTGTCCTTTTTCCAGGCTCTGGACACAACCTTTGTCTTTTTTTAGGATCAAGACACAACCTTTGCCCTTTTCCCAGGTTCAGGACGCAACTTCTTCTCTCGTCTTATTTTATCCCACCGCTGTGGTATAATTTCAGAGCAACACAGAACATTCAGCATCCTGCAGCTTTCCTTTTCTCTCTGTCAAGCTACTTCATTAATCTCTTTTCTCTCTCCAGTTTTCCCTTTCCTGGTGGGGCAGGCACTCCCTGCCCTGGAGGACAAATTGCTGGCAGCTCCCAGGCAGGCCCATCCTGCAGCTCCATTCTCTCCAGGGGCAAGAGCCCCTCCTCCTGGAGGGGCTCCCACTGAACTGACTCAAACTCCAACAGTCCTTGCTTTATTGGGAACCCTTTCTTCGCTCCCCATTGGCTGAAGCCACTGTTCTTAAGCAAAAATGAATATGTATGAGACTCCCTCGATGTCTCATTGGTGCAGAAATAGGCACCTAAACATTTTCTGGTATTTTCTTCCAAAAGTCTGTTCACACAGTCCCAGAGTCCTTGGCAAGAATCCTTGCTTGGTGGTTGGCTGGCTGGTGTCATATGGCTGTCTAATATGGTGGCTGAAGTAAAGTGTCCCAACATTTTAACAGTGTCCCAGGTTTTAAGCATTCCTGCAGCCAAACATTTGTTTTCTAATTTAAATATTTCCCCACATAAGTGTAGCCACCCCGGTGCCCTCTAAAGTGACTGCATTATTTAACTATTCCAGTCTGCCCTCTCTCAGTTGCTGCTGCCATTGTACCTTGCCCCTATGCAGCTAATTCATGTCCCTATGCAGGTCATGTGTGCCCTAACTTCTTTTACTGGCTGCAGTCACAGTATGCATTTTATTTAATTATTCTCCCATGGTCTGGAGGCAAACCCGTTTCCCTTGCCACCAGTGCTTTATTTCTATTTTCTTTCTTTTCCTGCCTGTCACTAGCGCTATTCTCTGAGCCCCAGTGCTAGACAGGCTTCTGGCTCTTCACAGGAAAGCCACCTCATGAACATTGAGGTGGCTACCAAATGCTGCAGCGCGATTGGCACTGACAAATTAATTTATTTCTCTCCTGCCACCTCTCTGGTTCTGCCAAGGTCTCTGGTCCCTCACTTATTGCCCAACAGGACCGGGACCACTGGAGAGATAGATCCAAAGGCTGCCAAAATGTCCGAAAGAAAATGTGCTACTGCACATGCGCTGAGCTTGCTGGCACCGTAGTACCATTTCTGATGCCAGCGGCTCTGCAATCCTGCTCCTCTGGCCATGCTACTCTCAAGAACCCATGTGGGGGCAGGCAGGAGAGGACAGAACACTGAGGCAACAGCCAGGAAAACCCCAAAAAGAAGGGGGTGGAACAAAACCCCCGGGGGACGAGCCTTTTTTCAGGAGCTCACAGGTAAGCCCCAGACGGGGGGTGGGGGGGGGTTACACGTCTCTTGTGAGAATATTTGGAAGCAGTTAATTCAATTCTTTAGAACACCAGCAACAACAGCCAGGTATGGGGTGAGAGGCAGTACAGCTTGCTGGAGGCAATGCTGGACAGCAAGGGTGACCCACACACATATCATATGAGCCTGTCTCTGTCTGGAGGACTTTCTTGGGAAACTGGAGAAGGCCATTCTGAGGTGCTGCACATCAGAATCATCTGAACTCCAGAGCTGTACTTGCTGTTTCAAAACCCCAGATTTCTCAAGGAATGGCACCTGAAGTACTTGTTGGGTATAATGCTGGTGGTAGAGCAGAAATGCACCACAAGAAAATGACTCCTATCACAGGCAGCAAAACTACAACAATGGTGGGAGATGGGGAACCACACAGACACCATTGAGAGGATTGTGACACTTGGACAGCTGGTTCTGATTACACTATGATTTTTGTGATATAAAAATATGTAGTGGGATTGTCTGTCAGGAGAAAATACTGTCTTGCTGAAATGACACATCAAACCCCCCACCCCAGGTATAATTTCCAAGGATAGGACGTGGGTTAAACTACAGATACCTGTGATGCAATTAACTTGTCAGTTGTTTTGAAATCAGTAGCTAAACTATGCACTTTATAATGCCCTCAGGAAAATCCTTTGATTGCACTTGGTGTCAAGAGGAAGGGGCATATTCATTTGTTTGGGTGTCTTCTCAGGAAAAGTCCTTTGATGGCACTTGGTGTCATAAGGAACTGGCATATGCAGTTGTTTGGATGTCTTCAGAGGAAGCCAGTTAATTCATCAAAGAGTCTTTCATGTCTTTGTGAAGCAGGGAAATGCTCCTGGATGAAAGGAGATGCTAGCAGATCACAGACTAGATTGGGAAGTCATATGAAGAGAGGAGGTTTCTGATGTCACCTGTTTTTTAAAATACCTTATTAGGATATCCTCTGTTGTAAATATCAATTTTAATACACCGAGGAGGAGCTAGGTGACCTTAGAGAGAAGGCCGGCTCAAGACTGTTTTTAAGTATGCTGTAGCTGACCTTTAGAGTCCCATGCATTCATATACTTGGACTGAGAAAATGAACATCTAAGAACACTGAAAGATTATAAGAAATACCTTAGATAAATACTGTAAGTCTAATTGTTGGTAGGAATTTTGCACTTTTAAACCTGTTTTGTTTTTAAGATTGTATGTGTTGGGAAATTTTGTTCTGTATTTACTGTTTTCCTATTTTTATCTATTTTAAAGTTAAGAAATATATTTTAAAAACAGAAGCTGCCTGGTGTGCCTTGAAACTTCTTTTTTATAAGTGAAGCTTAGATGGTTAAAGTTGACACTGTGCATAAGCTTATTGGGATACCAAATTAGGAAACAGGTAAGAGTTCTCTGAGGTCTTGCATAGAGTTTTAAGGGTTCATTTTGTAATACCTAGTTGGGTGCCCATGGCAAAAGATATCTGGCATTTCCCCAAAGAGCAGATTATCTGAGTCTGATGACTGGGTATGCTAGCAAGAGGTTAACAGTTTGAATCCCTCCAGAACTTGGGACAAAAGGTGACTCAAACCCACAAAACAGACAGGAGGGTTGTTCTGTTCTATTAACTGTTCACACTACTATGCTCAGAGGTTGAAACTTTGGGAGTAGAGGGCTGACCTGCTGAGTGGGGTTGTGACAGATTGGTTGGCAGCGGTGAGATAATTTTGTTATTATAAGCTTTATTGTTCAGTGTGTCAGCTTGAGACTGTTCAGCTCACTTGGAAAAAGAAAGGCAGTGTTTTATTTTAAAAGGAAACAGAACTATATCCATTGGCTTACAGTCAAGTTCCTACCCATTTTTTTTTGTTCAAAAGTGCCAGTCAGAGTAGCCATAGTTAGGGAAGAAGATGGCTCCCAACTACAGCAGGCACACTGTAGACTACTTAAAGCAGTTGTGAGGGGACAAAGGAGTCCCATTAGAGGTAAAAGCCACCAAACAGAACCTCATGGATACCCTGATGATAGCAGATACCCAGAGCATCGAGCCACAGACATTGACTGAAGAGGACCAAACCTTGAGTGTGGCACGGCTAGCGGGCAGTGCAGTGTCCAGATCTGATGAGGAGGACAATTGTTCTCTGTATGAAACCATTTGTGTAATGTTTGTCTACTACTGTCATGAACTCTGTAAACTTGTAACTCTGTCTGTCCTCTCTGTGATGAGGTACCTTTGTAAATGAGCCTCTGGCTCAAAGGTTGTAAATCCAAAATTGTACAAATAAATAAATAAACAATTGGGCCACTGTTAGTGAAGGGCCACAGCAGCAGGGGAAGGCCACCAGTATCCTGGATCCAGAAGTACTCAGGCTGAAAACTGAGTTGTGCAGGATGGAGCTGGAGTTCCAGAGGGAGAGGGAGCGAGAGAAGTGAGAGGTGGACCGTGAACAATGAGAGGCGGACCATGAGGCAGAGCGAGAATGCCAAGAGGCAGAGAGAGAGAGAGAGAGAGAACAGAGAGACTCTGACCGTGAGGAGCATGAGCACCAGAGGCAACACGAACTGGAGAAGCTACGACTCCAACCAGCGACACCAATGCAGGTAAGTAGCTTGGGTTTAACTGGGACTACAGGACTGGGTTACAAATTGAATTCCAAATTGATAGCCAAATTTAAAGAGGGGGAGGATATGGATGCCTTTTTAAATTCTTTTGAAAAAGTTTGTATTCAGGCTAAAATTCCTAGGGAGTCCTGGAGCTTCCAGTTATGCCCGCTACTTACTGGGAAAGCTCGGGATGCATTGGGTCAAATGAACAATGAGGACAATAATGATTACAGCAAACTTAAAGCTGCACTATTAAAAAAACTGAATTAACTGCTGAATCAAACAGAGCTAAATTCCTTAAGCTCAGGAGAAGCCTTGACATGAGCTATGAGGAGCTAGCCATGAAACAACGTCAGTTTTTAAAATGTTAGTGAGTAGGAATTGAGGCAAACTCTGTTGATAAAATCGAAAATGTGATTTTGTTAGAACGGTATTATTGGGCGTGTTCAGCAGAGCTAAAAACCTGACTGGAGGACCGAGATCCCAAAACAGTACAAGAGACTCCTGAACTCTCGGACCGCTATGCTAAGAGCAGACCTGCTCTGAGAGTGAATGGGGTGGGCATGGCAGCACAGAAAGGGAAAAGCACACCTGCAGGGCAGCTAAAAACCTCCCTGCCTCCACTGAAACCAGTTAGCCCCAGGTTTCAGAGAAAATATTTCTCTGAGAAAAGAAATGAATGTTGGTTGTGTAAAGAAACTGGGCATATTGCCAGACAGTGTCCAAAATGGATGAACAATAATATGCAAGGTAGTGCTAGGAAGGAAGTGAGTTGTTTGTGCATCCCTGGAAGCATGCCAGTGAACATGGGGGAGCATATGTACCCAGTCCTGGTGAATGGTGTAAGACGTAAGGGTTAAGAGACACAGGGGCATCCTTGACCTTGATAAAAGGGAATCAAGTAGAGCCTGGTCTGCATATACCCAATAAATATGTCACTGTACAGGACTTTACTGGTGAGGCCCCCACTAGTGTTCTCCTAGACTGGGGTGAAACAGGGGGAACTGTGCAACAGGTGGCTGTAGCCAAAACCTTAGCAGTGAATGTGATCCTAGGTAATAACTAGTCACTAGTCACTAGGTGTCACTAGTCAATCAGTTGATTCTGGGTGGGGCTTGTATCACTGTTCTGTTTAGGCATACTACACAGAGTAAAGTCAGTCAGAGGACCTGCCTGTTCCTTTTGGAAGCTGAGAAATTGGCTATACTGCAGAGAACAAACTAGAATGCATTTGAGGAACTGGTAACTTGGTAAAACATAATATTGTAGGGGACTAGGAAGGTAAGCTACACTTTCTACAGAAAGTTTCATTATTTTCTTATTGGCATTAAGAATTGCAGGATTCCATTAAAGTGTAGTAATTTTATAACCAGAGGGGTTGTAATACAACTGAAGTTGCTTGATTTCTGTGCTAGACACATATGATTTGGAAGGATATTTGTGCAATATTTTGGAAGTGTCCTGCTGGCTAAGCAGTGAGTTTATCCCTGGTTTCAGATAAAGGGTTTGTGTGTGTATCAGAAGCAGACATAGCAAATTGTCTTCACTGAAAGGCCTGCTTACATCACAGGTGTCACTAGTCAATCAATTGATTCTGGGTGGGGCTTGTATCACTGTTCTGTTTAGGCATACTATACAGAGTAAAGTCAGTCAGAGGACCTGCCTGTTCCTTTTGGAAGCTGAGAAACTGGCTATACTGCAGAGAACAAACTAGAACGCATTTGAAGAACTGGTAACTTGGTAAAACATAATATTGTAGGGGACTAGGAAGGTAAGCTACACTTTCTACAGAAAGTTTCATTATTTTCTTATTGGCATTAAGAATTGCAGGATTCCATTAAAGTGTAGTAATTTTATAACCAAAGGGGTTTTAATACAACTGAAGTTGCTTGATTTCTGTGCTAGACACATAGGATTTGGAAGGATATTTGTGCAATATTTTGGAAGTGTCCTGCTGGCTGAACAGTGAGTTTGTTTTTATCCCTGGACTCAGTAGAGTGATTTGTGTAGGAGCAGTGGTCTAGTACATTGTGGTGTTAGTTGACTTACTATAAAGGGCAGTACTCACCAGGGTGGTGGAGCAGTGGTGTAATTGATTGTTTCTAACAGTCACCAGTGGTTGTGGCCTACCCACCCTACCCCTCACCCCACCCACCCCAGGCGTGGCATTTCCTTTATAGCCAAGGTTCTGACATCACTTCCTCAACAGGTCTTGGAGCAGAACTGTCATATTCTTAATTACCCAGCACAGTGCATAAAGCGAGTATACACACCAAAAAAAAAAAATGTATATTACTCATTGTATATTATAAGGAAGAGGGACATGTGGGGAGTAGTGCAATGCACTGGCTGTGGGGCAGCAATGTTCCGGAAATATTCTGGAACCTGCTGCTGCCTATTTGCAGGCAACTGTCAGCTCTGAGGGAGGAGGTTGCCCACCTCCAGGCTGAACTGGCAAGGACTAGAGGACTCCCCCACCCAAAGAGCACCAGTTCCACAACCACTGCCTCAGAGGTTGCCATGTGTGAAGAGCAGATGGACCACAGTAGGTTCTGGGAGGGTGAGGGTGGTGGAACAGAGGTGTAGCCCCCGAGTTGCACCTCTACACAAATCATATGTTGGTCTGGCAAATCAAGGTTCCTCTATGATGACACCCTCATTGGAGACCAAGAAGAATGCTGGGGACATCCACAAGGGAGACCCACGAAAGAGTGGCAAGGGACAACACAAGGGAAAGAAACAGCTTCTGATAGGGGACTCAATTGTTAGGGGTGTAGACCTGGGGAAGAGACAGGAGAGGGAAGTAAGGTGCCTGCCTGGTGCCATGGCTTGGAGGGACAGGAAGCGCATCCTCAGGATTGCAGAAGCAGCATCACAGGAGAGGAAACTAGATATCATTGTCCACCTCGGGACAAATGACCTAGCTAGGCATGAGATCAGTGCAGTGCAGGATGAATTTGTGGAGTTGGGGAAGGGCCTCAGACAGGTAGCAAGCATGGTAACCTTCTCAGAGGTGCTGCCAGTCCATGGCAGAGGTAAGGCTAGGGTACTGCACACCATGCGGTTTAATGAATGGTTGCAAAACTGGTGCAGAGCACAGGGCTTTGGCTTCATTGGGGACTGGGGGTCCACCTGGAGAGATGAAGGTCTATACTGGCATGATGGTCTGCATCTGTCCAGGAAGGAAACACGCTCCTAGGTGACAGGTTTAAAGCTTCCTTGGCAAGCTTTTAAACTAGCCAAGGGGAGGTGCTGATAGGAAACAGGAAAGTTCAAGCCTCCCCACAAAGCATGCAGGTAGTAGGGAAACACTGAGGTACAGAGCTTGACAGAGGGCAGGACAGGAGTAAATGGAAAAATGGACAAGGGCAATAAGAGCAGGGATGGGGTAAAAAGGATAAAGCCAACATTAAATGGAGGGCAATGAGTACCAATGCCAGTAGTCTTGGAAACAAGCTTCCAGAGCTAGTAGCCCTGATGGAAGTGGAATACTGGATATTGTGGCAGTCACAGAAACATGGTACACGGAGAACCATGACTGGGATGTCAACATACCAGGGTACACAAGCTACAGAAGGGACAGGGAGGGTAAAAGAGGAGGTGGAGTAGCTCTCTACATAAGGGAAGGGATCAAAGTAACAGAACTAAAAGGTAAAGAAGGAGGACAAGAGGAACTCTGGGTCACATTGGAGACAGGGAATGGCATCACAATCCGGACAGGGGTTGTATACAGACACCCATCTCAAGGGGAGGAAATGGACAAGAAAATGATAGAGGACATTCTCAAAATGGCTGAAAAAGGGGAGATACTGTTGACGGGGGACCTGAATATGCCAGATGTTAACTGGGCAACATGGACTGCAGCCACATCCAAGAGCAGGGTCATTCTTGATGCCCTACAGGGAGCATGCCTTAGACAGCTAGTGTGCGGAACCCACTCAGGAGGGAGCAATATTAGACCTGGTACTCTCAAATGGAGAGAGGATCACAAACTTAGAAGTCAGTAGACACCTGGGAACAAGCTGACCACTGCACAGTGTGCTTACAATAAACACAACCATGGAGGCAAGCTACAAATACAAGGATACTGGACTTTAGAAGGGCTGACTTTGGCAAAATGGGTGAATATCTGAGGAATGCATTAGCAAATGGCCAGAAAGGAGGGGTGGAAGAACAATGGAGAAAAATCAAACTGCCATCATGGAGGCAACAAGCCTTTGTGTGAAACAAATAAAGAAAACAAAGGAATAAAAAACCACTATGGCTCTCAAAAGAAGTGTCAGGGAAGGTTAAGGAGAAAAGGCTGCATTCAAAAGTATAAGGAATCACAGAGGGAGTACAACAGGGAACCGATCAATTAAAGCAGAAAGAAGTGGGGAAGGCAGTCAGAAAAGCAAAGGCCCAAACCGAGGAAAGGATAGCCAACTCAGTTAAGAAGGGGATAAACCTTTAGAGGTACATTAGGAACATAGAAAGGTTAAGGGAGGGATAGGGAAGATTAATAAAGGAGAGGGAAGGTGGGCAGAGGGAGACAGTGAAAAGGCAGAGATAATGAATGAATACTTTGCTCAGTATTCACAAAGAAGAAGAGGAGGAGTTACCTAAACCAAACAGTAGAAGCACTCTGGATAGTGGGGTTGATACAGTCCATTTAAAGAAGAAAGAGTACTGAAAGAACTTCTAAAACTCAAGGTGGACAAAGCAATGGGGCCTGACGGGATTCACCCTAGAATCCTAAAAGAGCTAAGGGAGGACCTAGTGACACCACTAACCACACTTTTTAACAAATCATGGGAAGATGAGGTGGTACCTGAGGACTGGAGGAGGGCAGATGTGATTCCCCTTCACAAAAGTGGGAGCAAGGCAGAAGCAGGAAACTACAGACCTGTTAGTTTGACCTCAGTGGTGGGGAAAATTATGGAATCACTTCTGAAAGAAAGAATTGTTGAGTACCTAGAGGCCAGCAGGGCACTGGACCCAAAGCAGCATGGATTCACAGCAGGAAGGTCATGTCAGACAAATCTAATCGATTTCTTTGACTGGGTGACCAAAGTAATAGACCAGGGTGGGGCTGTGGATATGGCCTACCTAGACTTTAGCAAGGCATTTGACACAGTCTCGCACAAAAGATTAATAATCAAGTTAGCCAGCCTGGGAGTGGGTCCCAGGGTGGTAGCCTGCAGAAAACTGGCTGCACAACAGGACACAGAAGGTAATAGTGAATGGAACACATTCTGAAGAAAGGGGGTTACTAGTGGAGTACCTCAGGGCTCAGTACTGGGTCTAGTCCTCTTTAACGCCTTTATAGGTGAGAATTGCAGAGGGTCTGAAGGAAAGGTATGCCTCTTTATGGATGACACAGAGATCTGTAACAGAGTTGATACACAAGGGGGGTAGAAAGGATGAGAAGGGACTTGCAAGGTTGGAGGAATGGTCAGACATATGGCAACTTAGATTCAATGCAAAGAAGTGCAAAGTAATGCACCTGGGAAATAAAATCCAGGAGAAGAGTACACAATAGCAGGGAGGTACTAACAACAACAATAATGGAAAGGGATCTGGGTGTAGTCATATCAGATGGCCTAAAGGTGGGTATGCAATGAGAAGTCAGTAGGGAAAGCCAGGGGATACTGGGATGCATAGGGAGAGGCATCACAAGTAGAAAAAGGTAAGTGGTTATCCCTCTATACAGACAGTTGGTGAGACCCCATCTGGAGTACTGCGTGCAGTTTTGGAGACCTCATCTATGCAAGGACATAGACAGGATGGAAGCAGTCCAGAGGAGGGCAACTAAAATGGTGCAGGGTCTACATCAGAAACCATATGAAGAGAGACTGAGAGAGCTTAATATGTATACCCTTGATGAAAGGAGGGACAGGGGGACATGATAGAAACTTTTAAGTACCTCAAGGGAATCAACAAAGTCCAGGAGGGTAGCGCTTTTCAGAAAGAGATGTGTAAGAACAAGGGGCACAATTTAAAGTTAGAGGCGGACGTCAGGGGTAATGTGAGGAAATTCTTTTCATGGAAAGAGTGGTGGACGATGGAACCACCTTCCTGGAGAGGTTGTGGGGTCTAAAACAGTGGAGGAATTCAAACACGCATGGGACAGACATAAGGCAATTATAGTGGGGGGTTGCAGGAAATAGGCTGTTGGTTAACTAGAATCTGCAGCTTATCCAGTAGGTAGGGAAATGGGCAGACTGGGTGGGCCAAGTGGTCCTTATCTGCCGTCAAAGTCTATGTTTCTATGTTTCTATAACCTCAAACAGGGGATGGTATGTGCAGTTACTCGTAGCCAAGCAGCAAGGGAAAATGGTAGTTCCCTGAAACCCACGAGAACAATTGTAAATACAACTGGGAGGCTGGTTCCCCAGCCTGTGTCTCTGGATATGGGGACTAATGAAGATAAGAGTTCTCTGAGATCTTGCATAGAGTTTTAAGGGTTCATTTTGTAATACCTGGTTGGCTGCCCATGGCAAAAGATATCTGGCATTTCCCCAAAGAGCAGATTATCTGAGCCTGACAATTGGGTATGATAGCAAGAGGTTAGCAGTTTGAATCCCTCCAGAACTTGGGACTAAAGGTGACTCGAACCCGCAAAACAGACAGGAGGGTTACCCTGTTCTGTTAACTGTTCACAATACTATGCTCAGAGGTTGGCACTTTGGGAGTAATGGCAGACCTGCTGAGTGGGGTTGTGACAAGGATCACTTTTGGATTGAGTGAGCGGGCAGAGAACTTCACCTCCTGGTGGAATACTTGGATTCTCTACATAATGCAGCATGACCCCACCTTTGTACCATAAGGAGGTAGGCTTCCTAGCAGGGAGAGATGCCACAGTACAGTAGATGGATGGTCTAGATGGGGGAGGCATACAGTACATTGGAAAGACAGACCCCAGAGACATGCCCACTTCCCCCTGTACATTTAGGGAGAGCACCAGCCTACTGAGCCAATATACAGGGATGGGGCTCATGCCTCACCACTGCTGTACCAGCTAGGAGGACACACTGTTTTTTTTGTTACTTTATTCCTACATCTGTATGAATCTTGAACTGTATCCATTTTGTAAAAAAAAAATCTATTTACAAAAAATAAAAAATTAAAAAAAGAGTGTGACGAGTGTTCATGGTTTGTTTTACAACCTGCTGGTTCCTTTAATGTTTATTGCCCTGAATCTTAACTATGCATCTGCATGGAACAAGCAGCTGTCAGGGATAAGTTAGTAGGAGTGAATAACATAAATGGGATGGAAGAGAGTGGCCATTCATGGGGCATCTAAGGTATGCATGAGAGCAGTAACCAAAAATAACAGGTTCAAGAGACCACTATGGTTCTTAGCAAGGGTCAGGGAAGTAATGAGGGCTAAGAGTAGGGCCTTCTACAAATTTAAAGAAAAGCAGGGGAAGGAAGAATGGGAAGAATATTATGACCAGTTTGATCCTCCCCCTAATTGACTTTGGAATCATAATATATGGTGCAGCCTCTGACACCGTCCTCAGCAGGGTCAAACTAGCCCTAAACAGGGCTTGTCAATTTGTTCTTGGTGCAGATAGGCTAACCCACACTTGTACGCTCTATACCGTCACCAGATGGCTCACCCTGCACGACAGAATAAAATTCCAAACATGCCTCCGTGGCAAGAAAGCATTATTGGGCCTGGCACCAACTGGAATCCAGAACCTCCTTTGTCCCCTCCCAAATCATCACTCCACTAGGAATGCAACCAAGAATGCACCAACTGTTCCATATCACAGAACAACCAAAGCCTCACGCTCTTGCCATTAGGGCTCCGAAATGGTTAAATGAACTACCTGAATCCCTACTAAATATCTGCAAAATAGTACAATTCAAGAAAACTTTAAAACAAGTACTTACCCTAAACACCAACTGCAACTGCCAATGATACAACACCATTCCTGCATAGTACCTCACCACTGCACCCGACAAGGGAGTATTACCTAATGCCGACACTTGAAATCCTGACATTCAGGATTCCGAGTTCGGCAGCCCGACACACATCCGCCCAACAGAAAGGAAGCTGGTACAGAAAGAGGTAAGGTAGCGGATGCGATGGACCGCTACCTACTCCTAGTCGGGCACCACAAGGAAGGAGAAAATGCAGAAGCTGGCCGAGCTGCTCCTGTGGAATGGAGGGCTACACCACTAGCAGCTCACCCAGCGTGGTGCTGTCAGCCTGGGTTCTGTTCCCAGGAGGGAAAAAGTGCTGTTAGTGCTGTTGTTCCCCCATAACTTTTTAACCTACTCCGAGGTCTGTCCCCCTTGGAGTTGGTTATTTTAGTTAAGGGGGTGCAGGGGGTGGATCCCCCTGCACTGCAATAAGATCCTGTCGGTCTTCTGACAGCCGGTCTCCTGAACTAGGGCTTATGGAGTTCGGGAGACTGACTGTTAGGATTTCATAGTGAATCCCCCTGACAATACTCTTGAAGTTGCTACTCCCCCCCCCACCATTGACTCCTCACCCTCAACTGCAACCATCTGTCTAACTGCACCTGACAATGCCACATCTGTGTACTGCTCACCCTCAACTGCAAGCTGCTGCCTAATTGCATCCCTGACAATGCCACATCTGTGTACTGCTCACCCTCAACTGCAAGCTGCTGTCTAATTGCATCCCTGACAATGCCACATCTGTGTACTGCTCACCCTCAGCTGCAAGCTGCTGCCTAATTGCATCCCTGACAAAGCCACGTCTGTGTACTGCTCACCCTCAGCTGCAAGCTGCTGCCTAATTGCATCCCTGACAATGCCACGTCTGTGTACAGCTCACCCTCAGCTGCAAGCTGCTGCCTAATTGCATCCCTGACAATGCCACGTCTGTGTACTGCTCACCCTGAACTGCAAGCTTCTGCCTAATTGCATCCCTGAGAATGCCACGTCTGTGTACTGCTCACCCTGAACTGCAAGCTGCTGTCTAATTGCATCCCTGACAATGCCACATCTGTGTACTGCTCATCCTCAACTGCAAGCTGCTGTCTAATTGCATCCCTGACAATGCCACATCTGTGTACTGCTCACCCTCAACTGCAAGCTGCTGTCTAATTGCATCCCTGACAATACCACATCTGTGTACTGCTCACCCTCAGCTACAAGCTGCTGCCTAATTGCATCCCTGACAATGCCACATCTGTGTACTGCTCACCCTCAACTGCAAGCTGCTGTCTAATTGCATCCCTGACAATGCCACATCTGTGGTTGCAAGCTTCTGCCTAATTGCATCCCTGACAATGCCACGTCTGTGTACTGCTCACCCTCAGTTGCAAGCTTCTGCCTAATTGCATCCCTGACAATGCCACGTCTGTGTACTGCTCACCCTCAACTGCAAGCTGCTGCCTAATTGCATCCCTGACAATACCACATCTGTGTACTGCTCACCCTCAACTGCAAGCTGCTGCCTAATTGCATCCCTGACAATGCCACGTCTGTTTACTGCTCACCCTCAGCTGCAAGCTGCTGCCTAATTGCATCCCTGACAACGCCACGTCTGTGTACTGCTTACCCTCAACTGCAAGCTGCTGCCTAATTGCATCCCTGACAATGCCACATCTGTGTACTGCTCACCCTCAACTGCAACCATCTGTTTAACTGCACCTGACAATGCCACATCTGTGTACTGCTGACCCTCAACTGCAAGCTGCTGCCTAATTGCATCCCTGACAATGCCACGTCTGTGTACTGCTGACCCTCAACTGCAAGCTGCTGCCTAATTGCATCCCTGACAATGCCACATCTGTGTACTGCTGACCCTCAACTGCAAGCTGCTGCCTAATTGCATCCCTGACAATGCCACGTCTGTGTACTACTCATTCTCAACTGCAAGCTGCTGCCTAATTGCATCCCTGACAATGCCACGTCTGTGTATTGCTCACCCTCAGCTGCAAGCTGCTGCCTAATTGCATCCCTGACAATGCCACGTCTGTGTACTGCTCACCATCAGCTGCAAGCTGCTGCCTAATTGCATCCCTGACAATGCCACGTCTGTGTACTGCTCACCGTCAGATGCAAGCTGCTGCCTAATTGCATCCCTGACAAAGCCACGTCTGTGTACTGCTCACCCTCAACTGCAAGCTGCTGCCTAATTGCATCCCTGACAATGCCACGTCTGTGTACTGCTCACTGTCAGATGCAAGCTGCTGCCTAATTGCATCCCTGACAAAGCCACGTCTGTGTACTGCTCACCCTCAACTGCAAGCTGCTGCCTAATTGCATCCCTGACAATGCCACGTCTGTGTACTGCTCACCCTCAGCTGCAAGCTGCTGCCTAATTGCATCCCTGACAATGCCACGTCTGTGTACTGCTCACCCTCAGCTGCAAGCTGCTGCCTAATTGCATCCCTGACAATGCCACGTCTGTGTACTGCTCACCCTCAACTGCAAGCTGCTAATTGCATCCCTGACAATGCCACATCTGTGGTTGCAAGCTTCTGCCTAATTGCATCCCTGACAATGCCACGTCTGTGTACTGCTCACCCTCAGTTGCAAGCTTCTGCCTAATTGCATCCCTGACAATGCCACGTCTGTGTACTGCTCACCCTCAACTGCAAGCTGCTGCCTAATTGCATCCCTGACAATACCACATCTGTGTACTGCTCACCCTCAGCTGCAAGCTGCTGCCTAATTGCATCCCTGACAATGCCACATCTGTTTACTGCTCACCCTCAGCTGCAAGCTGCTGCCTAAGTGCATACCTGACAATGCCACATCTGTGTACTGCTCACCCTCAACTGCAAGCTGCTAATTGCATTCCTGACAATGCCACGTCTGTGTACTGCTCAACCTCAACTGCAAGCTGCTATCTAATTGCATCTCTGACAATGCCATGTCTGTGTACTGCTCAACCTCAACTGCAAGCTGCTGTCTAATTGCATCCCTGACAATGCCACATCTGTGTACTGCTCATCCTCAACTGCAAGCTGCTGTCTGATTGCATCCCTGACAATGCCACATCTGTGTACTGCTCACCCTCAACTGCAAGCTGCTGCCTAAGTGCATCCCTGACAATGCCACATCTGTGTACTGCTCACCCTCAACTGCAAGCTGCTATCTAATTGCATCTCTGACAATGCCACGTCTGTGTACTGCTCACCCTCAACTGCAAGCTGCTGTCTAATTGCATCCCTGACAATGCCACGTCCGTGTACTGCTCATCCTCAACTGCAAGCTGCTGTCTAATTGCATCCCTGACAATGCCACGTCTGTGTACTGCTCACCCTCAACTGCAAGCTGCTGCCTAAGTGCATCCCTGACAATGCCACGTCTGTGTACTGCTCACCCTCAACTGCAAGCTGCTATCTAATTGCATCTCTGACAATGCCACATCTGTGTACTGCTCAACCTCAACTGCAAGCTGCTGTCTAATTGCATCCCTGACAATGCCACGTCTGTGTACTGCTCATCCTCAACTGCAAGCTGCTGTCTAATTGCATCCCTGACAATGACACATCTGTGTACTGCTCACCCTCAACTGCAAGCTGTTGCCTAAGTGCATCCCCTGACAATGCCACGTCTGTGTAGTGCTCACCCTCGACTGCAAGCTGCTAATTGCATCCCTGACAATGCCACGTCTGTGTACTGCTCAACCTCAACTGCAAGCTGCTATCTAATTGTATCTCTGACAATGCCATGTCTGTGTACTGCTCAACCTCAACTGCAAGCTGCTGTCTAATTGCATCCCTGACAATGCCACGTCTGTGTACTGCTCACCCTCAGCTACCAGCTGCTACCTAACTGCATCCCTGACAATGCCATGTCTGTGTACTGCTCACCATCAGCTGCAAGCTGCCGCCTAATTGCATCCCTGACAATGCCATGTCTGTGTACTGCTCACCCTCAACTGCATGCTGCTGCCTAATTGCATCCCTGACAATGCCACGTCTGTGTACTGCTCACCCTCAGCTACCAGCTGCTACCTAACTGCATCCCTGACAATGCCATGTCTGTGTACTGCTCACCCTCAGCTACCAGCTGCTACCTAACTGCATCCCTGACAATGCCATGTCTGTGTACTGCTCACCATCAGCTGCAAGCTGCCGCCTAATTGCATCCCTGACAATGCCACGTCTGTGTACTGCTCACCCTCAACTGCATGCTGCTGCCTAATTGCATCCCTGACAATGCCACATCTGTGGTTGCAAGCTTCTGCCTAATTGCATCCCTGACAATGCCACGTCTGTGTACTGCTCACCCTCAGTTGCAAGCTTCTGCCTAATTGCATCCCTGACAATGCCACGTCTGTGTACTGCTCACCCTCAACTGCAAGCTGCTGCCTAATTGCATCCCTGACAATACCACATCTGTGTACTGCTCACCCTCAGCTGCAAGCTGCTGCCTAATTGCATCCCTGACAATGCCACATCTGTTTACTGCTCACCCTCAGCTGCAAGCTGCTGCCTAAGTGCATACCTGACAATGCCACATCTGTGTACTGCTCACCCTCAACTGCAAGCTGCTAATTGCATTCCTGACAATGCCACGTCTGTGTACTGCTCAACCTCAACTGCAAGCTGCTATCTAATTGCATCTCTGACAATGCCATGTCTGTGTACTGCTCAACCTCAACTGCAAGCTGCTGTCTAATTGCATCCCTGACAATGCCACATCTGTGTACTGCTCATCCTCAACTGCAAGCTGCTGTCTGATTGCATCCCTGACAATGCCACATCTGTGTACTGCTCACCCTCAACTGCAAGCTGCTGCCTAAGTGCATCCCTGACAATGCCACATCTGTGTACTGCTCACCCTCAACTGCAAGCTGCTATCTAATTGCATCTCTGACAATGCCACGTCTGTGTACTGCTCACCCTCAACTGCAAGCTGCTGTCTAATTGCATCCCTGACAATGCCACGTCCGTGTACTGCTCATCCTCAACTGCAAGCTGCTGTCTAATTGCATCCCTGACAATGCCACGCCTGTGTACTGCTCACCCTCAACTGCAAGCTGCTGCTAAGTGCATCCCTGACAATGCCACGTCTGTGTACTGCTCACCCTCAACTGCAAGCTGCTATCTAATTGCATCTCTGACAATGCCACATCTGTGTACTGCTCAACCTCAACTGCAAGCTGCTGTCTAATTGCATCCCTGACAATGCCACGTCTGTGTACTGCTCATCCTCAACTGCAAGCTGCTGTCTAATTGCATCCCTGACAATGACACATCTGTGTACTGCTCACCCTCAACTGCAAGCTGCTGCCTAAGTGCATCCCTGACAATGCCACGTCTGTGTAGTGCTCACCCTCGACTGCAAGCTGCTAATTGCATCCCTGACAATGCCACGTCTGTGTACTGCTCAACCTCAACTGCAAGCTGCTATCTAATTGTATCTCTGACAATGCCATGTCTGTGTACTGCTCAACCTCAACTGCAAGCTGCTGTCTAATTGCATCCCTGACAATGCCACGTCTGTGTACTGCTCACCCTCAGCTACCAGCTGCTACCTAACTGCATCCCTGACAATGCCATGTCTGTGTACTGCTCACCATCAGCTGCAAGCTGCCGCCTAATTGCATCCCTGACAATGCCATGTCTGTGTACTGCTCACCCTCAACTGCATGCTGCTGCCTAATTGCATCCCTGACAATGCCACGTCTGTGTACTGCTCACCCTCAGCTACCAGCTGCTACCTAACTGCATCCCTGACAATGCCATGTCTGTGTACTGCTCACCCTCAGCTACCAGCTGCTACCTAACTGCATCCCTGACAATGCCATGTCTGTGTACTGCTCACCATCAGCTGCAAGCTGCCGCCTAATTGCATCCCTGACAATGCCACGTCTGTGTACTGCTCACCCTCAACTGCATGCTGCTGCCTAATTGCATCCCTGACAATGCCACGTCTGTGTACTGCTCACCGTCAGCTGCAAGCTGCTGCCTATCTGCATCCCTGACAATGCCACGTCTGTGTACTGCTCACCCTCAGCTACCAGCTGCTGCCTAACTGCATCCCTGACAATGCCACGTCTGTGTACTGCTCACCCTCAGCTACCAGCTGCTGCCTAACTGCGTCCCTGACAATGCCACGTCTGTGTACTGCTCACCCTCAACTGCAAGCTGCTGCCTAATTGCATCCCTAACAATGCCACGTCCGTGTGCTGCTCACCCTCAACTGCAAGCTGCTGCCTAATTGCATCCCTGACAATGCCACGTCTGTGCTGCTCACCCTCAGCTGCAAGCTGCTGCCTAATTGCATCCCTGACAATGCCACATCTGTGTACTGCTCACCCTCAGCTGCAAGCTGCTAATTGCATCCCTGACAATGCCACATCTGTGTATTGCTCTCTACATGCATCAGGTGATTATCTGTGAAAATTTACACATCTTGTGTGTATCAAGTGAATATCTGTGAACATGTTTATACTCTGTTTTATGCGAAAATTTACTGTAATTTCATTTCGACGAGGAACCTTTGTAAATGAGCTACCCTGGCTCAAAGTTATTGTATCTGATGTATGCAAATAAATATTTGCTGAAAATTAGGGAGGCAAAGGGGGTGGTTAGGGAGGCAAAAGCAGACACAGAACTGCATATTGCAGAGGGGGTCAAGAGCAGAGGAAAATAGTTTTTCAGGTATATTAGGGAAGGAAGGAAGGTAAACAGAAACATAGAAATTGATGGCAGATAAGAACCGCTAGGCCCATCTAGTCTGCCTATTTTTCTTGCCTGCTGTAAAAGCCGCAGACCGTACTTGATCTCTGGCTTTACCTCCTCGTTCCTATTGCTAGGGTTCCCCTACGCCTGTCCCATGCATGCTTGAATCCCCCCACTGTGTTTGCCCCATCACTTCCACTGGGAGTCTATTCCATGCATCCACCACCCGTTCTGTAAAGAAATACTTCCTCATGCTACCCCTTAGTCTACCCCCCTTCTAACCTCATGTCATGTCCCTTCGTTCCTGGGCATCTCCTTTTCTGAAAGATGCTACCCTCTGGTACCCTATTTATGCTTTTTAGATATTTGTAGGTTTCTATCATATCTCTCCTGTCTCTTCTCTCCTCCAGGGTATACATGTTGAGGTCTCCCAGTCTCTCCTCATATGACTTTTGGTGCAGGCCCTGCACCATCTTTGTTGTCCTTCTTTGAACTGCCTCCACCCTGTCTACATCCATACAGAGTTGCGGCCTCCAGAACTGGACACCCTATTCCAAATGAGGCCTCATCAATGATCTGTACAGTGGCATCACCACCTCCTTCCTTCTGCTGGTGATATCTCTCCCCTATGTGCCCCAGCATCCCACTGGCTATCCTCACAGACTTGGCACATTATTTGCCCACCTTTTAGTCATCAGATATAATTACCCCCAAATCCCTTTCCTGTTTGGTGACCATCAGTCCCCCCCCCCCCATCATGTAATCCTCCCCTGGGTTCTTGCACCCCAAATGCATGATTTTGCACTTTTTAGCATTAAATCTCAGCTGCCACACTCTGGACCGTTCCTCCAGTTTATCTAGGTCCCTCCTCATTTTTTCCACCCCTCCCAGAGTGTCCACCCTGTTGCAGATCTTAGCGTAATCCGCAAAGAGGTACACCTTCCCCTCCAGTCCCTCCACAATGTCACTTATGCAGACATTAAACAGGACTGGGCCCAGGACTGATCCTGTGGCATCCTGCTGGTCACCCTTCTTTCCTCAGATTGAGCACCATTTACCATGGCCCTCTGTCTTCCATCACTCAGCCAGTTCCCAACCCAGTTTACCACCTTGTAACCAACTCCCAGGCTGCCCAGCTTGTTCACAAGTCTTCTATGTGGAACGGTATTGAAGGCCTTACTTGAAATCCAGGTAGGCAACATCCACCGCTCCCCCTAATCCATGACCTTAGTCATCCAGTCAAAAAGATCAATTAGATTTGTTTAACATGACCTTTCCGCTGTGAATCCATGCTGTCTCGGATCCTGTGCACCACCAGCTTCAAGATGTTCCACAATCCTTTAAGTAGTGATTGCATAATCTTCCCCACTATTGAGGTGGGCTGATTGTTCTATAGTTTCCAGCCTCCTCCCTACTGCTGCTTTCGTGAAGAGGGACTACATCTGCCCTCCTCCAGTTCTCTGGAACCACTCCCATATCGAGTGACTCGTTGAACAGTGCTGCCAGTGGTGGTGCCAGCAACTCCTGTAGTTCCCTTAATATTCTAGGATGTATCCCATCTGCTCCCATTGTCTTGTCCACTTTCAGTTTTATGAATTTCTTTAGGACTCTCTCTTCTGTAAATGGACTGGTGTCCATCTCCCTCCCATATTTATTCATGTTGCCTAACTGTGGTCCCTCACCACCTTCTGTGAATACAGGACACAAATATTTGTCCAGTATTGATGCTTTTTCCAGGTCCCTTTCCACAAACTCTCCTTCTTCCCCTTTAAGTCTTACTATCCCACCCCTGGTTTTTCTCCTTTCACTAATGTACCTATAAAAAGTCATGTCTCCTTTCTTTATTTCCTGTGCTATTTTTTCCTTGGTGTGTGCCTTTGTGCTCCTGACTGCTTTTCCCTGCCTCCCTGTTTATCCAGATACCCTACCCTGTCCTTCTCCTGCTGTGTTTCCTTGTATTCCCTGAAAGCCATCTTTTTCGCCCTTACCTTCCCGGCCAAGCCTTTGAAAACCATTGTGTCTTCTCTTTGTCTTGCCCTTGTTTACTTGCCTAATGCAATGGTTTGTCACCTCCATTATGGCTCCTTTTAGATGAGCCAATGCTCCTCCACTCCCCCCTCCCTTTTTGTCCTGCCCTGCCAGGGCATGCTTGAGACATATCCTCATCTTAGGACCCTCGCCTTCGTGTGGCTTGACTCTGCCACTGTAATCATGCTGAATCACACTGTGCGATGATCACTGGATCCCAGGTGTTTGCCCACCCTAACTTCCTCAATTCTGTTCCCACTGGTAAGTACCAGGTCCAAAACTGCACCCTCCCTGGTGGGCTCTAGCACTAGCTGCCCAAGGCCTGCCCATGTAATAGTAAGGTTAGCAGAGGGGAATAGCAATCAGTTTTGCTCAGTTCTCACTAGGGAGGATGGTGGGCCCTTGCAAGAGAGTGACATCAAAGTGGTCAATAAGGGGGGCCTGGAGATGAGGCTGCCATAATTTACTGGTGAAAGGGTTCTGGCAGAGCTCTAAAGATTGATAAGGCCCCAAGACCAAATGGCTTACATCTGAGGATACACAGGGAATTGGCAGCAGATGTGGCTGATCCCTTGGTAGGTCTTTTTGACAGCTCTCTTAAGGACAGGGTGGTTCTGAAGGACTAGAGTGTAGCAGACAGAGTTCTGCTCTATAAATGGGGGAGCAAGGAACAAGCAGGAAACTGCAGACCTGTCAGTCTTATCTCCATTGTAGGAAAACTGATGGAGCCACTGGCCAAAGAGGATCTCATGGACTCCTTGGAACGCAACAGGCTGCAGGAAAGTAAGCACCATGGATCTGTGGTAGAGAAGTCTTGTCTGAGTAACCTGATAGTTTTCTTTGACTGGGTGACAAGGGGATTGGATAGGGGCCATGCTGTGGATTTGCTCCACTTTGACTTCGACAAGGCTTTCAACTCGGTACTCCACAGACACTTGCTGAAGAAGATGGAGGATCTGGGGATGGCTAAGATCATAGTAAACTTGGTAGTTAACTGACTAAAGAGGCAGCAGAGGATAGTGGTCAATGGGGTTAAATCAGAACAGAGGGAGGTCACGAGCTGGGTTCCATAGGTATCTGTCCTGAGTCCGTTCCTCTTCATGTTCATCAACAACATTGGTAAGGGGATCCAGGTCAGGCTGCGTCTCTTTGCACATGACACTAAGCTCTTTGGGAGGGCGAATAGTGATGAAGGCATAAAGGAAAGTCAGAGAGACTTGCAAAAGTTGGAGGGGTGGTCAAGAGTTTGGCTGTTGAAATTCAACACCAAAAAGTACAAGGTTATGCACCTAGGGAACAAGAATGCCAGAATGGAGTACTAGATGGAGAGGTGAGACTCAGTACCACGGCTGAGGAACGAGACCTTGGAATTATCATCAGTGTCTCCCTAAAGCAATTGAGTCAGTGCAACAAGGCTAATTATAGCAAGTCAAACAGAGTTATTATAGAAAGTCAGATAGAATGCTTGGATGTATTGGGAGGGGTATCGATAGAAAAAGGAAGGTAGTACTTCCCCCTGTGTAGATCCTTGGTGAGGCCACACCGTGAGTACTGTGCCCAGTTCTGGGGTCCTCACCTCAGGAAGGATAGGGATACGTTCAAGATGATGCAGCACATGGTAATAAAAATGATTCAGGGCCAGCAGGGCATATCCAATGAGGAGTTCCTCAAGGCACTGAAAGTGTACTCCCTGGAAACCAGAAGGGAGAGGAGAGATATGACAGAGACCTTCAAATTCCTAAAAGGAATTAACAGGGTGAGCTGCAGGGAACTATTTCACTTGAATACCAGCTCAAGGTCACGTGGTTATGAGTGGAAGCTAGCAGGAGGGAGGTTCAGAGGGACTTGAGGAAATACTGTTTTACAGAAAGAGTGGTGGAGTCGTGGAACACGCTGCAAACTGAGGTGGTGGGTGCAAACACTGCTAGTGGTTTTAAGCATGGCTGGGACAAAATGAAGGATACAGTGGCTGCTCAGGGTGTCAGAACTGGGAAGAAGAATGGAGGGGGGCAGGGAGGGCTAGGACCCTGGGGCAACAGTAGACCTCAGGGTTAAATGGGGAACTTGGGCAGACTGGATGCATCTTTGGGCTTTTTCTGCTGTCATTGTCTCTCTTTCTATATGCGTATATCAACCAGAGGTACTGGATGAAATTATATTATGTTTTAAAACCAGCTGGATTGTCTGTTTATGTCAGATACACTGAAATTCAATAAAAAGGATATTTAAAAAAGAATGTAAAGGGGCAGATCATGTGATCATGGAGGCAGGGTACAAAACGTCCCCATCAGACACTCATTCTCAGCTCAGTTCAGCTCATTATTCTCAGCTCCATTCAGCTCATTCTTTTCTGGTCAGTGAAGAGACCAGGGGCCCGATTCTCAAAACCCCAATTTTGACGCAAGGTGCCTTTGTCAAACAGAATAGATGCAAGAGGCACCTTACATCAAACCTTGTGGAGGTGCCCGATTCTAAAATGCTGGCTGTGGAAAACTGGGGACCCCATGCACCAGGTCTGCGCCAAGGTCAGGGGTGCACCAGGGCAGTAGGGGGCTTGTGGCAGATGCAAGCTGCAACATCCCCAGAAACAGGATTCTGAAAGGTGGCCAGGCCTACCAGGACTTAGACCAGCCAACAGGTGATCTAATACCCCCTTGCTCCACTCCCACAGTCAGTGCTAGGCAGGACCACAGGCTTGTCAGGTGCCCAGACTAGTGTGCATCCATGAGTAATGCATGGCAGTGGAGTGGAGGCATGCAGCCATGTATGGACTGCATCAAGGACATTGGCACCAAGTCCCCTGACATGTGCCCTGCCTGCCTGCAGGACCTGCACCAGGCATGCCCAATGGCAGCTCTGCAGTTGTCCTGGGCACCTCCCCATCTGCTGCCTGTCCCCACTCCGGCAATGCAGCCCGGGTCGGCTCCCTGGGAATTCTGCCTGTCCTATGCTGTGTGGCAGGTGTACTGTGATATCGGTGGTCCATGCCCGCATGCTGTATCCTCCGCCAAACTCTCCCCATGCATCGTATGTGTAGTGCACAGAGGTGGCTGCTGCAACCTGTGGGTGTTTGGCACTGGGACCCCTCCCATATGGGAACTGGGCGCAGGGTCCCTGGCACACCAGCCACTGGTACAAGCTGCTGTTTGGCACAGCTTGTGCCAATCTTAGGGCCGGTTTTAGAATCAGGCCCCAGGTCTCCAGCAAGAAAGGGAGATGGACTCTCACATAGCTACATTGAGAGTTAACTCTTAGGTATTGCTCAGTTGCCCTGGTTGCTGTACCAAGGAGTGGCTCTTGGAAATAGGGCTGCCCTAAGAATATTTTCTTGTGAATAGAGAATTTGACTAATTCCGTCTGAGCAGGCACCTGAATTATGTGGCTCATCCTCACAGCCAATTATATCCAGTAAGTCTGTACTACTGCCTATTTTTTTTTCTGATCCTGTGGATAAAGATATGGACAGAAGATATACCTTGTCAGGTCCTGGAATCGAATTTCTTACAACTCATTACGGCCATGTTGGAGTAGTGCAGGCTGCAGCCTGTGATAAGGCCAATATTCCCCTGGCATCTCACCCCCCAGATAAGGATTCTAGGAAAGTGGATGCCATGGCCAAGGAACAATCCTTGCCATCCTCTTTGGGACTCAGACAGGCCAATTATATGGCATATATAGCCAGGTACCAGAAATCAAGGTGGGATACGGTTCTGGAAATGGTTAAGAATGCCCCTTCCTAGCTAGCCAAGGAGCTGGAGAAGGTGGCTGCAGATGGTATTGAGGCATCTAAGGTCCAATTTCACACTGCTGTTGACTCGAATGATGTGCATTCTAGGGTCATGGCTACATCTGTCTCCATGAGGAGATTAGCTTGGCTCAGATGTACCAATCTGTCACAGGATATCCAGACTAAGGTCATGGATTTTCCTGTTACTGGTAACTCTCTGTTTGGTGAACAGAGGCTTACACGAAGAAGATGGATGAGTACAGGACCACCTACAGGAGTGCTGCAGCAAAAGAGAAGCAGGCCACTCCTCAGAAGCAGCAGTTTAGGGCTGGCAGGGGCAGGCTTTTTAACAGGCCTTTTTACCAAGCCCAGGCTTCCTCTTCTTTCCAGCAGAGGGGGTTCTTCAGGGGAAGAGGCAGACGAGGGATGACCAGGACCTCAGCATCCACTCAGTCCAAGCCCCCCTGCCAAACAGACACTCTGAGGTGTCAGGATCACCTCCCAAATTCCTGTAGGGGACAGGTTGGCTCACTATTCCCAGGCCTGGGATTCCATTACCTTAGACAAATGGGTCCTGGAAGTAGTGAGCCAGGGACTTGTTCTCAGTTTCAAAAGGTTCCCAAAAATGAGAGCAAGATTTTTCAGCCCCATCTCCCCCGTGGAGACAAAGGCCTTAGAGGCAGAAGTCTCCGTTTTTCTGCTCATGCGAGCAGTAGAGAAGGTATCTCTTTGTCACGGGGTTAAGGACTTTATTCCAGATATTTCCTTACTCCAAAAAAGACAGAGGAGTGGTGACCCATCCTAGATTTAAGGTACCTCAACAAACACTTAAAACCAAAGTTCAAGATGGTGACTCTGGGAGTAATTCTCCCCTCTCTGAGACCAGGAGACTGGCTAATCTCCCTGGATCTCAAGGATGCCTGTTTCCACATACCCGTCAGACATTCCCACAGAAAGCACCTCAGGTTCAAATTGCCCTCAGGCCATTATCAGTTCAGAGCCATGCCTTTCGGCCTAACATCGGCTCCAAGGGTGTTTACCAAGTGCCTGGCAGTAGTGGTAGCATTCCTCAGGAGACAAGGTATCCTTCTGTTCCCATACCTGGACGACTAGCTCCTAGTAGGTCAGTCCCCAGGCCAAGTCAAGTCAGCCTTAGAGGTCACCTAAAGGCTCCTGGAGTCTTTGGGCTTCATTCTAAACCTAGAAAAGTCGGTTCTGGAACCAACTCAGCTACTTACTTTCATAGGGGCGGACATAGACACGACCCAGACAAGAGCATTCCTTCCTCTTTCAAGGGTTCAGTCTCTAGTCACTCTGGCTTCCTCTTTTCAACCTCTTGTTTCTCATCCAGCCAGACGTTTTCTTCAGTTACTGAGCCACATGGCAGCCTCCACAGCTGTGGTCCAGGGAGCAAAGTTTCAGATGAGAGATATTCAATTTCATCTCAGATCTTACTGGTCTCAGAAAAAGTACACTCTCTCCAAATTGGTTCCAGTGTCCCAGACTCTAGTTCAGGCACTCCAGTGGTGGCTGGAGGAGGACAACCTTCGGCAAGGTGTCCCATTCATCAGTCAGGCTCCTTCAGTGATTCTCACCACAGACGCTTCTCTCCTAGGCTGGGGGGCCCATCTGGACCAGCTTACAGCTCAGGGAACCTGGTCTCACCAGGAGTCCCTCCTTCACATAAACCTTCTGGAGTTAAGGGCTGTCTTTCTAGCTCTGCAGACATTCTCAACTGTGGTTCAGGGGAAAGTAGTATAAATCAGGACAGACAATACCACAACCATGTGGTACATCAACAAGCAGGGAGGCACTCGGTCCTCGGCCTTGTGAACAGAGGCCATGAAGGTATGGTCACTGGCTTATTCCCTTCACGCTTCCCTGGTGGCTGTACACCTGCCAGGGAAGGACAACATCTTAGCAGATGCTCTCAGCAGAATTTCTCAGGGTCATCACGAATGGACTCTGAATCTCCTGGTCCTTCAGGTTATCTTCAACAGGTGGGGGACTCCAGAGATAGATCTCTTTGCAGCCCCGGACAATCATCAACTTCCTCTCTTTTGTTGCAGGCCTCCTCTACTGGGCTCTGTACACCAGGAGGCTCTACTATTGGATTGGACAAGCAGGTTCCTTTATGCATTTCCTCCTTTCCCTTTGATTTTCAGGGTTCTGATCAAGACCAGAGCTCAGCCCTGCAAGGTGATCTTAGTGGCACCAGACTGGGCCAGACAGCCATGGTATCCTCTACTACTGTCATTGTCAGTGACAAGGCCTCTGTGTCTTCCCAGACACTTCAATCTGCTGACATCCTCTCAGGGGAGGATCCTCTGTCACAATCTTCAGGCTCTCAGGCTCAAGGCCTGGCTCTTGAAGAGTTAGAATATGCACATCTAATCCTTTCTCAATCGGTTTTGGATATTCTAAAGGTTAGCAGGATACCTACTATCAGAAAAACTTACAATTCCAAGTGGAAAAGATTTGGTTTTTGGTGTTCCCAGATACCTGTTCAGCCAGAATTAGCTGGCATTGCTACTGTATTGGACTATTTGGTGCATCTTAATTGTTTAGGCCTTTGGCCCACTACGATTAAGGTGCATTTGGCAGCTGTGTCTGCCTTCCTTTCAGCTGGGAAGGGCTCTTCCTTAGCCTCTCATCCAGTTTTCCAGAAATTCTTCAAAGGTCTGATGCATGTTAATCCTCCCTTTCGAGCCCCGACCCCTTCTTGGGATCTGAACATCTGTATAGCACAGCTTATGCAGCCCCCTTTTGAGCCTCTATCTTCAGTAGAGCTGAAATACTTGACATGGAAAACTATTCCTGGTAGCCATTACCTCTGCCAGGTGGATCAGTGAGTTACAGGCTTTATCAGTGGAACCTGATTTTATTTCTTTTTTTTTTGAACTTGTATAGATTTTTTTATTTATAGTTTATCATGCTGATACATCTTAGGCAGAATTCCATTCTTATTACATCACCATATTGTAGCAATTAATCGGCTTATATATCCATTACAGATTTTTTGTTTCCCCCCCTGCCTCACAATAATTGCTTTCCAATGTCCTACCTTTAGTTATTATTTTCATTTACAATACAGCAAACTATGACAGCAGTGTAACATATTTCTAAAAGGTAGATAACTACCTCACTGTCCTTCAACTACATTAACTTTTTTATTCGACGTGGATTTAATTCTTTACCGCTTATCTCTCTCTTCCCCAAAACTACCTTGTTCAGACCTTATATTGCCTTTGATTTTCACCACCTCTGAGTCCTTACTAGCATTTAATGACCCATCTCTCGGATTATGCCCTTTATTTCTGAAGCAGTTGTTCTAACACTGAAACATCCTCGGTCTCTTCAATATAGTTATATAATGGTAACCACCTCGCATTATGTTGATCCACTCTAAGATTTAACTGTGCCGTGACCGCCTCCATGATTTTCATTTTCTTAATGTTACTCATCCACATACCTTTAGTCAACAAATTTTTTTTAAGCCATTGCTGGTTGATAACCTTAAGGGCTGCAGTTACCAGTATATAAAATAAATATTTTTGGTTCTTTGTTCTAATTTCCATTGGGGTCAGAGTTAATATCATATTAGCCACTGAGAGATTTTCCTGAAGATGAAAAATATTTTGTGCTGCCCGCATGATTTCCTGCCAAAAATCTCTGATCCGGGGGCAGTCCCAGAAAATATGCGTAAATGTCCACCTTTTCCCGCACCCCCTCCAACATAAGTCTGTAGAGGAAGTAGCATAATGAGCAGAGATCACCGGAGTACTAAAAAACCTGGCAGTGACCTTCCACTTAAATTCTTTCCATCCAGGGGAGCTTGTGGTTTTGGAGATTCCTCCCCATATTTTACCCCATTCCGCTTCAGTTATTCTAGTGTTCAGTTCCTTTTGCCATTCATTCTCTATCTTGGCCACTAGGACTTTCCCTACATCTTCTTGTAGAGCCTTGTAAATGAGTGAGATATAACCTTTCTGGTCAGCTAAAAGACTTTTTTGATGAGTGGCTATTAAGGAAGGGGGAAGGCGAGTTTTTAGGGCTTCCACCTCTACCATAGTGGAGATATAATGCCTGCATTGCAGGTATTTAAAAAAATCTGTTTTTACGAGATTATATTCTCTCTGCAGGTCAGCAAAAGATTTGACCTCTTCTCTCTCTGTAAATTGGGTAAGACTATTCAACCCAGCCCTTCTCCACCTGGAGAAACAATTGTCTCCTTGATTGGCGGGGAATCCAGGGAGATGATCTAGGGGAATATACTCCCAAACCGGACTCGGGATCTCCCACCATTGCCGTGCGTCTAACCAAAGCTTCAATGTATGTTTGGACCATCTATTCTGGATTAGTTTGATATCTGGTTGAGTGGCTATCCATGGTATAAATCTCAAGGGTACCAAGGGGTGTGCTTCTGCTTCCATTGAATACCAACCTCCACTTTGATCTGCATTTAGTATTTTGAGAATTGGAAGAACTTGTGCTGCTCTATAATAGTTATAAAAATTAGGTATCCCCCTTCCCCTTGGCTCTTGTCTACCGTGAGAAGCTCCCATCTCTTTCTTGGCCTTCTCCCCGACCAGATGAATCTAGAAAGTTTGTGTCTAAGCTCCTTCCAATCTTTATGTGGAAAAGGGATAGGTAAATTTGTGAATAAAAACAGATACCTGGGTAATACATTGACCTTGACGGTGTCAATCCTGTTCGTAAAAGTCAAAGGAAGTGTTTGCGATCTGTTTATATCTTCAAAGACCTTCCTTTGAAGTAGCCCATAATTCAGCTGATATAATCTCGAGATCCTGGTTGGAATTTGTATTCCCAGATACCTAATTTTCTTTCACCCATTTAAATGGGGTCCTTCCTTGGAGTGTTGAGGATTGGGCTCCCCCTATTAACATGATTTCAGATTTATCTTTATTTATTTTGAAACCCGATATTTTGCCAAAAAATGTAAGCAAATCCATCACCGGGGGAATCGATGTATCTGGGTCTGATAAATAAATCAAAGTATCATCGGCATACAAATATATCTTATTCACCGTTCCCCAGACCTGGATCCCTTTAATATCTGTTCTCATCCTGATTGCTTGGGCTAGAGGTTCCATAGCAATGGTGAACAATAATGGGGATAATGGCCAGCCTTGCCTGGTGCCCCTTTCAATTGTGAATCTATCTGATAATGTCCCATTTACCCGTACCCTGGCTTTGGGTTGTTGATATGCTGCCATAATCCACTGCATAAAAGCACCTTCAAAACCCAAGTGAAGAAGTACTTCCTGTAAATAAGCCCAATTTAGCCGATCAAAGGCTTTTTCTACGTCCAAAAAAATCACTACTTGGGGTGCTGTTGATTTATTTTCCTTACTAATTATATTAAGAAGTCTTCTCATATTATCAGATAAGTGTCTACGAGGAATAAATCCCGTTTGGTCTGGATGGATTAGATTTCCAATATGTTTCTGAATTCGATTGGCCAAGATCTTAGTCCATATTTTAAAATCCTGATTCAACAAAGATATTGGTCGGAATGACTCACAACATTCGAGGGGTTTGCCTGGTTTAGAGAGTACTGTGATGATTGCATCCTGCCAGGATGAGGGAATTTTATTCTCCTCCAAGAGAGCATTCATAACAGCGGTCAATTTTGAGGTTAAGGAGTTCTTTAATTTTTTATAAAATTCGGCTGGTAGCCCATCAGGGCCCGACGACTTACCGGTTGGAAGGTTCATGATAACCCCCTTGAACCTCCTTCTCTGTAATGGGGGCTGACAACTCCTTCTTTACTTCCGGGGTCAGTTTGGGAAAATCCATAGCCATTAAGAAATCCCCTGTATCCCTTTTAACTTCCTTCGGGTTTCTATTTTCTGTATACAATAATTTATAATATTCTTTAAATACTGCAGCTATATCATTTGGTTTCACCCATTTTCTTTTATCCTTAGTGTTGTCTAAAATAAATGGAACATATCTACTCTCTTGTTCTTTTCTCAAACGGAAGACTAGTAACCTGATTGCCCTCTCCCCTCCCTCATAATACTTTTGGTTTGCAAATCTTAGAATGCCTTCTGCCTTTTCATTGTCCAACATCCATAATTCCTCCCTTTTTTTGAGTAGTTCTTTTAGAGTTCTTTCTCCTTTCCCTCTGGGGTGACTCTTATGTTCTTTTTCCAATTCTTCTATGGCTTTTAATAACCCTCCCTCTTTTTTTCCCTAAGCTTTTTTTTGCAGAAGCCAAGCTAATTAACTGACCTCTTACTACCGCCTTCATAATATCCCACCAAAGCAGGGGAGAGCAGTCTGACATTGGGGAGTCAGTGGTTAAATTAGCAATAGTCTGCTCTATTTGCTTTATTGTCAATTTGTCATTGAGTAGTGAGACATTTAGTCTCCAGCTAGTATGTCTGGAACCTGTCACCCACACCACTTTGACCACAACCGGGGCGTGGTCTGATAAGGTAAAATACCCTATCTTAGATGATATAAAGTAATGAGTGTTGACCTTATGTGTAAAAATGAAGTCTATCCTCGAATAAGATTTATTAGCTGCAGAAAAACAGGTGTAGTCCCTTTCCCCTACAAGCTGATTTCTCCATACATCTACCAGTCCACCTTCCTCTAACCTGCCTTTGAATTTTTTATCTACTGGTTTTGGAGAGCAGACTTGCCCTCCTGATCGGTCCATTGTTGGGCATGGTACAGCATTAAAATCTCCCTCTAATATCAAAATTCCCGAGGATAGGTCCGCAATTTTCTGAAAAGCTTCCAAATGGAACTTATCTGTTCCTGTATTAGGTGCATATATATTAGCTATGTGTATCACTTGATCCTGAACCATTCCCGTGACCCTGATATAGCTCCCCTCAAATGTCTTGTCCACTTCCTGTATGTTTAGGGAGCAGTTCCTTTTCACCAGGATAGCCACTCCAGCTTTTTTAATCCCCCTACATGCCGCAGCTTCCACTCTCCCTACCCAAGCTCTCCTGAGTTTTAAGTGCTCAGAGTCCGAGAGATGAGTCTCTTGCAGGAGAGCTACGTCGCAGTCCAATCTTTTCAATTCTCCCAGTAATCTGGTTCTTTTCACTGGTGAATTAATACCATTAACATTGTATGAAATTATATTTAAAGAAGCCATATTCAGGAGTTAAGTTTTGCCAAAGATCCAGATTACATAGTTATAGATAGGCTGCCACGTACCTCCCCCTCCCTCTTCTGCCACCCTCAAGGTCTGATTTTGCTTCTTTGTGTAAAACGGAAAGAAAGCACGTCGAAAGGACAAATATAACTTGTACATTATTAAATCCAACATTTGTATATCTTACTAAACTGTTTTAATTGCATAACTAGCTCCAAACTTCCCATCTTTGACTTTCCTAGGGAGTTGTTAGTCAACTCTATGACCACTTATCATGCCCCTCCGATGTTTATGGGGTGTTGTAGCAAGTCCCCTTGCAGAAATGGTTTGCTTACAACTTTCTCTTATGTGTAGACGCCCCTTGGCACAAAAAAGAGAAAAAAAAACTGTGCTCCCCCCATGAGGCCCCCCCAATTATGTTCTAGTCGTACATGCTCTTTTTTTCCACTTCCTCCCACACTTAACCTTATGTTCCAGTTCCACGTGCTTCGCCCAGGAATGACAGTCCCTTCACCCCCCCCGTCGACTTAGGAATCAGAAATCCCCTTCTTTTCTTGTTTTCCATCCTTTCCTCCCTTTCCTCTATATAAAGATGGGCAAACATCTGAAAGTTAACATTCACCTGCAGTAACCTTTTGCTTGCTTACTGTCTAAGGCTTAAACCCTAGGCCTCCCCGTAGACCTCTCCATTTCAGCTCCCCCCACACCTTTCCACAAGTTGATGTGGCTCTATCCATCCCCCGCCTCCAATTACAGTTTGAATTTAAAAGTTATATTTAGTCCCTCCACATCTCTCTCTCTGGTGCTTCCAATGAAAAAAGTCCCTACTACGTATACCACAATTCAAACCATCATTATCCTCGGTTCTTCAATGGCGACACATCTTCCCTGCTCGAGTCAGCCAGTTTGCTTCTTTTCTCAGCTCTCAGAAGTAATCTTGCAATGTCCCCCATTGTAGATTTTGGATAAGAGAAAGGAACCCCTCGGTTCTTGTTCTTGCCTCTGGTCGTGACGCTCCACACACTTGCTCTCAACTGTTTTTCCAACATTTCACATGCTAGGTCAGGTGTTATAATCTCCAAGTTCTTTAAATATGGAACTGCTTCGAGCAACGAGGGAAAGATCCTTGTATCATTTTCCTCTAATATTTTCAGTCTCGCTGGATATAATAATTGTACTTTGATTCCCTTTTTCTCTCTCAGTTCTCTGATTATTCCTCTGGTTCTCTGTCTTTCCACCTGCAGCACCGTCGAGAAGTCTTGATCAAAGTAAATTACCATATCTTTGTACTTTAAGTCCCTGTGATGCCAGGCTTCCCGTAATATCCACTCCTTTGTTTGAAAATGCAGCATTCTTATCACAAATGACCTCGGTCTCGCTGTAGCATCTGTTGGCTTAGGCACAAGCGATCAATGGGCCCTGTCAATCGTTAGGTCTAAGTCTGAAGGGATTTCCAACGGGGATCTCAGTACTTGTTGAACAAAGTCAGCCACTGTAGCAAACCCTTCCTCAGCTCCTTCCAACAGCCCATGTATTCAAAAATTATTACGTCGAGACCTATTTTCCAGATCTTCTAGCTTCACACTCATTTCTCGGTCTCTTTGCATTAAGTACAATAGTAGGCAATCATTGCTTTCCTGCGTTTCAGTCAGTTCTTCCAGGCAAGTGTCATTTTTAGAGACTTTTTTATCCAGGAGGTGCTTATCTTGCCTTAAATCTGCCAGATCACTGTCAATCTTGTTCACTGTGGCCAAAATCTTTTGTAGAGTACGGTTTGTGCCATCGTTGGAATCCATTTCATCCTGCTCTAGCTCTACTGAGGAATCAGAAGCATATCGTCTGCGTGCAGGCAGGGCCGCAAGGCCTTCTTGTGATCTGCTTAACAGCGTTTGCCTCATTTTGCTTCCTGATTGCACTTGTCTGGAACCCTTTGCTTTCGGGGGTTTTCCTGCCATCCTGAGCTTACTGCAAACACCTTTATTTATTTTAGATTTTGTTCGATTAGGGAGTCTGACGATTTTTAGGGGGTTTCCTCTGGGGAGCTCAGTTCTTCAACCTCTTGCCATTACGGTGACGTCACCAGAAGTCCTGATTTTATTTCTTTTCACAGGGATAAGGTGGTCCTTTGAACTAACAGAAAGTTTCTTCCCAAAGTGGTCTCAGACTTTCATCTGAACCAATCTATGACATTGCCTGTGTTTTTTACTGACCATTCTTCCTCTGGGGAAAGAAGATTACACAATCTTGATGTGAAAAGGGCCCTTAGTTACTATGTGGAGCATACTAAGGCCTATAGGAATGGATGTTCTCAGTTATTTCTCACCTATGGTGAGGTGGGAAAGGGCAAACCAGCCACCAAGAGAACTATTGCCAGGTGGATTGTCTCCTGTATCCAATTCTGCTATTCAAAACTTGGGAAGGAACCTCCCTCAGGCCTGAGGGCTCATTCTACCAGGGGTACAGCTGCTTCGCTTACAGCAGCTAGGGATATATCTTAAGTGGAAATTTGTAAAGTAGCCACCTAGAAAACTGTTCACTCATTTACCAAGCATTATTCGCTGGACATTAAGTCTAGAAGTGATGCTAGGTTTGGCACAGCTGTGCTGCATATCCTGTTCCCAAAATAGGTTCTGTGACTCCTTCTTCCAAGGGGATACTGCTTGGTAGTCTGCATTTAGTCATAATACAGCAAGACTTCATGTTGTTTGAAGAAAAAATTACTTACCATAGTAATGTTGTTTCTTCTAATGGAGTCTTGCTGTATTCTGATCTCCCTCCCTGCCTCCTCTCCTAGAACCCAGTAGTTTTGGGATGTGGGTGGGCAGGCACAGTGCTGCACCCAAGAGTTGTACTTCGCTTGCCCTATCTTATGGATTTTAGTTATGTTTTAGCTCTCCACCTACTTTGGTTTTATATTTAGCTTTCTTTTTGGGGTTCTCAACTTGAGTCTTTTGGCCCTAAAAACAGTTTGTGCAGCCATTTGGCTTGCAAGAGTTGAAATAATTTCTACCTATTACTTTTATTAGTTAGTGCTCGTAATAATCTCATGGTTACACTTCAGAGTGGTAGAGACAGAGGTTTGAAAACCGAGCTTGAGCTCAACGTTCTATGTTTCTGCATAGAGTTAACTCTTTACTCTCTGGGGTAGTTCAAGTGCTGGGGCTAACTGCATTTAGTCAGAATACAGCAAGACTCCATTAGAAGAAACAACATTACTATGGTAAGTAATTTTTTCTTTCTGTGCCGTCTAAACATCCAAACCACCTGCATCACCACAATACCCCACCCACCCAACACTGACCGGAACAACACTCGAATGACCTGAAAAGAAAAGGAAAGCAGCAACACCGATGCCATGTGAACGCGGATCTTTAGTGCTTCATTAGAATTTTTCCGAACAATCAGAAAGGAGCCACTGTGGCAAGGCACAGAGTGACTGAGCCTTTACTCTTGTGTTTGTCTCCTACATTTCCTAGCACCTCACAGGGGGATGCTGCATTCCACTGTTTGACTGCCACCTGGTGAGGCCAGCTGGTAATACAGCGGACACACACACTGTGGGGTAGGGACTCGCTGGATGCCATCACTGCACACATGCTTACTTAGAGAGGAAACCTGGAGGAATAAGCCCCAGTCCACCAGAGTTGAAGCCGGCACCCCCCACAGAACCATACATGACCGATATTGCAGGCCATTTACCACCATGGTGATCCTGGGTCGGTGGTGGTTAAGGCCATTGACAATGCTGGGTGGGTGTTGTCGGTAAAGGGACAGAGAGAGGGACTGAGAAGCTGAAAAAGGTAGGGGAAAAAACACTGGAAGGCATGAAAAACTAAATTTCAGAAGGGCCATAGTATGTATTTTTTCACAAAGGTAGAAGCGCAAATTTCAAAAGCAGGTGGGGTTAAAATTTTGGAAGGGGTTTGAGGGTAGGTTTGTTTATGTGTGTACGGTGTGCATTACGGAAGTGGACAGGATATACACTTCAGGACGAGTTTGGGGTAATGAGTTTGAGGTAAATTCTTAGAAGGGCACAAGGGCAAGGGTGACACGCGCAGTCAAAGATCTAAGTACTTCAGAGCAAGGAAAATGAGCAGTAGCGAAAACGTGGCAAAGCTCAGTATAGCAATTCCCCAAAGTGCCCAACAAATTTCTGTCATGATGGGCAAACTAGGAGGACATTGCAGTTAGCTTAGGATTGCACTGGAAGACCATTTTGGAAATCTATTTCACTGCAGCCTGACTGAGTTACTTCTGGAGTACTAAGATCTATTTGTCAGAATATTGGTGTGCTGGAGAGGAGGAAGTGTAGGAGAAAGAGTGAGAAGATGGGTGTCCTGGAGCTGCACTCAGTAAGTCAGGGACTGCCTTAGACTCAGTTAAAATATAACTGTTCAGTGTAGGAGATCCTCCCGATGAGCCAAGCCAGATCCCTAGTGGGGAGGGGGCCTTACAAATGTATTTTAGCACAGTAACAGTGAATGCATGAGTTTGTAAACTTCCAGAGAAGTCATAATACTTCACATGCTTAGTGTCCAATTTTTTTAAACTTCAGATTTATTTGTTTATTAAGTAAATAGACAAAATGACATTTTCTTGAAGGGGTAATACCTATAGGTAGACATGTTTTATGTTTTGTTTTGTTTTTTGCCATAAAGTTGTTTCTCCATGGGTTGCATGCAGGTGGCTATCGGCCATATCCCCTCTCCCCCCAACTGGCACTCACCTCCTCTAACCATCCAGAGAGTCTGCTAAAGATTGACCCCCTGTGGCATGGCTAGAAGGGAGAGAGATGCCCCCAGTGCTCACAAATCCAGATGCCAGTGGTCAGGTGATGGTGCAGGCCAGAGGAGCGCAGGCTTGGCTTCATAACGCTTGTACAACACATTTTACATTTTCTGATCCCTTCTTAGAGCTGGGGCACTCAAGTTGGTGTGTGCATGTGGAGGCATGCACGCACCGCAGAAGTCCCACAGCTCTTCTCCCGCTGGTCCTTCCCTACTGTGCCGCTTCCATGCCATCCTACCACCAGGCCTCCAGCTGGTGGCAGTTGCAAGTCAGAGCCATTAGCCCTCCCTCCCTCCCTGGGAGAGGAGACCAGTCAAGCAGATGCTCGATCCGCTCCCCCCCCCAAACTAGTCCCAGGCAGCAACCCAAGACTGCTCCTGATCTTGTGTTGTCAACGTGGTGGGTGGTAGGACTATTGTCGCACCACTGGGCCAGCTTGCAGGTAGACTTCTTAAAGCATGCATCACCACTCTGGCTGTGGTGTATCCCTCTTAGGGAAATGAAGACACAGCGCCATTTAACATGAGGTTCTGTTAAATGACTACACTCATCAGCCATAAACCTGAGACACTTAATGTCCACAGGAGTCCAGAAGACTGGCCCAAGGCTGGGGTCTATATAAACAACAGCATAAAACAGAGTAATGCATAGATTCAAGTGCATTTTATGATGCGCATATCATTACTGGTTAAACTTTTGTTGCTAAACACATTTACGCATATTTACTGAGTCTTAAGAGACTTATTTTCTTGTAACACTGAGATAAAAACCTGATAAACAATTCAGTGAAATATCAAAGATAATTAAAATAGCTCGTCAAGCTCAGCCCAGGAGCGTGGAAGGCTGAGGTGCCTTACCTCCTGCCATGCTGGTGACCCAAGTTCAGGCCAGCCAGAGGAAGGAGGACTTAGCATTCATAGATGGCTCTCTTCCTTCAGAGAAGGGGGACACCGTGTGCCACTGCTTACCTACCACCTAGCAGAGACTGACTGGCACAGCATGCAGCTGCATCTCAAAGGGTCAGCACAGGCACTGAGTATGTGCAGCATCTTTACGTCATACACCTGCGCCATTGCACACGTGCTGACCTTGGCACGAGGAAACAGGAAAATCAGAGGCTGTGCACTAGGAAGCCCCATCTCCCTGTCCCTACCAGCGCCATCACCCTGAGACTCTGCCAACCGGATCCACACCCCGGGGGGGAAGATGAGGCACCTTCTCCTGGCCCCATCATGGACGGGGGGGTGGTGGGCCATAGGGGAGCAGAAGCAGGTGAGTCCTGGGGGAGATGGGGGCCATTGTGGGAGGGCAACAGGGGCTGAAGAGCCAAGCCAGCACCCTGAAGAAAGAAACAGGTCTATTGGAAAAAAAGATATCTAGTAATTAAATAACATACATAAACGAGCAGAGGTAAGCAAATAGGAATACACTGAGCACACTATCCATGAGACACACCATCCTAATAGCAGCACCTGTTTAACATGGTAAAGAAACATGTTAACAGATCCTAAGGCACCATTTAAACACTCGCAGTAGACATAAGCTCCCATTACTGAAATCAAATCACCCAAACCAATCATGGTCATCTGATTACAAGAAATACAGGAAATTAATCAATCTGTAAATAGAATAAACATTATTGGGGAGGATTTTTCAAAGGGTTGGACACAGACCCCAATGCATGCTGCACCTGTGTCTGTACACTTATGTCCAGGCAGCCCAGCTGCTATTTTCAGAAGTTTTATCCGTTTATGACAAAAAGTCACAGTTTGTGGCAGAAAATGGACAGAATTGCATCCAAATCAGATGCAACTAGCAATTGCATATATTTTTTGACTCTGGATGCCATTAGGCCATCTAATAGATGATCTAGCAAGTTTGGATGCATTTCTACTTTAAAAAAAGGGTCAGATGAAACCAGCACAGTGGCATGGAGGGCTAAAGCCTCTGTGCCTTACCTGCTGCCATGCCAGTGACCCGTGTTCGCAGTGCGAGCAGGCTGCCGGGGTCGGTTGAGGAGGGAGAGGATCGAGCATCCGGAGGATTGCTCTCCTCTCCCAAAGAGGGAGGGCTGGCACTCCCGTCGAATGATTGCCCCCAGGTGGAGGCCCGAGGGTAGTGCAGGACTGATGGGCACCAAGAAAAGGGAGGGTGCTGTGGAGCTTCTGTTGGCTTGTGCCTCCACGCACACACGTCTGGCGTGTGCGCCCAAGCGACGGATGGGAGAAAATAGAGGGAAAAACACCTTGGACATTGGGTGATGATCAACTCTCCACAGGCTCCGCACCCGGCAACTGGGCACTGCCACAGCCCTATGGCAGAAAGCGCAAGCCAAGGTAAGTCCTGGGGATGCCGAGGTGATGGGGCTGTAGGAGTGAGTTTGAAGGGGGCAGCTAGGGAAGACCAAGGATAAAATGAGTACAGAAAAAAAAAAGGTCAGATGCCTCTTGGGCAGATCCCTTTAAAAATACTGGCCAGTCTTTTTGCAACAGCAATGAATGAAAGAAAAAGTCTTTTTGAGAGGTTCTCTCACTCCCTCTGACGTCAATACTCATTGCGGCTCCTATCAGATATTCTAGTCTTCTGATCCCTCGTCTGAGTCTACAAGATCAACTGGTACCAACAGTATTTCCTCTAGCCTCTGCATCCACTTGCCAGTGTCTTTGGTATGGCTAAAAACGTAAATATGGTCCCCATGTATTATTCGAAGGCAAGTCAGCAATAGTAGTACATGAGGAATGTTCTACTGAAGCTTACTCTGGCCACATCAAGTTGCTTGCGCCTGTCTTTTGTGGCGTAGATGAGGTCTGGAAATATTTTTACATTGGCGCCATACCCATGAAGGACTGTCTGTGCTGTGCAACCTGTAGGACCCTGTCTTTGGCTCTCACTCCCGCCATCATCACTAGCATCATTCTCACACCCTCCCATCACAGAGGAAGCTCTCCCTGGGTGACTGGTACACCAACGTAATCCCCAGTGGCTCTCCTCCCTGGTCCCGACCCCAAATCTCTGGAAGCCAGTCTCTCATGCACAGATAGGGTGAATCCCCTTCCACCCCTTCTGGTAGACCCAACATTCAGATGTTTGTAGCTCATGCTTGATTCTCCACATTTTCAAAGTGAATTTGAAGGTATTTATTCTCTTTTACTAACTGAGTTGATGCTTTCATGCTTCTCCTGAAGAAGCTGCCTCCTCTATCATTACTTTAGCCATCTCATTTACTTTGTTTTACAGTTTTAAATCTCCCAACATATTGGTACTTTTTTCCCCATAGTGGTGACTGTTCTGCACAATTGTCGTATGCTGCCATGGAGCACTTTAAGAGTTATACCTCCCGGCTCTTCAGGGTGTGCATCCCCATCATGCAACTCTGACTAATGCCCACTTGCTGCTCTGTATTTGCTGGATTAACCTGCTGTAGTCACTTTTTGAGGTTTTACCATTATACACCAGTCGGTATACCATTGCTACAGCGACTCCGACATCGCAACGACCGCCACAGCAACAGGAATTAGGCAAAACCCGTCAGTCGCTGTGGAAGTCTCTGCGGTGATCGGGAGTGCCTCACTCGGTGTCCCCCCCCCTTCCAACTCCAACTCGGAGTTAGAATCCTAGAGACTGGGGGGTTGGGTGGAGCCCCCCATAAGTGTGGGGGTTCAGGGGTGTGGCCCCATGATGGATGCATGGAGGCATCCCCGACACGTCAATGCCGACAGTCAGCACTGTGGCTGTCGCTGTTGGGGATGTCTTCATGCATGCTGTCGCTGTGGCATGGTAAAACCGCACCAGTCAATGACAGTCACTCTCATAGTAAAATAGATCAGAAATACTTAGCTATATGCAGTGTTTTTAATGTCTGAGTAGTTATGATCAGGGGCTCTCAGTAAAGAACAGTTTCGAGGGAACTTACCATAACAGTAGATCTTCAAGGGGATCTCAGTCATCAGGTTACACCATAGGAACCTTCACCATTAATTAAAGGGAATCCACATGGAAGATTTTTGGCAGAATTCTGGGGCCACTGACGTAAGCAACCCTATATAGGCGTGGGTGGGCCCGCTTTCTTCTCAGTTCTTTCCCTACAGAGATGAAGGGAGCAAGGCTCAAGCCCTGGGGAACAGAGAAGTGACAGAGGACCCAGCTCTAGACAGAAATTAGGATACAACAGATAGCCAGGTCCTGAACAGGAGCCCCAATAAGCGGGATGGTGGGAAGGAAATCATACCTGATGGCTGAGGTCCCCTTGAAGATCTACTGTTATGGTAAGTTCTTACATAACTGTTCTATCTTCTTTGTAGGTATCTTAGTCATCAGGTTACACCACAGGAACGGGTACCAAGCAGTGACAAGTGAAAATAGACGGTCTAGGAGACTGGATCTCCATAAATGTAAGACAGGAGTCCTTGTAGCACAGCCCTGCCAAATCCTGCATGGGCTCTTGAAGCAATGTCCAGACTATAATGCTTGGTGAAAGTGTGGACTGTACTCCAGGTGGCAACTGCACAAATATCAGCAGCTGAGACCCCTTTGAAACAAGCCACCGAGGTAGCCATGCCTCTGGGGGAGTGAGCTTTTACAGCACCAGGCAGTTCTTTGCCGTACTTATTGTAGCAGAACACAATGCAATTAGCCAATCATTTGGATAAACACTGCTTAGAAACTGAAGTATCCTCTCTACCTGAAGCAAAAGAAACAAACAACTGCTTTGACTTTCTGGACTCTTTAGTCCAAAGCAGATAATACTTCAAAGTTCTTAAATTTTTTTTTTTATTTCTTTTTATTAAATGTTTTTCTACATACATACAGAATGGAAATATCATTGTTTCCTTAGGCATTACAGTGAATGAAATATTTTACATAGGCTTCAATTCAATATATCCTTTGTAGAATTAATAGGTATAGTTGTTAAGGGGCGGTACATTGAATAATGGTGACTGAAGGGTCTATTCTCACCTTATATATATATTATGCTTAGGCACAATTAGACTTATGATAGGGACTCAGACCTCATGTTATTCTCTAATTTGGGACGGTCTATAGTAAAATTATTACATGACTATAGTTCATTATAGACATAAGTCTACTTCTTCTGTAGATACATAATGGATCCAGCATCTCCACTTCAAAGTATATGATGTGATCCCTCCCCGCTGTTCAGCATTAAAGTTCTCAGTTTAATATATTTCTGACATTATTATTCTCCAGTCCTGAACAGTTGGAATCTGGGCCCTCATCCATCGCCTGGTAATAGCCTTTTTGGCTGCAATATAACATATAGGTAATATAGTGCGTCCCCAATGGGGAGCATGGTCGGGATAAATTCCCAGAAGAAATTGTTCAGCTGTGAGTTCTATAGGTTATGCAAACAAGGCAGTTAACTCATTTTGGAGTGTAAGCCAAAAGGGCATAAGGCACGGACATGTCCAAAACACATGACCCAATGTGGCAGCAAGGTATCCGCATTCCCTCCAACACTTCCCATACTCCTCCAGAAGGTATTTCATAAGGGTCGCAGGGGCCCTAAAGTATGGGGAGCGGCATTTCCATGCAAATTCTCTCCAGTAGAGGGAAGTGACGGATTTTATCTCAAAGAGGATCTGGACCAGACGTCTGTACGTATTTTAATTTGAAGATCTTTATTCCACGCGCCTAATATAAAAGCTGTGGAGGTTGGGAGCCCATTTCTAAGCTCTCAGTATATGAGATCTATTATGTGAGATCCCAGGTTTCCCTTATTAGCTTCTATGAAAAGTTTTAACAAATCTGGCATTGGGGCGGGTAAGGCAGGGGATATTGTTGTGTTTTGGAGGATGTGGTGTCGGATTTGAAAATATCAAAACCTGTCTGTATTCTTCAGGGGAAATAGGGATTGGAGTTTATCAAACCGGATAATTCCCTCTAAAGAGAGAAACTGATAAACATGAGATAAACCAATATCTCACCACAAAGAGATGGTATGATCCATATAAATAGGAGTAAACTTTTCTTCTTGGGATATTAATTTACAATATCGTATATTTTTAAGTTTGGCACGGGTTTTCTGATCTGCTTCCACATCTTGTAGGTCTGTGCTGTTATTCCTGTTAATGCTCTCTGTATGTCTCTGATATATTGTATCCACTTTAACTCATTGTATGTAAAGTGCTTTACTTTGTACAGTATGTTCTGATATATTGTATCCTCTTTAACTCATTGTATGTAAAGCACTTAGAATTTGTTATCCTGTTAAGTTTCTGCATGTCTATACTCTCCCAGGTCGTGCCTGAAAATAGTCATTTTATGGCTAGCGCACTTACCCGGTTAACAAAAGCTAAATAAAAAAAAAATGCTGAGGGAGTAAGTGACCTATCATCAGATGAAAAGAGGATCCTCTTAATATCATGTAGATCGTTTATCTGGAATTCTATAGTTTTACATGGAGAGTTATAGGTGTCAGTCAACCATAGGATCACTGTTCTTAAGAACGCTGATTGGGCGTATAAGTGAAAATCTGGAAGATTCAACCCTCCCTGAGATAAGGAAAGTTTTAGGATAGATAGTTTAATTCTGGGATGGTTCTTTCCCCATACAAAATTCAGTAACATTCTGTTCCAGGATGTAAAGTAGAAATTTGAAGGGAAGAGGGGGATGGTCTGAAGTAGGTATAGAATTCGTGGGAGGACATTGATGCGAATTATAGAAACTTGCTGGTGTAGTGGAGTACATGCAGAGGCCCACCTATCTAAGTCAGCCTGAATCTGGACTGTTAGAGGTTCGTAATTAACCACTTCTAATACTCCCAGGTCAGTGGGAAGGTGGAGGCCTAAATATTTTATTTTGGAAGCATGCCACCTAAATGGGAAGGTCTTTTTTAACAGAGAAGATTGGGAGAAGTTAAACAATAAGATTTTTATTTTGTTTATGTTTAATTTAAAGTCAGATAGTTTTTCAAATTGAGATAAGATCTTTCATGTTGATGGGATGGATTGTGAGGGGGACAACAAGGTCAACATTACATCATCTGCAAACATTCCTATTTTGTATTCTTGTTGGCCTATTTGGATCCCTTCCACTGAGGGAGTATTGCAAAGTATGGCCACCAGGGGTTCTAAAAGCAGGGCAAAAAGGTAAGGGCACAATGGGCAACCCTGTCTAGTCCCCCTCTCTAGAGAAAAGGGCAGGGATAGTGAGCCATTAACTCAAACGTAAGCCTTAGGGGACCTATATATTTTTGTGAAACATGACATAAATTGTGGGGGGAAGGGAAACATGTTAAGGGTTTCCCATAGGAAGGGCCATGACACACCATCAAACGCCTTTTCTGCATCTAAACGTATAAATACAGAGGGAATTCGTCTGGTACGTACATATTCCTGTAATAGAAGGGCTCTACGAATATTATCAGATGTGTTTCTATTTTTGATAAAGCCTGATTGGTCAGAGTGTATAATATGGGGAACTATTGTTTCAAGTCTGGTAGACAGAATGGCCATGTAGATTTTATAATCAATGTTTAGGATCAAAATAGGATGATAAGACCCTGGATCTGAGCGGTCTTTGTTAGGCTTTAGTATCAGGGCTATAGTTGCAAAATCCCAGGATCTGGGGAACAGACCACCCTGGGAAATCTCATTGAAGAGAGCATGAAGTTTTGGGATCAATTCTTTTTTGAATTTTCTATACCAGTCTGCGATATAACCATCTGGTCCTGGGCATCTCCCTATTTTTAATTTTTTGATGGATTCTTCAATCTCTAATATCGAGATAGGGGACTCTAGGGACTTAATTTGGAGGGAAGAGAGAATTGGAAGATTTGCCTGGTTTAAGAACTGCATTGATTCATTCTGAGGGAAGGAGGAGGTAGGGGAGTATAAATTGGTATAATATTCAATGAAGGCCTTTTGAATATGTTCTTCAGTATGGTGGGTCTTTCCAGAGGTAGCATTTCTAAGTCTAAGAATGGTTGATGTACCTTTTCTTGCTCTTAATTTGCAAGCCAAATGTTTGATACTCCTAGGCCCCCCCCCCCCCGTGAACTGTTTGGCGGAGATAGTAAAGAGATTGTTGAACCTTATTGTCAATAATTTGCTGAAGTGCTGCCTTCGTAGTTCTTATTAATAGTTGTACTTCAGCGTCTCCCTCCCGATATAACATCTGGTAGTTTTTTAATTAGGTCGATAATCTGAGGTATTCAGATTCTCTCTCCCTATGTTTTCTGGATGAGTAGGATATCATTTCTTCCTGAATGGTGGCCTTCATCGCGTTCCACTGTATGGCTAGGGGTATTTCTGGGTCTTCAATTTTCTGCAAAGAAGTGGGAAAGTCTGGAGGAAAGGCATTCCATGTATTCCTTATCTAATAGTATAGTGGGGTTAAGTCTCCAGAAGGAGTTCTTCTTCTCCTCCCTCCCCAGATCCAGAGAAATGATCAAGGGGTGATGATCTGATATTAGTTTGGGGCCAATGCTAATGTCTTGTATTAAAGATAGATGTTCACATGTTGGGATATAATCGAGTCTGGAGTGGGTTTTAAATCTTGGGGAGTAACAAGTAAAAAATGGGCTTGAGGGGAATATCCAATGCCAGACATCCACCAAACCCTAGTGCTCAATGGTGGACCTGAATTGTCTGGCAGTCTTATTGTTTCTGTCATTTTGGGGATTTAAACAATCTATGTGAGGGGACAGTGTCAGGTTCAAGTCCCCCCCCCACGATCAAGTGACCCTGGAGGAGATCAAACAATGAAGATATGAATCCCCTATATACTGGGAAATTAGATTGGGGGGAGAATAAACACTAGCTAGTGTTACTTGTTTGCCATACAGTAATCCTCAAATTATTACATAACGGCCTTGCACGTCTATGTGAGTTTGCTGTATCTCAAAGGGGGTATTCCATGGAATAAGAATTGCTGAGCCTCTCTTCCTCCCTCTGGGATGGGACGAGGCCACCACTGTATCTGCCCCCCCAATTCAGCTTGAGATGCTCTGTTTCAGAAAGGTGGGTCTCTTGTAGGAAAATCAGGTCTGTGGGTTTTTTAGATAAATGTTGCATGAGTCTTGCATGTTTAATTGGGTCATGTATCCCATTAATGTTATGGGATATTTTTATTGGGTTTATCACGCCCATTTTCTGAGGTCTTTAAGAATTAATTTTGTGTTTCTTTTTTCCCACCAGAATGAAGATGAAAAATATCACACAGACCATGCTACCCCACCCTCGAAGTAGTTCTGCAGCAGGGAAGCCAGCAATATAATTAATGATATGCCTTTGTTTTAATAAAAAATATTTATAAAATACTGTTCCATTGTATGTGTGTGTTTTTTTAACCCCCCCATCCCAAATTACATCCTTTTGGATGGCTTAGAACACAATTTATCTCATGACCATAAACTTGGTCTATAAACAGGGTTAAACGTAACCAACTAGTTATCAGAATAACATATTTAAAGTAAAATGAAACAAAAACTATTGGTGTGCACCCTTTACACACCCTATTATCTAGGTGTAAACCTATATACACTCTGACCTCCAACTGGGAGGAGCTCAAATGGAGCTTCTCCTGGGGTCTCCTGTCCGTAGATCCGCATGGACCAGGAGAGGAGAGAGGGGTTCCTGACATGACCCCGAATAACAATACATTCAGGATCAGGAATAGAGCCCCTAAGGGAGTGATATCTTGATCACTCCTAAAATGGTCCAGTGTTATTGTTTTGTCAGACTAAAAAATACTTCAAAGTTCTGCGCACATCTAACGTATGGAGCAGTGCTTCCCCTGCATTGGCACGCTCAGGAAAATAAACAGGAAGGTGGATAGACTGATTTAGTGTTAACTCAGAAACCACCTTGGGCAAAAACTTAGGATTTGTACGCAAAGATACCCTGTGTTTGTGAAAAATCAAATAATGCTCCTTACACCAGAGGGCCTGAAGCTCTGAAATTCTTTGAGCAGAAGCAATTGAAATTAAAAACAGTGGTTTCCAAGAGACAAAGCTCAAATCCATGTCACGATAGGCTCAAAAGGAGACGGTCAACTTTTCCAAAATAAAATTCAAGTCCCAAGCTGGGACAGGGAAATGGAGTGGGGGTTTCAGATGCAGGATGCCCCTAAAGAAAGTACGGGAGACATCCAGCTGAGCAATCGTGTGGTCACCCAGGGCTCATGAAAGGCAGAAACAGCCAAAAGGTGAACCTTGAGGGAGGGATACTGGAGGCCTGAGTTATACAAAGAAATCAGGGAGTCCAGGATATGATTCACTGAGCAGATGAAAGGGTCTAAGGAATGTTTTGCAGCCCTGATGGCAAACCACTTCCACTTCATGGCATAAGTGGCACGGGTGGAAAGCTTGTAGGCAGCCACTAGGACATCCACCACCCTGTTAGAGACTCCAAACCTGGTGAAGGCTACATTCTCAGGAGCCATGGGTGCAGATGGAGGGACCTGAGATTGGGATGGAACAGGTTCTCCCAATCCTGGGTCAGCAGATTCCAGCAAAGGGGCAGAGGGACCGGAGGTTCCTCTGCCAGCTGCTGAAGCAGAGGGAACCATATTGGGCGAGGCCTAAATGGGGCTACCAGAATCATGCTGGCCCCCTTCATTTGCAGCTTGATCAGCAGCACCCTCTGAATTAGAGGAAATGGATGGAATGCATACATAAATCTTCTGCTCCAAGTGAGGGACAATGTGTCTCACCAGAAAACTCCAGGCACTGGATCTAACAAGCAGAAATTAGGCAGTTTTGTGTTGAGTGGGGACGCAAATAGGTCTGACTCTGGATGGCCCCATCTGTCAAACAGATTTTCTGGTATGGATGAGAGAAGCTTCCATTCATGCATGCTGGACTGAGTCCTGCTGAGACTGTTCACCAGGGTGTTTAGGACGCTTGGCACATGGACCGCAGAGAGTGTCAGACTGTGCTCCAGTGCCCTACGCCATGCTCTCATAGCCTCCCTGCAAAGGGGGTATGAGTGAGTCTCACCCTGCTTTTTGATGTAGTAGAAGACACTCAGATTGTCCGACTGCACCAGCAGCTTGCCCAGAGCAAGATGCTCCTAGACGGTCTGCATTGCATAAAGCACCACTCTCACGTCCAGGACATTGATATGCAGGGCGGCTTCCCACTGGACCAGGAGCCCTGGGCTTGAAAGGGACCCAGGTGTGCTCCCCAGCCTAGAACCAAAGTATCCATGGTTAGAATCTGATGCGGGGATGAAATATGGAAGGGAACCCCTTGAAGAAGGTTCAAGGGGTCCATTCACTGCAATACCTTGCGAACTGGAGAGGAGACCAGGACTTGGCAGGTCAACTCATCTGTGCACTGGTTCAGTTGCACTCTGAGGGCCCAATGAAGGGTGCGCATGTGAAGTCTGGCCAGTGGAATGGTGGGAACGGCTACTATCATTAGACCTAACAGTCCAAGGTAGTCTGGCAGGAATGTACTGACTCTGAGTGACTTCTTGAGCCTGGGCCATAAGGCATTTCACCCTGTTTTGGGGTAAGAAGGCCTTCCCCTGCTCAGAGTTCAGAACCACCATGATGTACTGAAGTCTTTGTGATGGTACTAGAACAGACTTGGGCAGGTTGACCATTATGCCCAGTGAGTGGAAGAGCTGGAGAGTGCACTCCAGAGTCAGCAGAAGCTGTTCCCTGGATGGGGCCTTGAGCAGCCAATCGTCCAGGTAAGGGAAGACATGCAGTCCCTATCTTTGGAAAGCTGCTGCGACTGCTGCTAAGCATTTGGTAAAGACACACGGTGCAGAGGACAAGTTGAAGGGCAGCACTTTGAACTGGTAATGCTCGCCGTGAAAGGCAAAAAGAAGAAACCTCCTGTGAGGAGGAAAGACCAAAATGTGCAGGTAAGTGTCCTGCATGTCCAGTGAGCAAAGCCAGTCCCCATCCTTGAGGAGGGGCATGAGACCTGGCAAAGATACCATCCAGAGCTTTTTGTACTGGAAAAAGAGATCGAGGTTCTTTAGGTCTAAAATGGGTCTCATATCTCAGGTCTTTCTGGGGACCAGGAAAAACCTGGAATAAAACCCCTGATTTCTCTGTCACCTTGGCACCGGTCTGATTGCCTGCTTGTGCAAAAAAGCCTGCACTTCCTCCTGGAGAACAGACAAATGAGCCAGGGCAGCCAGCCCGGTGGCACAGAGGGCTGAGGCGCTGGATGCCTCACCTCGTGCTAAGCTGGTGACCTGTGTTCGGGAGCGAGCGTGGGTGCCGTGGGCCACTGGAGGTCGGCGGGGGGGGGAAGGTGTGGAGCCCTCTCTGGTGTGGGATGTGGGTCTCCCTCGGTTCTTGCCTGCCTCACGGTGGGGGCTTGGGGGCAGCACAGGCTGAGAAGGAGCCAGGCACTAGGCCAGGAGGGAGGAAGGGGCTGTTACTGGGGTGGAAGGGCGCATGTGCACCTCCACGCGCATGTGCCTCTGTGTCCGGGGCCCCGGGAATAAGGGGAGGAAAACAGGAAAATGTCTCCCCTGACAGGATGATGGCTGGCCCCTCAAAGGCTCCTACCAGTGACCAGGCACCCACCGCAGACAAAAGAGACAGTGGAAGGTAAATCCCAGGTCACCGGGGACCAGGAAAGGGGTGGCCAGAATGGGGTCAGGGGAGGAGCGAAGGTGTACAAACATATGATAAAAAAAAATTAGCCGGGGCATAGTTGGAGGGTAGGAAGGGGTATCTGGAAGCTGCTGGATGAGCTCCAGGATATGACCAGTCTCTATGATCTGCAGGATCCATGCATCTGAAGTTATGGTTCTCCATTGATTCAGATGGAGGGAGAACCAACCTCCGACCGCCACCTCCTGAGTCTGGACCAGAGGAGAAGGGATCTGGCAAGGAGTCAAGCTGAGGTGGGACCAGCTGTAGAGGCTGGTCCGTCATTTCTGGGACACTTGGCTGCCACACCAGAATTGGAGGGGTGGGCAAAGAGGTCTGGGCTCTGCACTTACCCTGGGTATGGGGGGGGGCAAGCCTAGCCTATTGACTTGTCTACAGAAAGTACACCACCCTCTACCACGGGGCTGAGTGAGGTAGAGATGATGGACAGACTTAGTAGCTGTACCAGAGACCTGCAGATCATTTATGAGGTCCTGAACATAATGGCTGAAGAGCTTGGTGCCATTGAAAGGGGCGTTAAGCACCTTGTTTTGTATATCAACTGCAAAACCAGAGATCCTAAGCCAGGAGTGCCTACGAAGCCATATGCCAGTGGCAACTGCCCTGGCCACTGTGTTGGCTATATCATACAGGGCCTTGAGTAGCTATTTGCTGACATCCTCAACAATTTACAAGCATTGGAGCAATTTTTGCTTCAGGGAGCCATCAGGAAGGGCTTGGGCAGCAGCTTTGCTCTTTCTCCAATTGGCATTCTGGAATTTAACCATGTGTGACAGATAGTTTACAATCCTCAGGCCCAAAGTGAAGGGGGCATAAACCCTTTTACCCCAGAGGTCAATCCTGCGGGATTCCTTGTCTGGGGGAAGAGAACTAAGGTGCTTAGGTGCCTTAGATCTGTCATGGGCTGCCTTGATGACCACAGAATCGGTTTTGGCCTGGGCAGCAAAATAAGGACGCCCTGAGGGGCATTATAGAGATTGTCTGCCCTACATGGCATAGCTGGCAGCATGTCTGGTCTATGCCAGGCTGCCACAGTGGCATTCTTCAGGGCTGGCAGCATGGGAGGAATGATCTTAGGGGGAAATTCAGGAAGAAAATATTCCTTACCATAGTAATCTTGTTTCTTCCAAGGGAATCTTTACTGTATTCTGACATATGCAGTTAGCCTTCATCATTCAACTGCTCTGGAGAGGAGAGTTAAAGAACCTATGCAAATAGTAGAACGTTGATAGGCTCGAACTAGGTTTTCAAACTACTGTCCCTGGTGCATTTTATGTAATGGTTAGATTCTTACGAAGTATGTACAAAAAATATATAATCCGAAGTCGGCCCGGTGGCGCTGAGAGCTGAGGCACTGGATGCCATACCTTTCACGCTGGCAACCCGGGTTTGGTCTCAAGCTTGGGTCATCAGGGGTCAGCCAGGGGGAGAGAGAGAGAGGAGCTGATCGAGCTGCCGGCTGCCAGCTCTCCTCCTCGGGAGGCTTGTGGAGGGTCTCCCGGTGCTTGGCTGCCTCCTGGTGGAGGCTGAGTGGCGGGCCACACTGAGGATCCCTGGTGCTAGGCCGGTAGGGGGAAGAAGGGTCTGTCAATAGAGCCATGGTGCACATGTGCACCTCCATCTACATGTGCTACGGTGTTCCAGGGGCCTCAGGTAGCAGGGAGAAATCTGGAGGAAAAATACAGGGGTTGCAGCAGGATGAAGCCCCTGGACCAGCACTGGGGATCTGCCAGGACACACAAAGCATAAGTAAGCTCCCGAACTACCCCATTGTGCAGCGAAGGCTGGCCGGCATAAGCAGCAGCCTGTCGTGGAGGATGAAAACCTTTCTGGGAAAAAAAAATATTTATATATATATACGATCTATGCTATCCTCAAGAATTAAATCCCCCTAAGAACTACAATCCTCCCTTTGAATAAGACATCTGAAAAGACTCGGGTCACAGATGCCCAAAACCCCCCAACCTAAACAAGTTTCAACAACAAAACATGAACAGCTGGAGTGCAGTATCCTAATAAGGGAGGTAGTGTGGGAGCTCAGAATACAGTAAAGATTCCCTTGGAAGAAACAAGATTACTATGGTAAGTAATTTTTTCTTCAAGCCCCAGGAAATCTTTATTGTATTCTGACATATGCAGATTATCAAGCAGTACCTTTGGAGGTGAGGTGGGCATAGAATCTATTTAGGAAATAAGCTCTGCAGTACTGCTGTGCCAAACCTGGCATCACTTCTAGCCTGGGTGTCCAGGCAAGTGTTTAGTAAAGGTGTGAACGTTTTCCAGGTGGCTGCTTTACAAATTTCTAACAAAGTAATGTCTCTGGCAGCTGCTATAAAAGAAGCTATACCCTTGGTGGAATGAGCCGAGGCTCACTGGGGGTTCCTTGCCCAGTTTGCTATAGCAGAACTGAATACATGCAACAATCTAGCGTGCAATAGTCCTTTTTTGAAGCTGGTTTGCCTTTCCCCACTTCCTCATAGGTCAGGAAGAGCTAAGTATTATTCTGTTTATGGGCCTTCATATGGTCCCAATAATAGCTGATAGCTCTCTTAACATTTAGGCTATGCAGCCTGTGTTCCCCTGAACTGGAATGATCAGTGAAAAAGACAGACAGGATAACAGATTGGTTGAGATGAAAATCAGACACCACTTTGGGGAGTAACATCCTGTTGGTTTTGAGTACTACCGTGTCCCTATGGACTGAAATGTAGTTAGGCTTTGTAGACAAAGCCTGGAGTTCACCAATCCTTCTGGCTGAAGTAATTGCTATTAGAAAGACTTTTTCTGGTCACGTACTTGAGATTTTCTGAAGACATGGGCTCAAATGGGGGTTGCATTAGCTGTGCAATGCATATGTTCAAGTCCCAAGAGGGGGCTGGTTCCCTGTGTAGGGGATGCAAATGAAGCAGTCCTTTTGAAAAACTTCCTGAAAATTGGATTGTAAGCCACAGACGTGCCCTTACCCGCTGAGAGGTAGGCAGAGACAGCTGCCAAGTGTACCTTGAGGATAGATGGCTTAAGGCCTAAGGAATGAAGATGGCCTAAGCAGTCCAACAGAACTGTAAGTCCAGCCTGATAAGGGTCTGTGATCTTCTGCTGGCACCAAATGGAAAACCTCTTCCATTTAGAAGTGTAAGTTTTCCTGGTAGAGGGCTTCCGAGAGATCCTTAGGACTTCAAGGATCCCTTCAGAAAGGTGTAGATTAGCATACTCTAAGTCCTCAAGAACCAGGCCATGAGCCTGAGGGACTTGAAGTTGGGATAAAAGATCCTCCCCTGGGAGGATGTCAGCAGGTTGTGCTTCCTAGGGAGGCAAATCGGTCTGGAGATTGACAGGGACAAAGGCAAGGAGTACCAAGGATGCCTGGCCCAATCCAGAGCTATGAGGATCATTGTTGCTGGCTGGGATCTGAGCTTGTTCAGCACCCTGAGCAACAGGGAGAATGGAAGGAAGGCGTACAGGAACTTCCCTGTCCAATCCAGTATTAGTGCATCCAGTGGCACTGTGCCCATTGGAGGAGGCCTGCAGAAAAACTGTGGCAGCTGATGATTGTCTGGGGCTGCAGAGAGATCTATCTCTGGAGTGCCCCATCTTCCGAAGATGGTTTGCAGGATCTGTCTGTTCAGAGACCACTCATGGTAGTTTGGATTGATCCTGTTCAGTGCATCTGCTAGGACGTTGTCCTTCCCTGGAAGATGGACTGCTGAGAAAGAGACCCTTAGGGAATGTGCCAGACTCCACATTTTCATAGTCTCTGTGCACAGTAGGGTGGACCTTGTGCACCCTTGCTTGTTTATGTAGTACATGGTTGTGGTGTTGTCTGTCCTGACTTGCACCACCTTGTCCTGGACCAGTGAGGTGAATGACTGGAGGGCCAGAGAGACTGCCCTGAACTCCAGCAGATTTATGTGCAGTACTGTCTCCTGCTGTGACCATGTACCATGTACAGTGTGCTCTCCCAGGTGGGTGCCCCATCCCAGGAGGGAGGCATCTGTAATCAACGCTACTGTTGGGAGACCTCTGCTGGAATGGTACTCCTTCCCTGAGGTTGTCCCTTTCCTGACACCACTGCAGTGCTTGAAAGAGAGTCCCTATGACTGGTACTAGGTTTGATAGGAAGTCCTTTTTCTGAGATCAGTGGGACCGGAGGTGGAACTGTATGCCTCTCATCTGAAACCTGGCTCCTGGCACTGCTGTTGTTGAGGATGCCATGTGGCCCAACAGTTGCAGAAAGTGTCTTGCCAGTCTGGGTGTGTGAAGCTGGAAAGAGCTTACCAACTATACAAAGCTGTCCACCCTTTCTTGAGGAAGGAAGGAATGCCTTCCCTCTTTGAGTGTCCAACTCCGCTCCTATGAAGTCCAGGAGCTGGACCGGCCGAAAAACTGACTTTTTTCAGTTCACCAGGAACCCTAGAGACTGTAGGGTAGCCTGTGTGAGGACTAGGGCATCCCTTACCTGCTGAGGGGACTGCCCCATGACTAACCAGTCATCTAAGTAAGGCAGCACTGTTGCCTCCTGCCTTCTCAAATGTGCCACTACCACAGTCAGGCACTTTGTGAACACCCTTGGGGCAGAGGTGAGACCGAAAGGCAGAGCTCTAAACTGGCAGTGGCCTGATGGCAATCTGAACCTGAGGTACTTTCTGTGAGATTGTCTGATGGGGATGTGGAAGTAGGCATCCTTGAGGTCTAAGGATGCCAACCAGTCTCCCTGCCTGAGAGTGGGAAGAATCATTGCCAAGGTGACTGTCTTGAACTTTGGCTTGGTCAGATTTCTGTTTACGGCGCCGCAATCTAGTATGGGTCGCCACTCCCCATTGTTCTTTAGGGTTAGGAAATACCTTGAGTAAATCCTTTTTCCCTCTGTGAGGTTGGGACAGGTTCCACTGCCTTTGCCAGTAGAAGGCCAGCTACCTCCGATTCTAGCAAGGCCTTTTCTACTGGGGTTGCAGGTTTGAACAGCCTTGCCCTCAGTTTTGGGATACCCCTGAAACTGAGAGCAAGACCCTGGCTCACTACTTCCAGGACCTACTTGTCTGTGGTAATGGCTTGCCATGCCAGTCTGCCACCTACCAGTATTGGGGAGGCAACCCTGATAGGCACATCAAGGTTCTGCTTTGCCTGTGCCCTGAGCTGGGGGCTCGGGTCAGATCACCTGTTACCCCTTCTACCTCTGCCTCTAAAGTAACCACGTTGCTGCTGGTAGTCTAGTAGAGCCTGAGCCTGATAAAAGGACCTGGTATAGGATCTCACACTACCTCACCTACTTTGGTGCCTCTGGGAAGTGGATGCCTTCTCTTTGGCAGAGGCGCTTTTATAAGCTGCCTTGTACTCATCCATCTTTTTCATGTAAGCTGTTTGTTCACCAAACTAAGAATTCTGCTTACAAGGAAAATCTAATGCCTTAGTTTGGGTATCTTGAGAAAGGGTAGTGGTCCTGAGCCAAGCAAACTTTCTCAGGGATACTGAAGTTGCCATAAGCCTGGCAGCAGTGTTTTTGGCATCCACTGCCATGTGGAATTGTTACTTGGAAGCCTCAATGTCACATCTGGCCATCTCCTCTAGATCAGCTGCTAGAGCAGGAGTAGGTTTGCTGGCCAGCTCCAAGACTGAGTTCCAAAGACTTTTTTGGTATCTGGATACATAAGCTATATAAGTGGCCTGTCTGATGGCCAAAGAGGCCCCCCAAGTAGTCCTTCTTTGCCACAGACTCTTTTTCGGGAATCCTTGTCAGGGGGATTGGATGACAATGGCACATTTACTCTGTCACAGCCAGCTGCCTGTACCACCCCCTCATGGCTGGGGTGACTGAAGAGAAATTCAGTCCCACTTCTAGCCAAATGGTATTTCCTTCCATTTTCTCATCCACTGGAGGGACAGAAGTAGGAGTTTTTAAGATTTTCATGACTTGCCTCTTCAGTGACTTGTGCATGAGGAGCAGTAAACATTTGGTAGCTGCCAAATCCATCATTTCCAAATAATCTGGTTCCTCCTCCTCCTCCTCAGTGGTCTCCTGACTGGGGAGGTCCAGACTCTCTGCCACTTGTTTCAGAAAGGAAAAGTGGGAAGAGAAATCTTCAGGATGTCGAGTGGGAGACTCGAACTTCTGCTGTTCTGGTGAGTCTTCAGGCTCAATTAGCTCCCCAAGGTCACTGCCTTCCTCCACAAAGATGGCAGCAGCCACGCTGGGCTGACTGCTTGGGAGAGAGACAGAGTGTATTTTATTTTTTAATTTTTTTGTCTTTAGTTACATTTTGATATTCTAATTGTTTGCTTTACAATCTGCAAGTCTGCTGTTTTATTGTTAGTGAGGGTGGAAACGGTCCAGGTTAAATCAGTAGTGAAGTATTATTTTCCACCGCGGCCGGACTACTGATATTCGGACTTCGGAACACCGGGATCTATCTTTCAGAATCTTAGAACACCGAGCCCTATTTTTCTGACTGTGAAGAGGGGGTTAAATGGGTCCGGGTTAAAATCAGTTTGGAAATTCTGTTTTTTATTGCTACCATTTAATTTAATTTAAATTTTGGTTACCGGGTAGGCCACCCAGGTTTAATTACATACATCTATAAACATAAAATACATACATGTCATGTCACAATTAACAGTCAATATAGACATACTGACCCAATCAAGGATACAGTGACAGGTTAATTACAATCAATATCAACGGGAGTAGAAGTACTATTATACACAAGACTGTCACAATCAGACGACTGAATTCTGAATCTCAGGACGTCGAGCTCTACTTTCTCTACGGTGAAATTCGGAACTCATATTTAAGTCTGGAACTCGCATTTACTATTGCTTTTCGATACATTTTGACTTTCACCCACCTGCCGAAGCTTTGGTTCTCATCTGCTGCTGATTTGATGGAGATTCTTCTACTTTGAGACCTTACTGGATCTGGAATTGCAGTGAGGAGCCAGTGTGGAGAAAGCGGATTGTCTGTGATTGCAATCATCTGGATTTGATCGTAGCCTACAAACCAATGGACTGGGGGGAGCCCTTCCAGGTCAGGCAAAAGCTCAGGGGGAGGCTTGCAGGCTAACTGCTGTAGGGCGGTTGGTGGTGTGGCCGGGACCATGGGCTGGTTACTGGAAGGTGGCTTGTGCCGTGGTTGGTCTCTGGAGAGTTGTGCCTGACTTGGGGGGGACCTTGCTCCCCTTGCAAGGAGGATTTGAGCTCAGAAGACATAAAGGCTTCCGAAGGAGCTCCGAGGGAAATCTGTCAGGTTGCTGCTTGGTGTGGCTGCAGTGGAGGGCTGCTGGAGGGTGGCCACCTCTGTAACTGTGGTCTGTATTGGGGGGTTGGCTGTGGCTGCTGAAAGGTGGTCACTCCTGGGGCTTGACTCAGTGGCACTGAGCCTGGGGATTTGCAGCCAGGTAGTGAAGTGAATTACTCCGCTGGTCTTGAAGATCGTGTCCTGTTGTGACTGTGTGGAAAAGAAAAGAGAGTACTCATCATCTGGGCAAGAAACTTTTGTGATGGCTGAAGGTAGGGTTGGCTTTCATGCATCTGTTTATTATATTGAATAGGCAGTGAGAGTACCTAAAACTACTTTGCTCAGTTAAAATTAATACTGCATTACCGCGAAATTCAGGACAGTGAGAGTACCTTGATTTGAGTGGCTCTAGGACAATTGGCAAGTGGACGTGAGAGTTCCTGATGCCGTCTTTTACCATCTGGGAGTTATGTGAGACTCTGTACTAGTTGGAATAGTCTGAACTGTTAAGTTCTACCAGACTGTATTTCTGCACCTTCATTTGGCTATTTTATTTAACATTGCTGATTATTGGTAGTTAAGGGGGGGGTCATGTTTTTAATTAGGGGGTATATTATTTTGATTATTTGTAGTGTACCTGTTTGAGAGAGTGTCTGGAAGTAGATTGTGGGGTGTGAGTGGCTGCATGCTGTCAAACCTAACAGTTTATTAGGATGTGCTGTGTAAAAACTTAGGCGGTCCGGCACTACTCTCCCACCCGGCTCCGGGACCTCCATCCTTTGAGTGTACAGGCATTGCCAGACACTGGGGATAGCTAGAAGGAGGGGAAATGGGGGGGGGGAGACTGGACCTGGTGGGGAAACGGAGTGGGGTGTGCGGATTGGGGTAGTAGGGACAAAAAGGTGCCCTGGGGCAAAATGGGTCCTAGAGATGGGTCTTCTCTGTCTGTTTCCCATACCCAAGGGTTCCACTTTAAGTGGGCAAGTCACTTGTTCTACCTCTTCCACCTATCCTACTCAGGCGGTGTTGTGCAATGTCCACCTCAGTGGGAGTGACCAGATCCTTTGAATGCATTGCTGCAGCAGGTGCAGGTTGCAGGGTACTTCTTATTTACTGTCCACCCAGTGGTGAGAAAGGATTACTGCAGGAAATCACAGATTTCATCGACTTGGTGCTGGAATCCACCAGGTGGTTTATACTGAGGAATTTCAATGCCTGGGTTGACGATGAACTCTCGTAATTTGGACAGGACTTCCTCCAGTTGATGAGTTTGTTGAGCCTAACACAGATACCTCTACTACCCATGATCATGGTCATTCATTGGACCTGGTCTCCTCCTGGGGATGGAGATCTCTGATCTGGTGGTGGAACTGGCCAGATGGTTGGACCATCATACTATAAGATTCAGATTTGAGGCACCCCCCCCCCCAATAGACCTGCCCTACAGAGATGGTCCGGTGCCACTCCTTAAGGGGTTTGACTCCTGATTGTTTTGAGGCAGTACTGGACCTATTGGTCATGTTGAGTGTATGCTGGGAGCCGAGGGAATTTGTAGTTGCCTATAATAAGGTGGTGACGGGGACCCTCAACTCCCTAGCTCCTGTCTGTGTTCGTCCCCTCACTCTTCGCCCAAAGTCCCCTTGGTTTGACGGGACTTTGAAGGAGTTGAGGCAAGAAGGGCGAAGGTTGGAACAGCGCTGGCAGTAATGGGGCCTGGAGGACGATAAACTTAAATTGGTAGTACATTACAAAGACTATCAATCCGCAATCTCCTGTAAGAAGAGAGAGTTCCTGTCCAAGCAGATTGTTGCAGTGAGGAATCAACTAGTTCAGCTCTACCGAACTGTCAACAGGTTGTGCAATCTAACCTGTCTGCAGTCTCAGGGAGCATTTTCACAAAGTAAGTGTGATGAGTTTGCTTGATTCTTTGCTAATAAGATTGTCGCCATCAAGTCCGAGATCCACTCAGTGCCCACAAATGGGTATTACGGAGATCGGCATGAGGTTGCAAGCACTCGGTCAGTCTGGTCTGAGTTTGGCCAGTCGGAGACTGTGGATGTTGTGTGGGCTGTCCAGGGTATGCGTCCAACTTAATGTAGTTTAGACCTGAGCCCAATGCACCCCCTAGTGGGGAGCACTGAAGGTATCGGCCCGGTCCTTGCTGAGATAGTCCAGTATTCATTAGAGACAGGGGTATTTCCAGATCCCCTGAAGGAGATGGTCGTGGTACCCCTTCTAAAGAACTGTTCTCTCAACCTGGACTGTCCAGTCCACTACAGACTGGTCTCTAACCTGCCCTTTCTGGGCAATGTTATTGAGAAGGTAGTTGCAGCACAGCTGGATACCCATTTAACATCTCACGATATCTACAATCCTCTCCAATCTGGGTTTAGGAAGAGGCACAGTACCGAAACTGCCCTTGTTCAGGTGCTTAATGATCTCCTGATAATGAGAGATTGGAGAAGCTGTTCCATCTTGGTTCCCCTTGATCTCCACAGTGCTTGACACTGTGGACCATGGGGTGTTGCTAGAGTGTCTGCGGACTCTTTGTTGACTGCCTGGAACAATCCTCAAGTGGTTTCAATCATTCCTTACTGGCAGATCTCATAGAGTGGTGTTGGGGATTTACCACTTTGCCCCTCTCCTCTGTCATGTGGGGTTTCACAGGGCTCCATACTATCCCCCATGTTGGTTGCAGTGTATATGCTGCCGTTGGGAGACATTATGAGGTGGTATGAGCTGAGTTTTCACTGCTATGCAGATGATACTCAGCTCTACATGTCCTTTGTACCCAAGCAGGGTGGGTCAGTCTCGGTCTTGAACAGCTGCCTATTGGAGAGCCAGGGTTGGATGAGTGCTAACTGGCTGAAGTTGAACTTGAACAAGATCAAAGTGCTGGTTGTGGATCCAGGTCATCCAGGCATGGGGTTGTTGGTGGGTCAACCGTCGAGGCTTTGGCTTGGGGGGGGGGGGATCAGCTGCTTACCTCAGACCAGGCATGAAATTTGGGCATTGTGTTTGACAGCAGCCTGACATTAAAATCTCAGGTGTCTGCTGTCGTAAAGTCCTCCTTTTACCATCTGAGGAACATCACCCGGATTAAGTGATTGGTCCCGCCTGGCGATCTTCCCACACTTGTCCATGCCTTTGTGACCTCACGCCTTGATTACTGTAATGCCCTATACCTAGGGCTACCTGGGGTTGATATCTGCTGACTACAGCTAGTGCAGAATGCAGTGGCCAGGTTGTTGACTGGCTTATTAAGATCTTGCCATGTCACTCCTGTGCTCTGTGATCTGCACTGGCTGCCTGTTCATTGGCAGATCACCTTCAAGGTTGGGTTACTGACCTATAAAGCGCTACACGGTCAGGGACTGTGCTATCTGTAAGATTTTCTTTGCCCCATAACCCGTTCCTCCGATGATGGATTGCTGGAGATTCCCAGGGCTCGACTAAAGACCTCTGGGGCCCGCTCTTTAGCTGTTGGGGCCCCTACCCTGGAAATTCTCTACCTTGTCGGATAAGAAAGTGCCTGACCATCGAGAGCTTTAAACCTGCTCTTAAAACACACCTGTTTTGTTTAGCATTTCTGGATTTAAGTAATGGGTAGTGTTATTTATCTTTGATTATGTTTTAAAATCTGATTTTTAAAGTTATTATTGATGTTTTATGGATTTGTACAGCGCTTTGATCATTGTGGAATAGCGTTTAAAAATAAAGATGACTTGACTGACTCCTCTTCATAATAGGGGTCCAGTTCAGCCGAACCGAGAACCAAAGAAGCAACTGTTGGTATGAACGGTGGTTGAACCAGAGTTTGAACTGGTCTTTGCAGAGGTACTTGCTGAGGAACCGGAACCGAACCACGGAGAATGTTCTACAGCAACTGAATACTCTTAATAGCATTTACTATTTCTTCAGCAGTTGGAACCACCATAACCTTCGGTTGTGGTTCCTTTCATGTATGATTCTCCTTTTTAATATGGCTGTGGGTGGAACCTACAGATGTTTTGCTTTCTGTGGCTCAAAACGGCCGTGTGTGGCACCTTCCGTTGTACTTTTGGAAGTATCCTTTTGAAAGTCCAACGGAGCTTGTAACATTCTGGGACAAGAACTGCGCATGTGCACCTTGCAGGCATGTGCATTTCTGCTGGTGCCACCATCTTGCGAATGGCATATTGCCATTCACTACAACTGCGCATGCACAAATGCCGTGCATGCGCAGTTGCGATACACCAGTGGGTCCAAATTTGACCCATGTTTTTTAACTCATTAAGGAGCACTGCTGCTTCAGTGTGACTTTTGCTCTTGCCAATAAGTTTATTCCCCCATCAGCTACACCTGTTCAAGACATCACTGTCTCCTGTGTGCGTCTACGGGGGCGGGGGAAGGGGTTGAAATCACCATTTTAACAGTGACCACTGAAGTTTGACTGCCCCCCAAAACTAGTGAAAATCACAGCAAGTAGTGACTTCTCAATCAAACTGCTCCGAGCTCAACTATCCTCACTACTGGAAGTAATAATATCAGTATTCTGCACCCCCTCGTCTGCTACAGCAGTTACTGTCAGATAACAACACATGGAATACATGGGGCTTTGAAGGAAATGTTAATGTTTCCTAGACTCGTATACCCGCTGGAGTTTGGAACACACCGCCACCCTCCGAGCAAGTTAGCATCCATCCATCTATGCCAACCAATTTGTATGCCTCCCTCTTCTCTCTCTCTCTCTCTCCTGCAGCAGCAGCAGCAGTTAATCTTCCCTTTCTTTTAATGTAAATGAGGGCTGGCCGATCGACTGGGCACATAGAACATTGTTACTGGAACCCAGCTAGAGCAGTAGCAATCCTTCCCCTGGGCCAAAGCCCCGGTGTACCCCACCTACCCTGTAGGCCGAAACCCCAGTACCACCCATGTTCCGGTACCCTCCTGTACCCCGAAGAATGCGGGTTCCCCCACTGCAATGGATAACGACCTCCCCGATGGGTCATTCTGGCCCCAGCGGTGTTGCTCGGTTCCCGGTCAGCCCCTCTCCATTGACCATAGCACTGCTCCTCGCTCATTCTCCTCCTGCCCGAGCTTGCTTCCCTTCACAGCAGTTGCTGGAGAAAAAGTACTCCTGTTCCAAACGGCTCCTTGTGCCAGCAGAAAAGCCTTGCATCGACCCGTAACTGACTGAACTGCTTCCTAACAACCGGAGCAATGAGCGGTCCAACCAGCGGCAGGGCTGTGGAACTAAAGGACGGGTCTGTGTGGTTGCACACATTCAGTTCAAAACATATATTGAACTCTACGGGGAGTACTGCTCAACAATACTTTTCAATCTCTCTGCCCTTCAAAATTCAGAGCAAATGGACAAAATATGTAGCACTTTCATACTTTTCAACTTTTGACGGACACATCCTCCCACATTAAAACATAAGCTCAGAACACTGTGGAAACTATTGTGTTTACTCTACAAAACTTTATTTTTGATTTTGTATCTTATAATATAAGAAATGTGTGCTTTAAAGTCTGAATTTACAACACATTCTCTGTGTGACAGCGCTTTTTATGGCTGCCACAGCTGTATCGGCTCTGGCTAGAGTTTGTTTTTCTTGGCAGGGGCAGGTTCAGCGCCATTTCTGCCATCCCTTTAGGTTTTGAGGAGATGTTGCCCTCGTCAGAGGGCTTTCCTTCCGGTTCCTTCAGTTTTTCCCTGCTAGAGGAAGCAACTGGTTGTTCAGGAGCTGGATCAGCAATTCAGACATTTTTTTCTCTCAGTCTATTGAGGCGCCTGTCATGCGTAAGTAGTGTAGAGTTCATATATCTCGTCAAATGTTAAATTTCAGCCAATCAGTGTGCGGCACATCATTTGACGGGTGGGCGTGGCCTAAAATGGACCAATCAGAATCGTCCCTGTATTGTGCAGGAAGTCCCGCCCTCTGCGCAGGGCATCCCACCTTAAACGCAGGGCGTCCCACATCAAACACAGGAAGTGACATACAAAATGCAGGAAATTATATATTCTCGAACCCAGAAATGACATATTCCCGTGCTACATCCCTACATCCTTTCTCCTCCATCCCCATTCCTCTGCGAACCTCCATGACACCATCCTAGCTTGAACCCTCCTCCCTCTATCCCCTACAGCCTCTGTGACACCATCCTAGCTCAAACCAGAGTCCCGCCTACATCCCCTCAAACCACAACCACCCCATTCTAGCTCGAACCTGAGTCCCTCCTCCCTCCAACCCCTACAGCTTCTGTGACACCATCCTAGCTAAAACTGGAGTCCCTTCGCCATCCAATCAAACCCATGTGACACTGTCCTGACTCGAACCTCTCCCACTCCATCCTAGCTTGAAACCAAGTCCCTCCTCCATCCCCTTGAACTGGTGCAACACTGTCCTGGCTTGAACCCGAGTCTGTCCACTTGAACCTCTATCACCCTGTCATAGCTCGAACCCAAGTCTCTCACCTCCTCTCTCCTTGCCCCACCACCACCTATCTTGCACCCCATTACCTAGCTTGAACCAGAGTCTCTCTCCCTCCTCTCACCATGCCCCACCACCACCTACCTTGCATCCATCACCTACTTTGCCCTCCCTCAACCTCCCCCTGTCGGTCTATGGTGTAACTGCAGGGTGCCTTTTTACTCAGGGAATTTTTTTTTTTTTGGTGAAATGTGCTTTGAAGTTCAGAGGACAGTGTGCTGTAAGAACATTTTATCTTTATTATGTAAGAAAGTTATTTTAATACAATGCATGTAAATATTTATGAAAAGCAGAGACCTAGCTCGAACACCAGTCCCTTCCCTCTTCCCACCTTATCCCAGCACCTACCTTGCTCCATCACCTACCTTACACTCCCTCAACCTCCCACCATTGGACTGAAGGATAACTGCAGGGTGCCTTTTTACTCGGGGGATTTTTTTGTGTGTGTGAAATGTGTTTTGAAACTCGGAGGACTGCAAGAACATTTATCCCTTCAATGTAAGGAAGTTCTTTTAACACAATGCATTTTAAGTATTTATGAAAAAACAGTGATTTATTTTTTAATGCGAAAAAGAAAATGAGTTCTAACTTTAAAAGCAGAGACAGAGTGTATGTGTTTGTGTGTGTGTCCAGTATTAAAGCTGATTTTACAAGGCGTGCTTATTCTAAGTAGACTGCTTCAAATGCCAAAGTCTGATTTAAAAACATACATACTCTCTAAATTCCTTTTTTTTTTCAAGCTTAAAAATAATGGAATAGTATTCTATTTTGAGATTAGAAACTAAATATATTTCTCTATTTCCTTTGAAAAAGATAATTTACAAGATATCTTGCTATCAAAAGCACATATTTCTATTAAATATATTTGATTTGATTTTTATTTGTATATGGGTAAGTACACTGCGATACAATCCCTTTTATGGGTACGACCCGTGGTCAATCAAAAATACATACAAAGACATTATGAGACAAAATCTAACATAACATACATAGTACAAAACCATATTTAAATAGGAAGTATAAATTCCAGATCCACATAATTGTTAATTAAAAAACTCTAATACAAAAATCTCAGTCTAAAGGACATCCACACTGAGACAGATTCATAAAGTGCAATCTAAGACTTGTGGTAAATGACCCATAACTACTCATACTTCTGATATGTACTGGTATATTATTCCATATTTTGGGTGCACAGTAAGCAAATGAACGCTGACCTCTAGTAGTATACATAAAAGGAATTTTTTAACATAGTAAAATCCCCAGATGATCTAGTATATGATTTAAAACTAAGAATTGTAAACTGATTTTTCAGTGTTAAAGGTACCCCTGTTTGTAGAGTTTTATAAACAAATTTGGACAGTACAAGCTTATAATGATATTCAACTGGTAACCATCCAAGATTCTCCAATATAGTACAATGATGTACACTGTTAGATGTTAGTAGTGCCAATTTTCCTATTTTATGCAACAATACCAATTTCCACCTTAAAGTACTACAGGGAGCATTATCCACCACTAACGAGGCATAATTCAAAATAGGCAGCAAACATTGATTAGCTATAGCCAGACGTGTCTCATCTGTCAAAAAACTGTGCAATCTATATAATAAAGCAAGTTTAGAACACATTTTAGATGTGATAACATTTGTATGTGACTCATATGTTAGTGTTGAGTTTAAAACTACCCCCAGATATTTAAAGCTGTTTACATTTTCATATATAACCTCATCCAGCGACTCTACTTGTAAGCTAGAACCAATAGCCTTTAGTTTAGCTGGGGTACCAAATACCATAGTTTTAGTTTTTTGCTTATTAAGTAATAATTTATTGTTTATCAGCCAGTTTTGCATTGATTTAAGTTCCCTTATAAGAGTTACATTAAGCTCTAACAATGTTCTCCCTTGACTAAAGACAACAGCGTCATCTGCGTACATAATGACATGTGCATCCTTTATAGCAGTACTAACTGAATCAAAGAAAATGGAAAATAAAAGTGGCCCTAGTATGGAGCCTTTTGGGACTCCACACTTGACCAAAGCCTTATCAGATAAGCTACTTCCAATCTTCACCATTTGAAACCTATTAGAAAGATAATTAGATACCCATAATAGTACTGGAGTATCCGCCCCAATACATCTGAGTCTCTCAACCAGAAGGGAGTTATCCACCAAATTGAATGCCTTGGTCAAGTCCACGAACGTGGCACCAGTCAGACATCCCCCCCTCCATGCCCCCATGGACCATGCTCATGAACTCGACCAAGGCACTCTCAACACCCCTCCCCTTCCTGAAACCATGCTGACATTGTGATAATAGACCATGTGCTTCCACATAATCAGACAAGTGCCCAAAGACAATCTTTTCCTGTAATTTAGACAAGGCAGACAGAATGGTAATTGGTCTATAATTTGTAAATTCACTGGTTGGACCTGTTTTATGAAATGGAATTACATAAGAGTATTTCCACAGGTCAGGCACTTCTCCCAAACAAAAAGACAAATTAAAAATCAGGCTAATAGGGTATGCTAGCTCTGCTGAAGCCAAGTGTATCAATATAGGAGACTGACCATCAACACCACAAGATTTATCTTTCTTAAGTTGTTTCAGAAGTTTAAACACTTCCAAGTATGTAACTGGCTTTAAGTAAAACTTTGGATTATCCACACAGCCCTCTGTATTATTATTAATCAGACCCGATCTGTGTTGAGCTCTGTAGTGATCCAAATCAGTGAACATAACATTAAATTCATTTGTCACTGTTAAAGGGTCTGTTAATTTCACATGAATAGGGGTGGTGAAAAATATGTAAAAGGCTAAGTCTGAACATAAAACATTATACATTTAGATATGTGAATGAATTCATTCATTCACATATCTGGACAACTTATGCGGTATGGGCTGCGTCCATTGGCTCATACTCTGAACCAATGGGCGTTACAGCCTAACTGTCGGTGGCGGTAGCGGGGCAGCAGGCAAGTGGGGTTTCTGCCGCCGCCCGACTAACCGAGAATGGGGTGGTGGAGTTCCGTGGGCGGGAGGGTGGGGCCACTAGATCACCAGGGATTTTGGACATGGGGGGTGAGGATGCCGCCCGTGATCAAGCTACTCATGGTCCACTGGACCACCAGGGATATTGGACTTTGGGGAGGTCTGATGCCACGATTGGGTGTCTCGGGGTGGGGGATGATTACCATTATGCCCTCGATCGGGCTGCTGGGAAATACCATTATGCCGCGATCGGGCTGCTGGGGATACCATTATGCCCATGATCAGGCTGCTGGGGGACAGAATACTGTTCTGCCCGCGATCGGCTGCTGGGGGGGGGACGGAATACTGTTCTGCCCGCGATCGGGCTGCTGGGGAGGGACACTACTGTTCTGCCCGCGATTGGGCTGCAGGGGGCGTTGGTCCCCGACGGCTGCTGCCTGGCAGGGCGGCAGGTGCAAGTCACCAGGGATCGGCGCACCTGCATGCTAATGGCATGCAAATGGGGCCATAATCAGATGCAAATGGCCCCCCGTGTACCTTGCATAAATTATGGCTCCATTTGCATGTCACCCTTTGAATATCGCAAGTGCTGTGCATGGCGCAATGGAACTTGCACCACTGCATCTCAATGCTCCACTCTGACCACTTGCGCTGGTGCAGTTCCACTGTGCCATGCACAGTGGGTGTGGCCAGGGGGCGATATTCAAAGAAGATGTGCCATAGTGCAACTCCGTTAAATATCGCCCTGGCCACACCCCTGTGCAACTATTTTGAGCGGCGCAGGGGCTTGTGCCACAAAATGGCGCAGTTTGAATATCTGGGCCAAGGTGTCCCCTTGTCCCGCCCGCTACCTGACCAGCTGCTCCAAGTTCACGCTATGGAAGCTAGCTTATCTATACCAACTTCAGCACTTCTAGTACACAGGCTTTACCCTGTCCTAAACGCTCCTTGATACTACCTGAGCCTCACATTTCTCCACTCAGTGTCACATCTCATCTATCCAATACTATGCCATTCCGTAATATATGTCATTCTGTAATATAATTTATGCCTGCCTACTGTTGTTGCTGAACTGTACTGTTGTCTTGTCCCTAGCCCAACACATAACTGTATCCTGCAACTGCATAACTGAATCTTCTCTGTAAACTGTTCATCTGAATCTGACTACTATATTGCTGTAATTGTGCTCAGCTATGCTGTACTCTTTTTCCTCGCAAATGTAACTCTTGATAACCTGCGAGTTATCTCCCACTGTACCCTCACCCCCCAGGCCACACCAGGAGATGAGCATCTTTTTGCTCAGTGTGCCATCCTGGTGAAACAATTTCAATAAATAAATAATAACATAGGATAAATACTCAAAGTGCCTGTAGACTAATCAAACAATTTTACTTTTCTATTTCACTTTATTGTTTGTAACTTTACAACATCCACTAACAGACTGTCATTCTTGGGGTGCTGAGCAAACCAGAAAACACATTCTCACAGCCAAGTGCTCATTGGAGACGCACTCACAAAAACGAGTACGTGGGTACACACACACACACACACACACACACACACACACACACACACACACACCATCACCATTTTTCCCAGATGCACAAATGCCAAGATGAAAACACAAGCTAAAAATGTATGCTTGCAACCTCCACAAAGAAAGATGCCCCACACCATTTCAGGCAACAATATGTAGTAAGCCCAATCACACTAATAGATTTATGACATTGTAGTTTATCTAACAAACACACTACAAATCAGACAAAAGCTGGCTGTCTTTTATTTACACTGAAAAGCATCCAAGTCAGTAAATTTTAAACATTTTCAGTTGAAATAAGTACCTTGTGATGATGATATTGTTACAACAGCTTTCATCATACAACTGTCAGACAGATGACCCATCAGATCTTCAGAATCACTCCAGCTGGTCATAATAATATTAATAAAGCTCTCAAAATGTCTGTGAACCTCTGGTCTTTTGGCTAACTGAAGGAGCTGATGCTGTATGAATTCACGCTATGTGACGATCACATGGGATGAGCTAATGCTTTGTAAGAGGACCCTATACTCTCTTGTGAAGAAGGGTCCCATTCATTCAATAGCTGCTATTCTGACTTATGAAATACAAAATGACTAGCATGTGATTTTCTTATACTGTAATGCTGGGCAGGGCATTTTTTTTAGGTTTCTGAAAGAATATAAAAGAGTTCAGAAAGCAATTGAACAGGTTTTTCATTTTTAAATGAGTACTGCAGCTGCTTCGTTGCTTTCTGGAGGTTAGAACCATCTTGAATACTTTCACCACTACCATAAGTACAGTATATATTTAATAGAAATATGTGCTTTTGATAACCAGTTATCTTGTAAATTATCTTTTTCAAAGGAAATAGAAAAACATATTTAGTTTCTGACATAAAAATACCAAAACTCTGATGCAATCTGTTTTAAGCTTAAAAGAAAAAGGTACGTAGAAAAGTATGTCTGTTTTTTATTCAGACTTTAGGATTTGAAGAATTCTACTTAGACTAGGGAGCCTTGTGAAAGCAGCTCCAGCTTTGGACACACACACACACACACATACACACTCTCTCTCTCTCTCTTTCTTTCTACTTTTAAAGTTGGAACTAATTTTCTTTTTCGCATTAAAAATAAACCTCTGCTTATCATAAGTATTTAAAATGCATTCTTTTAACAGAAATTTTTTATATTGCAAAGATAAAATGTTCTTATAGGAAATGCAGAGAGGATAAAACCCTCTTGAATACTTTTTGCCGGTAATATTAGTTTATATTTAATACAAATATGTGCTTTTGATAGCAAGATATCTTGTAAATTATCTTAAGGAAATATAAAAACATATTTAGTTTCTGATCTCAAAATAGAATACTATTCCATTATTTTTAAGCTTGAAAAAAAGGAATTTAGAGAGTATGACTGTTTTTAAATCAGACTTTGGCATTTGAAGCTGTCTACTTAGACTACAAACCTTTGAAACATCAGCTTTAACACTGGACACACACACACACACACACACACACACTCTCTTATACACACACACACACACACACTCTACTTTTAAAGTCAGAACTCATTTTCTTTTTCTCATTAAAAAAGAAATCTGTTTTTTCATGAACACTTAAATGCATTGTATTAAAATAACTTTTTTACATAATAAAGATAAAATGTTCTTACAGGAAATGCAGAGAGGATAAAACCATTTCTGAATACTTTTCACCAGTAACATTAGTACATATTTAATAGAAATATGTACTTTTGATAACAAGATATCTTGCAAATTACCTTTTTCAAAGGAAATAGAAAAATATATTTAGTTTCTGATCTCAAAATAGAACACTATTCCATTATTTTTAAGCTTGAAAAAAAGGAATTTAGAGAGTATGTATGTTTTTAAATCAGACTTTGGCATTTGAAGCAGTCTACTTAGAATAAACACGTCTTATAAAATCAGCTTCAATACTGGACACACACACACACACACACACACGCTGTCTCTGCTTTTAAAGTTAGAACTCATTTTCTTTTTCGCATTAAAGAAGAAATCACTGTTTTTTCATAAATACTTAAAATGCATTGTGTTAAAAGAACTTCCTTACATTGAAGGGATAAATGTTCTTGCAGTCCTCCGAGTTTCAAAGCACATTTCACACACAAAAAAAAAATCCCCCGAGTAAAAAGGCACCCTGCAGTTATCCCTCAGTCCAATGGGGGGGGGGTTGAGGGAGTGTAAGGTAGGTGATGGAGCAAGGTAGGTGCTGGGATAAGGTGGGAAGAGGGAAGGGACTGGTGTTTGAGCTAGGTCTCTGCTTTTCATAAATATTTACATGCATTGTATTAAAATAACTTTCTTACATAATAAAGATAAAATGTTCTTACAGCACACTGTCCTCTGAACTTCAAAGCACATTTCACCAAAAAAAAAATTTCCTGAGTAAAAAGGCACCCTGCAGTTACACCATAGACCGACAGGGGGAGGTTGAGGGAGTGCAAGGTAGGTGATGGGTGCAAGGTAGGTGGTGGTGGGGCATGGTGAGAGGAGGGAGAGAGACTCTGGTTCAAGCTAGGTAATGGGGTGCAAGATAGGTGGTGGTGGGGCAAGGAGAGAGGAGATGAGAGACTTGGGTTCGAGCTATGACAGGGTGATAGAGGTTCAAGTGGACAGACTCGGGTTCAAGCCAGGACGGTGTCACACCAGTTCAAGGGGATGGAGGGGGGACTTGGTTTCAAGCTAGGATGGAGTGGGAGAGGTTCAAGTCAGGACAGTGTCATACGGGTTTGAGTGGATGGTGAAGGGACTCTGGTTTTAGCTAGGATGGTATCACAGAGGCTGTAGGGGTTGGAGAGAGCAGGGACTCGGGTTCAAGCTAGGATGATGTCACAGTGGTTCGAGGGGATGGAGGAGGGACTCAGGTTTGAGCTAGAATGGGGTGGTTGTGGTTCGAGGGGATGTAGGAGGGACTCTGGTTTGAGCTAGGATGGTGTCACAGAGGCTGTAGAGGATAGAGGAAGGAGGGAGGAGGAATCCAGCTAGGATGGTGTCATGGAGGTTCGCAGAGGAATGGGGATGGAGGAAGAAGGATGTAGGGATGTAGAATGGGAATGATGTGTCATTTCCGGGTTTGGCAATATATAATTTCCTGCATTTTGTACGTCAATTCCTGTGTTTGATGTGGGACACCCTGCATTTAAAGCGGGATGTCCTGCGCAGAGGGCGGGGCTTCCTGCGCCATACCGGGACGATTCTGAGTGCTCCATTTTAGCCACGCCCACCTGTCAAATGACGTGACACACGCTGATTTGCTGAAATTTAACATTTGACAAGATATATGAAATCTATACTACTAGCGTAGACTGAAGAAAAGCTTACAGATTTCACAGTCTGCATTCAGGTGGTCAAACCCTAAGCAGACAGCACAGATTGTGTGGGGGTCAGACTTAGCAAAATGGTTCACAACACACAATACAGTGCTGAAAACCAGTAAGGCCAGTTTTCTTTTTAGGCTTCTGTGACATAACCTTTTAGCAAGAAAACGCTGCTCTGTGCCAACTAAGAATAAAAACACTAGTAAGATATATTTTTATTTTTTCAGTTCAGAGACCAAGGGAAAAACAAGAAAATTCCAGGTTCAGGAACACAGCACAGTTAAGCAGGAACCAGTGAGAATACTGACTAGTAATTATTAATAAAACTAAAAACTTTTTACCTCAAAAGAGTAGAAAAAGCTTGGTTTCTCACCAGTTCAGCAAACCGAGGAGAAACCGTGCACTTAACCAACTGAAGCTAAATCTAGACTATCTACCTGATTTTACCTAGGACAATACTTTGAAAAAGAAAATAAATGAAAAGGTAACTTGAAAACAATGGAGAATAAAATAAAATCTTTAAGCTGAAGGAGCAATCTCCGAGGCGTCTAACTTTGGCAGGCGGAGTAAAGAATCTGACAGTTACATAGAATGCACCATGGACAGTAGTTTGGAAAACCAAGCTTGAGCCTATCAACGTTCTACTATTTCCATAGGTTCTTTAACTCTTTCCTCTCTGGGGCAGTTGAATGGCGAAGGATAACTGCATATGTCAGAATGCAGTAAAGATCTCCTGAGGCTTGAACCTCCACGAAGTCCACCAGGTCTTTCCTGGTGATATCCTCCTCCTCAGTCTGGAAGCACATTGAGGCAGACAATTGCTTCAGAACATTGAGGAAAAAAGGTGGCATCCTCAGGAGAAGATCTTGGCGTATGCTTGTCAGAGTCCTCATTGACTGAAGAGGCAGTGGACTTCTCTTAGATGAGGATCTCTTCCTCTTCATCCTCTATGTCATCATGGAGGATGAGATCAGGATGATACTCCTCCTCAACACTGACCTCCTTGTCTGGGTCTTGTGTTGGATGTGCTACCGCCAGCCCGCAGGGAGTCTTCCAGGGTCGATAAACAAGTGTCAACGAAGCTGCTGTCGATGGTGCTGTTGACGAAGGCCTAGTGAAGGCACCCAGCTGCTGAACAAGTACATTCAGGAATTTAACAAGTACTTCATTCAGGTCCATGGTGATCACTGACGGAGGGGGTTCGATGGCACGGGAGCCGATGACCCTCTGTCCTGGGAGCCTGATGAGCCTGTAGCCCTGGGAGAAGAAGGGACAGTCCTTGAAGGAGCTGTCATAGTCGACATGCCTGTTGTCGACAGAGGAGGGGCTGATGACCTGGAGGTTGACGGCCAAGCGGTCTGGTAGTCAGGCAGAGGAGCTGTTAGTATGGGTCTGGAAGTAGCAGAGACCTGGACAGCTGGTCTTGTCATGAAGGCGGCAGCCGTCGACAAAGAGCCCCCCTGAAGAAGAAGGGGAGGCTGATGGGGAATGGGATCACTGCCAGGGGAAGCGGTTGCGATCCCGGTCTTTTTTGTGACTTTTCCCGAGGACTGGTCTCAAGCCTTGGAGGCCTGGGAGCTCACAGATCCGGTGGGCAACTAGGTGGCCAATGCCCTGGAGGACCACTGACCAGAGCTGGCTACCTGTTGTTCCATGAATTGCTTTAGAGCCTTCTTGCATCATCTGAGGGTAGTTTAATTACATTTCTGGCAGAGCTCACAGTCAGAGATATTGTGGTCATGCCTAAGACAGCAGACACAAGCAGAGTGTTTGTCTGTAGAGGCAGTCTTCTTTCCACAGTGGCAGCGATGGAAAAGAGAAGAGGAAGGATTAACTCTGGACATAAACAAAAAGAAAAATTCTCTAAAAAGAGATTTTGGTAAGGGTTATAGGAAAAAACGGCCATAGGCCGAAAAAGGCATGAACACTGCGACATGTGTATTCCCCTTCACAGACAGCAAAGGTTCTTATGGTGTAGCCTGATGACTGAGATACCCCCGAAGATCTGGCTTCCTTCCTACAGGGTTAAGCCACAGACACCCTTAGAGTCCATTCTCAATGATTAAGGTGAATCGATAATCCACGCCATTTGGGTTCATAGCAATTGCTGTTCACTATTCAGTACAGGGGATAAACACAATGAACAATTCAGCGTACATTTTCAAAGTGTCCCAGTTGTAAAAAAAACTTTTATGTGAAGTATTCATGTGGCACAAATGTGGGCACAACTCAGCCTTGTGGTAAGAAAAGACCACCATTACTCAAAACTGAGGATGCCAATCATTTAGATTTACTTTGTTGCATGAACAAATTAGCCACAAATTTTCTTTCTGCTGTCTTTTTTGCAAGGGCAAGGTTACTTTCTGACACAGCACACACAAGTAAGCAGTTTTATAACACTGTTCAAGACAGTACTGAGCAACAGATTACCACTACAAAGTCGGCATCAGCGGACAGTTAATTCTATAATTTAATTAAGTGGAAAAATTGTAACAATACAAAAGTGCATATGTGCTAAAGTGCTACAAATTATATTATACTTACAGAGTGCTGGCAGGACATCATAAATTTGACTTCATGCCTCTTTGAAATGAAATAACTGCAGCTGTATATTGTGTTTTTTTATTCTGTGTGCTAATTATTGTTTTCTTCTTTTGCAGAAAAAACAGGCAGATAAACACGAAGGTCTGGAGTAAGTTGGCCACAGATAAAAGTGCCAGCTATCCTGCTGTATTTAGGCACTGGGGTGACCGGATTATGTCCTTTCGTAGCCACTTCTTTGATTAACTGCATAGAATATAGCTACCCCTTTATCCTCTAAAATGTATGTTTTTAATATTATTTTTTGGCTGTATTTTTCAATCTTAACACTGCTCACTTTTATAAAATGGGTAGAGAAAATCCTGTGTCCTGATTGGTTGTTAGCCATGCATTAGAAATCTCCAACGCATGACTAAAAACAAGTGCTGGCCTGGTGAACACCGATCAAGAAACAAATCAATGTGCCAATGGAATTTTTAAAAACAGAAGCCGTTTTTTCCCCTTGCATAGCCCATGCACACACGTGACCCCCCCATCATTCAAACCTAGTGTCCCGCATATTACTCTGACTATTGTATAGCTGTTCACATAATGTTGATCATTATTTTTAAACATACTGTTGTGGTTCAATATACTTTTTTTCTCCCCGATACATAATTCAGATGGCTTCAGCCCGACCCGCTAACCCACCCATTCGTTTCCATCTCGTTGATATCCCTAGTGTGAAACTGTCCTTTTTTTGTTTGTTTGTTTAGTAGTTAAACAAACAAACAAAAAAAAACCTTCTTATATTTTCTTGACCACTGCAGCTGTTACAACATCACAGTTCCTAAGTAAAAGCAAGGGCAGCAAAAATTATTCAAATTCCACTAAGTCAGGATGCTATTTTGGAATATTGATGTAACACAGTGAGTGGGATAGACACTGGAAAAGTAACTGTTAAATTCATCTGCAATAATAGTGCTGGCCTTTCCAAAGAATTTCAAATTCTTCAAATTCAAAAAAAGAATAAACCTTAGGGAGATAGAGGATTTGGTGCACTTCCTACTGTACTTCCAGAGTTCCGGTCTCTGAGTCACGCAATAAAATATTATCCCCATTTTCAGCATTACTCTACAGTACTGTCCTTGACCCCAAAACTGTAAGTGAACCCAGTATTTTAAATAAATGTTCCGATTTTAAATTCTTACTATTACTTTCCAGCATGCCAAAAGTGCCAGCTCCACAGTAACGGGACATATACCGGGCGAGGGGACAACGTGTTCTGTTTGAAACACCACACTCAGGAGGCGTCCTTTTTTTTAATTTTATTTATTAAAATACTACACACAGACACCGGCCAGTGGCGCTGGGGTTGGCGCTGGACGCCACACCTCGCGCCACGCCAGCGACGAGTTCGGGAATGAGCCCAGGAGCTGGGGGTCGGCAGGGAAGGAGTAGGATCGAGCATCCGAAGGACAGCTCTCCTCTCCCTGGTGGGGATCCAGGGGCATCCCGGTGCAGGGGGGAACCCCGGTGGAGACCGGAGGTACCACTGCTGCTGGGAGCACAAGTACAGAGTCAGAGGCAGACGCTGGGCCAGAATGTGGGCGGACGCGTGCAAGCTCATGGCCATTGGTGTCAGTGCATGCCTGCCAGCTCAGGGGGAAGGAAAACGGAAAATCAGGGCACTAGTCACGGCGGCATGATGGCCGTCTCCCTTAGCGGACTCTCTCGGCGCCCGAAGGTGCGTGGCAGTACCGGATCCTGACTGGGGTGGGTTGAGCTCCAGAGGGAGTGCTTCCCACCACCCCACCATGGGGGGCAAGCCGTGGGGGTCACTGTGTGGACCGAATGTGGATGCTGGAGGTAGCCCGAGGAGATGGCGGCTGGACCGACCTAGGGGAGATGCCAGACGTGGAAGGTAGGGCAGACCAGTACCCCTGGGGACAAAGAAATAGGAAAAAATAAATACTACACAATTGGGTGTGTTTCAGATTGTATGTACACCCTGAGGGGGGTGGGGGCTATTAACTACAGGAAGACACTTCAACTAGGGAAGCCAAACTGCATCAAACCCGTTACTGATGGAGGAACTATTTAATGTAAAATTACTTGGAAAACTTTTTTCTATATAAATCTAATCATTTTTGCCAGCCCAGTGGCACAGAGGGTTGAGGACGCCATACCTTGCACAATGCCAGCGACCTGGGGTCGGGATCGGGTCTGGGTTGCCACGGGTCAGCCAGGGAGGAGAGGTTTGAGCATTCAGAGGACAGCTCTGCTCTCCTAGGAGGGTAGGAGGACAAGAGCCACTGCAGCACTGGCTTCTGGTGGTGGCTGGGGGTGGTGCATGGCAGCATAGAGAGCAATGGGATGGCAAGGTCAGACATCAGACGTACAGCATGTGGGTGCATGGCAGCACAGAGAGCAATGGGATGGCAAGGTCAGACGTCGGACATACAGCATGTGGGTGCACGGCAGCACAGAGAGCAATGGGATGGCAAGGTCAGATGTACAGCATGTGGGTGCACGGCAGCACAGAGAGCAATGGGATGGCAAGGTCAGACGTCGGACATACAGCATGTGGGTGCACGGCAGCACAGAGAGCAATGGGATGGCAAGGTCAGATGTACAGCATGTGGGTGCATGGCAGCACAGAGAGCAATGGGATGGCAAGGTCAGATGTACAGCATGTGGGTGCATGGCAGCATAGAGAGCAATGGGATGGCAAGGTCAGATGTACAGCATGTGGGTGCATGGCAGCACAGAGAGCAATGGCATGGCAAGGTCAGATGTACAGCATGTGGGTGCACGGCAGCACAGAGAGCAATGGGATGGCAAGGTCAGATGTACAGCATGTGGGTGCATGGCAGCATAGAGAGCAATGGGATGGCAAGGTCAGACATCGGACATACAGCATGTGGGTGCACGGCAGCACAGAGAGCAATGGGATGGCAAGGTCAGATGTACAGCATGTGGGTGCACGGCAGCACAGAGAGCAATGGGATGGCAAGGTCAGATGTACAGCATGTGGGTGCATGGCAGCACAGAGAGCAATGGCATGGCAAGGTCAGATGTACAGCATGTGGGTGCATGGCAGCACAGAGAGCAATGGGATGGCAAGGTCAGATGTACGGCATGTGGGTGCATGGCAGCACAGAGAGCAATGGGATGGCAAGGTCAGATGTACAGCATGTGGGTGCATGGCAGCACAGAGAGCAATGGCATGGCAAGGTCAGATGTACAGCATGTGGGTGCATGGCAGCACAGAGAGCAATGGCATGGCAAGGTCAGACGTCAGACGTACAGCATGTGGGTGCATGGCAGCACAGAGAGCAATGGCATGGCAAGGTCAGACGTCAGACGTACAGCATGTGGGTGCATGGCAGCACAGAGAGCAATGGTATGGCAAGGTCAGACATCAGAAGTACAGCACGTGGGGGCACATGCTGCAACACCCTAGATGTCACTGCATGCCCTCACCAACAGCAACAGAGAGGAGGATGGAGGAAAAAAAGAATCCTCTGGCACGCATGAGGCCTCCACCCACAGGCACCACACTGGATGCACCAGTATTCTCCCTTCCAGCCCAGCTCTCCAGGAACTCCCCCGTATATGGGGTAAGTACACACTGGGTCAGAGACCTGGGTTATGTGTAGGGGGGCCATAGAAATGATGGCAGAAGGGGGCTATGTGGCCCATCTAGGCTGCCCATAATCCTACCCAGTCCCTTAACTGATTTTCAGTGTTATGGTGCCCTTGTATCTATTCCATTCCTTCTTAAAAATTTCCACCATTTTTGCCTCCACTGCCTCCTATGGAAGGCAGTTCCATGGTTCAACCACTCTGTCAGTGAAGAAGAACTTGTGTGTGTTGCCTCTGAATCTGTCCCCCTCTAACTTCATGTTGTGCCTTCTGGTTCTTAAGTGATTTTTGATATGGAACAGGTCCTGGGTTTGCACCTTGTTTATTTCTTTTAGGAATCTGAAGGTCTCGATCACGTCTCCTCTGTCCCTCCATTGCTCCAGGGAGTGTACATGTTTAAGTCACGCAGCCTCTCCTCATATGATTTGTTGTGCAATCCATGAATCATTTTAGTAGCCCTCCTCTGTACTGTTTCCAGTCTGGTAATATCCTTCTTGAGGTGTGGTCTCCAGAATTGTACACTGTACTCCAGGTGTGGCCTCACCATTGATCTACAGAGCGGAAGGATAACCTCCTTTTTCCTGCTGCTAATGCCCCAGCTTATACATCCCAACTTGACCTTTTATGACATTGTCTCAGGACCTAATTTTGTGTAACAGTTGACCATGTGTATTCATACTTTGTATTATACTGTCTAAACTGTGTAGTGTATTGTATACCCCTGTGTTCCCCCAGGACGTATCTGGAATTGAGCAGTAGCCTGCTCAGTATGCCTTCCTGGTTAAACGCTTAAATAAATAAATAAATAACATTTGCCCTCCGTGCTGCTTTCTCCGATTGCTTGGTCATTTTTAGGTCATCTGTTATAATTATTCCCAGATCCCTTTCCTGTTTAGGCTTCCAGTTTTTCACTCCCTAGGTCGTAATCTACTCCTGGTTTAGTCCATCCGAGGTGCATGATTTTGCATTTTTTAGTATTGAAGTTTAATTGCCATGTTCTTGGGAAGGGGGTTGAGATGAGAGCTGCAGCTGGTGGATCACTGGAAGTGGAAGGCTGATGGGAAACCAAAGGTACACCCCAAGCCGAGGAGATAGGAAGTACGAATAAAAAATAAATAAAAAAAGAACATAATTTTAATTGCCACTGTAAATTAAAAAATGCAGTCCCATTTTATAAGTGCAATAAGGCACTCCAGGGCGTGTGTTAAACAGTTCTAATGCATGGCTAGGGGGCTGGACACCTCACTACACCTCCTAGCCGTGCATTAGAACTAACGCATGCCCCATCATGTCTTACTGCTCACTTATTGCACATTAATTGTGGTTGTCACTTTAATATTGCACTTTATAAGTGATGTAGCCCCTTACATCTGGGACTCCTGAGGAAGCAGATTGCAAACCGGTAGTCTTTTTTCCCTCCAAGGTTTGCTGTTTTTTGATGTCCCACCAGCAATCTGTAAGTGCAATATAATTTATTGCACCTTAGCATATATGCACATTTTGTATTGGTACAATCTTTGCACTTAATAAAATCAGAGAATTAACTGTCCGCTGGTGCCAGCTTTGTACTGTTTAGTGGTTCCAGAAATCAGCCATGGCACAGCGTGCTTTGGAGTGATGGGTTTCCTTTTTTTTTTTTCCTAGCAACAAATAAGTCCAGTTTGCGACTTAACCAAATTGCGGGGCAAACAAAAGTCAAAAAGTGGGTAACAGCATCCACCTGATAGCCAATGAGCTGCTGTGCTGGTGACTTGGGCTTGAGTTCAGACCCAAGAGGCTGCTGCTTGGGTGGCCAGGCTAGGAAGTGAGTACAGCCTAAGGTAGCTGGTACCAGTTGGAGAAGGCTGGCAGTACATTCTGCAGCAAACCCCTGATACTGGGCAGTGGAGTTTGCTCCTCCATTGGGGTGGTGCTCTATGTGTGTGAGCCAGCCCTTGCAATGGTTTGCTGGTGCACAGCTGTGGGAGGGTCAAAGGCCAGAGTGAAATGGGAGAAAAAATACAAAGCCATCTAAATGACGGTCACTGACACTCTTGGGTCCCGTACTACAGGATCCCGCAGGAGGAACAGTGAGAGTACACAGATACATAGATACATAGACAGTGTCGGCAGATAAGGGCCTATGGCCCACCCAGTCTGCCCATTTGAGCTTATAAGTTCAGTTTGTTTTCCTAGAAGTCTGTTTCCCCTTACCCCTGACCTCTAGAATTCCTTTATGTCTATCCCATGCATTCTTAAATCCCGTGATTGTTTCAGCCACCACCACTTCCTCTGGCAGGGTGTTCCACTTGTCCACCACCCATTCTGTGAAGAAATTCTTCCTCATGTTTCCTCTGAATCGTCCTCCCTCCAACTTCATCCCATGCCCTCTAGTCCTGGAACATATTTTTCGCTTAAAAATAGTGTTTTCCTGCACCCTGTTCCTCCCTGTAAGATACTTGTATGTCTCTATCATATCCCCTCTCTCCCTCCTCTCCACCAGGGAGTACATGTTCAGTTCCTTCAACCTGTCTTCATAGGACTTGTGATGCAATCCATGCACCATCTTTGTTGCCCTCCTCTGAACCTTCTCTACCCTGTCTATGTCCTACGTAGGTATGGTCTCCAGAACTGTTCACTGTACTCCAGGTGGGGCCTCACTAGTGTCTTGTATAGCGGAATTATGACCTCCTTTTCCTGCTGGTGATGCCCCTGCCTATACATCCCAGCATCCTATTTGCTTTACCTGATGCCTTGTCACACTGTTTCCCTACCTTGAGGTCATCAGAGATGACAACCCAAGATCCCTTTCCTGCTTGGTGCATGCTATATCCTCACCCCCAACTGATATATTGTGCCAGGGTTTTGTGCCCCATATGCATTATCTTGCACTTCTTTGCATTGAATTTCAACTGCCAAACCCTTGACCATTCTTCAAGTTTCTGCAGGTCCCTTCTCATTCTGTCTACACCCTCTGGTGTGTCTACTCTGTTACAGAGCTTTGTGTCATCAGCGAACAGTGAAATTCTGCCTTCTAGATCCTGCAATGTCACTGATGAAGATGTTGAATAGGACCGGTCCCAGCACTGATCCCTGTGGTACCCCACTGGTCACTCTTCCCTCTGTGGAGTGACAGCCATTTACCACCACCCTCTGTGTCCTGCCACCCAGCCAGTTACCTACCCACCACACTACTGTCCTGCCCACACCCATATTCCCCAGTTTGTGTAATAGTCTTCTATGGGCACAGTGTCAAAGGCCTTGCTGAAGTCCAGATAGGCCATGTCCACTGCCCTCCCTGATCCACCTCCCTAGTCACCCAGTCAAAAAATTCAATGAGATTGGTCTGACATGACCTCCCCCTGGTGAAACCATGCTGCCTTGGGTCCTGTAGTCCATTGACAACCAGATGTTCCACCAATCACTCCTTCAGAAGTGCTTCCATGATCTTTCCCACCACCGAGGTGAGGCTGACTGGTCTGTAGTTCCCTGCTTCCTCTTTGTTCCCGCTTTTGTATAAGGGGACTACATCTGCTGTCCTCCAGTCTTTGGGTACCTCCCTGTTTCCAGTGATTGGCTAAACAGGATAGCAAGAGGTTCAGCCACCACCTCTCTTAGTTCTTTAAGGACCTGGGGTGCACCCCATCTGGCCCCATTGCTTTGTCAACTCTTATTACTTCCAGTTCCTTCAGGACCCTTTCTCGTGTAAAGGGACTTGTGTCCATTTCTGCACCATTCTCACCCTTGTACTCCTTCAGACCCATTACCCCCTCTTCCTCAGTAGGACTGAGCAGAAATACCTGTTCAATATGTCAGCTTTACTGTTGTCATCCTCCACGCGACTCCCATCCTCCCCTTCAGTCTCACTATCCCTCCCTTTGTCTTTCTTTTTTCACTTATGTACCTGTAAAAGGTTTTGTCCCCTTTAACCACTGATTTTGCAATGTGTTCTTCTGTCTGAGCTTTGGCTTCCCTTACTGACTTCCCTGCCTCCTTTGTTTCTCCTGGTACTTCTCCTATCCCTTCTGCCTGTGTCTTTTTGTATTGCCTGAATGCTATCTTTTGGCTTTCACTTTCTTTGCTACCTCTTTGGAAAACCATAATGGTCTCCTCTTCCTTTTCCTCTTGCTAACCTGCTTAATGCATAATTCTGTTGTTCTTATAATCCCCATTTTAAATACTGCCCACTGTTCCTCAACCCTGATTCCTGTCCCATTCCCTTAATGCTCTTTCAAGTATTTCCCCATTTTCCCAAAGTCTGCCCCTAAAATCCAGGATCGTGTTTTTGTGTGGTTTGGTTCTGCTCTTTCTGTGATTTCAAACCACAATGACTGGTGGTCACTGTTACCCAGGTGCTCCCCACTGTACCCCCATCACACTGTCCCTGTTTGTGAGCAGAAGGTCCAGTATTGCCTTCTGCCGAGTTGGTTCCATGACCAGTTGCTTGAGGAAGGCACCCTGAAGGGAGTCCAGGATAAATCTGCTCCTAGTTGATGCTGTTGCTGGGATGCTCCAGTACACGTCTGGAATATTGAAGTCTCCAACCAGTACTACCTCACCCTTGTCTGCCATCCTTTGGATGGCTAGCATCAGCTCCCTATCTGTTTCTTCCTCCCGGGCTGGTGGTCTATAGACCACACCTGTGCGGATGGCTGGCCCCATTTTCCTTTCTATCTTAACCCACAGTATCTCTCCCCCATTTTGTTCCTCCTGGATCTCTGTGGCCCTTATGTCATTTTTCACATACAGTGCCACTCCTCCTCCCTTCCTGCCTGCTCTGTCTCTTCTGAATATGTTGTAGCCAGGTATGGCCATCTCCCAGTCATGGTTATCATTACACCAGGTTTCAGTGATGGCCACAATGTCCAGGTCTGACTGTACCATGACAGCCTCCAGATCTTCCATCTTGTTGCTAAGGCTCCTGGCATTTGCACACTGAGAAGGAGTAGAGGTGGACAGGACTGAGAATTACTAGGAAAAAAACTGCAACCTAATGACTGGGAAGAGGAGCTCTGGAGGAGGAAATACTATATAGAACAAATGGTAGTCAGAACCAAAATTGTTATTAATGCAGTAACCGGATAGGGCTATAGAATTATTATGTGCCCTGGACTGTAATGAATAATTAGAGCATGTGTGAAAATATTATCAATGTTTATTTCTACTGATATAAGATGAAGTTGTTTATTTCTGCAGAAGGTAGCGAGCAGACACTTAGCACAGAAAGTACAGTTACATAAAAACTTACCGTAACAGTAGATCTTTGAGGAGTGTCTCTTGCAGTAGGTAATACTTCTGGGTATCCAGTAGAGGTTGCTGTGGTACATGGCAGCTCTTCTAACAGTTTTTCACCAGGAACCACCCACACATGACATCAGCTTCCTGTTTCCTATATAAATGTGGTCAGTTCCTGGTATCCTCAGTTCCCCTGCTGGATTCAGCTAGCAAAGTGAGGACCAAGAGGAAGCTGAGGTACCAAAGGAGTCCCAATCCTAGTCATTGTACCAGAACTTGCTCTCTTAGAGAAGGAGGGGGATGGAGGGTGGGAACAAACCTACTGCAAGAGACACTCCTCAAAGATCTACTGTTATGGTAAGTTTTTACATAACTGTGCTATCTTCCACAGAGTGGTCTCTTGCAGTAGGTAATACTTTTGGGAAGATTCTCAAACAGAAATGCCCATGCAGGAGCACAGTTATGATGAGACCTTGTAGGACTGCATGGCTGAAGGTTGTCTTATATTGTGAGGCAATATCCAGATTGTAGTGCTTTGTGAATGTATGGATCATGGGCCGGGTGGCTGTAATGCAGATATCTGAAATGGAGGCACCTTTAAAACAAGACACAGCGGTGGCCATAGCTCTAGTGCAGTGGGCTTGGACAGGTCCAGGTAAAGGCTTGTTGTATTTTTTGTAACAAAATGAAACACAATGTGCCAACCAGGATGAAAGAGTACGTCTTGCAACCAGGAGGCCCTCGTAACCTGGGGCAAAAGAGACGAAAGTTGAGACGTCTTTCTAATTGATTGTGTCCAATTAGTATAGTAGTGTAGTATACGGTAGACACCCAAAGTATGTAGTAAATGTTCACCCTGATTGGAGTAGTCTGGATAGTAGATAGGAAGCTCCAATGACTGATTTAATGTATAGGTAGGTAGATAGGGGAAGGAAGAAAGGAAGGAAGGAATGCTTTGTGGAAAATCAAGTAGGGTTCCCTACACATGAGGGCATGGAGCTCGGACATACATTGAGCAAAGTGATAGCCACCAGAAATAGGGTTTTCCATGAAAGAAAACGGAGTTCACAAGAGGCAGCTGGCTCAAAAGGCTCAAGGGTAAATTTTTCTATCATAAAATTGAGATCCCACAGAGGGGTGGGTCTTCTAATAGGAGGTTCCTATCAAAAACATCTTAGTTAGATGATATTGGTACAGTAACCTGCCATCCAGAGGCTCATGGAAAGCAGAGATGGTGGCCAAGTGGACTTTAAAGGAAGAATAACTCAGACCAGACTCAGATAATGAGGTCAGGTAGCCCAGAACCTTTGTCAGTGGACAAGAGTAAGGGTCCAAAGATCGAGAGGCTGACCATATGGAAAAGCGTTATCCATTTGGAATTGTATGTTGATCTTGTTGCTGGCTTATGGGAGACCAGGAGAATATTGGCAACAGGAGAGGACACTTGTAAGCTAGTTATGAAAGTGTCCTCAGGAGCCAAGCATGAAAATGCAGAGCCTTCAGGCTGGGGTGCAGGAGAGACCCATGAGACTAAGTCAAGAGGTCTGGTCTGATCGTGATCGGCAATGGGACAGGGTCCTGTACTGACAGTTGTAGGAGTAGCGGAAACCATGTCTGATGAGGCCACACTGGGGCTATGAGGATCATTGTGGCCAGTTCTAACTGTAGTTTCAATAGAGTCCGTTGCAGGAGAGGGATGGGGGAGCATATAAGAAGAGACCTGTCCAGAGTTGAGACAGGGCATCTATAGATCATCCCTTTCTGTTCGGGATAATGGAAAAATACCTGGAAAGACTGCAATTCTCTGGGGAGGCAAACAGATCCATCTGTGGAGTGCCCCATAAGTTGAAGATTTCTTGGAGCACTTGCTCGTGAAGTGTCCATCGGTGAGTTGTGGACTGGCAACTCAGCCAGTTGGCTAACTGGTTGCAATGTCCCGGTAGGTGGACAGCTGTTAGTGTCAATTGTTGCCATATGGCTTTGTAGGCACAATAGGGGCCATACACCACCAGACCCTGCCAAAGTATAAAAAGGATGATTCACCTTAAATCTCAGCTGCTTTAATGCACCTTAAAAGAACTGGCCATACAAACATTTTCTTTTAAACCAAGCAGACCCTGCAAATGCTCAACTCTGGTATATGAACTTCACCTCAATACCCAGGAAGCCTGGCACAGTCTACATTGAACAATATGATTGCAAGCTTGCTGGCCTCAAGGACATTCAAATGCCAACTAAATAAATTCATCAGAGTCAAACATTTTCTATCAGCTTCAAAAGACTTTAAAATCAGGACCCAGCATTTCTTAAAGTCACTGAGTCAAACCACAAGAAAATGTCTCACTTCTGAAACCATATAGCCAAGGAACTGGACCCTTAAAACAGGGAACCACTTGCTACCAACTACCCTAGATACATAAGATTGCAATGAGATAACCTTCTATCACCTCATCTTGAACCTGCACAGTGGAAGGTCTTGTGGTTATAAGTCTATTGTCTGTCACCTCATGGACATAAGTTCAGAAAGGCAAATAGGCAAGTCAATGGCAGAGCTGTAATGACTTAGAACATCTCCGCACATATGCTGTAAGACTTCTGACCCACGGCAGGCTCTTGCGAAAATATGGCTATATCATCCCAAAGCCTCATGCTATTCCGGAGGTAGAACGGAACCTTGGGACATTTTTGAGGAACTATTCTACCTATAAAGGACAGCTCCAAGGACGAATACTTTGTAATTACCTACTAACTTGACCTGAATCTGTGTTTCATCACTGATGAGATCTCACATCTATGATACTGCTACTGACTCTGCAAGAACTATTGCTCTACTGAAGCTACAAAGATCTTGGCATCTGCTGTAATGTAAGAGACATTGAAACTTGTACTGACTATTATTTTCTATGTTGCAAAGCCTCGAGGAGAAAAGAAGAACTCAAATCCAGGAAGAAATCTTCTTCACACAACCGTTTAAGATACTACAAGTCTCCAGGATGAAAGATAGTCAAGAGACTCTTGAAAGGGGTGAAGTATATAGAGACATTGATATACCTTTACTGGTTTAAAGGCGCTTACTGAAATACTGAGTCTTTCGAGAATCATGGTTCTAGAAATAGATATATAAATATTGCAGTGAAATGTCATTTTGAATGCTAGCAAGACTTGGTACCAATGAAGTAGGTGCTGGTTAGTAAATAATCTTATAAGAAAATATAGTGCCTTAAAAGTGTCTCCAGGCAAAGAGAGTGTTAGGCCTCGTAACTATAAAGGGAAACTGTGATATGATTTATTGTGCACCAAACAGACAAAGGTCTTGACAGAATTTTCCGACGAATGCTTTATAATGCTCAAATATTGAGGATATGTTAACTGTTAACTGTGTGTGGGTTAAAATAAACAGCTTTTAATGATACTCCATGTCTAAGGAACTCTGTTGTCTCAGGGGAATTACCACAAAAACAAGTAAACACAAATTGCTTACACCTTTCAAATAAGAACAGCCACAGAAATAAATTAATAGTAATTGCATTTACAGCTTATTGGCAAACTGCAAGGGTCTCTCTGCATAGGGTGTGAGATGTCTTACCCCCTTGCTTGTTCAGGTAGAACACTACTACAGTGCTGTCTGATTGGATTAGTAACGATCCTGGCTCAAGGTAGGGCTGGAATGCCTGGAGGGTGAGATGGACCGTTCTAGCTCTAAGACACTGATAATAAGACAGATGGGGAGAAGCGGGCCATTAGCCTTGGGTCTGGTAAGGACCTAAGTGTGCTCCCCAGCCCTGTAGGGAAGCATCCGTGGTCAACATTTGCATGGGAGGGGGTAACTGAAAAGGCATTCCTTGATTTAGATTGATTCTGATTGTCCACCATGTCAAAGAAGACTTCAGAGAGGGAGTGAACCTCATTTTGTCTTTAAACTGTCCTGTTTTTTGGGACCATTGATTCTGGAGGGTCCACTGGACAGGTCTCATGTGGAGATGGGTGAATGCCACCATAGGGATGGCAGTGAACATGGGACCCAGAAGGTGCATCATTTGTCTGGCTGTGACTATTTTCTGAGTCACTATATCTAATGCCAGAGCTATAAGCATGTCCTGCCAGGCAGGCAGGAGGTAAGCCCTGGCTGTAACTGTATCTAGAACAGCTCCAATGTATTGGAGAGACTGTGTTGGATTTAGACTGGGCTTTGGCCAACTGACTGTGATTCCCAGAACTGTGAACAGTTTCAAGGTAGCATCTAGAGAGGCGAGCAGAGCTACTCTGGAGTCTGCTTCCATTAGGCAATCATCTAGATATGGAAAGAGGAAGTGCCCTTCTCTTCGTAAGGATGCCGCTACCACCGCCAGGCACTTGGTGAATACTCTGGGGGCTGATGAGAGGCCAAAAGGCAGTGTTCAAAACTGGTAATTTTGACCCAGTAGGTGGAAGCGTAAAAATTTGTGGCGGGCAGGGTGGATGGGAATATGAGGGTAGGCATCCTTCATGTCTAGGGTGCAAAGCCAATTGCCCTGTTGTAGGATCAGCATGATGGCAGGTAGGGTGATCATGCAGAAATGCCTGTACTGAATGTAAAGATTCAGTCGTCTGAGATCCAGAACTGGTCTGAAGTCTCCCGTACGTTTGGGCACCAAAAAGAAATGCAAATAAAATCCTGTTTGATGTTCCAGAAGGGGCACTGGGACAACGGCCTGTTCGGCCAAGAAGGCCGTCAATTCCTCCTGCAAGATGGGTATATGATCTGGAGGATAATGAATCTGCCGTGGAGGGCAAGGGCGATGGGTGGAGAGAAATTCCAGAGTATGACCCTTCTGTATAATCTGAAGTACCCAACTGTCAGAAGTGATCGTTTGCCAGGCCTCCAGATGGAGGGCAAAATGACTCCCCACAGCCTCCGAGGCCTGGTGGAGGAGGCAGAGGGGAAAACCTATTGGGTTACTGGGAGTCAAATTATGCAGCTCCACCTGAAGGGCGGGAGCGGGCACCCTGGGCAGTAGAGGTGTTGCCTCTGGTGGATTGAGCATGACCTCTGAAGCCACCTTTATTATTACCTCTATATTTTCCACCTCTTTTGGAATAAGAGGAGTGTTGAGTATGGTAGGTTGTAGCTGGAGTATGATAGATGCCGTGTACCGTACAGAGGGTTCTCCTTCATGCCTGTAGGTCATCCAGTAAAGTTTGAGTACCTGGCCCAAACAGCTTGGACCCATTTAGAATTACTAGTTGTCACTGTAACCAATAATCTATCCCTCTCTTGTGAGGGAAGGAGTTTATTGATGAGCTCAATGGCAGAGGACCCCCAGGGTACATTGATATTTAATCATATGACCCATATAGTTCAAGATTCTGATATTCATGGCACCTGAGGAAAATACCTTTTTCCCCAGACAGTCAATTCTTCGGGATTCATTATCGGGGGTAAGGAGCTCATGTGCTTGGGTTTTTTAGTACTGTCATGAGTGGCAGTAATGACCACAGAATATGGAATACTGGACAGAAAAGGGTGGTCCAGAGGAGCCTCATATAGACAATCTGCTTTGCGGGAAACAGCTGTAATAGCTGAAGGCTGATGCCAAGCCGCCAGCATGGCATTCTGGTAAATTGGAATTAGTGGGGGGAACTACTAAAACAGGCTCCTCAGGTAATTCAAGATATTCTGCCATGTCCTTATGTTGTTTGTCATGTCCAGTAGTGGAGAACCTCATGACCTTTTGGATTTAAGCCATCATCTCACTAAAGGTCAGGTCATCTGGAGGTGAGGCTGCCAAAGGGAGAGGCAGATCCTCATCCAGGGAAGAGATTTCAGAATAGGGGGATTCGGGATTAGGAACATCCAAATCTTGAAATTCTTCATTCTTAAGATCACTGGCGAAGTCAGGCGGCAAATTATTGGTCATCTGACAAATAGTCCTCTATGAATGGAGGAGGAGAACAGGGTGGCATGGTATCTCTGTCGCTACGAAATCTTTTAGGCGGAGGAGGGAGAGTAGATCGGGTGGGATCACTCAGCTCGTCAGAGGGCTGAGAATGCCGCATGGCATGCAAGACCTGTCGGACTACGTTGGTGAGGTCCTGTTCCTGGGAAGGAGGGGGGGTGAGAGGGGGGCATGTTGGGGAAACAAGGGGGTGATAGATGGAATGGGATGAGTAGCATGAGCAGGTCTCACCCCCTGGGTGGTCCAGGGTCCTGATCTCTGTCCGCCTGACCCCTATAAGAAGCCACCTGTGTAGGTAGAGGGGCAGTCAGTAAGGCATAAGCCATAGGTTTCTCCTGAGGAATGCAAGGTCTCATCGATGGGCCTACTGGGGAAAATTAGTTATTTTCACAAAAATTGTCAGATGCCGTTGACGGGAGAGGAGCCCCCATCAAGGGAGCAGCAGTATATTTAACTGTATGCAAAGCGCTGCAAAGTGTCATCGATGAGAGGGTATAAGCCTCTGTCGATGAAGCAGTTACTATTTGACCTGCATTTTTTTTTTTTTTTTTTTTTGCTTTATTTCTTTATTCTCCTTCCTGCCCTTGGTGTGCTCCTCCTTCCGACTGCACATATCCACATAGCCCCCTTTCAGGATCTGCCCCTAGAGTGCCATTTTTCCTGTCCTCTCCTTCTCCTGCACAGCGGGGTCTGTCCTAGGTGGTCTTTGGATGGGGCAGTCTTCACTAGGGACACCAAAGACTGTTTTTCCGCTTTTCTGCCCACTACCCCCAACCCCTGGGACGCTGGCACACAAGGACGTACATCCTAGAGAGGCGACATGCTGGCGCACGCCTCCCTCAAGTGCCTAACGACGTCCCCCTCCCCGGACTCCGAGAGCGGAACCACAACCCCCTGAGCGGTGCTCCCACGGCATTCTCAGGTTGAGAATCCACCCTGGGGAGGAGAGCATCCGTTGGGACGCTCAATCCTCCTACCCGGCCGACCGGCGACCCAAGTCCGTTCCCGAACCAGTGCGCCCGGTGTGGTCTGAGTGTGGCGTCAGCGCTCAACCTCAGCGCCACCGGGCGATATTTGACTGCATTTAAAGTGCCTGAAAGTGTCATTGATGAGAGGATCTGAGCCCTCGTTGACAAAGTGTTTGAATGACACTCCATCGATGGAGGGGCACCAGAAACAGTGGCCGTTGAAAGGCAATGAGTCAGGAAGTGTGAGAAGGGTTTCTCCTTCTCCTTTTTCTGGCTGGAATGAGAACCAGAAACATAGAAACATAGACTTCGACGGCAGATAAGGACCACTTGGCCCACCCAGTCTGCCCATTTCCCTACCTACTGGATAAGCTGCAGATTCTAGTTAACCAACAGCCTATTTCCTGCAACCCTCCACTATAATTGCCTTATGTCTGTCCCATGCATGTTTGAATTCCTCCACTGTTTTAGACCCCACAACCTCTCCAGGAAAGCAGTTCCATGCGTCCACCACTCTCTCTGTGAAAAATAATTTCCTCACATTACCCCTGAGCCATCCCCCCTCTAACTTTAAATCGTGCCCCCTTGTTCTTACACATCTCTTTTTCTGAAAGATGCTACCCTCCTGGACTTTGTTGATTCCCTTGAGGTACTTAAAAGTTTCTATCATGTCCCCCTGTCCCTCCTTTCATAAAGGGTATACATATTAAGCTCTCTCAGTCTCTCTCTTCATATGGTTTCTGATGTAGACCCTGCACCATTTTAGTTGCCCTCCTCTGGACTGCTTCCATCCTGTCTATGTCCTTGTGTAGATGAGGTCTCCAAAACTGCACGCAGTACTCCAGATGGGGTCTCACCAACTGTCTGTATAGAGGGATAACCACTTCCCTTTTTCTACTTGTGATGCCCCTCCCTATGCATCCCAGTATCCCCCTGGCTTTCCCTACTGACTTCTCACATTGCATACCCACCTTTAGGTCATCTGATATGACTACACCCAGATCCCTTTCCATTATTGTTGTTGTTAGTACCTCCCCTGCTATTGTGTACTCTTCTCCTGGATTTTTATTTCCCAGGTGCATTACTTTGCACTTCTTTGCATTGAATCTAAGTTGCCATATGTCTGACCATTTCTCCAACCTTGCCAAGTCCCTTCTCATCCTTTCTACCCCCTTGTGTATCAACTCTGTTACAGATCTTGTGTCATCCAGAAGAGGCATACCTTTCCTTCCAGACCCTCTGCAATGTCACCTATAAAGACGTTAAGAGGACTGGACCCATACTGAGCCCTAGGTACTCCACTAGTAGCCCCTTTCTTTGGAATGTGTTCCATTCACTATTACCTTCTGTGTCCTGTTGTGCAGCCAGTTTTCTACCCAGGCTACCACCCTGGGACCCACTCCCAGGCTGGCTAACTTGATTATTAATCTTTTGTAGACTGTGTCAAATGCCTTGCTAAAGTCTAGGTATGGCCATATCCACAGCCCCTCCCTGGTCTATTACTTTGGTCACCCAGTCAAAGAAATCGATTAGATTTGTCTAACATGACCTTCCTGCTGTGAATCCATGCTGCTTTGGGTCCAGTGCCCGCTGGCCTCTAGGTACTCAACAATTCTTTCTTTCAGAAGTGATTCCATCATTTTCCCCACCACTGAGGTCAAACTAACAGGTCTGTAGTTTCCTGCTTCTGCCTTGCTCCCACTATTGTGAAGGGGAATCACATCTGCCCTCCTCCAGTCCTCAGGTACCACCCCATCTTCCCATGATTTGTTAAAAAGTGTGGTTAGTGGTGTCACTAGGTCCTCCCTTAGCTCTTTTAGGATTCTAGAGTGAATCCCATCAGGCCCCATTGCCTTGTCCACCTTGAGTTTAGAAGTTCTTTCAGTACTCTTTCTTCTTTAAATGGACTGGTATCAACCCCACTATCCAGAGTGCTTCTACTGTTTGGTTTAGGTAACTCCTCCTCTTCTTCTTTTGTGAATACTGAGCAAAAGTATTCATTCATTATCCTTTTCACTGTCTCCCTCTGCCCTCCCTCTCCTATTAATCTTTCCTATCCTCCCTTAACCTTTCTATGTTCCTAATGTACCTATAAAAGGTTTTATCCTCTTAACTGAGTTGGCTATCCTTTCCTCGGTTTGGGCCTTTGCTTTTCTGACTGCCTTCCCACTTCTTTCTGCTTTAATTGATACAGTTCCTGTCATGCTCTGTCTGTGATTCCTTATACTTTTGAATGCAGCCTTTTCTCCTTAACCTTCCTGACACTTCTTTTGAGAGCCATAGTGGTTTTTATTCCGCTTTGTTTTCTTTATTTGTTTCACACAAGGCTTGTTGCCTCCATGATGGCAGTTTGATTTTCTCCATTGTTCTTCCACCCCTCCTTTCTGGCTATTTGCTAATGCATTCCTCCGGTATTCACCCATTTGCCAAAGTCAGCCCTTCTAAAGTCCAGTATCCTTGTATTTGTATGGCTTGTCTCCATGGTTGTGTTTATTGAAGCACACTGTGCAGTGGTCGCTTGTTCCCCAGGTGTCTACTGACTTCTAAGTTTGTGATCCTCTCTCATTTGAGAGTACCAGGTCTAATATTGCTCCCTCGAGTGTGCTCCACCACTAGCTGTCTAAGGCATGCTCCTGTAGGGCATCGAGAATGACCCTTGTTCTGGATGTGGCTGCAGTCCATGTTGCCCAGTTAACATCTGGCATATTCAGGTCCCCATCAACAGTATCTCCCCTTTTTCAGACATTTTGAGAATGCCCTCTATCATTTTCTTGTCCATTTCCTTCCCTTGAGACGGGGGTCTGTATACAACCCCTGTGCAGATTGTGATGCCATTCCCTGTCTCCAATGTGACCCAGAGTTCCTCTTGTCCTCCTTCTTTACCTTTTAGTTCTGTTACTTTGATCCCTTCCCTTATGTAGAGAGCTACTCCACCTCCTCTTTTACCCTCCCTGTCCCTTCTGTAGCTTGTGTACCCTGGTATGTTGACATCCCAGTCATGGTTCTCCGTGTACCATGTTTCTGTGACTGCCACAATATCCAAGTATTCCACTTCCATCAGGGCTACTAGCTCTGGAAGCTTGTTTCCCAGACTACGGGCATTGGTACTCATTGCCTCCATTTAATGTTGGCTTTATCCTTTTTACCCCATCCCTGCTCTTATTGCCTTGTCCATTTTTCCATTTACTCCTGTCCTGCCCTCTGTCAAGCTCTGTACCTCAGTGTTACCCTACTACCTGCCATGCTTTGCAGAGGAGGCTTGAACTTTCCTGTTTCCTATCAGCACCTCCCCTTGGCTAGTTTAAAAGCTTGCCAAGGAAGCCTTTAAACCTGTCACCTAGGAGCATGTTTCCTTCCTGGACAGATGCAGACCATCATGCCAGTATAGACCTTCATCTCTCCAGGTAGACCCCAGTCCCCAATGAAGCCAAAGCCCTGTGCTCTGCACCAGTTTTGCAACCATTCATTAAACCGCATGGTGTGCAGTAATCTTAGCCTCACCCCTGCCATGGACTGGCAGCACCTCTGAGAAGGTTACCGTGTTTGCTACCTGTCTGAGGCCCCTCCCAACTCCACAAATTCATCCTGCACTGCACTGATCTCATGCCTAGCTAGGTCATTTGTCCCAGGTGGACAATGATATCTAGTTTCCTCTCCTGTGATGCTGCTTCTGCAATCCTGAGGATTCGCTTCCTGTCCCTCCAAGCCATGGCACCAGGCAGGCACCTTACTTCCCTCTCCTCTCCCTTCCCCAGGTCTACACCCCTAACCATTGAGTCCCCTATCAGAAGCTGTTTCGTTCCCTTGTGTTGTCCCTTGCCACTCTTTTGTGGGTCTCCCTTGTGGATGTCCCCAGCATTCTTCTTGGTCTCCAATGAGGGTGTCATCATAGAGGAACCTTGATTTGCCAGACTGACATATGATTTGTGTAGAGGTGCAACTCGGGGGCTACGCCTCTGTTCCACCACCCTCACCCTCCCAGAACCTACTGTGGTCCATCTGCTCTTCACACATGGCAACGTCTGAGGCAGTGGTTGTGGAATTGGTGCTCTTTGGGTGGGGGAGTCCTCCTTAGTCCTTGCCAGTTCAGCCTGGAGGTGGGCAACCTCCTTCCTCAGAGCTGACAGTTGCCTGCAAATAGGGCAGCAACGCAGGTTCCAGAATGTTTCCTGGAAAATTGCTGCCCCACAGCCAGTGCATTGCACCACTCCCCACATGTCCCTCTTCCTTATAATATACAATGAGTAATAGAAGAGAGGGAGAATAGAAGAGAGGGAGGCCTTGGTATGAGCCCCTTGGTTCTTCAAGAGAGACATTTTCTGCTCCATCAAAAGGTGTTGAATTTCAAGCAACAGTCTTCAATGAGTTGCCTGATTAAATTCCTGACATAAACAGGAATTGGTGTCATGTGTGGGTCCCAGACACCTTACACAAAGTATGTGATTGTCAAAGAGGTATATCTTACTACCGCAATGACAGGAACAAAATAAAGCTTGTTTCTTTGAAGAATCAGTAGACATTCATCTTAGTTCCAAATTTCTCATCGATGACTGCTATACAGAAGTTGCACTAACTGCTGCATGAGCTGAAGACGGCAGGAAAATGAACTGAGAATACCAGGGACCGCCCTCACTTATATAGGAAACAGGAAGCTGATGTCGTGTGGGCGGTCCCTGGTGAAAAACTGCTAGAAGAGCTGCCCTGTGCCACAATGACCTCTGCTAGATACCCACAAGTATTACCTACTGCAAGAGACCACTCTGTGGAAGATCTAGTGTTACACATTCAGATATATATATAAAATGGGCAAGGAAATCCCTGTGTCCTGTTTGGCTGCAACTTGGTTCCAGCCATGGCAGTAAGAGAGCTCCACCAATGGCTAAAAACAAGTCCCTGCCAACCAGGGCAACTCAAAAAATTCATAAGTCATTTACTTCCTAACTTCCACACAAACATGGCTGCAACCTTTACTCATATATAAAAAAAACTTCAACTAGACCCTAAAAATAAAAGTCCATTAAATAAAATAAAGTAAGTAAATATTTTAATGTTATTTTCACTCGAGCCCCTTCCTACACACATACACAAATTAAAAAAATCAAGTACTATTCGGAGTTTCCATTGCTGTTTCTTTGATGACATGAAACCCCCCATCCCTACCCAGTTTGCCAAAGAACTCCCTGCTCCTTACCTGGCAACAGATAAAACTGAGGTTCTGGCTCCATCTGAGGCCTGTGTGTGTGTGTGTGTGTGTGTGTGTGTGTGTGTGTAGGTCAGTGGAACTTTGAAGAATTTTGAATTCATGTATTCCATGTTTATTCCATGTATCTGCTTGTGTGTGTGTGTGTGTGTTGGGGGGGGCATTCTGCTACTGGAATAATGCAGAGCTTTGAATTCTTCTATTCCATTGTAAACAAACACACAGTGTATTGAATGTGAAGAAAGACAGTTGACTGACAGGTGAAAAACATCTGTGGAGGGACTATTTTACATTATTTAGCAACATTTTATTATATTTTTGTGGCTCTGAAAACCTTGAGTGTGTTTTCTAAACGTTGCCTATTGGCCCATTTTATATAAGTGATAAGGCACTCTGGGGACATTAGTGGTACTAGGCTTACCCCGCAGTCTGGGGCTGAAGGCACTCGGCTTTGCCTCATGCCGCATTACACTCCTGACCGCGGGGTATACCTAGTCCCACCAATGCCCCAAGAATGCCTTATTGCTTAAATAACAAACTGAAATGTAACAATGGAGAACATTCCAACCCAACTGCACAAATAACCCCATTCACACTGGCACACACATGCCCACCCCTCATCCATGCCCATACGTACTCTCCAACCCCTTGCATGCACCTGTGTATTTTGGCCCACTGATCTTAGGAAACCATTTCCATATGGGTCACGGAGGGCAGGAAGACAGAGGGGATAAATTAGTACAGATACTTCAACAGTGCAATGTAATCAAGTGTACAATACAACCAATACACAGGGTGTGTTGGGAGCCCCTAGACTTAGAAACCAGGTACAGTGCAAGCCTATTATAATGGCCACATTTGTGCACACAACTTATGTCCATTGTATCCAGTGTCCATTATATCCAGAGGAGGCGGATCCTATGTGTCAGGTGTGTCTATGTGTGTGAGCATGGGCTCAGAGTGAATGAGAACCTATTATAAAACATCATAGATAATGCAGAATCCTGCCTAGCATGTATATTTCTGCATTATGTGTGTTTATTTAACTGTCTGGGAATATGTCTTTTTCAAAGAAAGTTAATTGCAGAAGGTAAGAATATTGTAACTCTAGTGGCTGCATGTTAAGGTTCTAGAGCAGTAAGAACAAAGGTAATTGTAATGTAAGGGTTTTATTCAAATATAGGATCATTTCCTTTTAGCGAAATTAACTAACTAAAAAGTTTATGCAGCGTGTGGAGAATTATTTTGTTGTAAATTTAATCTCTGTAGCGCCTCCATCTAAATTCTATATTTTATCATCTCTGCAACCCCCCCCCCCAAAAAAGCACTACAAATGCCCATAAAAGCTTCATAGTGTCCATTATAACCAATGCTTCTGTCCATTATAACCAGAGAAAAATGCATTGGATTTGATATATTTGGTTTGGGAAATCAGTTTTTGTTCAGTATAACCGACTGTCCATTATAACAGTGTCCATTATAAGTGGAGTGCGCAATAGCTGCTAAGAAGGAAACTGGTGTTTTGTCTCATGAAGATGTCTGTAAATTTGAACTATTCACAGTACTTAATTTTTCTGCAGGATCAATCTGATTCTGAAATCAGACTAATGCTGGCGCAAGATGTATACACTGGAAAACATTCTAAAATAAATACAATTACTATAGTTCCTTAAAAGAAACATGTTTTGGTGTCAAGCAAGTACCATTTTTTAAGTCTAGACCATTACAGCTACCTCTCTGTAGCCATATGTGGTGCTTCACATTCCCCATTCCCCCCACTCTTCTTCGACTCTGCCTTCATTTGGAATTTTTCTCTCAAAAATCCAAGCTTACCAGATAGCAACAAAAAGTACGGTTTCATACGTACCGTAACAGTAGATCTTTGAGAGGACCTCTTGAAGCAGGCACTACTTTTGGGAGCTCGCCAAAGGGTGCTCTTCCAAATGGTCGTTTTGTCCAGCAGTGCCTGGTGGGGGCTGCCCACTCGTGATATCATCAGTCCTTGCAGGTATAATGGAAGTGGGCGCCCCCCAGTATCCTCAGTTCCCAGCTGGCTAACAGCTTGCTGAGCATGGCTCCAAGGAAGAACCAAGGAGACTAGTGGTGCTCTCTCCATGTGACTGGTATGTAAAAATTGCTCTCTCCAAGAAGGAGGGGTAAGGAGATCAGGTATGTACCTTCTGCAAGAGATCCTCTTGAAGATCTGCTGTTACAGTGAGTATGAAACTGTACTATCTTTCTCAAGGGTATCTTTTGCAGCAGGTACTACTTCTGGGATGATTCTCAAGCAGTCTCTATAAGGATGGGAGGCTGTTATGAAAGGAGCCCTTGTAAGATGGAGCAGCCAAAAGAGGTCCGTCACCTGGAGGCAACACCTATATTGTAATGTTTTGTAAACATTTATGAATAGTGGACCAGGTAGCCGCATCACATATGTCCAAGATAGATACCCCTCGGAAGCAGGCAGCTGAGGTGGAGAGGGCTCTAGTGGAGTGGGCATTTATATTGCCCGCTAATGGTTTTTGTGCTTTAGCATAACAGTATGTGATGCAATGCACTAGCAAGTTTGACAGTGTTTGTTTAGTTACTGATAGTCCCTCTTTTTGAGGGGCAAAGGCCACAAAGAGCTGGTCTGACCATCTAGTGGGTTTGTCTCTAGTAATATTATCTATCTAGTATATCTAGGAAGATTCAGGGGAGAAAGGAGGAGGTGCTACTTCACTGAGAGGATGGTGGAGCCATGGAATGCACTACCTAGGGGGCTGGTGGAGGCAGAGACAGTGGAGGGGTTCAAGAGGGGGTGGGACAGGTACAAGGGAAGGGTTCTGGAAGCAAAATCCAATGCAGCAAGAATATCCGGAACTGGGAAGGGAGAAGCCAGAGAAGGCGAGGGGGACAGCAAGGTCAGCACCCAGGGTGGGGGCTGACCAAACGAGCAGACATGAAAGACCATTAGGCCTATTCTGCTGGCATTTTAGTAAGTTAGTATGTAATATAAATCTTTAAAATATGGTGTACGTCCAAGGAATGCAATAATTGTTCTCTGGAGTCAGTATGGTTAGGGAACAAGACTGGCAGATGTACTGACTGGTTTAAATTCTGAGACCACTTTTGGGAGAAAGGATGGATTGGTATGCAGTGAGACCCTGTCTTTATGAAAAATCAAGTAAGGTTACTCACACATGAGTCTGCAGTTCTGAAATGTGGAGAGCTGAGGTGATGGCTACCATAATGTTTTCCATGATAGGTAGCGCATATCTGAGGACTCAACTGGTTCGACTGGCTCTGTGGTTAGCTGTGTGATGACAAGGTTGAGGTCCTAAGGTGGGATTGGTCTGCAGATAGGGGGTTCATATGCAGAATCACTTTCAGAAACATTCTTGTGAGGTCTATCTGTGCTATTGTTCTGTTCCCTATCGGTTCGTGGAAGGCAGAGATGGCTGCCACATGAACCTTGATGGAAGAGTATCCCAGATTTTGTGTGGACAATTCAGTGAGGTACTCTAATATCTCTGGAAGGGGGCATGAAAAGAGGTCAAGTGACTTTTTGGCGGCCCAGTGGGTGAAGCATTTCCACTTGTCTTGATAACTCTTCCTTGTGGAAGGTTTTCTTGCTGCCAATAGGGCTTGGGCCACTTTGTCAGAAACGTTATGCCTATTTATGAAGATGTGTTCAGAAGCCAGGCATGTAGGTGTAGTGATCGTAGGCTGGGGTGGAGAATGGCACCTTGCTGTTGGGTCAGCAGGTCTGGTGACAGAGGTAGGGGGATGGGATCCTGATTGCTAACTGTATCGAGGGGAACCATATCTGTCTGGGCCAGAATGGTGCAATCAAATCATTGTCGCTGGTTCTCTTTGGAGAAGTAGGATGGGGGGAAGGTGTATAAGAATGTCCCCATCCACGAGAGGGACAGAGCATCTATAGTATGACCCCTCTTGTCTGGTACAATGGAACAAAAGTGAGGTAACTTGTGGTTCATCAGAGAGAGGTAAAGAGATTCACCTCCGTGGTACCCCATTGTTGGAATATGCTCTGTAGGGGAGATGACTTGATGGTCCATTCATGATCTTGTGAGTACCTGCTTAGGTGGTCTGCTAGGACATTTTGTACACCTAGAACATGAACTACGATGAGTGTTAGGTTTTGCTGAATGGCAGTGTGCCAGACCTGGGATGCCTTGTGGCACAAAAGTTGGGATCTGGTACCCCCTTGTTTGTTGATGTAGTAGACCTCTGCTGTGTTTTCTGACTGTATGAGTAAGGGACCTGGTGATAGGTATGGTTGAAACATCTTGAGTGAGAGTCTTACCACTCTCATTTCTAAGGTGTTGATGTGCAGTTTTGATGCGGCTGTATCCCATTTGCCTTGGGTTTGATATTGCTGATCAGATGGGTGCCCCAACCTGTGATTGACACGTTCATGGTCAAGGTTTGTACAGGTAGTGGCATTTGAAAGGGCATTCCTTTGTCCATCCACCATTTCAGCATTTTGCTTAATGCAGGGGTGACCAGGATCTGGTCCTCTAGAGTGCCTGTATGTTGGTGCCACTGTTGTCTGAAGGCCTACTGGATCGGCTTCATGTGGAGTCGAGCATGGGGAATGGCAGAAATAACTGTGGCCATATGGCCTAAGATTTTTAGAAGCTGTCTTGCTGAGACAACTGGGACTGAGCTGTACTCATCTGCAAATGATATAAGGATTTGAAGTCTGTCTGGCAGGAAAGATTTCCCTGCTGTCGTGTCCAGAATGGCCCCAATATATTGGAGTCTTTGAGAGAGATCTATTTAGGAGATTGGTAGATTCACTGTTATGCTCAACTGTTCAAAGAGCTGCAAGGTCACAGTCAGGAACTGGATCGGGTCTTCTCTGATGGAGGCTTTTATCAGCCAATTACCTAGATAGGGGAAGACAAAGTGGCCTGTCCTTCTTAGGGTGGCAGCCACCACCGCAAGGAATTTTGTGAATATCCTGGGTGCTGACAAGAGGCCAAATGGCAGTGCCCTGAACTGACAATGTTCCCCAAACAGTCTGAAACGCAGGTACTTGTGATGTGCTGGGTGGATCAGACCATGAAGGTAGGCATCTTTCATATCCAGGGCACAAAACCAGTCCCCTTGATGTAACGGGGAGGATAGTGGTTAACATGGACATACGAAAATGTTTGTATTGGATACATTTGTTTAGGCTGTGTAAGTCCAGTACCAGACACAAATCCCCTGTCCTTTCTGGAATTAGGAAAAAGTGGGAGTAGAAACCCCCAACCATGATGTGCTGTGGCAACAGGTTGGATTGCCTTTTTCAGCTTTAGTGCTTGCAACTCTCTGGGGAGGGTTCGGGTTGAGTTAGTTTGATATGGTGGAGCCACCCCTTGCAGTGGGGGTGGAATGACCATCACGAGAGGCTGCAGAGGTAGGTCTGCTTGATGATTGAGACTGTTGCGTACCTCTGTAGAATGGTCTGCCTGTACCTCTTTGGCATCCTGTTCAATGAAACTGGTAAGGCTGTGAGTGTCTTTGTTGTCCTGAGGTCTGTGAAGTATGGTACATACCATGCACCAACTGTAGAGTGTGGCAGGAGGTATGAAGATCATCTAAAATGGTTTGTGTGGTTGAACCAAATTGTTTTTCCCCATTGAAAGGCGCATTCAGTATCTTTTGCTGGACGTCCGGGGTGAAGCCCGACACTTGAAGCCATGCATGACATCTCAGACTGATGCCTATGGCAGAGAATCTGGCTGACATATATGCCACACCATAGGCTACCCTCAGCAAGTGGCTAGTGCCAGTGTTAAAAGTGGCTAATAGTATGCCTTTTTCTTCAGATTGAGGGAGTTTGTTCGCTATCTCAGCCACAGCTGCCCAAAGGATTTTCTGATATTTTAACATATGGCCCATATAATTTATGGCCCTTGTATGGAGTGTAGTCTCTTGATAAACTTTCTTCACTGTGTGGTCCAGGCATCTGGATTCCTTATTAGGAGGTAGGGAGCTATGATGTTTGGACTTTTTGATCCTATCATGGGCTGTGTTGATCACCACTGAATCGGCTTGTGGTGTTACCACAAAGTATGAATGGTCAATTGGTGCTTGGTAAAGGTGGCCTACCTTTCTAGGCGCTGCAGGGATATCCGCAGGTTTGTTCCAAGCAGTTAATATTGCATCTTGGTAAGAAGGAATTAGTGGTGGGACTACCACGGCTGGGTCTTCTGGGAGTTCCAGGTAGTCCACTAGGTTTTATCGCTGTCTATCTGGTTCATTTGTGGTAAAACCCATTGCCTTCTAGATTTGAGCCATAATTTCTAAGAAGGTTGGGTTGTTGGGGGCGAGACCAGAGTAAGGTGGTCATGGTCCCCTTTCAAGGGAGGATATAGTGGAATTAGTAGAGAGGAAGTCTCAATCCATCCTCTATATCATATTCCCCCTCTTCCTCATGGATTGACTCCTCCTCTTCTAAGGATTGGTAAAATGGAGACGGTGATGGGTCTACTATGGGGACAAAGGTGGCCTCTGGCCAAAAACATTTGGGTGGAGGAGAAGGGGATGAGGAAGGAATGGTCAGGCTGCTTTTGTTTGCTGTGAGGGCTGTAGGTCCTGCATGACTTGCAGCAGTGTTTGTACCACTGTGGCCACATCCATGGAAGGAGTAGTGGTTGTGTGTTGTGGAGGTGGCCCCTGAGGTGGAGACACTGTGGCCTGAGAACTAAGGGGTATAATAGAGGAGATGGGGTGTGGCTGTGGTAGTAGCTGGGCCCCTGACTGGGACTGAACCGATCTTTTGGCTTCCATATATGGTCCCCTGTGTGTTGTCATGTGGGTAGGTGGTGGCAATTTTGGTAAGACAATAATGGAGAATCCCTTCTCCTTGATAACTTAATCCTGCCCCATTGATGATCTGTTCAAGGGAGAAAGAAAGGGCGAGGTGTCAGAGTGGTGGAAGGAAGGTGTCGGCGGTGAGGCAGAATGGTCCTGTCTTGAGGCCATTTCTAGGTGCTGCGGGGATATCCACAAGTTTGTTCCAAGCAGTCAATATTGCATCTCAGTAAGAAGGAATTAGTGGTGGGACTACTATGGCTGGGTCTTCTGGGAGTTCCAGGTAGTCCGCTAGGTTTTACCACTTTACTGCATATGGAGGCAGTATAGCGTAGTGGTTTAAGGCTCTAAGCTGCAAACCTGGTGACCTGGGTTTGAATCCCACAGCCCCCACTTACATACTGTGTGACCCTGAGCAAGTCACTTAACTTCCTTGCGCTCCCAGGTCACACCTGGAAACAAGCTTCTGCTTAGTGTGCCTTTCCTGGTTAAACAATTTCCCCCTTTCCCTTGAGGAGTGCTGTGCTGATGACGAATGGCTCAGAGCTGTAGTTGTGGCTGGTGAAGTCACTATAGCTAAGGCAGCATCGAGCATAGTCGACAAGAGAACTAGAAGAGCCATCATCGATTAAGTTTTAGTTCTTTCGGTAGAAGTTTTTGAAACCACCATCGACGATGGTCCAGAGGACAAAGACGTCGACGAGTGGGACCTCTTGCTGTCAGAAGACAGATTTTCATCTCTATGCTTTCTGCTCCATGAGATAAGACTCTATCTCCTGGAGTCTCCATCGACGAGTTGCCCAGTTGAAATCTCTGTAGATGGAGCAATCGAGGACGTTGTGGGTGGTCCCCAAGCACTGCACGCAGACTAGATGCTCGTCCTAACAGTATATTTTTCTGCCACAAGGGCACTTTCTAAACAGCGATTCCAATTGTTTAGAGTCTGAACAATTGGAATCACTGTTTAAACTTTAGACATTCAGAAAAGGAAGCATTAAAAGGGAACGGCAAGCAGTTCGGTGTGTTCTTTTCGACATCGATGCACTGAAGCTGGAGAGTGGCGTGCTGCAAGCTGGTAGTTGGTGGGATTAGAACTGAGGACACTGGGGGCTGCCCACATCTATTTTACCTGCAAGGAGTGATGATATCTCGAGTGGGCAGCCCCCACTAGGCACTGCTGGAGAAAGCATCCATCTGGAAGAGTGCCCTCTGGTGGGCTCCCAAAAGTAGTACCTGCTGCAAGATACCCTTGAGGAAGATCTTGTAGTACACCATTTCTTTTGAAGTATGACACCACTGGAAACCTCTCAGGGTCAGAGACAGAGGATGGAAGGCAGGAGACTGTGAAAAGGGCAGTCTTATATTTTACTGAATTCATGTAAAACATAACAATAAAGACACCTTCGGGCAGGCATAAGCATTTAATACGTGTCATAGACCTTGTCTTGTCAAACCAACCTCATACAATATTATGACTGGGTGACAGGTGAGCTGGATAAGGGTCATGTGGTGGATGTTCTTTACTTGGACTTCAGCAAGGCCTTTGATTCTGTGCATTATGGGTGGCTGGGGGGGAAGCTAACTGGTATAGGGGTAGGGGCAAAAATGATGAACTGGATTACAAGCTGGCTGAGTGGGAGGCTGCAACGGGTGGTGGTGAGAGGGGAGCTCTCAGCTCCAAGGCTGGTGACAAGTGGGGTGCCACAGGCCTCTGTGTTGGGGCCAGTATTGTTTGGGCTCTTCATATCAGACATTGCACATCGGGTGGTGAGCAAGGTAAGTCTGTTCACTGATGACACCAAAATCTGAGCAGTGGTGGATGGAGAGGAGGGATGGAAGCAGCTGCAGGGGAGTCTAAGCAAGCTAGAGGAGTGGTCAGAGAGGTGGCAGCTGGGATTCTCTGTAAAGTGGTGTAAGATTATGCACTTTGGGGTGAAGAACCCAAGAAGAAAATACTGGTTGGCGGAGGGGTTAAGCTGGGGATCACTGAGGAGGAGAAGGACCTAGGGGTAATGATAACAGGGACCATGAACAACACTGCCCAGTGCAGGAGAGTGGCTGCAAAAGAGAACAAAATGCTGAGGTGCATAGAGAGGGTTTTTTTTGTCCAGGCGAAGAGAAGTGATCTTGCTTCTCTACAGGTCACTGGTAATAAGGCCGTACTTGAGAGTATTTTGTGCAGTTTTGGAGGCCATACCTAAAGCATGATATCAGGCTACTGGAGGGGGTGCAGAGGAGGGCAACAAAGATGATATGTGGAATGGAGGGGGGAGAGACTATGTCAGCAGGCTGGGAGACCTGAATATGTACACGCTGGAGGATAGAAGGGACAGGAGGGACATAATAGAGACATTCAAGTATCTGAGGGGAATCAATAAGGATGGGGCAGATGGGGTCTTTAAGTTAAGGAGGGGGAGAGTCACCAGGTGGCATATGCTAAGAATGGGGGAGGATTTAGGAAGGAAATGAGGAGACACTATTTCACAGACAGGGTGGTAGCAAAATGGAACACCTTACCAGAATGGGTGGTATCATGTAAATCTGTGAACAGCTTCAAAAGGGCATGGGACAGGGAACAGGGGAGAGTGAGGGTGGGGGTGGCAGTAGGATGACAAAGGGGAGGGGGTGGGGCAGCTGCAAACTAGGGGTGCTAGCTGCACACTCGAGCAGACTTAGATAGACCGGGTGGTCTGTTTCTGTTGGCACATTCATATTACAGTTAGGAGACTGAATGCCCTGAGAATTGGTGCAACATGTGGGGGTTACCATTGTAAACTGAATAATCCATATTATTACCAGCACATACGAAATAAATTAACACAACATTTAAGTATCCAAAGATTTAAATTAAATGCATGATGTCTACACCTACAGAAAAAATGTAAGTTATCCTGATGTAAGTACAGTACAACCCCTTGGGATGTAGCACCTACCCACCTCCCACATGAATCACCCTACCCATGAAACCAATGCAGTACAATAGCAGTTCTGCAATGAGCATGCATCTTATATTCCATAACAAATAGCACTAAGAAAATGATTTAAAGAACACTAAACTTTATGTTGAGACCAGGTCTAATGGGGAAAGGGGGGAGTAGCAGCAAATGAGGTAGTAGTATAACCAGGCTTGTGGTGCCCTATGCAGGTCCAGTCTAGTTCACCCTGCTTCAGTGGCTGTTCTTACACACCCTGAGAAGATGCAGCCTAAGGAAATGGTTCTTCTGGGCTGCCCCTAACAAGGCCCTTCAAGGTGCTGTCCTAGCACTCCACCCGCCCCATGCCACAAATGCATGGTACAGATTAAGATGTGCATCCCCCCACCCTGAAGGCTGCTACCCTCTGCATTCTGGTACAGTATTTCCCCAGAACACACCAAAGGAAGCTCCCTAACAATGTTACTGGGTGCCCAGTGCTGAATCAGTGCAGGCCCATTGAATGGGGCAGCTGGATGGTCAGTGGTGGTGCAGTTTAAATTAAACTGTGTTGGCTCCTACAGACCCCAATCCAAAGGCCCTGCAATTGTGAAAATGACAGAATGCAAAACTTCATCCTTGATGTATTTGTGCTTCTTTGTACTTCTGTGGCAACAGAATGCACAAAAAAAAAGTCTCAACTAAGAGTTCACCTCCTTTAAAGCAGAGGCAAGACTATAACTTACTGATGGTTCTGGGCAGGTGGATCCTTCCTCCCTCTACAGGGGCTCTGGATATCAGCTCTCAGCGGCCTTGCTTGATCAGCTGGGCTGCCTCCATTCTCCCATTTCACGGGCTCTCTGGTGTCTGCTTCACTGCCTCCATCTGGACCAGCTGGAAGTTCAGCTGTCCTCCGTCAGTCTGACTACTATGAATCCACACCACCCGCCACACTAAGGAATCAGCTCCTGAGATCTGGTGAGTGCCAGGCACTGGGCTGTTACCAAGCTATGGAGCATCGACCCCACAGTTCTTATTTCAAAAAGGGATCCTGCCCTACAAACAGTTATTTTTTGCCCCTTTTTCCTGCGTGTGGTCATGTTTTTAGTCTGGTCAGTTAGGCTGGCACTCGGAGAATCCCCAGCTCCTCCATCACCATGATTGCTCACCATTAGCAATGGGTGGCCACTGCTTTGACGTGCAATCAGGAACCGTGACCTCATGTGGACACAGGAGGCGCCTAAGAAATCATGCTCCCTCTTTGTTGCTCTCTGGTCCGCTAATCAGAGATGTTCTCTGGGGCCGTAGGGAGCCAGGACAACAGCATGCAGAATCTGTTCTGAAAATATTTATGCTGAAATCTGTATTTTATTTTATATCTTGTTTCCTGCTTTGTTATGTTCATTTTGTGCAGCACCCTGGGGCCATGTAAATAAAAGGCCTTGCCTTCCTTTCATCATAAGAGTACTGCAAAAATGAATGAGCAAGACGCAAAAATGAAGAACAGAGGAAGCAGCGTGTTCCAGTAGTAGCACAGAACTGTGGTGGGGACTGCTGCAACTTATTTGAACTCTGCATATTCAGACCTCCTCGCAGAAGTAGGCCTCAACTGTGAAAGGTACATTCATCTCAGCTGGGCATTGCTGGGTAAATAAACTCTTGAGATGAATAGTTCTGACACACAACAAAAGCAGATCCAGTGAGGCAAGATCTGCACACTTCCCTCACATCAGACATGATGGACCAAGAGGCCATTTTCAGCCAACAGATTTTTCATTTCAGAAAGGAGCACCATCTTGGTGCTCTTGCTTGCATTTTTAATTCCTGCAACCCCTGCCCAGCAAATTAACTTTTATTTATACCTCAGTTCTGGAAACTTAATATGAAACCACTGGCAGAGAAAGGTCACATTCCTATGTGGTAAACTGCAGTCCAGGGAGTATTACAGTTCTATTTATGTAACAGGGTGACTCTAAAACATGTTTATCAACAACCTCAGATTCAGTAATGCACATTTCTTCAGGTTCTTCTCAAATACCCTTCCTCTGAAAAACAAAATGTTTTGGGCAAAGAACATGAATCCTACTTGAGCAATTATCTCCTGTAGTCAGATGTCTACTTTGCATAAGCATACACGGAAGAATTTATGTATTCATTTATTTATTGGGCAGAAATCGGAGAAGACCTTTGAGCACATGTGCTCATTTGCAAAGGTACCACATCAAAATAGGAGACAGCAGGCATCGATCAGCTCAGCAGGAGCCTTATCAAGCAATATCTCACAGTGGTTGATACATAGAGCATTTGCAACAATGAATATATTCTGTAGTACAGTGTACGAAGTAGCAATGGGGGTCATACTGTTACATAGAATACAACAGTGACATGGGTCTAAGTAACAGTGTTGAGCTAACTGTAGTAAATGTGAGGAAAGTGAATACAGCAGCATGAAAGCGAAGCCAACACCAGTAAGGTAGAAACTAAGGTGACACAGGTAGAGGTCTGTTGAAGTAACAGCAGAGTTGACAGAGAGCTTTTTTTTTTTTTTTTAGGGCATGCTTGAAGAGTGAGATTTTGGGGAGTCTGTGAGTTCTTTGGGGAGTTCATTAAGCCATCTAGCTACATGCTTGGCAAATGAGTGTTTTCCCAGACAGGTTTTATGCTGAGGGACTGTAACAGCCTGCCTGGTCATAATCCTCTTGGAGTATTGGTTGGAGACCAGGTGAAAGAGGGCTCCGATAGCAGGAGGGGTGAGGTCAAGCAGTGCTTTCTTGGCAAGCAGGACAGTCTGGTATTTAAGTTTGGCCTATAAGGAGAGTCAGTTGGTAAGTGCATATAGCGTGCAGCTATGCATGCGTCTGTCAGCCCCGGTAACAAGTCGGCAAGCTTTGTTCAGTACAACCCTTACCCTTTCTAGGACTGTGGAATTATAATATTGTAACCCCCGCAGTGGTATGGTGATCTCATCATTGCCATGGATGATGGCAGGCATGGCCCAGGACATTCCCATGTTAGGGGTATCTGGTGTATGCTTGCTGGAAGCCCCTTGTGCTCAACAGTAAGGTTGCTGAACTGCCTGCTGCAGTTGTTGGATGTGAAGACATTTAGGTGGCTGAACAAAATACATAGGATGACTAGGCTTCATGCACTTGACTCTTTACTGGAGGACCAGGCCAAAATGTATCAATACACTTTCAGTTAATTTGTGTACAAAGGCTTTCAGGGGTAACGATCCTTACCACAACTGTTGTACTTCTTAGCAGGCCAGCCACGTGGCAGTTGGCTGATGCAATGCATAGTAACCCTGTTGAGCTCCCAGTAGTTATCACTCTGAAAAGGACCTTTGACACTATATTATTTGTCAAGTCAGGTGAGTACAGATGGCCTATCTGTACTTCGTGGGCACATGTGCCATGGGGTTCTCTGTCTCCATCACTGTTCCTGACTCTTGAACTGGTTTACTGTAGTCCAAGACTCCATGGCTTTGCATCACTAATCAGGGTACTGCTCTGTACTTAAATCTCATGTATTTCACTTTTGCATGGTACGCCAGCATGGCATCCTACAACTGCAATGTGAACACTTGTAAAAGGAACCATGCTCACAAGTGCTCCTTCCACCAGTGTCAGGTTGTCTTGCTGGGCATCACACATACCCTATCTCAGTGCACTGCTAGGCACACCCTAAGCCCTGCCACCTCCAAGGGTTTTACATCCTGGCCTTGCAGGCCGTGGGCACCCAATCTTGCCTGGGAACTCTCCCTTCCCCTTCTCATCTCAGGGAAGGGTCTCCAATCTTGCTGTTGCTGTCTCAAAGCAGTACCTGCTTCACAACTTTCTTCAGGTGCTCGAAGGTCTTGCATGGGCAGCTCTCCAGGTTTGCCTTTCCACCATGATAAATATCTTCAGAGGAACCCACGACAAGGCAAAAGCCATCAGCCATCAGGAGGTCTCCATTGAGAGGATTATCCCCCCTCCCAGCTTCCTGTATCTTCCTGGTGGTCCCACTAACTCCCACACTATGGGAAAATCACTGATCCTCACCCATAAGTCCTGGCAGCATAGGATATTTCCTGAGTACCCGAGGTCCCTTCCTGGTGCCTCCATGGTCTTCTTTGATGGCATCACAATGCTCTCATCACAGCAAGGTGTCTTGGACCTCATGCCACTCAAGTTCTGAAAATGACTGTCACCCACATTTCAGGGAGCTGCATACCTTGTTGACTTCTGGTACCACTAGCCCAAGTCTTGCAGCCAACCACTTTGTAGGCAAAGGGAATGGGACCCCTATTGAGCATGCAGGAGTACCCCTGATACCCTAGTGCCTTGCTGGCGGTGCCCAGATGCCCCTCCCAGCTGGCACCCATACCTTTAGTGTCCCATTCAGCCTCTCTTCTGCACCCCTGGCAGCGCCTACGCAGCACAGGCACCTAGAGTGTTAATGCTACCTGCCAGCTTACTGGCACATAGCTCTTCTGACTCCCTAGAACCACACTGGCATCATGATTGCACACTTATCTACAGCTCCTCCCAAACAAGCTATACCCCTGGAGGATGACACTGAGACATAAGCCCTCCCAACATCTGGTAACAACCACTTCCTTCTACTGTAAAGAGAATGGGTTTACACTATAATATATGTATCGAGTCACCATAGATAGTAAATATACTACTTCTGCCCTGTGGGCTCAAATAAGGTTGAAGGGTCTGGGTTGATAACACTTGAGATTCATGACTCCAAGATGTTCTAGATTTATTGATTTTATTTAGTTCTGCTGTTCACAGCTGTTGTACTTCTTAGCAGGCCAGCCATGTGGCTGTTGGCTGCCGCAATGCATAGTAACCCTGTTGAGCTCCCAACAGTTATCACTCTGAGAAGGGCCTTTGACACTATATTATTTGTCAAGTCAGGAGAATACAGATTGCCTATCTGTACTTCTTGGGCACATGTGCCATGGGGTTCTCTGTCCCCATCAGTGTTCCTGACTCTTGAACTGGCTTACTGTAGTCCAAAACCCCATGGCTTTGCATCACTAATCAGGGTACTGTTCTGTACTTAAATCTCATGTACAGTATTTCACTTTTGCATGGTACGCCAGCATGACATCCTACAACTGCAAAGGAGGGCTACGCAATTCTACCAATTTTCTATCTCATCCTGGGGAAGGTACAGATGGTAACCAACTGAAACTGAACCAGATTAATCTGTTGGTGGTATTTTTAGTGAATGGGGGGACATTTGACCAGGGAAATTTCCCTACTCTTGCTGGTAGGGGGTGCTGTGTGTTACCAGCAGTGGAGGTGGATGGAGAGGATGGAGCAATGTGGTCCCAGGTGGAGTCTGCTTCCCTCCCCACCCTGAGCACCGAGGCAGCAATGGACATTGGTATTGTTGTGGGTTCAGTACCCACAATGGATTGTGTTGCTCCATCCAGTTCTGTGCCTGTTGCTACCGACAGGGTTGTCCCAGAATCCCAGGCAGAGGCATTTGCCAGAAAAAAGTGTACCTGCTCAGCCTGTTGGCTGCTGAGGACAAAAGGCTCTTTGATCTGCACCATAGTCTGTCTGCTGAGGTTCCAGATGATGGAGTTCCAAAGAATGCTGCTCCTGCTGCGGCGCAAGCTATTTCAGTCCACAAAGTATTAGTGACTGCTGAGCGCACTGTTCCAGGTACTGTGACATCATCTTTGTCTTCTATGCCAAACATTTGCTGCGATACTGCTTCCCAACGTTGCTATCCGCTGAGTTTGCCAACCGCATGTTGGGAAGAACCATCCTTGGCTGTGGTGGTTTCAGAGAGAATGCAGCCTGTTCCACTTTCGGAGTGTACCCACCTACTGTAGAGTGCCTCTGCCGCTTTGAAAATAGATTTTGCAACTGACTTGGCAGCACCTGTTTCATCCTCCTCCCCTGTGGAACTAACCTCCTCACAGTCTGCGGCTGTGTCCTGATGTTATAGCTGGTTGCAATTCTGTATGTGAGGTAGCAGTGTCTTCCCCCTCTTTGGCTGCCAGCTCATGTTCTGTTTCAGACCCTTTTGTTGTACAGCCTAATTATGACATGCATACCTCTGCCTCAGGACTGACTATTGCTGAGGCTGTCAAACAAGCAGGCTGGGAGAAGTCCGGGAACAGCAGCCTTGAGACCTGTTTCAGCCGTTGACCTTTGGACATTGTCTCCTGCAGCTGTTTCTAGTCATGACAGCACTTTTTCTGTAGAGGTGCCATCTACCTTTGCTCTCACTCAAAGCCCAGTATTGCAAATTGATGAGCTATCTGTGCCAGTAGTCAGTGGTGTAAGTGGTAGATAAGAAGTACAGGAATTCAGACATTGGCAAATATGAAACAAATAATAAGGATCTGAAGGATAGCTGTGTCAAGACACATCTATCTGTTTGGACACTAATAGATTCAGTTAGATATATTGAACTATTTCTAGCAAAATAGCACTGTTGTACAAGTCAAATGTTGTTTGGGAAACACAGATTTCAGGTCACAAGTCCAGAAACTGTCATTATGTTGCTGGTTTAAGAATTTCAGTCCCAGTGTCAGTAGGAAGAAGTACAGGAACTCCGTTCCTGCTGCAAAAAAGGTACAGGAACTGAGTTTCTGTGCGCTCCTGTTCACTTTCATCACTGCCAGTAGTTGCCTCTGCTGTCAGTCCTGGTTCTGCAGATTTTCACTCCTCTGTGGATCACTTGCTTTGTACTTTGGCAGGTGCTACGTGCTCTGTGTCTGGGATACTGACATCTCCCCCCAAAATTCCTCCTGCTCCCTCACCTGGGACTTCTGCTGCTACTTCTATGCCCAATCCCTCTCACACAGGTGCCTAGAAAAACAGGTTACTCACCTGTAACAGTAGTTCTTGGAGTGGTATGTGTTGTTCATCCACACTCTTTGACATGTCCCCTTCCACTTTAAATCTGCCAGAAGTCTTCAAGCTGGCTCCTTCCACCCACCCAGATAGTATATACCTTGGCTGTGCCCCATGATGCCAGATCTTAGCCCGCTGGAAGCCAAGTATTGTGCGTCCGTGTGGATGAACAACATATACCACTCCTAGAATTACTGTTACAGGTGAGTAACCTGTTTTTCTATGACCGTGGATATGTTGTTCATCCACACTCTTTGGCAGACTCCTAGTAATTGTCTGGGAGGAGAGAGGAAAGGCACACACACCCTACTTAGGGAACAGAGATTGGAGAACTAAGGCCCCAAAACCAGCATCCCAGTGCAACTTAAGGTCGATGTGGTAATGGGTAATGAAGGTGTTTGCTGACTTCCAGGTAGCAGCCCGGCAGATTTCCTGGATGGGGATGTCCCTGGAAGCAGCCACCAATGCAGCGGTATGGCGGGTAGAATGAGCTCTTATCCCTCTGGGAGGCTCCTTGCCTGCCAACTCATAACACAGACCCATGCATGATGTAATCCATCTTGCAATTGTCCACTTTGTTGCAGATCTGCCAGAAGCAGCTTCAACATAGGTGACAAACAGCTGGCGAACCTCTCCCCGAATTTCCACCGTCCTCTCTTTGTAATAGAAGAGAGAGCACATCTCAGGTTCAAAGTATGGAGCCTGTACTCTGCCTCCGAGGTGCAGTTGGGGTAGTAAACCAGCAGAGTTAACACCTGGTTAAGGTGAAACTCTGACACCACCTTCGGAAGGAATTTCGGGTTGGGGCGTGGGACAACCTTGTCCCTGTGGAAGACCAGATAAGGGGAGTCCACCAAAAGCACCTGGAGCTCCCCTGTCCTTCTGGCAGATGTGATAGCCACCAGGAAGGCCATCTTCCAAGACAAGTGTGACAAGCCACGTTTGTGCATTGGTTTGAATGGCTTGCCCATGAGCTTTGCCAGTACCAGCAGTAGATCCCACGAAGGTGGCGGTTCATGCACCAGAGGGGATATGTGATCCAGGCCTTTGGAAAAGCGCCAACCACTGTCTCCTGCGTCAACGCCGGCTGACCGGCCCACGCCCGGTAAGCAGAGATGACTGCCAGGTGCACCCTAAGGGTCGATGATCGTAGACACCCTTTGGAGAGAGACCAAAGGAGTTGAGACAGGACAGAGGGTCCAGGCCCTTGCCCTGACACCAAATGAAAAATCTTTTCCATCTGAAGGCATAACATTTCCTGGTCGATTCCTTTCTAGATGCCTCCACCATGGTGTAGACGTCATCGGAAAGACCCAAAGCCTGGAACTCTAGCCACTCAGATACCAGGCTGTGAGGTGCAGGGATTGAATGTCTGGATAGAATACCTTCCCCTGATTGAGAGATATCAAGTCCGGGCATGCTGGAAGCTGCTCCTGGGGCCTGCAGCTGAGGCTGAGGAGATCTGGATACCAGAACTGGCGCGGCCAGCCTGGGGCTACCAGGATCACCTTTGCCTTGTCCCTCCTCACCTTGAGGAGCACCTTGTGGATCAAGGGAGGTAGAGAAGACCTGGGGTCCATGGGCCTCGAGAAGGCATCCCCCTGCAGCGAGCCCTGCTGAGGGGGGTGGGCATGGAACAGCCTCAGCTTGGTGTTGTCCCTGGAGGCAAATAGGTCCACCATCAGTTTGCTCCAGTGGGAGAACAGGCTGTGAGCTACCTCTGGATGGAGAGACCACTAGTGGGATGTCTGGCCTAAGCGGCTGAGAGCATCTGCCAGATGGTTTGAGGCTCCTGCCACATGGATGGCTAGGAGATCTGCCTCTAATCAGCTCACAAGGGTCCAGATGTGAAGTGCCTCCCTGCACAGCAGATGGAAGTGTGTGCCGCCCTGTTTGTTGAGGCAGTACATGGTCATGGTATTGTCTATCTACACTTGAACCACTTGATCCCGGAGCTGAGGAACGAAAGCTGACAGTGCCAGTCTGACTGCTCTGAGCTCCAAGAGGTTGATGTGGCATCTGGATTCCTCGGGGGTTAAGAGCCTGTGGGCCCTTTTTCCCCCATGTGGGCTTCCCAGCCCATGAGAGAGGCATTGGTCGTAAAGACGACCGTGGGTTCAGGGCAGACAAATGGAATCCCTTCCTGCAACCGGTCTAGGGCGGTCCACCAGTGGAGAGCATCCCACATCTTCCAGGTTACAGTGACCAGCTGGTCGAAATGACCATGGCACTGAGTCCACTGGGCGCATGTGCAACCGGGCTCAATGGACCACTGAGGTGCATGCCGCCATGTAACCCAGAAGGCGCAGAAAGTCCTGGGCAGGGCACAATTGCCAAACCAGAAATTATTAGGCAAAGGAGGAGGAGGGGAGAACCTCCGCCCTGTCCGCTGGAAGCCAAGCTCTAGCTTCACAAGAGTCGAGCTCTGCCCCAATGAAGACCATCACCTGAGAAGGCACAAGTTCTGACTTGGCCTCGTTGATCAGGACGCTGAGTTGGGAGCAGGTCTGGAGGGCCAGGTCCCTGGACCTCTCCTCCTCCTGTTGGGTCAAACCTGCTAGGAGCCAATCATCGAGGTAAGAATAAATCCTGACCCCCGACGCCTGAGATGGGCCGCCACCACTGCAATGCATTTGGTGAAGACCTGTGGGGCCAATGACAGGCTGAACGGTATGGCTCAGAACTCGTACAGGGTCCCTTCGACCCTGAAGTGGAGGAACCGCTGATGGGATGGATGGATTGGGATGTAAAAGAATGCGTCCTGCAGATCCAGTGAACAGAACCACATGTTTTGCTCCAAGGATAGTATGATCTGGAACAGAGTGACCATCTGAAAGGTGTGGGACTGGAGATATTGATTCAGGTCATGCAGATCTAGAATGGGGTGCCAGCCCCCCATCCGCTTTGGCACCAGGAAGTACCTGGAGACAAAACCTGGGTCTGCTGGAGGATCTGCCACTGGAGCTACAGTTTCTTTGAGGAGGAGCTGAGCGACGTCATCTTGGAGAGCTGACTGAATCTGGAGCAGATACTCTTTTCTCCCAAGTGGCACGGGGTCGGCTTGGAGGGTACTGCTCAAATTCCAGAGGCAGTCCCTGACCGACCACTTAGAGAACCCACCTGTCCAAGGTGACAGTGGACCAGGCAGAAAGGAAGTGGCAGAGCCAGCCCCCCCATGGGAGGACCCAGAGCTGGGGTGACAGGAGAGGGGTTGGCACCCCCTGCCCTGTCACTGAGCAGGCTTGGAGGAGGAGGAGGATCCAGGACCAGAATCTCTGCCTCCTTTTCAGGCCTGGGCTTGGGCCAGATGTGACAAGCGTGAGCCTGCTGCTGTTGCTGATGCTGCTGTCCTTCTTGAAAAGAGGACTGCTGAGCCGCAGGGGAAGAATGCCGAAAATACTTATTTTTCTTCTGCTGGTTCTTGCCTGAAGAACCCTTGGCAGAAGAAGCATCCAAGGTGGCATTGGACTGCTCAATGCACTGAAGGTGACCAGCCACTCCTGGGCTGAACAGGTCAGTCCCCAGGAAGGGCACGTCAGCTAGTTTGTGCTGAGTATCCACTGGGAAGGAAGAGAGCCTCAGCCAAGCCCTGCAATGAGAGATGACTGCCATTGAATGGGCACAAGAATCCCCAATGTCCAGGGCTGTCTACAGCTGCTGCTTGGCTACAGCCCGGCCCTGCCTGACTGTGGTCTGCATGTCCATGCAAAGATATGGGAGGACTTCATCCAAAGACCCAAGAAGGGTGTGGGAGAAGTGTGCCATGATGATGGCTGAACTTGCCTGACGAAGGCCCAGGGAAGAAGCCGCATAGACCTTCCTGGCTGAATGGTCCAAAAGCTTGGACTCTTTATCAGGAGGTCGGTCAGTATTGGCAGAACTGCCAGTACGTGTGAACACAGAGGTGGTCACCAGGCTCTCGGCTGAGGGGTGCTCTGTGAACCCTGCAAGGGACCCCATGGGCACCGCATACTTGCAGGCCATGCGGGCAGATGGAGCTGGATGAGAGGCAGGGCACTGCCAGAGTTCTATGGCAGGACCAACAATGGCCTCGGCCACAGGAAAGGCCTCTGTCGGGGTATCCCCTCTCTTGAGGATGTCCGTGAGAGGGTACTCTGCCTTTTTCTGGATTGGCTCCAGGGCCATCCCTGTGGACTCAGAGATGAGGCAAAGAATGCCTTGTAAAGATGAGGGACCTTCCTCTGTCTCTATGCCAACAATTGATTCATCATCCCCTTGATGAAAATGCAAGTCGGTGACATCCGAATTCGAGGAATCCAGATATAACGGTCGACCGCCCAGGTCGAGGGTGGTCCGGGGTGACTGTGACTGACAAACGCCAGGGAAGCCTGGTGTCCAGCCTATCCTTCTTGGAAGAAGCCCCTCCCACAGGCTACTTGGGCAGTGGTTCCACCACGATTGGGGGAGAGACCATTTTAGGCCAAGCTGTGTTTTTTTCTGGTTCCGCAGGTGGGGGAACCAACTTGATCTGCTCTAAAGGAGTTGGCTTTGGCCTAGGAAACGAGAACCAAGTAATGGCCAGGGTGGAAGCTGGAGCTGGCTTGTGCCCGGTCAAAATCAGCTGCTGCCACATGAGGTCCTCATAGTGCTGGAGTTTCTGCTGGAGCCTCTCCTCGTCCGAGAAGGATGAAGACGACTGATGGCATCACCTCTTTTTTGAGCATTTATGGCTTTTCCTCAGCCTTTCGGTCGAGGGGGTTCGAGACCTCGATCGAGATCAGACAGGCCAATTCGGTTGCTCGGGAGACATTGGCGGGACCGGTGATTTCCCAGGGTTGGGGACCACTTCATCGATGGGAGTCCCAACAGGCTGGGTCTCCTCGTCAGGGAAATCAGAATAGGAGTTCGATCGAGGGAATCGTCAACCAGAGTCAGTGATAAAGGATCGATCGGGTCGATCGACAGTTCGGTCGACTGACCAGACAGCAAAGCCGAAAAGCTAGTGGCTGAAGAAGCAATCTTGACCGAAGTCGAGACTGCCGGTTCCTGGGGCCAAGATCTCTCCAGCTCCCAACAGTGTCTCCATTGAAACACAAAAGATTCTGGATCCTTCTCCCTTTTACGGGATTGAGAGGAGTGCATGCCCGCAGGACCCTCTCCTTTGGTTGGGAGAGACTGGCACAACTCTCGGAAGGAACCCGAGAAGGTGGAGCCCAGGTTGAGTGAACAAGCTGCAGATCCTAGTTAACCAACAGCCTACTTCCTCCTACCCCCCCACTAGAATTGCCTTATGTCTGCCCCTTGCATTCTTGAATTCCCCCACTGTTTTTAACTCTATGACCTCCTCAGGAAGGCCATTCCATGCATCCACAGCCCTCTCTGTGAAAAAATACTTCCTCACATTACGTCGGAGCCATCCCCCCTCTATCTTCAAATTGTGCCCCCTTGTTTTTGCACATCTCTATTTCTGAAAGATGCTACCCTGTTGCACTTTGTTGATTCCCTTGGGGTATTTGAAAGTTTCTATCATGTCCTCTTCTCCCCTCCTTTCCTTGAGGGTATACATATTAAGCTCTTTTAGTCTCTCTTCATATGGCTTCTGGTGCAGACCCTGCACCATTCTAGTTGCGCTCCTCTGGACTGCCTCTATCCTGTCTATGTCATTGCGGAGATGGGGTCTCCAGAACTGCATGCAGTACTCCAGATGGGGTCTCACCGACTGTCTGTACAGAGGGATATCAACTTCCTGTTTTCTACTGGTGATGCCTCTCCCTATGCATCCCAGTATCCCCCAGCCCTCCTTACTGCCTTCTCACATTGCTTGCCCACCTTTAGGTAATCTGATATGACTACCCCCAGGTCCCTTTCCATTTTTGTTGTTGTTAGTATCTCACCCCCCACTGTGTACTCTTCCTCTGGGTTTTTGTTTCCCAGATGCATTACTTTGCACTTCTTTGCATTGAATCTAAGTTGTCATAACATTTGACCATTTCTCCAACCTTGTCAAATTCCTTCTCATTTCCACCCCACCTTGTGCATCAACCCTGTTGCAGATCTTTGTGTCATCTGCAAAGAGACATACTTTTCCTTCCAGTAACTCTGCAATGTCACTTATAAAGACATTAAAGAGGACCGGTCCCAGTGCTGAACCCTGTGGTATCCCGCTAGTAATCCCCCTTTCTTCAGAGTGGACTCCGTTTACTATTACCCTCTGCATCCTGTTCTCCAGGCAATGTTTTACCCAGGCTACCACATTGGGACCCACTCCCAGACTGGCTAACTTGTTTATTAATCTTGTGTGTGGGACTGTGTCAAATGCCTTGCTAAAGTCTAGGTAGGCCACGTCCACAGCTCCTCCCTGGTCTACTACTTTGGTCACCCAGGCAAAGAAATCTATTAGATTTATCTGACACAACCTTCCCACTATGACTTCATGCTGCCTTGGGTCCTGTGCCCCGCTGGCCTCTAGGTACTCAACAATTCTTTCCATCACAAGTGATTCCATCATTTTACCTACCACTGAGGTCAAACTAACAGGTCTGTAGTTTCCTGCCTCTGCCTTGCTCCCACTTTTGTGAAGTGGAATCACATGCGCCCTCCTCCAGTCCCCAGGTACCACCTCAACCTCCCATGATTTGTTAAAGAAGGTAGTCAGTGGTGTCACTAGTTCTCCCCTTAGTTTGTTTAGAATTCTGGGGTGAATTGCATCAGGCCCCATTGCTTTGTTCACCTTCAGTTTTAACAGTTCTTTCAGAACCTTTTCTTCTGTGAATGAACTGGTATCAACCCCCCTATCCAGAGTGTTTCTATTGTTTGGTTTAGGTACCTCCCCCTCCTCTTCTTTTCTGAATATTGAGCAGAAGTATTTGTTCCGTATCTCTGCTTTTTCACTGTCACCCTCTGCCCACATTCCCTTCCCTTTATTAAGCCTCAGTATCCCTCCCTTTGTCTTTCTTCACTCCCGAATGTACCTATAAAAGGTTTTATCCCCCTTCTTAACAGAGTTGGCTATCTTTCCCTCAGTTTGAGCTTTTGCTATTCTGACTGCCTTTCCTGTCTCCTTCTGCTTTAACTAATATAGTTATCTGTCCTGCTCCATTTCCTTAAATTTCTTGAATGCTATCCTTTTCTCCTTAACTTGCCCAGCCACTTCTTTTGAGAACCACAGTGGCTTATTCCTTCATTTTGTTGCTTTGCTTTACACAAAGGCTTGTTGCCTCCGTGATGGTAGTTTTGAATTTTCCCCATTGTTCTTCCACCCCTCCTTCTTGCCTGTTTGCTAGTGCTTTTCTGAGGAACTCTCCCATTTTGCCAAAGCCAGCCCTCCTAAAGTCCAACACCCTTGCTTTTGTATGGTTCGACTCTACAGCTGTTTATTGAAAACCACACTGTTTGGTGGTCGCTTGTTCCCAGATGGCTACCCACTTCTAAATCTGAGATCCTCTCTCCATCCTCATTTGAGAGTACCAGGTCTAAGACTGCTCCCTCCCGAGTGGGTTCCAACACTAGCTGTCTGAAGCATGTCCCCTGTAGGGCATCGAGAAAGACCCTGCTCTTGGATGTGGCTGTAATAAAGGTGCTCCAGTTAATATCTGGCACATTCGGGTCCCCCATCAACAATCTCTCTCCTGTTTCTGCTATTCTAAGGATTCCTTCTATCATTTCCTTGTCCACTGCCTCCTCGAGATGGAGGTCTGTAAACAACCCCTGTGCGGATTGTGGTACCATTTCCTGTCTCCAGGGTGACCCACAGTGCCTCCTCCCCTCCCTGTTTACACTTTAGTTCTGTTGGTTTGATTCCTTCCCTTGTGTAGAGAGTTACTCCTCATCCTCTTTCACCCTCCTTGTCCCTCCTGTAGATTGTGTACAGGTATGTTGACATCCAAGTGATGGTTCTCTGTGTACCATGTTTCTGTGACTGCCATGATATCCATGCGTCCCTCTTCCATTAAGGCCACTAGTTCAGGGAGCTTGTTACACAGACTATGGGCATTGATACTCATCCCCCTACATTTTTTGACTGCCTTACTACTTTTAAGCCCATCCCTGTCCTTACTGCCTTTTTCTGGATTTACCCGTCCTGCTCCCTTCTGACTTCTCTAAGACAGGCTTTATGTTCACCATAAGCTGTTGAAGGATAGTCTGGGCTTTCAAGCCACTGAGATCTATGCGTTAATTCATACCACTGGAGATTCTTCCTTTGACATCAACTTTAAGACGACTTCTGGTTTGGAGAAGTTCTGGGTGTGCTATCAAAATGTCAAGTACCCTCCGTTATGCATGTCCTTAGCCATTCCCTTCCCTAAACCTGCTTTCAAAACCATTACTGTTCTGTTTAAAAATGAAGGGGTCTGCAATACAGACATTTTGTACTGGTTAAACACAAAATGTACAGTGCTTGGACGTCTGGAACCCGTGATGGACACGGAGCAGATCTGGAATGGGGGGGGGGTGGCCAGTCTGAGTTTGTTTGCCAATTTAATGGTACTTTACATCATTTGCCTGGTTGCTTTTATTTGGCTCATGACAGAGGCTTCATCTTTTATGCAGGGCAGTCCAAGTCCTGTTTCCACTGTGGTTTCTACTATCATCTAAAAAGTGCTTGTGGCAAGCTCAAATGTTCTTTGTGTTCTGGAATAGGCCATGGTGTCTTACCCTGTGCCAAACCCAGTAAGCTGCAATTTGTGTGATGAGTCTGGTCACACTTGTAGATAACAACCAGCCTGCTTCTGCACAGGACAATCAAAATAATGTTGTCACTAGGGTCCAGCACATGTCTTTTGCATGACCATCACAACCACATCATACAGAAGAGGTGGCCACTGGGTCTCCTGTGGCTGCTCAACATACTGCTCCGGTGATGGTGGACTTGGATCCACCTGTGCAACATCTCCCCAGAGTGTATCAACCCCACCCATTGTCTTTCCTGATCCTCCCTCTCTCCTGTCTTCCCCCAAGGGTGATGAGGTGCAACCTGTGGAGCAGGAGGAAGTCATTATGGAACATGATACTGCAGCTATTGTGTCTACTGGTGACATACCTTCTTCGACTACTTTGCTGATCCAGATATGCCACCCCCCCTCGCAGCTGTGTGGGAACACAGTACTCGTCGAATGGGGAGCAGGGGTCAGCCTAAGGCTACATTTTCTACATCAGATGCTGTCCTACTTGAGAATCGCTTTGCTTTATTATCTAAAACAAAGATATGGGGTGACACTGAGGATGACTCGGTCATTTCCACCATAGCTTCGTACCAACCAGATCTTACTACAGATATTGATGCTGCTTCTACTGACTCTAAGCCATCTAGAAGATGGAGAGTATTACAGAACAGAGTGCGTAGACTTGACAAATAGATGTCCATCCATCTAACTGAACATGATCTTTAACATCTACATTGCCTCCTTAAATGCTGATAATACTAAAAATAATAAAAGGAGGTAAACTACTTTCTCCATTTTTAGAAATCTTTAATATGATGTATATTTTTTGCAGGACACCAAACTGCACACTATTATGGAATTAAAAAATACTTCCAAAGAGTGGTTTGGAGGGTTATCCTTTTGGTTATTGGGTGAGGACCTGTGTTCAGGGCTAGGAATTTTATTTAAAGATCAAATGCACATATTTCATAAAAAAACTTGAATTCCATTGAATTCACATCCCTGTGTCATGATTAGTGTTTCCTGAAAATATCATGCTGTTTGGTTTTGTGGTTTTCTTTAAATCAGCATCTGTTAATGTGCTCTGCAGTAACTGAAAACAGTGAAAATGTTTCTGTCCCTGTCAGTGAGCAATTACATCATACCTGTCCAGCCTGCTGCTTCAGCAATTAAGCCCCTGATTGACAGAGTAAGCTTTGCAGTTCCTAGTTAGAGCAGTCTGTAGAGCTGTTTTCACTGAGTTTAAATACTAACCCATCTGGTTTGTGTTTAGAGAGATCAGCTTAAAATCAATCTGTTCTCAAACAGTTGATCATTTGGGGTTCAGTGCTGAACTTAAGTGGTATGAATGTCTGTGAGAAATTACCTTGTCTGTATCACAGATGTCAGTCATCTGTCAACAAAACTCTGCATTCTATTCTGGCTATATAACACAGGGTCGCTTAATGGACATAAAAAAATCTACATTCCATTAATTCATAGAAGCAGTGTGTCTTTGATATAGCCTCAACAAATATGTTCATGTGATAACACAAAGAATAATATATGGGGTGGAGTGTGTAACAAGATTTTACACACACCCAAGTTGTGGGATGCTATTTAAACCCCGAGACAATGAGGGTGTGTGTAAAATCGAGTTTTACACACACTCCCCCATATTTTATTTTTCATATTTGCTGTTGTGTGCTTTTTCACCTCAGCAATTATAGAAAATAGAATACGCAAAGCAGTGGTGTTCACACAGACGGAAACCAGTCCGAATTCTGAGTCTGCTAAGTTAGATGGCTCCCACAGGGTGTGGCACGTTTGATTTGTTGTTAAATTGGTCTACATTTTTTTTAGTTAAACTTACCATTGAGTGACGGTTGCGAAGTTTCGTCATGCTTCAGTTTAAAAAGATTGGGAGAAATGCTGGCCAGCGCGTGCTGACAGGGAAATCTGGTGCCCTTTCAACATCCCCAGTTTTTAAATGGTTTTGTGGTCACTAGAGGAGATGACTTAAAAAAAAAGTTACTGCTGACTGCAAGGAGCAGTTAAGACTGTAGTCGTGTTGCTTCTGGGAACGTCGCAGAGAAGACTGGTGCATGCGTGGTCCAAGGGGAAACCTGGTGCATGTTTGCCATTATAACCAGGCAGTTAGTGAGCCTAACCAGTATTTAGCTATGAGGGAGGCATTGTGGGCAGTCCTCCTGTGCGACAGTGGGGTCTGGGATAGAGTGGAATAGAGGAGGCAGTGGTGAGTAAGTGGGGGAGAGGCAGTGGCGAAACAGAAGGAATTGAGAAGGATGTCGAGTTTTGAGAGGGATGAGGCTGGGGCTGTACCGTAGATGATGTCTGCATAGTCCAGCACAGGTAAAATGGTTTTACATACGAGTTCGCTATGAGAAGGGAGGGGAAGACTGGCTTTGTAGCGATACAGGATGGCCAGCTTGGGCCGGAGTTTGGTGCAGATGGCCTCGATGTGGGTGGAAAAGTTGAGGTGGCTATCCAGCTAGACTCCCAGGTACTTAAAGGCAGGCACCATCTCAAGGGAAGAGCCTTCCAGGATGCAGATTGGTGGTGGAGCAGGTAGGGAGGCGAGCCTTTGTCTTGTACCGAATACCATGGTGATCGTTTTTTGGACTTTTAGTTTGAGCTGTTTTTTTTGGAACCAAGTTTGGACCCTGTTAAAGTCTCTTTGAAGATCTAGAAGCACGCTGTCGTGGGAGGGGCCGGAGGCAAAGATGATGGTGTCATCGTCATATAGATGCACTTTAGAGGAGAGAAAGGTGGAGGGGAGGTAGTTTATGAATAGGGAGAAAAGGATGGGGCCGAGAATAGAGCCTTGAGGGACGCCTGAGAGGATGGGTAGCGGGGGGGGGGGAGAAGAGCATCTTGTAAAGACTGCTGCCTGTTTTGGAGGTAAGAATGGAACCAGTTGATGGCAGGTGGAGTAAGGCCGAAGGAGCTTAATTTGCAGAGTTGCAGGGGGCGGGAGGCTGAGTTAAAGGCTTTCGCCAGGTCAATGAAAATGGCGGAGGTGGTTTGGCCTTTGTCCATGGCTGAGAGAATAGAGTCAGTTACATGTAGCAGGGTGGTGATAGTGGAGTAATGTTTTCTAAAGCCTGACTGAAATGGAGAGAGGGAGCTGTTTGCGGAGAGAAATCTTGATGGTTTGGTTAGCATGAGGGATTCTTGGAGTTTGGTGAGGGAAGGGAGGTGGGAGATGGGTCTGCAGTTTCCCAGTCTCCTCTTTCCCAAAAGTTGTGAGCCAGACTTTATAATGTGTTTTTACAGTTACTGTGGAGCAGTAGATTGAACCCAGTCAAGCGCTCTGTCACTTATAGACCAGTTAAAGGATGTGGTCTCAACATGATGACCCTGTAATTTTTTTCTTTACTATGTTTCTCTATAATAACATACTCCCAATTATTTTAAGATAATAAAGGCCCTAGGTTCCTTTTTTTCAGGATAGAGATTATTTTTTTCAGAAGTGGTGGACAGGGACGTTGTTTTTTTTCCTTCAGTATCCCTGTAGGCATGGCATAGTATATAGTAGACCATTTTAGAAGGCTAAAACAGTGGAAACTTGGGGTAAAGGATGTTTTACATAAAACAAGGAAGGAATTTTATGCATGTATATTGCCTACTCAGTTTTTACTAGCTCTTGTTTTGTTTGTCCACATGGAATACAATAAAGGGGTTGCTTGATCAACTCAGTGAACCTAGGATGCCTCCTAAGATGTGAGACACATTGTGGTTATGTTGCTTAGTACGGAATAATCACCATCATAAAGCTATCTTGGACTGATGTTGTCTGAGGGGGCATGCTTTCAGCAGTTTGAAACTACGGAGCTTTTTTTTGATTGCTCCTATATTCTACATTTTTGGCATCTACTTGCTAAACAATGGCCTATTCCACAATTCTCCAGGATATAATATAACATTATGGTTTATGAGAATTTTCCAGGAGCCTGGCAAGGTTTCCGTATAGGTACTCCTAGGATTATATTAGCAGCATTAAAATGGGTGATCTGGCAGATTTGATGCCAGTTTATTTTGCAACAAAAATTTAGTGACGTTACTGGTCTTCTTGCACAAGTCCATAAGGAATTGCTTATATACCAAGGAGAAACAGTGAGTACTGGCTCCTGTACTTGCACAGACAGGTGGAGGAATACTCCCTGGTATCTCAAATGATAGATTTTCTTGATGGTTTTTCCATTCGTCTTTTTTTTTTTTTTTACGTCTCTTTGCACTTAATTATGTACATGCAATCTGAATGCAATGTGTATGTTATACACTCTCCCTTAATAAAACATTACCCTACTCTTAGCTGGTACAGTGGTTGTATTTCCGCTTGCGATGCTGACGACCCGGGTTCAGGAACAGCCCCGGATTGCCGGAGGGCCAGACAGGGGAGAAGGATGGAACGTCCCATGGATGGCTCTCCTTCTCTGGGGGGAGGGCGAGGTAATGTCCAGCATAAGGAGGACCCCTGGTGGAGGCTGTGAGTCACTCACGCTAGCGGTGCTTGGAACACAAAGGAGGTGGGGCAGATGCTGGCGTCATTGCATGTCCCCGCCTCTGAAACAGAAAACCAGAAAAAGGGGTAGGCGGGTGGGTCCACTGTCTAGGTGAAGTCCTCCCTGGGGCTTTCGATTAGCCGCCATCACTCCCCCAACCAGTCACTAGTTCCATGGCTCAGATACAGGGGTCTGATGCTGTGGCCCCACCCTCTGGGGGGGGTTAACTGGGCTGGATGGCTATAGATCGTGGTGGAAGTCCCAGAGGCCGTGACCAGGGCTGAGGGCTGACAGTAGGAACCCACCAAAATAAAGAATAAAAAAAAATTACCCTACTCTTTTAATAGAGGGCCATGATGTCGGGTGACTGGTAGCCAAGATGGCCAACCGAGGTGGATGAAGTGCAGGAGCTGGCGGTCTGCCAGCTCTGAATGATGCTGACTCGATGGTGTTTGTCAGCTCTATGGATATCCCTGAACTTGATGTAGTTTTAATTTACAGTGTTTCTAAGTCTGAAGATGCCCCTGCTCTGGCTAGTGACAAGCCTCTGATTCCTGATTTATCGCTACATTTCCCAGCTTTACGTACTGCTACTGTGGAGGGCCACTTACCTGAGGGGTTTCAGATGCCCCCCCCCAATAGAGAGGAAAGGAGGTCATTCCTGTTGCAGCTGCTTGCTGCTGAAGATGCAGTTCTGCAAATGACTTCGGGGGCTAGTGGTCTTCCATCTCGCCCTGGTGCTGTGACAGCCAGCTCTGGCTGCACTGTTCAGACTGTCCCTCTGATCTGGAGTTTGCCCGCTATTTCTCCCACCAGGAAAGTAAATCACCATCATCATTCAGAGCCAGCTGGCCCGCCGGCGCAGCGGTGGGATTTCCGCTTGCAGCCCGGCGACCCGGGTTGGGAGACGGACCTGGATCGTTGGAGGGCGGCGGGGGAGAAGGATGGAGCGTCCTGGACTGCTCTCCTTCTCCAGGGGGGGTGGGTTAGTGATCGAGCACTAGTGATCCCGGCGGAGGCTGGGGAGTCACACAGCTTCCGACACTTAAGACGCTTTAGAGGCGGGCAGACGCCATCACGCTATTGCACGCCCCGCTCCACGGAAAATCGAAAATGGACGGTTGTCGGTCGACTTTACATGAAGCACGCCATGTTTCAATTAGCCTCTCCAGGCCGCCTCCGATTCAAAAACTAGTGCCTGCGGGTGTCCCCCCGCTCCCCGTAGCCCCGCCCGTGGGGGGTAAGCCGAGGGGTATCGGAGGGCTCGAGGCCGTTCTGGAGAGGTGGAAGCTGCACGGGCTGATAGTCCCGGGCGGTCGGCGGCTAGGTGAGGAGGAATAAAGTATAAATAATAAAAAAAAAAAATCATTCAGAGCCGATAGTTGTAACTGGGGTCCCTTGGTCTCCCGATACAGCCCTGCTTGCTGCAGGTTTGACAAAGTCACAAGCCAGAGTTTCTTGGGTTGCGAGTGGCACCGACTGCGGTGATGATTCAATGCGGTGCTACGCTGCCTAATCCTTTGAAAAAGACTCCAGAATGCCTCACTGTTTCTGCTACACAATTTGACAAGCAAATGACTGGCTTGTCAGTGAATAAGGTCACATCAGCTCAGGAGGCCTCTATGGCAGCGCCTCACACTGATGCTTGTGCTACAGTTCTGCATCCAATGGACACCTCAGGTACTTGTTCTTCTCCTACTGAACTGAGTACTGCCATTTCTCACATTTTGTCTGATCCTTTGGGGGCTCTGCTTAGAACATTGCTTCAGGTGCTTTAAAGGATTATTCAAGGAGGTCCCAGTACCTCAGAAATGGTTTGGGTCGCAATCCCATGGGCCAGGTATGATTTCTGGTGACAGGGAGCCACCCATTGTGGCTCCCTCTCAGGCTGCCCCCACAGCTGAATCTCTTTTGTTTCCTACATTAGCTCATGCTGACAAAACTAATTTCACTGTTCCTACTGTGTTCCCAGCTACTTTGGGCTATGGTGCCCCTTCCTCTTGGGTGGATATCAAGGATGACTTGGAGGCTGGTCCCTCTTCCACTACTATTCCGGCTCGGATCCCCCTGTGCCTGTATAGATTTCCCTGCATCAGTCTGGCAGTGACCCCCCATCGGTGCCCAACACCCTGGGTCCTGGTACTTCACATTCCCATGATGGTTTCTCTGGTGCTCATAAACCTAGTGCACAATTCAAGATGTCGACCGTTTTACTAATCTCAATATACCACCTAAGTTGCGAAATGCTGTTCGTATCAACTATGAGGGGGCCTGGAGAAACTCCCAGATTGAGTTTATGTGGCTAGAACACTCTTGAATGATTCTATAATTTTTTGGCTACAGACATTTTCGCTCTTATTCACATCTCCGGGACATGCAGTTTGATGTCAATTTTAACACCCAACATTTATTGGAAAAATTCTGGCAGACGTTTCAGCTCCCGAAAATCCCCCCCTTCCTGGCTATACCTTTAACCAAACCTACTGTGGAAAACATTACCATTTTGTTTTGGAATTAAAGTGTTCACATTGCAGACATCCTTTTCTGGGTCAAACAAATGGCAGATGTTATTAATTGTCCTGTGCCCATTCTGGACATTGAGAACATTTGGACAGGTGGCAGAAAATTAAAGTTCAACTTTGATCCTCTGACAAAGGCACTCAACATCTGCCTAGCGGTTTTTACATTAGCCAGGATCAGGGTTTTTGTTTCTATCCTGGGCAACCTAAAACCTACCATGATTGATGTGGGTCTTTTTCCAACTTAAGAAATGTCTGTGATACCATGGTTTGTCACTTCTGTCGGCAAACGGGGCATACAAGGATGTTCTGCCCTAACCCTGCATTGTGTAACCTTTGAGAAAAGACTGGGCATTTTTTACCTCCAATGTCCATTGGCAATTCATAAAAGGGGGCCATTTTATGACCAGGATGACATAGTCCATGTGGCCCAATCAAAACAACTTGAGACGCCCCTCCCCATCAGTCAGAATAGCTTTCTGAAAGTTCCCAACAGGGTGCTGCTCCTCCTGATATGGAAGACCAAATGCAACAGTCTGACACAGATGATGCCACGACTCAGCCCTGACACTGGCAGTGAGGCACCTGTGACAGATTCTATCCACCCCCTGGATGGTCAGGAAGGCCTTTCCGCAACTGCCCTCAGGGAACAACATCATAGTCAGTCCCCCTGCATGCTACCCCCAGCTGTTCCGAAGGACACCTTTCATGTGGTTGGAGGGACAAGACGCTCAACCAGGGGTTTGCCTAAATCTAAAATGGCAAAAAAAGACATCACGAAAACCAAGAAAAACAGGTTACTCACCTGTAACAGTAGTTCTGGGAGTAGTGTATGTTGTTCATTCACACTGATTGCCCCTTTCCCCTTTAAGAATTGCCAGAAGTCTTCAAGTTGGCTCCTCCCACCCACCCAGGTGGTATAACCCTCGGCTCCACCCCATGACGTCAGATCTTAACCCACTGGAAGCCAGGTTTGTGCGTCCACGTGGAACAACATATACCACTCCTAGAATAACTGTTACAGGTGAGTAACCTGTTTTTCTAGGATCGTGGATATGTTGTTCATCCACACTTATTGGCAGACTCCTTGCAGTTCTCCGGAAGGAGGGAGGCAAGGCACCCCCCCCCCAACTGATACTCACTTGGGAAACAGAGATTGGAGAACTGAGGCCCCAAAACCAGCATCCCAGCGTGACTCAAGGTTGATGTGGTAATGGGGAATGAAGGTATTAGCTGACTTCCAGGTAGCAGCCCGACAGATTTCCTGGATAGGGATGTCCCTGGAAGCCGCTGTCTATGCAGCGGTACGGCGGGTTGAATGAGCTCTTATCCCTCTGGGTGGCTCCATGCCCGCCAACTCATAGCACAGACTTATACACAATGTAATCCACCTTGCAATAGTCCGTTTTGCTACAGGTCTGCCAGAAGCATCTTCAACGTAGGTGACAAAAGCTAGCGAACCTCTCTCTGAATTTCTGCCATCCTCTCCTTATAATAGGAGAGAGCTCGTCTCAAGCCCAAAGTATGGAGCCTGTACTCAGCCTCTGAGGTGTAATTAGGGTAGTATACTGGCAGAGTTAACACCTGGTTAAGGTGAAACTCTGACACCACCTTCGGAAGGAATTTCGGGTAGGGGCGTAGGACAACCTTGTCCCTATGGAAAACCAGATAAGGGGAATCCACTGAAAGCACCTGGAGCTCCCCTGTCCTTCTGGCAGATGTGATAGCCACCAGGAAGGCCGTCTTCCACAAGTGCGACAATGCACACTTGTGCATTGGTTCGAATGGCTTGCCCATGAGCTTTGCCAGTACCAGCAGTAGATACCACGGAGGTGGAGATTCACACACCGGAGGGGATATGTGATCCAGGCCTTTGAAAAAGCACCCGACCACTGTCTCCTGTGCCAGCATCGGCTGACCAGCCCGTGCCCGGTAAGCAGAGATGGCTGCCAGGGGCACCCTAAGGGTCAATGACTGAAGACCCCCTTTGGACAGAGACCAAAGGTAGTCGAGAATGTTAGCCACAGGACAGGACAGAGGATCCAGGCCCTTGCCCTGACACCAAATGGAAAACCTTTTCCATTTGAATGCATAACATTTCTTGCTAGATTACTTTCTGGATGCCTCCACCATGGTGAGGACATCCTTGAAAGACCCAAAGCCTGGAACTCCAGCTGCTCAGGTACCAGGCTGTGAGGTGCAGGGATTAAAGGTCCGGATGGTATACCTTCCCCTGATTGAGAGAGATCAGGTCCGGGCATGCTGGAAGCCGCCCTGGGGGCCTGCAGTTGAGACTAAGGAGATCTACATATCAGAACTGGCACAGCCAGTCTGGGGCTACCAGAATCACCTTTACCTTGTCCGTCCTCACGTTGAGGAGCACCCTGTGGATCAAGGGAAATGGAGGAAAGGCGTAGAAGAGGCCTAGGGTCCACGGCGTCGAGAAGGCATCCCACTGCAGTGAGCCCTGCTGTGGGGGCAGGAATGAAACAGCCTCAGCTTGGTGTTTTCTCTGGAGGCAAACAGGTCCACTATTGGTTTGCCCCAGTGGGAGAACAGGCTGTAAGCTACCTCCGGATGGAGAGACCACTGTTGGGATGTCTCGCCTAAGTGACTGTCTCGCCTAAGTGACTGAGAGCATCTGCCAGATAGTTCGAGGCTCCTGCCCCATGAATGGCTAGGAGATCTGCCTCCAGATGGCTGACGAGAGTCCAGATGCAGAGCGCCTTCCTGCAAAGCAGACAGGAGTGCGTGCCGCCCTGTTTGGTGAAGTAGTACATGGTTGTGGTATTGTCCATCTGGACTTGAACCACTTGACCCCGGAGCTGAGGAGTGAAAGCTTACAGTGCCAGTCTGACTGCTCTGAGCTCCAACAGGTTGATGTGGTATTGGGACTCCTCGGGGGTCCAGAACCCATGAGCCCTTTTGTCCCCAAGTGGGCTCCCCAGCCCATGAGAGAGGCATCGGTCACGAGGATGGCTGTCGGCTCTGGGAGGACAAATGGGATCCTTTCCTGCAACCAGTCTGGGGCAGTCCACCATTGGAGAGTGTCCCACATCTTCTGGGTTACAGTGATCAGCTGGTCGAAATAACCATGGTGCTGAGTCCACTGGGTGGCCAGCTCCCATTGGAGGGGGCGCATATGCCACCGGGCCCAATGGACCATGGAGGTGCAGGCTGCCATGTAACCCAGAAGGAGCAGAAAGTCCCGGGCAGGGCGCAATTGCCCAACCAAAAATGGTTGGGCAAAGGAGGAGAGAACCTCCACCCTGTCCGCCGGGAGCAGAGCTCTGACTTGACGAGAGTTGAGCTCTGCCCCAATGAAGCACATCACCTGAGAAGGCACGAGTTCTGATTTGGCCTCCATGATCAAGAGGCCGAGTTGGGAGCAGGTCTGGAGGGCCAGGTCCCTGGACCTCTCCACCTCCTGCAGGGAGGGACCTGTTAAGAGCCAATCGTCGAGGTAGGGATAAATTCTGACCCCCCAATACCCGAGATGGGCTGCCACCACTGCGATGCATTTGGTGAAGACCTGTGGGGCCGATGACAGGCCGAATGGCATGGCTTGGAACTCGTATAGGGTCACTTCGGTCCTGAAGCGGAGGAACCGCCAATGAGATGAACAGATTAGGACATGAAAGAATGCGTCCTGTGGATCCAGTGAACAGAACCACAAGTTTCGCTCCAAGGATGGTATGATCTGGGACAAAGTGACCACCCAAAAGGTGCGTGACCTGAGATACTGATTCAGGTCATGCAGATCTAGAATGGGGCGCCAGCCTCCCATCCGGTTGGCACCAGGAAGTACCTGGAGAGACAGCCTGGGTCTGCTGGAGAACCCTCCACTGGAGCTACTGCCTCGAGAAGGAGCTGAGCGATGTCATCTTGGAGAGCCGACTGAGTATGGATGGATATTCTTTCCTCCCAAGTGGCGCGGGTTCAGCTTAGAGGGTGCTGCTCGAATTCCAGGAACAGTCTCTGATCGACCACTTCCAAAACCCACCTGTCTGTGGTAATAACAGACCAGGCAGAAAGAAAGTAGTGGAGCTGGCCCCCCATGGGAGGACCAAGTGCTGGTGTGACGGGAGAGGGGGTGGCGGCCCCCGGCCCCGTCACTGAGCAGGCTTGGAGGAGGAGGATCCAGGACCTGAACCTCGGCATCCTTTACGGGCCTAGGAGGGCCCAGGCTTGGGCCAGAGGTGGCAAGCTTGAGCCTGCTGCTGCCCTCCTTGAAAGGAGGGCTGCTGTGCTGCAGGGGAAGAGTGCCAAAAAGGCTTCTTCTTCTGCTGTTTCTTGCCTGAAGAACTTTTAGCAGAAGTAGCATCCAAGGTGCCACTGGACTGCTCAATACGCTGAAGATGACCAGCCACTCCTGGGCTGAACAGGTCAGTCCCCAGGAAGGGCATGTCAGCTAGTTTGTGCCGAGTATCCACCAGGAAGGAGGAGAGCCTCAGCCAAGCCTTATGATGAGAGGCAACTGTGGCTGCCATTGAACGGGTACAAGAATCCCCAATGTCCAGGGTGGTCTACAGCTGCTGCTTGGCTACAGCTCGGCCCTGCCTGACCGTGGTCTGCATGTCCACGCGGAGATATGGGAGGACTTCATCCAAAGACCCAAGAAGGGTGTGGGAGAAGTGTGCCATGATGATGGCTGAACTTGCCTGACAAACGCCCAGGGAAGATGCTGCATAGACCTTCCTGGCTGAATGGTCCAAAAGCTTGGACTCTTTATCAGGAGGTCGGTCAGTATCGGCAGAACTGCCAGTACGCATGAACACAAAGGCAGTCACCAGGCTCTCAGCTGAAGGGTGCTCTGTGAACCCCGCAAGGGACCCCATGGGCACCGCATACTTGCAGGCCATGCGGGCAGATGGAGGTGGACAGGAGGCAGGGTACTGCCAAAGTGCTAAGGCTGGGTGAACCATGGCCTCGGCCACAGGAAAGGACTCCGTCAGTGTATCCCCTCTTTTGAGGATGTCCGTGAGAGGGTACTCCGCCTTTTTCTGGATAGGTTCCTGGGCATCCCTGTAGACTCAGAGATGAGGTGAAGAATGCCCTGAAAGGACGAAGGACCTTCCTCCGTCTCTATCCCACCAGCCGATTCATCATCCCCGGTATGAGAATGTAGGCCGGTCTCATCCAAATCTGAGGAATCCAGATACAACGGTAGACCGCCCAGGTCACCTTCAACCCCCCAAGGGCAGTCCGGTGACAGTGACCGAAAGACACCGGGGAAGCCCGGTGTCTGGTCTATCTTCCTTAGAAGGAGCCCCTCCCACAGGCTGCTTGGGTGGTAATTCTACCACGATCGGTGGAGAGACCGGTTTAGGCCGAACCAGAGGTTTCGCCGGCTCCACGGGCGGGGGAGCTGACTTAATCGGCTCTGAAGGAGTCTGCTTCGGCCTGGGTGGCGAAAGCCAAGTAATGGCTGAGGTAGAAGACGGGGTCAGCTTGTGCCTGGACAAAATCAGCTGTTGCCACATGAGGTCCTTGTAGTGCCGGGGCCTCTCCTCATCCAAGGAGGATGACCAATGGCATTGCCTCTTTTTTGAGCGCTTGTGGCTCTTCCTCAGCCTGTTGGTCGAGGGGGTCCTAGCCCTCGATTGAAATCAGATGGGCCGATTTGGTCGCTCAGGAGACACCGGCAAGAACGGTGATTTCCCAGGGTCGGGACCACTTCCTCAGCGGGATTCCCAATGGGCTGGGTGTCCTCGGTGAAAGAAAGGACCAGAGTCCGATTTGAGAGAATCGTAGACCGGAGTCTGTGACAATGGGTTGATTGGGTCTATGATTATTTCAACCTCGTCGGTTGACTGGCCAAACAGCAAAGCCGAGAAGCCAGCGGCTGAAGAGGCAATTTCAACCGAAGTCAAGACTGCCACTTCCTGAGACCAAGATCTCTCCTGATCCCAAGAACGTCTTCGCTGAGACGAAGACGATCCTGAGTCCTTTTCCTGCTTACGGGACAGAGAGGAGTGCATGCCTGCAGGACCCTCTCCCTTAGTCGGGAGAGACTGGCACAACTCCTGGAAGGAACCTGAGGAGGGGGAGCCCAGGATGAGCAGAATGAAGAAGCTATGAGAGGAAGATTCCCCGGCACGAGCTGCTTCCTCCTCGAAGGGTTGCATGCGATCCAGTTGCTCGGCAGATCCTGCGGCATCCACCCACCGAGCCTCCTTTGATTTCACCAGATGGTTCCGTTTTTCCAACCTCCCCAACTTCAGGCATGCAAGATGGTCGTTGAGGACGTTGGGGTGAAATGCAAGACAAAAAAAAAAAAAACGGCATTCGAGGTGTCATGGTCGACACCCAGCCAATAGACGCACACGGTGTGGGGATCCATGCATTACATTTTCTGGCCACACAAACACTGGTGAAATCCGAGGGGAAGACTTGTTTTCCATAATCAAAGATAAGCAGTCGTGATTTCTAATGCAAACTAAACAAATTTTCGAAATAAGCAGAGGTTTTGAAACCAGGGCCTACAAAATGTGGGAGCACAAAGGAGGCAACCTGAATCTTCCAGCGGAAAGGAAGATTTGGCGTCATGGGGCAGAGCCTAGGGTTATACCACCCAGGTGGGTGGGAGGAGCCAGCTTGAAGACTCCTGGCGATTCTTAAAGGGGAAAGGGACATGCCAATAAGTATGGATGAACAACATATCCACAATCCTAGAACAGCTTTTACATTTTGCAAGACCAGCCTGTGGATGAGGACGGGACTCTCCTCCATCATGTCATCCCAGAAAGACTGTTCTGATATGGATGGAGACTCAGTGGACACAGTTAATGTGAAGGAAAAAGAAAAGAAAAAAAGGACTAGGTTACTAGCTGATTGGTAGGATTTCCCTCCCTTGTTTTTCTCTTCTTTGCTAGCTGAGATTCCCATTCTAAAGTTGACTTACACATTATGGGCCGTATGCATGAAAGGGCGCACGTACACCGCCCGGGGACAGGTGAGCACATTTATCCTTAAATGTTAATAGCATTTGTAATCCTAGATGCAGGATTGTTGCTTTTGCATCTTTTTATCATTCTGTTGCTCAAGTTATTTTTTTGGAGGACACTAGGCTTCGGTCAGTGGCTGATATACATCAGGCTCAAAAAGCCTGGCCCTGGGACTCATCTCTCTGGTCTTTGGGAGAAGACTCTTGTTCTGGGGTGGGGATTCTTTTTAAATCTTGTTCTATCCAGATACAAAAGGTTTGGGATATTGATCCTGGGATGGCTTAGCTGGTGTATATCCTGAGAAAGGGGCAGCCTTTACAGTTTGGGGTAATCTATGTATCCCAGACTAAAACCTCCCAAACTGCTTTATTTCACTCATTTCAACTATATTTACATATGGCCCAGAAACATATTTTAGGGGGCGACTTTAATTGCCTGTGGGACCTACAAGATAAGTCTGGGGACACCTCCAAACTATTTTGTGACACTACTTCCCTAAAACAGATAATTAAATCAGATGTACATATCAGTTTCTTCATGACATAAGGGGACATACCTATCATAGGGGTTCCTTATCCTCTGGCACAGATTATATCTATTTGAAAGATTTACCAGGAACACATACTGAGCAGACTACTGCTCAATTCCAGATGCATCCTGGGGGGAGGGGGTAAGGGAGACAACACAGAGTATGTTACATCGACAAGCACAGGACATTTTATACAAAGATACAGCCGGAAGTAAATACAATGCAGTCATCTACAATGTCAATGAACATTATGTACAGACATACAGTTGGATATAAATACAATGCAGTCTTCTACAGTATCAATAAAATACTGGAAGACTGAACGGCCTGGTCCTAAATCCCTGACCAGAGCTTCAAGCTAATCAACCTGCCAGAAGTAGACTTTAAGGAGAGAATTGAGTTGGTGGGCGGAGGTAGCATGCCAAATGGACAAGGGGGAGAGAATGCCACAGTATAGGCATGCAATATGAGAAGACTGCTTGGCCTGCAGAGGTGGATATGCAAGGAACAGACAAGGAACAGGTGTCAGTGTTTCTGAGGGAGTGGGAGGGTGGGGGAGGTGAGGACAGGACAGTGGAGAGGTGCAGGGACTGGGTCCAAAACTTAGCCGTGAGCCTGGTGCAGTGTGACTGCCTCTTATCCTGCAGCAAGGGGAGGCGTAAAGCCTGGCAGAGGTTGCAGTGGTGGGTGCTGGGAGGACAGTCAAAGGTGAAGCGACAGAAGTAGTAGAAGAAGGTATCCAGTCTTGTTAGGGCAGTTTGGGGTAACAGGGTGGAAGGAGAACGCATGGGGGGGGCGGCTTTGGCAGCACATGGGGTAGATTGGGCAGGTGTGGTAGGCGGGAGAGAGGACAGCAGGGATGCAGAGCAGTTTGTAAAGAAGGAGTTGAACTCAGTAGCCACTGCCAACGGGTCCACTACTGTGGTGCCTCCTATATTAATGACAGGGGTGGGTGGTTGGAAAGGTGGGGAGAAGAGTGACTGAATCACCTCCCAAAATTTAGAAGGGTGATTTATATTGGTGAGGAAGGTGGATCAGAAATAGTTTGCTTTTGCCTGGTGGATTTGTCTAGTACATGCATCACGGAGAGTGCGGTACTTCTGGTAAGCCGAATTGGTGCCGAAGGCTTTATGGGCTGTCCAAGCCTGGTCCCTGGCTCTGAGGCTTGCCATGACATCAGTGGAGATCCAGGGCAGGTGAGCCCCCTGCACCCGGGTATGTCTGAGTGGGGCACAGGTGTCCCAGACAGAGAGGAACTTGGTCTTGAAATAGTCCAGAGCTGAGTTGGTAAAGGAGGCTTGAGAGACGAATGACCAGTCTGTGTTAGCCTGGTCATTTAGGAGGGATGCCAGGTCCGGGGATTTAAAGGACCAAACCAGCAGGATTCGGGGGGGGCCTTAGGTCTGTAGATTGTCCTTACCGAGAAGATTAGATGACGGTTGCTTAGGGAGTCAGGTAGGAGACCTGCAGAAATTATATGATGTAGGCGGGAGGTGAGGGACCAATCTAGTAGTGAGTGGTTCAGGGTTTTGGAGTTTAGGCAGGTGGGCTCCACGATCAGTTGGGCCAGGTTTAGTGAGGCTACCTCATTTTGAATTTTAGAGCTGGAGGTGAGCCAGTTCACATGAAAGTCACCCAGGATATGGAGCTCCCTACCCGATGCGTGGGATTTGAGGGCAGTTAGAAGGTCCTTGATAGAGGACATGGGGAATGGGGGGGGGGGGCAGTAGGAGCCGGCTATAAAGATAGGAATGGAGTGGGGGAAGGAAATTTTCACCATCAGGGAGCTTATGGTTATGGTTTGTGTGGGTGGTAGAGATAGAGACACGGTGGTGAAATGAAGGGCGGAACTGATGTACATGGCTATGCCACTGCCCTTTTTATCTCCTGGCTGGTCTTGACGAATTACAGTGTAGCCAAGGATAGAGATGCTGGCATCCATGTTGTGCGGTTTTAGCCAAGTCTCTGTGATGATCAGAATGTCTGGTTTTAGGGATAAGACAACTGGCCGGAGCACTGCGATATTACGGAGGAGGCTCCAGATGTTCAAGTGGTCCGGCCTTAGGCCTCACAGGAGTTGCAGACAGAGGGTTGGATTCGATGTCCCCAGCCATCAGAAGCAGCATAGTTACCAGGGTCCTGGTCAGGGCTAGCTTCAACCTTCAGTGGGAGGAAGGAGGCTAGTGCGGTAGTGCTGAGGTAGTCGGGGGTGCTTTAGAGCAAGCAGACCAGCATGGAAACGGGGGAATAAGGAAGGGCCAGATGACCAAAGTAGAAGGGAGTGACGGGGAAGGAGGAGGTAGCAGAGTTGTGAGGTAAGGGAATCACAGCATGGATAAGTAAGTGACAGGCCTCTGGATAGGAGGAGGGTGGAGGGAACAAGGAGGGTGAAGGGGAAAAGGGGCATGATGGGACCATGTGTGTGTGTATAGGAATATAGAAAAGTGTTGGCAGAAAAGGACCTCCAGGCCCACCTAGTCTGCCCATTTGCCTAGCCCCCCCCCAGTCTTGCCCCCGATTTCCCCTCCTCCTTTCAACAGTCCTTTGTGTCTGTCCCACGCCACGCCCTCTTGAACCCTCCCACTGAATTTTCGCCCACTACTTCCCTAGGCAGCCCATTCCAGGTGTCTACCACCCTCTCGGGGAAGAAGTTCTTCCTTATGTTGCCCCTAAGCCTGCCTCCCTCTAGCTGGAGATTATGGCCCCTTTTTCTGGGACACTTCTTCAAATGGAACGTGTTCTCAGTAGTCAACTTGTTTATCCCTTTGAGGTACTTGAAGGTCTCTATCATGCTCCCTCTTTCCCTCAGCTCCAGAGGGTACATGTCAAAGGCTCCCAGCCACTCCTCATGTGGCAGGCGACTAAGCCCTTTCACCATCTTGGTTGCCCTCCTCTGAACCCTGCTCCACCCTCTCCACATCCTTCTTATTATCGATAAGCAGGCATATAGGTGCTGCTATAGGCAGGGCGAGAGCTGGTAGATAGTAGTGGGAGTGCAATGTGTTGTGGTCGATTGAGTGTTTCACTAAGGAAATATGTGTGGAATATTATCCTAGCGCCACCCACAGAAAAGCAGCAATAAGCTGCAAATGGGAAATTAGACTGATTGGATTTTGCGGCAATCACATGAGCCACTCACCAGTACATAAGGAGATGCTCAACAAGGGTGGTGGTGGGGGCAGTGGGGAAAATTTAAAACAAGATATGCTGCTGCAGCAACTGCCAGGAAGCAGAAGCCTTGATCATTACCTGCAGATGGAATCCAGCAGCTCTGGGAGAGGGCAGGCAATCCAGATTTCAGGGGCCCTCACGACCATACTGTGAGCTGTGAAAGAAAGGAGAAGGATCAGAATATAACAGATAAGAATGAGGCGGTACAAGGCTGGGGGGTCTAAGAAAGAAATACAGGCTGGAACTGGATTGCCGCAGATGTCTATTGCAGAGACATTACAGCCTCGCGAAGGAGAGCGAAACACCTGGTGGAGTGACCTGACCGAGCCCGGTAAGGGTTTGTCATTTGTTGTAGCAGAAGGCGATGCAGTTCACCAACCATCTAGAAAGAGTCTGCTTTGCTACTGGAGCCCAAGGGTTCTCGGGGGAAACGAAACAGAAAGCTGTTCAGACTTGCGTATGTCTCGGGTGCAGTCAATGTAGTAACGAAGCACCCTATGCACATCCAGATTATGAAGAAGGCCCCCCCTTCCCGACTAGAATACTCTGGGTAAAAAACAGGAAGATGGATGTCCTAATAAAGGGAGAACTCGGACACCACATTTGGAAGAAACTTAGGGTTAGTTCTCAAGGACACCTTGTCCTTGTGGAAAACTAAATAAGGCTCCTTGGACATCAGGATCTGAAGCTTGGAAATCCTCTGGGCATAAGTTACTGCAACTAAAACCAATGTTTTTATGACAGAAAGTGCAGCTCGCAGTCTGCAGCTGGTTCAAAGAGAGGCAACGTAAGCTTTTCTAACAGAAATAAAAGATCTCATGGGGGAACAGGGTCCCCGATGGGAGGTTTCGGATGCAGCATGCCCCATAAAAACATACGGGACAGGTCCAACTGGGCAATGCCTAAAACAAGAAAAGAAGATGCAGTCAGTTAGGGTTGGGTGCCATAAAATATGTATATAGGAAACAAAGAAACAGCACTCCAGGCTAGCATTAAGCTAGTTTAATATAATCAAATCAATTTAAATCAAAAGCAGAAAATCAAGTGCAAAAAGACATTTCTACATTTATAAAACACAATGTTCAGGTTCCCATACCATTTCAGTGTAAACAGACCAGCGCTTTGAGGTCACAAAGACCTCTTCATCAGAGGTGTGTTTTATAAATGTAGAAGTGTTCTTTGCACTAGTTTTCTGCTAGTTTAAATGGTTGGTATAATAAACAAGCTGAATCTATCATGGAAGTGCCGTTTCTTATTTGTTTCAAACTGGGCAATGTATTTGTCTTCCACTGGTGCATGATAGGCTGATGTCGCAGAGAGGTGCACCTTAATGGAGGAATAGCGGAAGCCCAAGTCTGAAAGGGAGAGGATGTACTCTAGGACAGCATTCACAGGACAGTGGAATGGGTCCAGCCCCCAGTTAGCAGCCCACAAGCCAAACCATTTCCATTTCATGGCGCAAGTAGCTTGGGTGGACGGCTTTCTGGCTGCCACCCTAGGAGAAACTCCAAATTGGGATGTGGCTACATCTGTAGTAGCCAAGCAGGCAGATGTAAGGACTGGAGGTCCTGGTGAACCAGAGTGCCCTGCTCTTGTTATAGTAAGTGGGAGGATGGGGCAGGGGAACCAGTGGCTCCACCGCTAACTGCTGTAACAGGGGGAACCAATTCTGGCGCAGCCAAAGCAGGGCTATAAGGATCATATTCACACCCTCTTCTTGGAGTTGAGCAAGACCCTCTGAAGGAGAGGAAAGGCATACAGAAACCTCCCTGTCCAAGAGGGACAATGTGTCATGCCAGAAAACACCAGGCCCTGGATCGAGCGAGCAAAACCTGGGCTGTTTTGTGTTGCACGGGGATGCAAAGAGGTCAGACTCTGGATGACCCCATCATTGGAAGAGGTCTTCTACCACGGACTGAAGGAGTGCCCATTTGTGGGCTCTTGACCGTGAGCTGCTTAGGATGGCAGCCAAGGTGTTTTGGGCTCCTGGAACATGGACCACGGTGAGGGACAAGCTGTGTTCTATGACCCAGAACCATAATCTCATGGCCTCTAGACAGAGAGGATAAGAGTGGGTTCCTCCCTTGCTTGTTGATGTAGAAGACAACTGACATGTCTGTCTGAATCAACAGGGGGCCCGGACGGAGGGCCGGTTGGAATGCCTGTAGAGCGTACAGAACCGCTCTCATTTCTAGGACATTGATGTGGCGAGACAATTCTAACGGCGACCACGTCCCTTGTGTTTGTTGATCTCGAAAGTGGGCTCCCCATCCCAGGCCTGAGCCATCTATCGTCGGGAACTAGGAAGGGGGATCTCTCCGAAAGGGGGTTCCCAGCTCCAGATTTTGGGGTGAGAGCCACCATGAGAGAGTCTGGACCACAGCTCTGGAGATCAGAACTGGCTAGTCGAGATCGTCCATCCTTTGATCCCACTGCACTCTGAGGGTCCACTGAGGGACCCTCATAAAGAGGCGTGCTGAGGGGACTGTCACAATGACAACTGCCATGTGGCCTAGGAACTGCACCATGTTCTGAGCTGGTACCTGGTGTGAAATAGAGATTTTGTGGGCTAGTGACTGAACACAGGTGCCCAGTCTGGCAGGAGAAAAGCCTTTCACTGCACCGTGTCCAGGATTGCCCCTATGTACTGCAATCTCTGGCATGGTTGATGGGATAACGTTGGAAAGTTCAGAGTAACCCCCAAGGATCTGAATAGGTGAAAGGTATCCTCCAGAGTGGCCAGAAGCCAATCTCTTGTGGCTGCTGTTAGGAGCCAATCATCGAGGTAGTGGTAAATGAAGTGCCCCTGCCTCCTGAGGGCTGTGGCCGCTACCACGAGGCACTTTGTGAAGACTTGTGGGGCCGAGGAAAGGCCAAAGGGCAGTGCCCGAAACTGGTAATGCTGCCCTTGAAAGGTGAACCTTAGGAAACTCCTGTGGGCTGGAAGCACCAGGATGTGGAGATAGGCATAGTATAGTTGCTTAAGAACTTACTGTAACAGTAGATCTTAGAGAGAGGTTCCTTCAGTAGGTCATCACATATAAGACTAGTGCCACCTGTTGTCTGGGCCACACGGCAGACTTTTCCAGCAATACCTGATGGGGAACTGCCCACCCATCACGTGACAGACATCAGCGTGACCCTATATAGTGGGCGGTCCCCAAGCCCACCCACCAGTTCTCCCACCGGAGATCCAAAGAGGCCTGACAGCAGAAGGAAACAAGTGTCTGGAGTCCCAAAAGAAAACTGGGGGAAGGAGGGAGGGAAAAATATGACCTACTGAAGGAACCTCTCTCGAAGATCTACTGTTACGGTAAGTTCTTACGTAAATGTACTATCATATTTTGACAGGGTTCCTTCAGTAGGTCATCACATATAGGACTGAGTCCCAAGTAGTTCCTCCTAAGAGAAACCGAGAGAAACACGGGAGGAGGGGAAACTTCAACAAAAAAGGAAACGGAAAGGAAACTGGCTTAGGCAGTATAAAAGCAGGTGACTCCAATTACAACTTCCTGCTTCTAGCTTTTGGAAGACAGAAATCTTGCTTGTAGAGCAGAAAGCAGCTAATTAAAAAAGCTACTGTTTTTCTTACTAATTTAACACTTCTATCTCAGCAGGAGTCAGTGCCTGATGAGATTAAGCAAACAGATACTTTATTAGAAGTAGAGGGGGTTTAATTTAGGGTTAAAAAAAAAAGAAAATGTCTGTGTGTTTCTGCATTGGGAAGGGTACTGTATCAACTTACTTTGCTAAATCAGTAGGAGGGGAGAGAGATTAATTGTAGGTGTGGCTTAGGCCATATAAAAGCAGGTGACTCCAATTACAACTTCCTGCTGCTAGCTTTTGGAAGACAGAAATCTTGCTTGTAGAGCAGAAAGCAGCTAACTAAAAAAGATACCGTTTTTCTTACTAACTGCCCTCCATCCCACCCTAAGCCAGTTCTACTTTTATAGCCACTGGATTTGACTTACAACGAGAACTTCCTGTTTGGCATTAGGAAGGTAAGGATCATAGAGGAACATTAGTTTTGTCAACCCTAAAGGAAAAAAGTAGCTCTTTCTCCACCCCCCAAGCTACTGGTGGTCTGACTCAGAACAAGGAAGAAGGAGGCTACTGAAGAATACAGGAAGTTGCTGTCCCAGAACAGGAAGGGTGAGAGTTGTAAGGTGAGGAGAGAGTAAGCATACAGAGAAACAGGAGAGGGGACACAAAATAAGACATGATGGGAGTGGTGCAGTGCAATGGCTGTGAGGCAGTAGTGTTCTAGGAGACATTCTGGAGGCTGCGATGCTGTCCTATTTGCAGGCATCTCTCTGGTCTGAGGGAGGAGGTTGCCCATCTCAGGCTGACCTGGCTAGGATTCGTGAAACCTCCTCCCCCACCCAGGGACCACCAGGACCAATGCCACTACCTCAGAGGTTGCCAAGAAAGAGGAGCTGGATCAAGGTGGGCTCAGGGAGTGAGTGTGGTGGAACAGAGGTGCATCCCTCCAGCTGTACCTCTCCACAATTCATACACTGTTCTGGTGGACAGTGGTTCCTCTATGGAGGCACCTGTAGTGGAGACCAAGGAGGATGCTTGGAACCTCCTCAAAGGAGACCCACAGGAGGGTGGCATGGGATCCCACAGGGGAAGGAAACAACTCCTGGTGGGGCACTCAATCATTAGGGGGGTAGAAGTGGTGGAGGAAGGGGAGAGGGAGGTAAGGTGCCTGCCTGACGCCATGGCTTGGAGGGACAAGAAGTGAATCCTCAGGATCGTGGGAACAGCTGCACAAGGGAGGGAGCTGGATGTCACTGACCACCTAGGGACAAATGACCTGGCTAGGAATGGGATCAGAGCAGTGCAAGAGGAGTTTGTAGAGTTAGGGAGGGGCCTTAGACAAGTAGCGCATAGGGTAACCTTCTCAGAGGTGCTGCCTGTCTATGGCAAGGATGATGCTAGGGTACTCCTCACCATGGGATTCAATGAATGGTTGAAAAATTGGTGTGGAGCTCAGGGTTCTGGCTTCACTGGGGACTGGAGAGCTACCTGGAGGGATGCAGGCCTATACTGGCATGATGGTCTGCATCTGTCTAGGGTGGATCCAGGATCCTAGATGATAGGTTTAAATGCTTCATTGGCAAGCATTTAAACTAGCCAAGGGGGGAGGCACTGAAAAGGAGCAGGGAAATCCCAGGCTGCCCCCACAAAACATGGTAATTAGTGAGGTAAATGACAAGGTAGAGAAGTTATTAGGCAACAGGACAGAGGTAAATGCAAGCAAAGACAGTAAGGACAGGGATGGGGCAGAAAGGGGTAAGGTCATCAAAAACTGGAGGGTGATGAGTACCAATGCCTGTAGTCTGTGTAACAAGCTCCCTGAACTAGTGGCCTTGATGGAAGAGGGATGCATGGATACTGTGGCAGTCACAGAAACAAGGTACACAGAGAACCATGACTGGGATGTCAACATACCAGGATACATAATCTGCAGGAGGGACAGGGAGGGTAAAAGAGGAGTAGTAGCTCTCTATGTAAGGGAAGGGATCAAAGCAACAGAACTAAAGAGTAAACAGGGAGCACATGAGGCACTCTGGGTCACCCTGGAGACAAGAAATGGCACCACAATCCGCATGGGGATTGTGTGAAAGAGGAAATACTCCATTTTATTTTTATTATATATAGGGAGATAATGGGTCTATAATGTACTTCTGCTACTTGTCTTTGTCTTGATGGTTATATGTTTGTTTGTTGGGCTGGCCACCCGCTTTGTTTTATATGTTTCACTGTTAGTCCTGTCTATTGTTTGTAACTTTGTATTTTTCTCCAGTACATTAAGGTCCCACTGTCATGCCTATAATAAAGAAAAAATGATGTTAAGCACAGTTCTAAAAAGTTGCTGATTTCAGGACTGTCTGCTTTAAAAAAACATCATGCACTCTTGAATAATTACATATAGTTGGTTTCTGCAGAAACGTTTTTCCATTGGAATATAGGGTTTACAAACCCTTTATATGGTACAGGCATACATTAGCATAAACTCAAATGACTGTATTCAATATTAAGTTCTGTACAGATATAAAAAGCCTTTCATGTAATATTATGGCAGAACACTGCCTCTTTAAGTCCCCCTGTAATAGGTTTCTGAATGTGCCACAATGCCCTCTTACATGTTAGGCTGGCTAAATGAAAGTAATAATTATTTAGCCCTCTAGTTGTCCCCGTTAAGCTCCTTTCCACAAGAGTGCTTTAAAAGTGTCTGTCTTTGTATGGTTTATTGTGGAGAGATCCTACCTGACGTTCACGATCGCGGTAAATTACGCATGATCGCGTGCACATTCACGAAGGCATTTAACCTTCTAGTGGCTCAGAAACAAAGGGTGCTATTAAAATAATGACTAGAAGTGACTGTACATACCCCAGGACGTGGACAATGAGGTTTGAAGCTCTTGTTTGGGCTTTCTTAAAAACGAGAGTTTTGTGGTGATGCTGGCTTTCCAAAGCCCTGTATAACCCTCCCTGTTGCAGCAAGCTCTCTAGGAGCTGGCCGGCCTTTAGTCAGCTGTTTTTATGCTCTGGCTTAAAGGGGTGGTGCCTACTTCAGTTAGAAGTGCTGAAAAAAACTCTTAAAAGGGCTGTACATAATTTATTCTTTTTGTAGTATAATGCTGTATTGAAATAAAGATTTTGTAAAGTTGGAAATAATCTATATGTATTGTAATTAAAGAAATACTGTTATAGAAAAGGGTTCAAGGGAGGAGTTGAGTGGTCACATGACCCCTGAACAGTATAAAATCCTGCCTCTTCAGTCTAGTTCAGTTCAGTTGATCTTAAGAGATCAGACCTGGATGTGCTGTTGTAAACATCCTAGGAAGCTAGTATTTTCTAGCCTATGATTTTTTTTTTTTTGCTTTGCTCCTCTTAATTTTGTCATGTTCAGTTCGCTCTACATTATTTTGTAAATAAATATATTTGCGATTGCTACTTCAAACCGCTTCTATGGTCCATCATTACTCACAGCCTGTGACAGATTGTATACAGACCTCCATCTCTGGAGGAGGGAATGGACAAGGAAATGATAGAAGGCATCCTTAGAATGGCAGAAAAAGGGGAGATATTGTTGATGGGGGACCTGAATATGCCAGATGATAACTGGAGCACGTTTGCTGCAGGCACATCCAAGAGCACGGTCTTCTTGATGCCCTACGAGGGGCATGCCTCAGACAGCTAGTACTGGAACCCATTTGGGAGGGAGCAATCTTAGACCTGGTACTCTCAAACAGGGACGGAGAAAGAATCTCAGATTTAGAAGTAGGTAGCCATCTGGGAACAAGTGACCACCAAACAGTGTGGTTCACGATAAAGCACAGCCATAGAGTCAAGCCATACAAAAGCAAGAGTATTGGACTTTAGGAGGGCTGACTTTGGGAAAATGAGAGACTGCCTCGGAAAAGCACTAGCAAACAGGCAAGAAAGAGGAGTGGAGGAACAACGGGGAGTAATCAAAACAGCCATCACTGAGGCAACAAGCCTTTGTGTGAAGCAAATCAACAAAACACAACAAAGGAAAAAAACGCTATGGTTCTCAAAAGAGGTGGCAGGGAAGGTTAAGGAAAAAGGATAGCATTCAGGAAATATAAGGAAACACAGAAGGAACATGACAGAGAACGTTATCAGTTAAAGCAGAAAGAGGCAGGGAAGGCAGTCAGAACAGCAAAGGCCCAAACTGAGGAAAGGATAGCTAACTCTGTTAAGGAGGATAAGACCTTTTATAGGTACATTAGGGAGCGAAGAAAGACCAAGGGAGGGATACTGAAGCTTAATAAAAGGGAGGGAATGAGGGCAGAGGGTGACAGAGAAAAAGCAGGGATACCGAATGAATATTTCTGGTAAGTATTCACAAAGGAAGAGGAGGGGGAGGTACCTAAACCAAACAAGAGAAACACTTTGGAGACGGGGATCAATACCAGTCCATTTACAGAAGAAAGGGTTCTGAAAGAACTAGTAAAATTGAGGGTGGACAAAGTAATGGGGCCTGATGGGATTCACCCAAGAATTCTAAAAGAACTAAGGGTAGAACTAGTGACACTGCTGACTACTCTCTTTAACAAATCATGGGAGGATGAGGTGGTACCTGAAGACTGGAGGAGGGCAGATGTGATTCCTCTTCACAAAGTGGAAGCAGGGCAGAGGCAGGAAGCTACAGACCAGTTAGTTGGACCTCAGTGGTAGGGAAAACAATGGAATCACTTCTGAAGGAAAGAACTGCTGAGTACCTAGAGGTCAGTGGGGCACAGGACCCAAAGCAGCATGGATTCAGAGCGGGAAGGTCATGTCAGAGGTATCTAATAGATTTCTTTGACTGGGTGACTAAAGTAGTAGACCAGGGAGGGGCTGTGGACATAGCCTACCTAGATTTTAGCAAGTCAATTTGATACAGTCCCACTCAAAAGATTAATAAACAAGTTAGCCAGCCTTGGAGTGGGTCCCAAGGTGGTAGCCTGGATAAAAAATTGGCTGGACAACTGGACGCAAAGGGTAGTAGTAAATGGAGTCCACAGTGAGGAAAAGAGGGTTACTAGCGGGGTACCACAGGGTTCAGTACTGGGACCAGTCCTTTTTAATGTGTTTATAAGTGACATTGCAGAGGAACTGGAAGGAAAAGTATGTCTCTCTGCAGACGACACAAAGATCTGCAACAGGGTTGATACACAAGATGGAGTCATAAGAAGGGACTTGGCAAGGTTGGAGGAATGGTCAAATGTATGGCAGCTTAGATTCAATGCAAAGAAGTGCAAGGTAATGCACCTGGGAAACAAAAACCCAGGGAAAGAGTACACAATGGGGGTGAGATACTGACAACAATAAAAATGGAAAGGGACCTGGGGGTAATTATGTCAGATGACTTAAAAATGGGCAAGCAATGTGAGAAGGTAGTAAGGAAGGCTGGGGGGATACTGGGATGCATAGGGAGAGGCATCAACAGTAGAAAACATCAAGTTGTTATCCCTCTGTACAGACAGTTGGTGAGACCCCATCTGGAGTACTGCGTTTAGTTTTGGAGACCCCATTTCCGCAAAGACGTAGGCAGAGTGAAGGCTGTCCAGAGAAGGGCAACCAAAATGGTGCAGGGTCTGTACCAGAAGACATACGAAGAGAGACTAAAGGAGCTTAATATGTATACCCTTGAGGAAAGAAGGGAAGGGGGGACATGATAGAAACTTTCAAGTACCTCAAGGGAAATCAACAAAGTCCAAGAGGGTAATATCTTTCAGAAAAAGAGATGTGCAAGAACAAGGGGGCACAATTTGAAGCTAGAGGGGGGACAGCTCAGAGGTAATGTGAGGAAGTATTTTTTCACAGAGAGGGTTGTGGATGCATGGAACAGCCTTCCTGAGGTGGTCGTGGAGTCAAGAACAGTAGGGGAACTCAAGAATGCATGGAATAGACATAAGGCAGTCCTAGTGGGGGGTAGGAGGAGGTAGGCTATTGGTTAACTAGTATCTGCAGCTTATCTGTTAGGTAGGAAAATGGGCAGACTAGGTGGGCCAAGCAGTCCTCATCTACTGTCAAATTCTATGTTTCTATGTAATGGAACCAGCCTAGGACAGAAGGCCCTGCAGCACAGCTAAGCCAAAACCTGCCCTCCGCCTAGAAGCAATGTCCAGACTGTAGTGCTTGGTAAAGGTATGGACAGAACTCCAAGTTGCTGCTGAGCAAATATCTGCTGCAGAAACGTTACGCAAAAAAGCTGCGGATGCAGCCATGCCCCTAGTGGATTGACCTCTCACAGACCCCGGCAGAGGTCTGTCATACTTCTGATAACAGAAGCGAATGCAGTTGGCTAACCACTTGGGACAGGCACTACTTAGAGACTGCTTTCCCCAAGGATTTGGGGGCGAATGAAACAAAGAGCTGATCATCCTCCTGGAAATCTTTGGATCGTTGGGTATAGCACCGGAGAATATGGTGCACATCCATTGTTTTCATTTTTTTCATTTTAGCTTTTATTCAAAAAAATTGAATAGGAAGACTCAGCTGAGACTAGCTCATTTTCAGTGAGGTCCTTGTGCAAAGCAGCAATCAGTTGCATCAAATTTTCACAGACATCTAACAACATAAATAATAAATACATCAAATAATCACAATCACAAATGCACACAATAATAACATAATATACATAAACTTACAATACACGACATACCCAAATTAAAACATCCATTTCTCAATCTATCAGGGCTTTGACTAAATTCTATAGCTGTCCTTACTCTTGCTTCATTAAGTGTCCCCTTTTTTATTGCACTAGCACAGATTGTCCTACTCCTAAGAGCTAGGGGTAACAGATTCCAAATTCCAGTACCACTATATAATAAATGTTTCCTGCCTAATGCTGTTTTCAAATTTGGGAATTTATACTCCAAACCAAACTCAGTCCATAGTCCAGATCTAACAGGTCTAACCTTAAAATGATCAATAATATAATCAGGAACAAGTAGCTTTGAACATTTTATCATAAATCATATGAAGCCATAGTCTTTCTGTAAGGCTAACCCACTGTAACCTATCATATAATTCCAGCCTATGTGTTCTTTTTGGAGCACCCAGGATAAATCTGGGCAGCTTATGATATATACCATCTAGCTTAGCCAGACTCCCAATAGAGGCACCTAGATACACTATATCCCCATAATCAATTATAGGCATTACCAATAATTGTACCACACTCTTTTTTGTGAACACGATCAAATAACTCTTATTCTTATACAAAAAACCCAAACATCTCCCCACCTTCTTTACTGAGTCCACGTGTATATCCCATTTTAAAGCCGAGTCTAAGTACATCCCCAAATAATTATAAGTATGCACTTGTTCTAGCAAAGTATTATCAAATGTTCTTATTTGTAAAGAACTATTCGGGGAGCTCTTTTTCCTCTGTCGAAAAGTACACCACTTATGATTTTTTAGCATTTAAAATCAATTTTGATTCAATCAAGAATTTTTGTTAACTCATCAAATGCTACCTGTAGGGAAGGTTGTATACTAGTTACTAAAGAACCTTCTAGGTATACAATGGTATTGTCTGCGTGTAGGTGGTATCTTACTCTGCTGAGATATTTATTTTATTCATATAAATATTATACAATATAGGTCCCAATGTGGAACCCTGCGGAACACTCGAAACCAAGGTTCCCACATACATCCCCTGACCAAAGCCTCAGTGATATCTTCCGTAACTTTTATCAGAGCTGTTGTACTATGCATTGGTCTAAAACCAGACAAATTAATTTATAATTGTGTTACCCTCCAAGAAACCTTGTATCTGATTTGCCAGCAATCTCTCAAATACCTTTGCAATAACTGGAATTAAAGATATGGGTCTATAATTTTCAATTGATGTTCTTATACCTGATTTATATATAGGGACCACTTTTGCTGTTTTTCATAACACAGGAAGATCCATCTGTACCAATGACAAGTTAAATATAAAAGTTAACGGACAGGCAATTATTGGGGCCACATACTTTAATAATACCGTTGGTACACCATCAAGACCTATTGCCTTTTTTACAGAAGCGCCTCACCTCTATGCGCAGGAGATGGATAGTAAACTGGAAGTTCCACTGTCTGGTTCAGTGTGGAACCCCCCAAACACCCCACCTTAGGCAAGAACTTAGGATTTGTTCCAAGGACTGCCAGTCCCTATGAAAAATTAAATAAGGCTCCTTGCACATGACAGCCTGAAGCTATGAAATCCTTCGAGCGGAAGTAATCATAATCAACAATAGTGCTTTCCATGAAAGTGCAAATTGCAGCTCATCACTAGTTCAAAAGGAGGGAGAGTAAGCTTCTCCAATACAAAATTTAGATCCCAAGGTGATGTAGGGCTGCGGATGGGGGGGGTTCAGATAGAGAATCCCTTTCAGAAAGGTTTTGGAGACTTCCAAATGAGCCATGGGTTTGCCATCCACCAGCTTGTGGTACGCCGAAATGGCTGATAAGTGGACCTTTAAAGAAGAATAAGAAAGGCCTGAATCTGAAAGATGGAGGAAGTATTCCATGACCTGTGGGGCAGAACAAGAAAAGGGGCTCCAATTTTTGGGAGCTGCCCAAATAGAAAAACAATTCCACTTCATGGCATAAGTGGACCAGGTAGAGGGCTTTCTAGCCTCGATCAGGACTTGGGCAACCCAGCTGGAAACCCCAAAGTGAGAAATCACTATGTCTGCAGGAGCCACGGATGCAAGTGCAGGGTCCTGAGCCCCGGCTGCATGAGCTGACCTTGATTCTGTGTCAAGAGGTCATGTGTCAATGGAAGCAGAAAGTACAGTTACGTAAGAACTTATCGTAACAGTAGATCTTCAAGAGAGGCTCTTGCAATAGGTAATTACATATAGGACTGACGGCGGCCGGCGGCAGGACCCCATGGAAAAATTTCTAGCTAGCTGTCCCTGATGAGGGACCGCAACCCCATCAATAGGTGACCGCGCAAGTGGACGCCGGTATAGCGGGCGTGTCCCAGACACCTCGCTTTTCCAGTTCTTTCCCGCCACAGGCCCAGACGAGAGAGAAGCAGATGTTTCCATTCCTGGAAAAAGAGCTGAAAAAGCCTAGGGGGATGGAGGGCGGGAAGGTATTACCTACTGCAAGAGCCTCTCTCGAAGATCTACTGTTACGGTAAGTTCTTTTGTAACTGTACTATCTTACTTCGAGAGGGCTCTTGCAGTAGGTAATTACATATAGGACTGAATCCCAAGCAGTCTGGAACACATAAAAGGCACCAGGAGGAGGAAACTACTCCTGAAAGTAGCAGTAGCTTTGCAGGCCTCAAGACAGGAGGCCTTACAAAACAGCTAGCCCAAAGCCTGCTCTACGGTGAGAGGCAATGTCCAAACTGTAGTGTTTCGTAAAGGTATGGACGGAAGTCCAGGTGGTGGCAGCGCATATGTCTGCCGCAGACACATTCTTGAAACAAGCTGCAGAGGCCGCTACTCCTCGTGTGGAGTGACCTCTGACCTGACCCGGGAGGGTCTTGTTGTACTTGTCATAACAGAAAGTGATGCAATGAGCTAACCACTTCGACAGGCATTGCTTGGAAACAGCATTGCCTTCCCTTTTGTGAGCAAAGGAGACGAACAACTGTTCAGTCTTTCTGAGATCCTTCGTCCTGTTGGTGTAGTATCTCAGAATCCGGTGAACATCCATGGTATGGAGTAAATATTCTCCTTGGTTGGAGTACTGCGTGAAAAAGGCAGGTAACTCTATAGACTGATTTAAGCTAGACTCTGCTACCACTTTAGGTAGAAACTTAGGGTTTGTGTGAAGAGCCACTCGTTCTTTGTGAAAAATCAGGTATGGGATTTTACACATAAGGGCCTGGAGCTCGGAAATTCTTCGAGCGGAAGTAATGGCTACCAAGAAGAGAGTCTTCCACGAAAGAAACTTCAGATCTGCAGAGGCCGCAGGTTCGAAGGGAGGAAGGGTAAGTTTCTCGAGAACAAAGTTCAAGTCCCAAGGGGGAGCAGGGGTCCGGACGGGGGGCCTCAAATGGAGGACCCCTCTAAGAAAGGTCTTAGAGACCTCTAATTGGGCAAATGCTTTATCTCGAAAGGAACATGAGTACGCTGAAATAGCAGCCAGTGCACTTTCAGGAGGAATGACCGAGACCCAGGTCGAAGAGGTGACGTAAATACTCCAGCAGAACGGCCACTGAACAGGAGAAAGGCTCCACGTTCCTAGAGGCGGCCCAAATAGAAAATCTCTTCCATTTCATGGCATAAGTGGACCTAGTGGAGGGTTTCCTAGCCTCCACCAGAATCTCCGCCACCTTTGGAGAGACACCAAAGCGGGATTGAGCTAGGTCTGCAGGAGCCATGCATGAAGTTGTAGGGCTTGAGTCCTGGATGGACCAGGGTCCCCTGATCCTGGGTCAGCAAACCTCGAGATAAAGGAAGAGGAAGAGGAGGAACCTCTGAGTATTGCTGTAGAAGAGAGAACCAGATTTGCCTGGGCCAGAAAGGAGCAATCAGAATCATTCTCGCTCCTTCTGTTGATAGTTTCTGCAACACGAGGGACCAGAGGAATTGGGGGAAAAGCATAGACGAATCTGCCCTTCCAGCTTAGAGACAGAGCGTCGTTCCAGAAAGCGCCTCACTCTGGAATGAGCGAGCAAAAGTTGGGAAGTTTTGCATTCTGGGAAGAGGCGAACAGGTCTATCTGTGGAGTCCCCCAAAGGTGGAAGATGTGATTTAGTACCTTTTGGTCTAATTCCCACTCGTGTGGCAGGGCAGAGGAGCGACTTAGCTTGTCTGCCAGGGTATTGTCGACTCCTGGAACATAAATCGCTGTGAGGTGAAGGTTGTGTTGAGTTGCCCAGTCCCAAACCCTCATTGCTTCCATGCATAGAGGGTAGGATAGAGTCCCTCCCTGCTTGTTGATGTACCACACCACGCACATGTTGTCCGTCTGGACGGCTAGGTGACCGGGAAGAATGTATTGGTGAAGGGCTTGGAGAGCATACAGTACTGCTCGAAGCTCGAGCACACTGATGTGGAGAGCTAGTTCCAATCTGGACCATAATCCCTGGGTTCGGTGAGGACCCAGATGGACCACCCAACCTTCGCCTGATGCGTCTGTGGTCAGAGTCTGGGAGGGGGGAAGATGACAGAAGGGGACCCCCCGGAAAAGGTTCTCTCGAACCATCCACCATTGCAAGTCTCGTGCCATCGGCGAGGAGATCAGAACTAGATGATCTAGGTCGTCTACAAGTTGATCCCACTGACAGCGAAGAGTCCACTGAGAGATCCTCATGTGGAGCTGAGCGCGGGGAACTGTCGGGATGGAGGCCGCCATGAGCCCCAAGAGACGGAGAACCGACCTCGCCGGAACCTTCCTGCGTTCTGATAGCAGGGAAATCTGTGACTGAAGAGAGGCCTCCCTGTCCGGGGGCAGGAAGGCCTTGCTCACCGTCGTGTCGAGGATAGCCCCAATAAACTGTAGTCTCTGGGAGGGATCCAGGTGAGACTTGGAAAGGTTGATGGTAATACCCAGGCAAGTGAAAACCTGCTGGGTGAGGGAGAGAAAATGCAGGAGCTCCTCCCTGGACGAGGCCGCCAGGAGCCAGTCGTCCAGGTAAGGGAACACCTGAACTCCCATTGTACGCAGGTGGGCCGCTACCACAGCTAGGCATTTGGTAAAAACTCGGGGTGCCGAGGAAAGACCAAACGGGAGTGCCCGGTACTGGTAATGGTCCCCCTGGAAAGCAAACCGAAGGTACTTGCGGTGAGAAGGGTGAATGGGGATGTGCAGATATGGATCCTGCATATCCAGCGCACAAAGCCATTGACCCGGCCGAAGGAGGGGCAGAAGGGTCTGTAGGGAGAGCATCCTGCACCTTTTGTATTCCACGTAAAGGTTCAAAGAGCTGAGATCGAGAATGGGTCTGAGATCTCCCATCTTCTTTGGGACCAGGAAGAAATGAGAATAGTAATCCGTCCCTTGAAGGTGAGGGAGATCAGGTTCTATGGCCTGCTTCACGAGGAGGGCAGAGATTTCTTCCCAGACCAAAGGAAGATGGTCCCTTGCATAGGACGACTTCAGAGGGGGGTGGCGGGGTGGTTTCTGTAGAAACTCTATAAAATGTCCTTCCGCTATAATCTGAAGCACCCATTAATCCGTTGTTATCCTCTCCCAACCCGGAAGGTGGAGGGAGAACCTCCCTCCTACCGGTTCCTCTGGTGTGTCCGGAGGCGGTGGGAGAGGGGAGGAGTCAGGTGGTGTGGGGCAGCACCGCAGCTGGGGCACCCGCTGCTTTTTTGGGCGGGGGGCCTGGCAGCTGCGGGGGCCCGACGTTTAGTGGCCCGCCTTCCTTGGGGTTTCGCTTCTGGCCGACTGCGTTTGCGAAAAGGACGGCGCTGTGGGTGATGGGGACAGTACATGAAATCCACAGATTTCAGAGCTGTCCCCTTCTCCTGCAAGTCGGTGATGATGTCCTTGACATTACCGCCAAAAAGCACCGAACCCCTGAAAGGTGCTTCCTGAATCGCTGACTGCACCTCCGGGACCAAACCTGACACGCTGAGCCAGGAATGATGCTGAAGACTTACGGCAAAAGCGGAGCTCCACCCGGCAGTGTCCACTGCATCGTATGTCATCCGCAAAATGTGACGACTGGCCGAACGAGCAGAACGGACTAAATCAGCTAACTCCTGCTTGACTCGGGAGTCAGGTAAGGAGTCAATCTTAGATTCCGCCTGGGTAAGGATGGCCTTCTGGTAATCCCCCATATGAGCAACATAATTCAGGGCTAGAATTCCCAGTGTGGAAGAGGTGTAGATTTTTCTTCCATACTGGTCCAGGAGGCGAGATTCCTTATCCTCCGGAGACGAGCTTAGATGTTTAGGATGCGCTGACCGGCCGTCAGCAGCGCCAGTCACGACCGAATCTGCACGAGGGTGAGGGTCCAAAAAGTCTACACCCTCAGGAGCCTGGTATAGCCTGTTAGACTTCCTAGGAAGCGGGGCTAAAGCCGACGGTTGTTTTCAAATGATGGAAACAAGGTGGGCGTGAGGCTCGATCCAGGGTGGCACTAAAGTAGGAGCTGTCAGGGGCAGGTCCAGATGTTCGGCGAGTTTGACCCACTGAGGATCTGGTTCCAAGGAGCGCCACTGATGTACTTCCTGGATTTTTCTGAGCAGCTCCGTGAAGGAAGGGTCCTCCGGAGGGGACTTCAGAGGTGTCCTCGGCCGGGGCTTGGACGGAGAGCAAGGCTCGTCGTCTCTCTCGGAGCATCCGTCGGAGGAATCCGAGAGGGAAGAAGAATCAGAAGCAGAATAAGACTCCCGAACACGGCTAGGGGGAGGAACAGGTTCCTTGGGGGGGGATCCCTGGATGCGTGTCCTGCCCATCTCGGGATACAGAGGGAAGGGCTCTGGAGTCCGGAGGCGGTGAGGGAGTGTGCCATCTCGGGCGTGTGGGGGCCGGAGGCGGCACCGTCGCCGTAAGGCGGCTCTCTACTTCCTTGGTGAGCTGAGCCTTGGCCTCAGCCCACCAGGAAGCCAGAGTCTCCTGCAGATCCACCGGCGGCCGAGGGGGCGGTAGAGGTGGAGGAGGAGGGGGAAAGAATACGGGTTGTATCCGTAAGGCGAGTATCTGAAATCCGGCTGCAAGAAAACTGGTGCCGGGTATTGAGGCATCGGGTACTGCGGTGCTGGATACTGCAGTCCCGGGTACAACGGCGTCGGATAAGACGGCAGGTACCCGGGTGCCGGAGGAGCTGCTGGAGCAGACAGCCCAGAAGGTGGCCCCCAGGCGGGTCAACATGAGAGGCCGGAGGAGGGCCCGGCGGAAGGAAAATCCCGCCCGCGGTGGGGCAGGCGTCGATCAGGTTCCCTAGGAGGAGGGTCTGGCGGAGGTGGAACATCCCCGCATTGCCCGGGACGGGGGGGAATCCCGGGGTCAGGCTGGGGTGACTCTGGCTCCCGGGCAGCAGCAGCGAGGCTGCGAGGGAACAGAATCTGACGGGGTTGGAGGGTCCGTCACTTAGGTTCCGTCGCCGTCAGGGGAGCCGGCGATGCGGCAAAACTAGGACCGGCGGGTGCGGAGGAGCCAGCGTCCGTCTGCAGGGGTCCCTCACCGGAGGTGGGCTGAGGAGGAGGAGCGGCCCGGTCCGAGGGGGACGAGGTCGTGCGCCACCCCGAAGGGTCGGGCGTCTTATTGACCTTCTCCCGGCGGACATCGGATGAGCCGACGTCCGACTTATGGGAGTTGCCCGCACCAGTAGGCCACAAGCCTGCGGCTGAACTGGGGGCCGAGGCCTCCTTTTGCCGGAGGTGCCCCGCAAGGCCCGGGCGCAAGCCAGACGGGTGGGGCAACGCCTCCTCCAAAGCCTTGGAGGCTGCCGTTGGACGGTCCCGGAGGATGTTACCTGGGCGCGACTCTGGCGGAGTCGTAGGCGAGGAGAACTCTCCCGGTGCCTCTCCTTGTCCCGCTTTTTACGATGTCCTTCCGGAGAAGTCGGCGCCTGCCTGAGCTTCTTCAATTCTTTCTCCATCGAAGACATCTTTTCTTTAGAAGATGGGCTCCAGGGACTGTTAGCGTCATCTGGGGTAGCGCATTGAAGTGAAGGCAATGGGGCACTTTGAAGAAAGAGCAGGTGGTGGGACTAGGCAGAAGAGGCAGAGGGATGGCCATCCTTGTGTAGCAGTTGGCGTCATACGAGTCGCACTTGTTTTTGTGCTCAGAGGGTTTAAGGACGACATACACGACGATGACCTGGCGATAGAAAGAAAAATACTTATAATTTTCGGTAAAACCGGCGAAAGAGCAGTCTGACTAACACCGAACTTCCCATGAAGACTGCACAAGCTAACGACGGGAAAGAACTGGAAAAGCGGCATAGGACCAGCCTTTATACCGATGTCTCTCACGGTCACTGACCTGAGGCGGACCCTCACCAGGACTGCTAGCTAGAAGTTTCCGTGGGGCCCTGCCGCCGGCCAGCGTCAGTCCTATATGTAATTACCTACTGCAAGAGCCCTCTCGAAGTAAGATCTGGTGTTCCTCTGCTAGCTGCTGCAGGAGCAGGAACCAAATCTGTCTCGGCCAGAGAGGGGTGATGAGAATCATTCACGCCTTCTCTGCCTGAAGCTTGAGGAGACCCTCTGGAGAATGGGAAATGGAGGGAAGGCGTACAAAAATGTCCTTGTCCAAGAGAGAGACAATGCGTCGTGCCAGAAAGCACCATGCCCTGGAACAAGCGTGCAAAAACTGTGAAGTTTTGCGTTATATGGGGAGGCAAAGAGGTAGAGTTCCGGACACCCCCACTTTAGGAAGAGAGAATCTGCCACTTCCTGATTTAGTTCCCATTCGTGGCCAAGGATCTGAGAACTGCTGAGACTGTTCACCAGGACGTTTAACACTCCTGGAACGTGCACGGCTGTCAAAGACAGATCATGCTGGACTGCTGAGTTCCACTCTCTCATCGACTTCCTGCAAAGGGGGTACGAGTGAGTTCCTCCTTGTTTGCTGATGTACCAGACTATCAACATGTCCTTCTGGATGAGCAGTAATCTCCAAGGAAGAAGAGTCTGCAATGCGTACAAGTCCACTCTCATCTCCAATATTCTGATGTGTAAAAGACATCTCCAAGCTGGACCAGAATCCCTGGGCTTGGTGTTCCCCCAAGTGCACCCCCTACCCGTGTTCGAGGCATCCATAATCAGAGATGCCAGGGAGACTTGGCTCCTGAAGGGGAGACTCAATGACAGATTGAAGGGATTCTTCCACCGATTCAAATCTTTCTGAACAGCAGACGACACAAGGACAGATGGTCCAGATCATCCTGGAGTTGATCCCACTGCACCCGCAAGGACCACGGAGTGATTCTCATGCAGCCTCGCAAGGGGAACTGTTGTGATGGATACTGCCATCAATCCTAGCAACCGGAGGACCTCCCTGGCCAGGAGGGTCCTGGAAGAGGCTACTAAAGTGGCTTGCCTGATCAGGGTTTCCATCCTGTCTGGAGGCAGGAAGACTCTGCTCTGGACAGTGTCCAGAACCACCCCAATAAACTGCAGCCTCTGGGAGGGAGTAAGGGATGACTTGGGGATATAGACTGTACTCCCCAGTCTGGAAAACAAATCCAGAGTGATAGATAGAGCTTCCAGGAGAGACTCCCTGGACAAGGCCGAAATCAACCAATCGTCCAGGTAGGGAAAAACCGCTATGCCTTGATGATGCAAGGCAGCCACCACCACTGCTAGGCACTTGGTAAACACCCAGAGTGCCGAAGAAAGGCCAAAGGGAAGAGACCAAAACCGGACATGCTCCCCTTGGAAACAAAACCGCAGGAATCAGTGGTGGCTGGGGAAGATCGGGATGTGCAGGTAAGCATCCTGCATATCCAGAGCACAAAGTCACAGATTCTCCAGGAGGAGAGGGAGGAGGCTTTGGAGAGTCAACATCTGGAACTTTTTGTACTCGACGAACAGACAGACTGCTCAGGTCGAGAATGGGTCACAGGTCGCCTGACTTTTTTGGAACCAGGAAGAAGTGGGAGTAAAACTCCCTTCCCCTTTGACGGAGGGGAACAATCTCTATGGCTTCTGCCAGCAGGAGATTTTGGATTTCTTGCCTTACGAGAAGGGCCTGGTCTCGAGAGTAGGCTGACCTTCTGGAAGGACAATCTGGAGGAAACTCCAGGAACTCTATAGTGTGTCCTTGGGACACTACCTGCAGGACCCATGCATTGGAGGTGATGCTCTGCCACTCCTGCGCATGGTGAGCAAACCTTCCCCCCCGGCTCCTTACATGGAGGCTGAGGAGGAGGTGGGGCAAAGGAGTCAGGAGGTGGCAGGATAGGCAGGGGGAGGCCCCCCTGAACGTCTCTGGTTCTTGGAGGCAGGAGGGGTAGTGGCACCCGTGGACTTACGCTTGCTCTGGCGCCGGGCCTGGGCTCGCTTCCTCTGACTCCAGGTCCTTTTCCTAAAGGGCTGCTGCTGTTGGGTGACCGATTGGTACATGGACCGCACGGACCTCAGTCCTGTAGGTCCGTGATGATGTCCTTGGTGTCACCACCAAAAAGCACTGAGTCCCTAAAGGGGGCATCCTGAATCGCAGTCTGGACCTCAGTAGCGAGACCAGAGATGTGAAGCCAGGCCTGCCATCGAAGGGAGAGGCAGTCACCGAGGTGCGGGCTACGGAATCAATGGAGTCGTAGGTAGCCCGCAAGAAATCCTGGACAGGCAGAGATCCTTCGCAAGCTACTCCTTTAGGTCCGAAGGGTCCATGGACTGGACACAGGCCTCGAGCCTGGACAAGGTGGCTTTCTGGTGAGACACCATATGGGCCACATAATTAAGGGACCATAACGCGCATGTGGCCAATGAGAAGACTTTCTTCCCGAATTGGTCCATCTGCCTCGACTCCTTATCTGGAGAACTGCTCATGTGTTTAGGTGCTGTGGCGCGATCATGAGCAGCCGAACACAGTAATGCAAAATTTGCAGAACATCTAGTGTGTGCAGAATTACCTCCCTCCCCGATTAGAGTACTCAGTGTAATAAACTGGTAGCCGTATAGTCTGATTCAGCTTAAACTTAGAAACAACCTTTGGCAAGAACTTAGGATTTGTATGCAGAGCCACTCTGTCTCTGTGGAAAATTAAATACGGCTCCATAAACATCAGGGCCTGAAGCTCAGAAATCCTTCGAGCAGAAGTGACAGACACTAAAAAAAAAAAAGCGCTTTCCAAGGCAGGCAGCACATGTTGCAACTTGCAGTCGGTTCAAAAGGAGGCAAAGTGAGTTTTTCTCAAATAAAATTTAAATCTCATGGTGGGGCAGGGTTATGCACCTGGGGTTTCAAGTGGAGGATTCCCTTCAGAAACGTTTTGGAAACCTCCAGCTTTGCCCTCCACTGGAACGTGGTAGGCAGAAATGGCTGAAAGGTGGACCATCAACAAGGATTAGCTCAGACCCAGGTCAGATAGGTGCAACAAGTGCTCCATGACCTGGGAAACGGGGCATGAAAAAGGGTCCCAATCCCTTGAAGTGGCCCAAATGGCAAATCTCTTCCATTTCATAGCAGAAGTGGTCCTCGTGGAAGGCTTTCTGGCCTCCATAAGGACTTGGGCCACCCTAGAGGAAACCCCATAGTGTGAAGCAGCTACGTCAGAAGGTGCAATGCGTGAAGGTGAAGGGACTAGAGTCCTGGATGAACTAGAGCACCCCCCCGGGTCAGGAGGTCATTAAAGATAGGCAGGGGAACCAGGGGCTCCACTGCCAGCTGTTGCAGAAGTGGGAACCATATTCGAAGCAGCCAAAGCGGGGCGATCAGAATCATGTGAGCCCCTTCTGCTTGCAACTTGAGCAATACCTGGTGCAGGACTGGAAAGACAGGAAAGCCGTACAAGACTTTCCCTGTCCAGCAAAGAGACAGTGTGTCTCACCAAAAAATACCAGGCCCTGGAAAGAGTGAGCAAAACTTGGGAAATTTGGTGTTGGACGGGGAGTTGGAACAGATCGAGATCTGGATGACTCCACAGGTCGAAAATGCCTTCGACCTCAGACTGATTTAGTTCCTCCTCGTGAGCCTTGGCCTGGGTGTGGCCGAGACTGTCCACCAGGATGTTCTGGACACCCAGGACATGAACTGCAGCAAGGGAGATCTGATGCTGAATCGCCCAGTTCCAGACTCGCATCATTTCCCTGCAGAGAGGGTAGCAGCGAGTGTCCTCTTGTTTGTTCAGATACCAGACCATGCACATATTGTCTGTTTGGACCAGCAGTGGACTTGGACTGAGGAGGTGCTGAAAAGCCTGCAGAGCATACAGCATCACCCACATCTCCAACTCACTTATGTGCAGGGACACTTCTGACTGGGACCCTCTAGATGAGCGCCCCCCCAACCCAGCCCTGAAGCATCCGTAGTCAGGGTCTGCATGGGAGGAGGAGACTGAAAGAAACTCCCTTGCAGAGATCCTACCACCACAGGAGATCCCAATGCATCAATGTGGAGACCAAGACTTTGTGGTAGAGGTTGTCTGATCTCTAGTCCCACTAAATCCTGAGCGCTCACTGCAAAATCCACATGTGGAGCCTGACCAGAGGGACAGTCGGGATGGCCATCACAAGGCCCTGAAGGCGCAGCACTGACCTGGCCGAAATCCAATGGCTGGAAGCCACCAGCCGTGCCTGCTGTCACAAGGTTTCTGCCCTGTCAAAGGGAAAATGGGCGTATCCAGCACCACTCCAATGAACTGCAGGCACTGGGAGGGTGAAAGGTGAGACTTGGGGTAGTTCACCGTAATTCCTACTTGGGCAAACAGGTTCAGGGTTACTGAAAGTGTAATTTCCACCCGCTCCCTCGACAGGGCTGAGATCAGCCAGTCGTCAAGGCACAGGAAGATATAGTGGCCCTGGTGCCTCAAAGGCCACTGCCACTACCGCCACGCACTTGGTAAAAACCCTGGGTGCTGAGGACAGGCCAAAGGGGAGGGCCTTGAATTGGTAGCATTCTCCCTGAAAGGAGAACCTGAGGTAGTGGTGGTAGTCCTGAAAGACCAATATGTGCAGGTACACATCCTGCATGTCCAGAGCACAGAGCCACTGTCCCTTGTGCAACATGGGCAGCAGGCCTGGAAAGGTCAGCATTCAAAATCTTTTGTACTCTATGTACAGATTTAGGGTGCTGAGGTCCAGTATTGGGTGCAGATCTCCGGTCTTTCTGGGAACCAAGAAGAAGTGAGAATAATACCTTCTTTCTATCTGGTTTAGAGGAACAGGCTCTATGGCTGCCTTTTGCAGAAGAGCCTCTATCTCTTCTCTGACGATGGTAATGTGTACCCTTGGGTAAAAGGATGGACCCGAAGGGTTGTCTGGGGGCCTCTCCAGAAACTGGCCCTGGGAGATTAGTTGAAGGACACACAAATCTGCGGTAATCACCTCACACCCTGCCTGATGACTGGCAAATCTTCTGCCCACCGATTCCGCCGACTGAAGAAGAGGAGGAGGAGGGGAGTCAGGCCACAAGTCAAGAGGTGGAGGGAGGGCTGGGGAAGGATGCCTCTGAAGTCCTCTGGTTCTTGGCTGGAGGGGTGGTTTTTGCTGAGGGAGCCAGTTGTGGTTGCTTCGTCTGCCATCTCTGTTGGCGATGAATGGGCTTCTTCACCTGAAAGCCAGTGCAGTACATAGTCTGCACCGAATGTAACACCTGTCCCTTATCTAGAAGGTTCATGAAGATGTCTTGTGCATCTCCTCCAAAGAGGATGGAACCCCAGAAGGGAGTATCTTGGATGGCAGCCTGGATATCAGGTGCCAACCCAGAGACTCTCAGCCACGAATACCTCCAGAGGCAGACTGTGGTAGCTGTGCCCCTAGCTGAGAAATCTACAGTATTGTCAGTTACCCTCAAAGAGTGGAGACAAGCGACCACAGCTGACCTAATGGTGCCAGAGAGGGTGTCCTTCGTATTACAGTCCGGCATGGCCTCAATGATGGGCTCTAACTGGTGAGAGAGTGATTTTTGGTACATCAACATGTACACCACATAATTAAGGGTGTGCATAGCCAAGATAGGACGAATACAATTTACGCCCAAATTGATCAAGCTGCCTCGACTCCTTGTCAGGGGGAGAGGTGCTCACAAGTTTGGGTTTGATAGATCTTTCAAGTGCCACATGAATGACCACCGAGTCCGCTTTAGGGTGGACGCTAAGGTGGTCTTTGCCCTCTAGCATATGGTAAGTCCTGTCCGCCTTCTTGGCCACTGCCGGAATGGAGGAAGGCATTAGCAGATGGTGGACGTGAGATCCTCCTGAGGCTCCAACCATGGGGGTGTGAGGACTGAGGACAGCGCCATGTCCAAATGCTCAGCCAACCTCTTTTGTTTGGGGTCCTGGTAGTCACCCTTCCAATCATAGGCCTCTGCAATCCTTTTGAAGAGGTCCGAAAACTAGGGATCCTCCGGAAGAGACCTGAAGCCAGAGACTGAGGAAGAGGAGGAGTCTGAATCTGAGTCCAACTAATGAATCAGGACTGGAGATGCAACTCCTGGGCAGGGAACCTCCTTGATGGGAGCAGGAGGTCTGCCCTTATGAAAGGTAGCTGAGCCCTTTGCCAGGCCTGATGTGGAGGGATGGAACTCTCCTGGCGAAGGGGACCGAAGCGTCAGATCCTGGCTTGCCGGGGTACAGGCTGCTACTGGATGACTACTGTCCAATTTTGAGATTAGCAGAGACTTGGGTTGAGTCCACCAGGACTGGAGAATGACCTGGAAGTCAGTCTGTGGTTGAGGAGGCGGGGGGCGGAGAAGGCTGATAGACTGGCTGAAAACTGGAGCCATAACCTGGCGTTAGATATCCTGAAGTCTGGTACCCCGATGGTGGCTAACCAGGCGTGGGATAACTATAGACATAGCCTGGCAGCGGGTATACTGGCGAGGCGAGACCTGGCACCTGGTACCCCAACGGAACACGTCCAGGTGTATAATAGCATGGCAGCTGGTAGACTGTTGTCTGAAAATCTGGCGCCAGTCCAGGTAGAGGAGCCCTTGGGCCAGATGGAGGATCCCAAGGAGGCCCGAAAGACGGGTTGGAAAACCCGGAGGGGTGATAGTCCAGTATCAGACCACTGGGGAGAGAGCCAGACGTCACCCAGGAGGAACCCTCTTACGGAGGTGATGGGGCAGAAGACCCTGTTGGAAGGGTTGGTGAGGAAGTGTCCTGAGGGTCTGTCGGGAATCTGGTATTAGCGCCCGGTTGTGACCCTGTAGCAGAATCATTAGGCCAACGTCCTTCTGGCTCTGGCTCCAAGCGTTCAGGGGAGGCTGGAGGCAAGAAGGGACCCTGGTTGGGCGAGCCTGCTGGGGTGTGTTGTGGAGGAGACTGCAACAGGTGCAGAGAGCCAATGTCAGGCTGCTTGTCAGGGCCTGACTGACAGGCCTGGGCTGGGTGGACGTCGGCAATTCCGACGTCTGGCTTATCAGCTATGACTGGGTATTTACTGGAGATCCTGGTGCTCGACTTAACAGCCTGGGCTGGGCGCTCGTCTATGGCCCCGATGATCGACTTATCAGCCCTGCCAGCAGGCTTAGACACTGAGGTTGTGAGGGGTCTAAGAGCGGCAGTAGCCTCAGACTCCACTGAGGCAACCACCACCACAGGCCAGTGGCGGTGAGGGACCAAGGGCTGCTCCTGGGAGGTCAAAGCAGCCTTGTCTGCAGAGGCGCTCTTTCCGGAGGAAGAGCGCCGTTAGCTGTCCGCAGTCCCCGGAGAGAGTCGCGGTTGGGAAGGGGATCTTTCCTGGTCCTGATGCTTCTCCCTGTCCTTCCATTTTTTGAGATGGTGCGAATCTGATGAAAGTGAGGAAGAGGCACTCTGCCAATTTCTGCAACTCCTTCTCCATCGAAGCCATCTTCAATTTCAAAACATGGGCCTCGAGGGCCTTCTACCGACGTTTCAGTGTGGCCCGAATGAAGCTCAGGCAGGCCTCACAATCCGCAGTCTAGTGTTCCGGGCCCAGGCAGAAGAGGTAGAGGAATGGTCATTTTTATGCAGGAGTTGCGTGCCGCTGGACTTGCACTTATTTTTATACAATTCAGAAGGCGTTGGGGAAGACATACATGAAGATTATTTTACAAATTCAGTAAAAAGGTAAGTGGAAAAATATAATCATCTGAAATAGCAGTTGAACTGTAGCAGCGCTCTCCGCGAGGTCCAACGAGCACAGGTTGATGGCGGGAAAGAACTGGAGGGCTGGCTGGGGACCGTTCACTATATAGGGGCACGCTGACTTCAGTGGGCAGTCCCCCACCAGACACTGCTAGTTGAGGTTTTCTGTGTGGTCCTGACGCCAGGGGGCGCAGTCCTAATGGTTAATGCCTACTGCAAGAGCACCCTCAAATTAAGATCCATCTGTTTCAATTCATCTGTCAGTTGATTCCATTTTTTTTTTTACTTCCATAGTACAGTACTGTCTGAGAGAACGGACAAATGGTGGAGAAAATGAGATAACCAGCCTGGCATTAAGCAAATTATTCATTTGTATAGGAATGCAGAGTGTGGCAGTGTAAACTGAAATCTGAGTTCTGGTTTGAATTTTCATCTGCTGCTCTGATTACCAAGGCCTGTTCTTTTGCGTGTCTGTGCCCCAACCCTCTCCCCTTCCTCCATCCAGATCTACTTTATTCATGAAACTATGATTTTGGCCCATTTTCTGTGCCTCCTCTGCATCAGGAAAAATGTTATCGACTACATACAATACCTAACAACAGAGGCACATGACGGAAGAACAATTCTAGTATCATCTAATGTTTATCTGATATAGCAAAAACTTTTTTTAACTTCCAAAGTATGTACTGTCAGAGATAACAGACAAAAGGTGGAGAGAATGAGATAATCAGTCTGTCAGTAACCTAATTACTCCAATTTACATAGGTATGCAGAGTGGCAACTTAAACTGAAATCTGAGCTCTGGTTTGAATTTTCCTGAGCTGTTCTGATCACAAAGGAACTGTACCAAGCCAGGGCCATATTAAAAGTAATTACACTGCTTTTCATCATAACACAATAGCACATACAATATTATGTTACAGGCGGGTGAAACCTTTTATTGTACTTTTAACTCTTGAAAGCTAATCTCAAACACAATTGTGTTAGTCCAATGAAAGGCATCACCCGCAACATATTTTTGTCATTCTACTTCATAAACTGGACTATGACGGCTGCCACATTTCTTCATTGGAACAGACCAAATTAGATCCACATTGTTACGCACGATGACTTGTGCAGAAATAAGTGGTGGTTGGGGAGGGGTGGAGAAGGGATAAAGTGAGTGCAGTAGTTTTATTGGGAAAATGTACTTCAGCACCTGTTCGTAACAGAAGCAGACCAAACTCCAATTTAACCTTTTGCAAAACACCATACTAATTCCTGATATCTCAGATCTTGCTCTTATTTATTTAGTTTGTGCTTACCAGGTGGCATACCACTAGGCAAGTAAATGCCTATTTACAAGTACGACCTGGGAGAGTATATAAAAATTAACAATGATATATATGGTACAACTTAGTTCCAGCACCGCATACAGGGATAGGGTAATGGGCAGACTAGGTGGGCCAATAGCCCTTATCTGCAGACACTTTCTATGTTTCTATGGTACAGGTAGTAGCCACGGTTCTTGTGAACTTTGTAATGACCAGCAAGAATTAAAAAGCATAGTACAGTTATAACATACAAAATAATTCAACCTGTGGTACACTGGAATGAAGTAAATCCAATAGTGTGTAATAACAATTACAGGCAAAAAGCAGAAGACAATGTGGAAGGAGGATGTTTCAGTAAGAAGTGGACCATCCATCAGGTGCCTACGGCGAGCTCCTTTTAAGAGCCCATGTGAGGGAAGGCCATAGATTTTTGGGTGGAGGGGAGTTCAAGAATTTTTGGGGTGAAGACGGTGAAGGCCTGATCATGGAGACGGGTTGCTTCAGCAGATCTGAGCGAGTAGGCATGATGAGGTGGGGGTGGGGGGGTATGGGATCTTAGGAGTTTATCAAGAAAACACCTTTGTGAGTAGGACTGGGATGCAGTAGGAGAGAGCTGCCCCTTGGAGGCATACAGACACAGAGTTGGGCCAGTGAGCACCCATCCACAGGTACATGATACGCAGAAATGGCAGAGAGACGTATCTTAACAGAGGGACAGAAGGTACTCCAAAAACTGATCCACTGGACAGGAGAAGGGATCGAACTGGTGTGAAACAGCCCAAAGAGCAAAGCGCCTCCATTTCATAGAGTAGGTGGCTCTGGTGGAGGGCTTCCTAGCCGCCACCAAGACATCTGCCACTTTGGGGAAGACCCCAAATCTGGCAATGGCTACGTCCTGAGGAGTCATGCATGGAGATGGAGCTACTTGAGTTCCGGATGGACCAGGGTGCCCTGGTCCTAGGAGAGCAAGCCTGTGCACAGGGGCAGGGCCAGGGGAGGTTCCACCACCAACTGCTGTAGTAAGGGGAACCATATCTGAAGAGGCCAGAAGGTAGCGATGAGAATCATCATAGCCCCCGCCATCTGGAGTTTGATCAGAACTCGCTGAAAGAATGGGAAGGGAGTGGAGGGAAGGCACACAAGAACCTCCCTGTCCAGGAGAGGGACAATGCATCTCACCAGAAACTCCAGGCCATGGATCCAGCAAGCAGAAAAGTGGCAGTTTTGCATTGTGTGGGGACGCAGAAAGGTCCAACTCCGGCTGACCCCAGCTGTCGAAGAGGTCTTCCACCACCAAACTCAGAATGAGCCCTTGACCATGAGCGACTAAAGCTGTCTGCCCGGATGTTTTGGTCGGCGGGAACATGGACGTCCGAGAGTTCCAGGCTGTACTCAGTGCCAAATACCAGACTCTCAGTTTCTCTGCACAGTGGACAGGACGAGTCCCACCTGCTTATTTATGTAATAAACTACGCACGTGTTGTCCATCAGAACCAACAGTGGACCTGGAGAGAGCAGAGTCTGGAAGGCCTGCAGGACTTAAAATACTGCCTGCATCTCTAGGATATTGATGTGGAGACTCCTCTCGATCTCTGACCAAGTCCCTTTGGTTTGGTGGGGACCCATGTCGGCTCCCCAACCAAGGCCAGAAGCGTCCATTTTGAGGACCTGCTAAGGGGGAGGTACAGAAAAGGAGACTCCCCGGAAAAGGTTGCTGGGCTCCAGCCAGCATAACGGTACTTTCTTGGCAGGACCGGACACCAGCCCTGGCTGATCCAAGGTGTCCATGCGTTGATTCCACTGTACCCGCAGTGTCTAGTGAGGGATCCCCATGTGCAGCCTGACTAAGGGAACCATAACAATGGCTGCAGCCATGAGGCCCAAAAGACTCAGGAATTCCCCTCGCCCGAACATGGCAATTGAAGAAAAGAAGGCTTGCTTGAGCCATCAGGCGCTCTGCTCTAAGGGTAAGAAGGCCTTGCCCGAGCCATGTCCAGCACTACCCTTATGTAAAGAAGGTGCTGGCGGGGGAGGGGGGGATTGATGATAATGCCCAAAGCCTGGAACAGACTGTAGGTAGTTGCCAGGGTTTGTAGCAGTCGGTCCCTGGACAGGGCAGCCAAAAGCCAGTCGTCCAGATAGGGAAAAACGCAAAAACCCTGTCACCTCAAGGCTGCAGCCACCACTGCCAGGCACTTGGTTAAAACCCTGGGTGCTAAGGACAGGACAAAGGGCAGAGCCTGAAACTGGTAATGCTCTCCCAGTAAGTGGAAGCGTAGGAAGCGCGGTGGGATGCAAAACCCTTGATGTGCAGGTAAGCATCCTGCATATCCAAAGAGCAGAGCCAGTCCCCCTGGTGAAGCAGGGTAGCAATCCCTGAAGGGTGACCATCTGGAACACTTTGCATTCTATGTACAGGTTGAGGCAGCTCACATCCAGGATGGGCCGGAGGTCCCCTGTCTGCTTGGGAACCAAGAAGAAGTGGAAGTAGAACACCCCTTCCCGGTTGGGACCAGGGAACGGGCTCTATAGTCTTCTTTTACAGTAGGGCCTGAATTTCTACCTGTATAACAGGAACATGGCCTGGAGGATATGCGGACAGACCCCGGGGATTTTCTGGAAGCCACTCTAGAAACTTGAGTGTGGCCATGCTCGATGAGCTGCAGCACCCAGTTGTCTGCAGTGACCTCCCTCCATCTGTCCAGGTGGAGGGAGAAACAACCCCCGCCTCCTGACACCCTATTGGGGGGGGGGGTCTGCCAAGGAGTTAGGAGGTGGAGGCAGCTCCTGGCTGGGCTGCAGTCCTCCTCCAGCGGTTCCGGGAGGGATTGAGGTGGGAAGCACCCTGCTTTGTGTTTGCCCTGGGCCTTGGGAGAAGGTCGAGTCTGTCTGTAGGAAAAGCGGCAAAAGGAGGCCCTGTGGCCTGACTTCAGCTGGGTGTGGTACATGCAGTGGACCGACTTCATGGCCCGCCTGGAAGTTTGTAGCTCAGAAATGTCTCAAACATCTCCCTCAAACAGTTTGGGACCCCGGAAAAGAGCGTCCATAGTGCTAGATTGGACATCTGGAGCGAAACCAGAGACCCTGAGCCAGGCGTGATGCCTCACGCTAATGCAGACAGCAGCTGCCCAGCCTAAGCATCCACAGTATCATAAGCCACCCCAAGGATGTGGATGCAGACGTCAGACCCAGTCTTTAGGGCCTGAAGGGTTTGCTGCTTCGAGGGGTCGTCTGGCATGGCCATGACTGCCTCCCTTGCCCGGTCCCACAAGAGATTTTGGTATTGCATCATATTGGCCAAGTAGTTAAGGCCCTGGCTGGCTAGGGTGGCAGACGCGAAGGCACGTTTGCCCACCTGGTCCAGCTGTTGAGATTATCTGACTGTAGTAGTAAGTAATTTATTTATATGGTGCCTACTGCCAGGGGTTCTGGGTGCCTTACAAGGGTCAAACAGGCAGGGGTTATAAGAACAACAACAAACAGGGTCGACAATTTTTACAATAAATTAAATCCTATAATAAACAGTAAATAGAGAACATTAAAATCTGTGGCAGTTATTAGGATACGCCTCTTTAAAAAGAGAAGTTTTCAGATCCCTCTTAAATGCCTCCACTGACGGACTCTCCCTCAGAGATCTGGGAGCAAGTTCTAGAGGACCAGGCTGGCCTCCTCAAATGCATGTCACCCAAGGTTTTCAGCCTGGCCCTTGGAACCACTAGGAGGCCCTCAATGGAGGAGCGGAGGGAGCGCACTGGAATGGTAGGTGTAAGGAGTCAGACAGGTAGCCAAGACCAGAGCCGTATAGGGCCTTATAAGTGAGCAAGCCCACCTTGAAGATGATCCTCCACCTAACAGGCAACCAATGTAGATCCCGTAGGACCGATGTCACAAGACAAAACCTGGACACTGTGTTCTGCACCAGCTGCAATTGGTAGAGGTTTCCTCCACTGACCTTGAAGTATAGAGCATTACAGCAGTCCAGCCTGGATGTAACATAAGCATGCACCAGTGAGGGCAGGTCCTCAGGCGGGATTAGGGGTTTAATCCAGGTGATGTTCCTTAAGTGGTAGAAAACACTTTGGACAACAGACGACACCCGAGTATCAAGGGTCAACCTGTCCTCATGGACGATGCCCAGATTTTTCACCCTAGTGGATGCCATCAACGGGGTGTATCCCAGGACCAACTCTGTTACCACCCCGGAGGCATGCCCATCACACCAGTGGCCAGGCTCAATCACCAGTGCCTCCATCTTGCCAGAGTTCAGCCTCGGCCAGTTAGAGGACATCCAGTCCTGGATCTCAGCCAGGCAGTTGTTCAGCACTTCAACTGCGTTATTTGTTCTGGGTGCAAAAGACATACAGCTGGGTATCATTTGCATAACAATGAGAACTCAGACTAATGTCTAATGAGCTCTCTCAGGGGCAGCATGTACACTGCGAACAACATCGGCAACAGGATCAAACCTTGAGGGACTCCACATGACAGAGGCTTCTGAGAGAAGCAGAAATTCCCCATCACCACCCACTACCTGTGGCCTCCTGCCTGACAGATGGGACTCAAACCAGTTGACGACAGTACTGGCAAGTCCACAATACTCTCTAACGCTATCTAAAAGCACAATGTGGCCCACAGTGTCAAATGCTGAGAAGAGATCAAGGAGAATGGGAATTGACCAGTCTCCTCTATTCCTCGCCCTGAGGAGATCATTTTGCACTCTAATCAATGCCGTTCTCAGGGCACTCGAGGGAGGGCACTGAGGTTTTTTGGCCCCATGGTGTGGTCGTGGGCCACATTAATGACAACAGAATATGCTTTAGGGTAGTCACCAAAGTAGGACTTGCCAGCTGGAGCATGGTAAAGCCAGTGAGCCACTTTAGAGACTGCTGGAACCATATGGGGGTGGTGCCATGCTGCCTTGGTAACGCCATTGTAAGACAATGAATGGGGTGGTGGAGGGGGGCGAGAGACTATCAAGGGGGCAGCATTGCACTTATGAAGGTAGACCACCAGGCGGCAACGCTCTGGGTCCTGTTCCTCAGTCTCCCACCCCACAGTGGCCTGGATATGCCTCATGATATCCATGAATGTGGGATCATCAGGAGGTGATTTGGGGACATTACTAGCTCTTCATCCACTGAGAAGTCTGCCAAAATGGAGGAAGACTTGGAACTGGCACCGTTGTCAGTGGCCAAGTCTTCGTCCCCACTGTTGTCAGGCTGGTGGTTGACTGGGTGAGCAGGGGTGCCCACACTGGTAGGGCTCCTAGGAGCATGAAGAGCACTCGGGCCCGGGAGGGTAGGGGCCAGTGGTGGGGAGTCCCGAGGAGGCCCTTGTGGGTGCGTCTGGAGCGACTCCTTGGAGAAGGGACCTGTGACTGCATAAAGGTCCACAGTGCTGAGATCAAGGCATGGTAGTCCACCGGTACTGGCGTTGGCCCCACGAGTGCAGTATAGTTATAGATTGGCTGGGGTCCTACCGGCACAGGATAAGGGTAAGCCAGCGTCAGATCCCCAGGTGTCGAAGCTGGAGGCGGCACAAGCGCCAGCCCCCTACAAGCGGTAGTGGGAGAACAAGCGGCAGTCCCACCAGCATTGGTAGGGGGAGGACCAGCGAAGGCCCTGCTAGCGCCGGAGGCAGAAAGGCCAGTAAAGGGACCATGGGCAAGCAGGCGAGGGATCCACAGGTGCCGAAGGAAAGGCTGGCGCTGGAGAGGAAGTCCCCACTGGTAAAGGTTCTGAGGAGACTGGGCTCTGGGAGGAACCGGTGCCCTGCAGTGTCTGCCCAAAGGGGGCAGGACCGATGGAGGTCTCGGGGGTAGAGACTGGCGTCAGGGTCATGGGTGACTGGGCAGCAGAGACAGAACTGGCACGAGCAGCACCTGTGCCGGGCTGGAAGAACTCCTGCCAAGGAGCCCACAGAAAACAAGGGATGGAAGAGCAGGGGCTAGGGGACAGGATATGGGGGACCCTGCCCCTGAGAACCGCCAGTCACAGCGGGCGGTCGGGCCACTGGCAGCCCTGAAGGGGGTAAGGGCATGTGAGTCCATGGAGGTAGACCCCCTGAGGGAAGAAGACCCTGATGCGGTCGTTTTAGTAGCCTTATGCAGAGACCATGAGTGGGAGACAGACCGGGGTTGGTCCCAGTCCTTGTCCCGATGCTTGTACTTCCCCGAAGATTTGTCCTTAGATTTACTCAAAGAAGAGCCCAAGGACTGGGCTGGGGAGGTGGAGATGCTCCAAGCCTGCAACTCCGGTTCCATCAAAGCGACCTTCTGCTGGAGGAGAGGACTTTCCAGAGTCTTCTGGCGTCATCACCAGGTGGCTGGGTTAAACTTCTGGCAGACCTTGCAGGCTTGCAAGCTGTGGTCTGAGCCTAGGCAGACAAGGAAAGCAGAGTGACTGTCCTTGTCCGGGATCTGTTTACCATGGGCACACTTTGTGGAGTGGTCGGAAGTAGAAAGCGACTGGGAAGACATAAAAGAAAGAGAAGAACACCGAAGAAAGTCAATGTTTAACTTTAAATGAGAAAATAAGCAGGCATGGTAAAGTGGCAGTTGACTGTAGCTGGGGCAGAGTCAGTGGTCCAACGTGCGCTGGTCAACAGCGGGAAAGAACTGGAGGGTGTCGGGGCCACCCACCTTAAATAGAATAGGTAGACGTTGGCTGCCAACGTTGGAGGTGGGTGGCCCCCTCTGGTAGACTGCTAGCTAGAAAGGTTTCTGTATGCTGCTGGCGCCCAATGGCTTAGTCCTACCGCTGATGGCCTGCTGCAAGAGATATCATCCCAGTAAGATCTACATACACTGGCAACCCTGGCAGAATGTGTTGAATCATTTCAGAAAACAATGACAGCACAGCCTGGGAGTCAATGGCGCCTTGCAAAGGGGCCGGGACTATCTGCATCAATGATGGCACATACCGTCCATACTAGGAAGCACAACGCCTCTGCCAAGCCCTGACCTTGGTGTCTCAACAACAGTCAGGGGGAGGTGGCATGTAGTTGCTGCTGCTACAGCTTGCGTTGAAGAGGATGCATCTTTTCTCAACTGCGACTGGGACCTCGCCAGCGAGGCAGACTTGCAGTTTTCTGTTTGTGCTCATGACTGGATAAGGCCTGTGATGACGACCATTCCTTGTCCCTATCCTTAAATTCTGATGGCTGCTTTTCAGCCAATGATGAAGGAGAAGCAGATTTTGAACATTCTTCTTTTTCCGTGGCTTTCAATGTCTTTAGTACAAGAACATTTTCTAGAACTTTCTGACGGCATCACTTCATAGCCGGGTTAAAGCTCTGGCAAATCTCAGAAGTCCTCACACTGTGTGACAGGTCCAAACAGAACAAACTGTGTGTGTGTCCCCTTTATAAATCTTATCTCTGTACTTACAATAACGAAATAAAGGCTTTTTCATTTTTGGAGGCATACAGAAGCAACGACAGAACACGAAGAAAAGAAAAAATAAGAATCAACTAAGTTGATGGCATTTCTTTCAGCAGGTCCAACAAGGATGATGGGTGGGAGAAAAAACTGTCCATGTTATATACATACAGACTCTGCAGGTCACTGTGGTCAGCCTCGGCCTAGCAAAAAGTTTGAGTGGTCCTAACACTGACGTCTTATAGTTCCAAAGGTGTGGCCTAATGCAGGAGATATCCTCAAAGAAGATCGTGCTTTCAATTTAAGTCCATGTTGCTTGATTATCCATTTTAAGCAGAATCTGAAGAGATACCAATTTAAATAAAGCATTTGTTTTCTGAAACATTAGAATTATATAGCCATTTACTTTTTATTGATGCATTTTAGTATGTAACGACATTCTTCTGTTACTCTCGCACCCCGTTCAATACCTCCCCGCTTCTGTTCTTCATTTTCCATTACTTGGGAGTTGTTTGCAGTCTTATTTTGTGATATAAATGTACCGATTCTGCCAACAGCACCCTGAGCATTGGAAGCGCACTTTTCATAATCCTGTTCTACTTACAGGCTGGGAAATAGCTCAATAGGCTGCGTATATCTCTAGGACCTAATTTAGAAACCCTGTTTTGCAATACACACCAAACTACAGTCAAAGTAAGAAATGTAAGTAAAGCTTTTATTTACAAGTGGTGAAAAATGCATACATGAATAATCACCAGTGCAAAATTTATTACATTAAATGTTTACTATATACAGCAAACATACTTAGAGATAAAACAGTCCTTTCATGAAAATATGTCGAATACAACACATTTTTGTATGACTGGGTCTGTGGTGGTTTAAAAACAGTTGAGAATTTTAATAAAAATGAAAATTAACAAAAATGCAGTGAACAAAAGGTTCATTTTACCTGCGTTGTACCCCTTGCACAGAAAGGCTTGTGAAGTATGGAACTAGGTTGCACCCAGGGGTAAAATCCTTTCAATAATTTCGTAGAAATCCCACAGCAGACAAAGATCATGTAACAGATCAGTGCCTTGGAATTCTTCATTTACTGACTGGTGCAATCGGGGAAAACACATGGTTACACTGAAAGTGCCTTATTCAAAACTAACACACTAACTTCCACTTAGGCTCTACATTTAGCTGTCCATAGTGAACATAAACTTGAAGTTTTGATCTTCTGTATGAAACTGCCGTCGGCATCTGTGGCATAGGAATTAAAGTGCCCGAATCACATCATACATCTGAAAACATGTAGAGTGTAATACGTCAGTCAACCCTCTCTCCAGCTTTGTTCAACTATAGCCGAGACACGTTTTTCATACTCTCTTTTGTTTTCCTGATAGAGCTGTGCGGCCTGGCTGTTAGCTGGACTGTTCGGATTAGGTTCATCCAGCAACGACTGGAAAAAAGAAAATAAAACACAAGGAGGGATTAATGTCACAGTTTTAATAGGTCTATACAGTTAAATTTAATACAATAAATGGTATGTAATGCAAGAAAATGTAGTTGATCAGAAAACTTGCACAAAGTCCTCGAAGTTCAAATCCCAGCAGTACCAGTTAGGGTAAAATTCTTAGCACTGCAACAAGGTTCCCAATATTGGCACACCAGGGTTTCTTCTTGTAGAGCAGTTTGCCTTGGGCAACAGATGAGGACAGCTAACCACAAGCACACTTCAAGTGTATGGGGGAGAGATACTCATCATGGTAATGTTTTTTTCTAGCAGGTGTATTAGCGAGTTGTACATTACACAGCATCTCAGCCCCGAGTTCTTGCCCCAGCGATATATTTTAAAAATGTTTAAATTCAAACTGCATTGACATCATGCTCCCCCTCGCATTCTTATGTCAGCTTTACAGTTGAACCATAGAAAAGTACAGTCACGTAAGAACTTACTGTAACAGTAGATCTTTGACAGAAGGTCTTGCAGTAGCCCAACACGGGCGGGACTTAGCTGCTAGGCGCCAGGACCGCACAGAATCTTTCTAGCTGGCAGTCTACCACGGGGGACCTCCCACCACAGACATCACCCTCTGATGTCAGCCCATCCTATAAAGCTGAGCGGTCCCCCACACCCTCCTCAGTTCTCCCACCGGACACCCAGAGCGGGTAGTGAATGAAGAACCGAAGAGGTTCCAGAGAGCCAAAAGAGGGAAAATGGAAGGTAGTGCGCATGTAAAAAATGAACAGCAGACACAGTAGGGGTAAGGAGGGAGGGGAAAATTAGGGCCTGCTGCAAGGGCTTCCCTTGAAGATCTACCATTACAGAAAGTTCCTACATAACTGTACTGTCTTACTTTGAAGAAAGCTCTTGCAGCAGGCCAACACTGGCAGGACCGAGTCCCAAGCAGTACTGGGTATGACTAGGAAAAACAGCACCACGAGGACGACAGGTAGCAGCTAATGGCTCAGAAGAAAAGGCCATGAAGAACTGCAAGGCCAAAATTGGCCATGCACTGAGAGGTAATGTCCAAACAGTAATGCTTGATGAAGGTGTGGACAGAATTCCAGGTGGCAGTGGCAGAGATGTCCACACCAGACATTTCTGAAACAAGCTGTGGAGGCGTCCATACCCCTGGTGGAATGGCCCTTAACCACTCCTGGAAGGGCCTTATTGTACTTATGGTAGCAACAGACAATGCAACTGGCTAACCACTTAAACACTGTTTGGAAACTGAAGCGCCCTCTCTCTGAGGGGTGAACTAAACAAACAACTGGTTAGACTTTCTCAAAGTCTTAATCCTGTGCATATGATAATGCAAAATTCTATGTACATCCAAAGTATGGAGCAAAGGCTCCCCTGATTAGAATACGCAGGATAATAAACCGGTAGGTGGATGGATTGATTCAAAGTAAACTCCGACACCACCTTGGGAAGAAACTTAGGATTGGTACACAAAGACACCCTGTTTTTGTGGAAAACTAAATAAGGCTCTTTACACGCGAGTCTGCAGCTTGGAAATCCTTTGAGCAAAAGTAACAGCAACTAAAAAGAGTGCTTTCCACGACAGAAAGCACACCTCGCAACTCATGGCTGGTGCAAAGGGAGGCAATGTGAGTTTCTCCAACATAAAATCGGGGTCCCATGGAGGGACCAGGTCCCAAATGGGAGGTTTTTAGATACAAAATGCCCTGCAGAAAGGTGCAGGACACCTCAAGCTGAGCTACAGCCCTGCCCTCGACAGGCGCATGGTACACAGAGATGGCAGAAAGATGCACCTTGAGTCAGGATGCCTTGGTCCTGGGAAAGTGAGCCGGTGCACAGGGGCAAGGGCACTGGGGACTCCACTGCCAGCTGTTGCAGCAAGGGGAATCAGAACTGACATGTCCAGTAGGGAGTTTATGAGAATCATCTCCGCCCCTTCCAACTGGAGCTTGAGCAGGACCCTCTGCAAGAGCGGGAAGAGAGGGAGGGAAGGCATACAGAAACCTCCCTTTCCAGGAGACAGAAAATGCGTGTCATCAAAAAGCTCCAGGCCAGGGATCGAGCGAGCAGAAAAGCGGCATTTTGTGTTGTGTGGGGATGGAAAAATTCCAACTCTGGATGACCCCACCCGAACATATCTTTGACCACTGGGGTAAGGAGCTCCCACTTATAAGCCTGCGACCGGGAGTGGGCGGAGACTGTCTACCAGGATGTTTCGACACCTGGTACATGTACAGCTGAGAGCTCCAGCCCATGCTCGATGATCCAGTATAAAACCCCATTGCCTCCTGACACATAGGCTAAGAGTGAGTGCCCCCCCGCTTGTTTGATGTAATACACCACGCACATATTGTCCATCTGCACCAACAGAAAACCAGGGAGGAAATGAGTCTGAAAGGCCTGCAGAGCATAAAGGACCGCTCACATCTCCAGGACACTGACATGGAGACCCTGTTCCACTTCCATCCAAGTGCCCCAAGTCTGGTGAGTTTCCCAGCCCAGACCCGAGGCTGTGTCTTCAGAATCTAACGAGGGGCCGAGAGTTGAAAGGAGACCCCTAAAGGAGGATGGCTGGCTCCAGTCACCACGACAGAACTCTCTTGACCAGGTCGGAGACCATGACCAATTGGTCCAGATCGTCTGTGAGTTGGTCTCTCTGGACTCTTAAATGTCCACTGGGAAACTTGCACATGCAAATGGACAAGGGGAACTACGGCAATGACTCCTGCCATATGGCCCAGAAAATGCAGGAACACCCAGGCAGGGTCCTGGCGACTGGAGGAAACTAGACGGACCTGTTCTATCAGATGTTCCACCCTGTTCATGGGCAAAAAGGCCATGTCCTGGTCAGTATCCAGAAATGCCACTATGTACTGGAGGTGCTGGCAAAGAGAGAGGCAGGTCTTTGGCCGATTAATGGTGATCCCGAATGCCTGAAAGAGAGGGAAGGAGTATTCCAGGGTCTGGACCAGACGGTCCTTGGAGGGCGCTGCTAACAGCTAATCATCCAGGTAGGGGAACACGTAGAAAACCTACCTCAGGGCAGCTGCCACCACCACCACGCACTTGATAAAGGCCCTGAGGGCTGAGGAAAGGCCAAAAGGGAGGGCCCAGAATTGAAAACTGGCTCCCTGAAAGTGGAAGCGGAGGAAGTAACGTCAGGCAGGAAAAAACAGATATGTAGGCATGCATGTTGCATGTCCAGAGAACAGAACCAATCCCCACAGTGCAGGAGGGGCAACAACCCCTTAAGAGTGACCATCCTGAAATGTTTATACTCTATGTACAGATTCAAATTACTCTAATCTAGGATGGGCCAGAGATCCCCGGTCTTTTTGGGGACAAGGAAGACGGGGGAGTAAACCCCCCTTCCTCACAGAGTTGGAGGAACGGGCTCTATGGCCTTTTTACAGTAGAGCTGGAATTTTCTCCTGGACAAGGGGCAGATGGGCTGGGGGGGTAAAATGAGTTTACCGGAGGATTTTCTTGGGGCCATTCCGGAAACTCTAGTGTGTGGCTTTGCTCTATGTTCTGAAGCACCCAGATGTCTGTGGTTATGGAGGGAGAACTGATCCCCGACAGCCTCCCCCAGAACCCTTTTTTTTGGGGGACTAAGGAGGGGTCGTCATCATCTTTATTTATAAAAAGCAGGTTTCAAAATCAAGGCGCCGGTACAGAATTCAATAAACCAATTAATAAAATTAAAATTAAAATTAACATATAAAATCCCATGGCTGCAATACTAATAACTGGCATATGCCATATTAAAAAGGAAAGTCTTTACTGCTGTTTTAAAACATTGGACTGTCGGGCTAGCTCGAACCTGATGAGGAGAGAATTCCACAGGGTTGGGGCTACAAAACAAAGACCTGGCTCCAGATGTCTTCAAACGAACCCTGGGAATATCTAGCAATCCCTCATCAGTGGATCGAAGAGAGTGCGAGAGACAGTAGGGATGAGTCAGGAGGTAGAAGCAGGTCCTGAGAGTGCGGCCGCTTGAGGGTCTCTGGCAGCAGCGCCGGAGAAAGGAGATGCTACCTTGCACTTGCCCTGACCTTTGGCAGGCTGGCGAGAGTGCTTATGGGAGAAGTGGTGAAAGTTAGGACGCTGTCCCACCCTAGACTGGGTGTGGTACAGTGAGTGAACAGACTGGAGGGCACGGCCCAACTCCTGGAGGATGTAAATTATATCCTGAATGTCCCCACAAAAGTGGGTGGAGCCCTGAAAGGGGGTGTCCAAAATGCTGGACTGCACATCTGAGGCAAAACCAGATACCTGGAGCCACAAAAGGCACCAGAGGCAGACACCAATGGCCGCTCCCCTGCCAGAGGCATCCACGGCATTGTAGGCAGCCTTAAAAACATGGCTGACAACGTCAGAGCCCAATTTAAGTAGCAGGGCAAGTTGCGTTCTAGTGGGATCCTCAGGCAAAGCCTGCATGAGGGTCCTGGCCTGGTCCTCAAAGGACGTTTTGATATTGGGCCATATGTGCCAGGTAATTAATGGCTCGAATAGTCAGGGTAGTGGATGCAAAGATGCGTTTACCCAAGTGGTCAAGCTGTCTGGATTCCCTGTCCAGGGAGGCCCACTAAGGTGCTTGGGCTTCTTGGTACTGTCATGTGCCACATTACCAGCTGCAGCATGATACAGCCTGTCCGCCTTCTTAGGTAATGGAGGAGTAGATATGGGGCGATTTCAAGCCACCCAGATGACACTGTTATAAGAGTTAATTGGGGTGGCACCACCACAGGGAGGGCATCTCGCTGCCTCAAATAAATGGCCAGGCGATGCTTCTCTGGGTCTTGTGCCTCAGTTTCCTAGCCTATGAGTAACTGGATGCGTCTCATGATGTCCATGAATGATGGATCATCAGGAGGGGACTTGGGAACTACTTTGGTGGGCTCCTCACCCTCTGAAGATTCCCCTGGGGAGGAGGAAGACTCAGAGTAGTCAGAGTCATCCTCATTCGTCTCCCCCTGATCGCTCTCAGGCCGCATTTGCCTTCCTGGCAAGAGCCAGAACGTCCAGTTGGGACCCGGAGGTCCCCACCGTCTAGCAATCGCTGGCACCTAACATTCCCAGATCCTGGGGCAGAAGGTTCCTTAGTGGCTGCTGGGGGGACCCCGGAGGCAGGCCCTGAGGGGTGGGGGTCTGCTTCTGTATGCAAAAAAGAACTGTAATTACTTTTCTCCTTGACTGTCAAGACCCTTATCCTTTGGTTTACAGTGTTACATTTAGGGATGCTGTGTGATTACACTACTTTTGAAATTCTGTGCTTGCGTCAGCTCCCTACACGAGCAGCCGATCACTTCTCCCATTGAAGTTCCTACGAAGCCTCATTTAATGTCCTCCTTAAATATTACAGAAGCACTCTTAACAGATATGACTGAAGTAACATTGAGTACTTACTTGCATTAATTGTTTTTTACTTGTGTTATTTGGCTCTATTGTAAATATCTCTGTATGCATTGTACCATTTGACCCGGAGCTAACCACGTCCATCTAGTAAATGAGCTTGCTCAATGATGTTCACCTGGATAAATAAAGATTTTGATCCAATTGATTGAAGGACCACTACACAGAAAACAGGGTGTTGTAGTCCACTGAAGCAGGGAAATTATAAACTGGTGGGCAAGGGTAGGCCAGTGCCTGGTACGGCAGGACAGCGGTGGGGCCGGTGGAGCCAGCATAGGGTACCCTGGCAGGAGACCAACCAGCGTAAGGTTGTGGGTCTGGCGCCAGGCACGTAGGGGTTGGCAAAGGCGCAGGCTGCGGGAGAGGCTATGCAGGCACCAGGCCCGAAGGTTGGGGCAATGGCAGGACTGGCAGGGACCCAGCTGGCATTGGCGACTAGTAGGGAATGCCCGGGAGAAGAATCTGCTAGCGCCAGGTTGGAAGGAGAAGCAGGCGCGGGGTGGGGCGGGTTACCACCCAGGTGAAAGCAGAGGTGACACCGGACTGGGGAAGACGGTGGTAGCATTCTGCAGACGTTGCCTGGAGGGGCTGACATCTGGTCCCTTAGAGAAGACCGATGTAGGCAGTGTCTTGGTTTGGGGCGGGGGTCAAAGTATCAACACCAGCAGCACCAACACTGGCTGAGCCTCCTGGCTGAGAGCCCGTAGAAGAAATAGGCCTAAGTGTCAAGGGCTGAGGGACAGGAGACAGAGTCCCCTGCCCGAAGAGTCGCTGCCCATTATAGAAATAAGGGCAGGTGGCTGTGCCATCGGCAGCCGGGCAGAGGTAAAAGCTGGCGGGGCCATAGGAGCTGACCCCCATGGGAGGACGAACCCTACACAGTCGACGGCTAGTGCAGTAACTGCTAGCAGGAAGCAAAACGGTCCTGGTGCTAGTCCCAGTGCTTATGCTTCCTGCCAGATTTTTCACGGGATTGAGATGAAGAGGAGGCCCCGGAAGACTGTACTGGAGAGGCCAAAGAGTTCCTGGCCTGTAGCTCCTTTTCCATCGCAACCAACTTTTGCTTGATGAGATGGCTCTTCATTATTTTAATACATCTCCAAGTGACCTGGTTGAATTTCTGGCAAATCTGGCAAGCTTCAGTGTCATGGCTGGGGCCTAGGCAAAGGATGCACACAGTGTGGCCATGTTTTTCAGGAATTTATTTGTTGCAGGCGCACTTTGTGGAGTGGTCAGAAGATGAGGCAGGTGGAGAAGATGAACTCGACAGCGGTAACACCGAAAAATCGATGTTTATACTAAAAGAAAACGCGAAATAAAAGCGTGGTAAGCGCGAGTAATTGTGGTTGACTAGCTGTGGTGTCTGCTAAAATCCAAACTGCATGGGCTGATGGCGGAAAGAACTAATAAGGGTGGGGGTGGGGGGGGACCGCCCGCATAGGTTAGGCAGACGTCAGAGGGTGATGTCGGCGGTCCCCCGTGACTAATAGCTAGAAAGTTTCTGTGTGGTCCTGGTGGCCAAGTCCTACCAGTGTTGGCCTGCTGCAAGAGCTTTCCTCAAAGTAAGATCATAGAATTTGACAGCAGATGAGGACTGCTTGGCCCATCTAGTCTGCTCATTTCTCCCTACATATACTATTATTGCAGGCCGTGCCCCATTTACAGCTCTCTCTTCCCCCACTCTTCCTTTCCACGATTCCTTCGTGCTTATCCCATGCATTCTTGAACCCCACCACAGAAACAGTCGGCAGGTAAGGCCCACTAGACCCATCCAGTGTGCCTGCAAGTCCTGTAATTGATTATAGCTTTTGACCCTTCCCCCGCTTAACCTCTATGGTTCCACTATGCTTGTTTAAATCCAGCCACAGTGCTCATTCCCACCACCTCTTGTGGCAGACCATGCCATGCGTCCACCACCCTCCGTGAAGAAAAACTTCTCACATTCTCTCTTAAACCTGCCACCTTCCAATTTCATGTCATGCCCCTAGTTCTGGTACTCCTCCTGTATTGGAAGATCCCCAAGTATATGCCCCTGAGGTACTTGCATATTTCTACCATGTCCCTTTCTCCTTCCTCTTCTCTAGCAAGTACATACTGAGGTCCCTTAATCTCTCCTCTGCCGAAAGGCTGTTCCAGGAATCCAACACTCTTTCTGTAAAGTAGTACTTCCTCACATCTTTCCTTAAACTACCCTCTCCAGCTTCACAACATATTCCCCTTGTTCTTGGGCACTCTTTCTTCTCAAAAATACTTCCCTTCTTTACCCCCAAGAGGTATTTAAAGGTCTCTCCTCTCCTTCCTCTGTTCCACGGTGTACATACTGAAGTCTTTTAGTCTCTCCTTAGGGATTTTGATACAGAACCTGCACAGTTTTAGTTGCCCTCCTCTGGATCGCCTCCACTCTATATCCTCCTGGAGATGTGGTCTCCAAAACTTGACACAGTACACTAGGTGCGGTCTTACCAGTGATTTATACAGAGGCAACACCACTTCTCTCTGCTGGTGATAACCCCTTCCTATGCACTCCAGCATCCCACTAGCACCCCCCCCCCCCGACTGCCTTGTTGCACTGTCTGGCCACCTTCAGGTCATCAGATAGGATTACCCCAGGCCTCTTTCCCGACTGGTGGTCGTCAATGCCACTGCACCCATTCTGTACTCTGCCCCTGGCTTTCTGTGCCTTAAGTGCATTAGTTTGCACTTTTTCGCATTGGAACACAGCCAGGCCTCTAGTTTATTTTTGTGTGTGTTTTTTTTTTCAGGTCTCTGCTCATTCTTTCCACCCCTCACCCCCCTACCACAGAGGCAGACCTACCTTACCAGCTCTACCTCCTCTGCAACATCACTTATAAAGACATGTCCCAGCCCTCACCCTCCCTTCCTCAGAATGAACTCCGTTTACCACCACCCTCTGTCACCTATCCCCTAACCAATTTCTTATCCAGTTTACCACCCTTTGACCCACTCCTAAGCTACCCAGCCTGCATACTAGTCTCCTACTCGAAACGGTATTAAAAGCCTTAGTGAAATCTAGGCAGATCACATCCACCGCTCCACCCTGATCTAAATCTTTTGTCACCTAGTCAAAGATATCTATTAGATTTGTTTGACATAACCTCCCCTTGTGAAACCATGCTGTCTTGGGTCTTGTAACCCACTAGACTGAAGATATTCCACAATCCTTTCCTTCAGCAGTGATTTCATTATCTTTACCACTGAGTGGTCAGACTGAGCAACCTATAACTGCCAGCCTCCTCCCAACTACCACTTTTGTGTAGTGGGACTACCTCCGCCTTCCTCCAGTCCTCCAGAACCACTACTGTTTCTGGTGAGCTGTTAAACAGAACTTTCAGAGGTGCAGCCAGTATTTCCCCGAGCTCCCTCAATACCACTGGATGCACCCTATCTGACCCCATTGCTCTGTCCACCTTCATATTAACAAGTCCTTTCAGAACTCTCCTCCAGGAAAGGACTAGTGTCCACCTCCCTCCCTCCAAAGCGTCTGTTACTTTGTTGTGGCCCCTCCCTTTCGCCTTCCTCTGTGAACAATGAACAAAAGTATTTGTTCAGGATGTCTGCCTTTTTCTGGTCTCCCTCTGCACAGTCCCCCCCCCCTTCCCCTTTTTAACCTTACAATCCCACCCCCGGTCTTCCTCTTTTCACTTACATATCTAAAAAATGTCATCCCTTTCCATTACCTCCAGGGCTATTCCTCTCTTCATTTTGTGCCTCTGTGCTCCTTACTGCTTTCCCTGCTTCCCTACGTTTCCCCTGATATACCTCCCTATCCTCCACACTCTGCATATCCTTATACGTTCTGAATGCTACCTTTTTAGCCTTTACCTTCTCAGCCTCTTGAGAACCATAGTGGTCTCTTTTTCCTCTTGCTTTTTCTCACTTGTTTGACACAGAGGTCTGTAGCCTTTACTATGCTCCCTTTTAGCTTAGCCCACTGTTCTTCCATCGCACCCAGGCGATCCCCCTGCCAGGTCATCCCGAAGGCATTCAACCATCTTTATAAAATATCTGTCCCCAAAGTTCAGGACCCTCACCTCTGTGTGGTTCAGTTCTGCAGCTGTCCTTATACTGAACCACACTGTATGGTGATCACTGGTACCCAGTCGGTCTCCAATCTTGATGTCTGCAATACTGTCCTCGTTAGACAGAGTACCAGGCTATTGCCCCATCACAAGTGGAATCACTGATTAGTTGCCGGAGGAACACCCCCTGCCGAGAGTCAGGGATGTCCCTGCTTTTAGCTGAAGTTGCTGCTGGGAGGCTACAGCCTGCATCTGGCAGGCTGAAGTCCCCTACCAAAAGCACCTCCTCATTTTCTGCCATCTTGTCAACAGCTTCCATCAGTACTTTATCTAATTCCTCCCCCTGTGCTCGAGGTCTGTAGATCACTCCAGTATGAATCATGGCTCTATTTCCCATCTCCAGTGTGACCCACAGCACCTCTGCCTCCCCTGTATTCCTTCACTTTTATGCTTTTCCCTCCCATAATGCACCACAATCCCTCCTTTCCTTCCCACACAGACCTTCCTGAACAGAGTATAGCCTGGTATGGGCATGTCCCATGACTCAGTAATGGGCACACTATCCAGTTTGACCTCAGATAACTCTCAAAATCATGATCTGGGCCCAAACAATCAATACACAGATCATGGCTGTCCGATTCTGCCAACCAGTGCTGACAAGATTTACAATGCTTAAATTCTTTATGGCCAGTTTTCTTTTTAGGCTTTTTGGTCACGCCAATTTGACAGAAGAGCACCAAACACATTTATAGGGGTTGTACAGTGCATAATACTGTGCATGTATATACAACCATTTTTAATAGGAAACCATTTTAAAACAAGAAAAGTATTTTTTACACTTTAAATATTGGAAACCTAAACAGGGATTGATGCTAACTGTTGTTTTCTCAGTTCCAGCAACTGTTGCAGAACAGAGAAAAAAAAATGCTAAAATATAACGACTGAAACAAAAACTAAGCAACAGTAACACCGAGTATCTGATATAATTTAAAAATCAGAACATCACTCTGATGTTACTGATCTGTTCAGATGAAAAATAAATCTGTTGTAGAACGCTAGGGAGAGCATGACTATACTGCCAAGTTCGAACTTGAACATTCTACATTTCTCTGTGGCAGCAACTTACAGCTGAGATGACACAATTTATGACATCACTTGTTGCTAGAACAGCGCTGACACACTCAGGAGGTCTACCTTACTATTTACAAAGCCTACACCCAACCAGAATTAAAGGTAAGGATTGATGGTCCCCTTTGGGCTTCGGTTCCTATGTTCAGGTAGGGAGTGGGGGCCATAATAAGCAGTACCCATGTGGGTAAGAATCAGTGCTGTACCACACAGCTTAGTGCTCATCTGCCAAAGACAGCAATGGGGAAACTCCAGACATCAAAGTGGCAAAGTCTGGCAAAGGTATTAGATTAACTTTTCCTCCCTTCCTGATTTTGTTTATATTCATTTTCTACCGTTTATAGTAATTTCTTCTATAACCCTATGTTTCAGGAATCCAGTTGCCTCTTTTAGTTAATGGATCTGGAGTACATGATAGTGATCAGTGGCATTAATATTGTTCAGATTACTATTTTCCTACGGCATTACCCTTGACGTATTTGTTAACCTCCGTAGCATCTCCCCCTCCCATTTTTATTTTGAATCTAGATTTAAATGCATTCACTATTCCCACCCAATTCTCCATGTCTACTCATCACAGTCGATGCTCTCAGAAACCTGCATTTCAGGAACAATTGCCTCCTTTAGTGAGACAGATTTGGAGTAATGGACAGGGAACTTGGGACTTAAATCTCTTGTTCTTCCCTTTTTACTTACGGCACAACCTCGGAATATCTACAATTTGCCTTCATATCCCCCCCCCTTCTTAATTTAGATTTCAGTCATTCACATTTCTCCATAAACCATTAAATTTAATTATTCCAGTAACTTTTTTTTTAGAGCAATAGAGTATTTGACTTTAACATTTTCATTTATTTATTGAGTTTTGGATTACAACACATTTGAGCAATATAATTCATTTGCAAAGGTTTCACGTCAGTAGTACAAAAAACAAAACATGGTAAACAATAGAGAAGTAAATAGCAGATATCACAAATATACTTAAAAACAAACAAACAAACAAAAAAAAAACAAATACACTGAAAGCAATCAAAATAGCACTGAATGCTACTCAATATAAGAGCAGAGTGGGCTAGAAGAGAGGGCAGCCTGGGAGGCCTTGTCAAAATCTAGGGAGAGAAAGTAATGGGGTGTAAGGTGGGGGATGGGAGAAACAAGATGGCGAAGGAGTTGAATTGCATAGGAGGTAGAGAGGGAAGAAGCGGAGCTGCAAAGGAGGTACTGGGGATAATGAAATGAGGGGATGGGGAGGTGGAAGCAGGGAAATGGGGCGAGTGCAGGGAAGGGGGCAGTGCTGGTGAAGTGAGGGGGAGGAAGACGCATTAATACTAGAAGGAGAAGAGGCAGTGTTTAGCCAGGGTAGGGGTATAGTCCAGCAGGCCTGGTCGAAAACCAGAGAGAGTAATATGGGTGGAAGAGAGGTAAGAGAAATGTAGGGGAAGAAATTGCAAAACAGGTGGTATGAGATAAGAGAATGGGTGAAGGGTGGAAGAGGGAATATACAGTATATCTTCCTTTGTATTCCTCCAGCTCAACCCCAACCATCCATTCCATTGGCAGGACTGCATCTTAGTTTCAAGAACTGAGACCATGGTTTATTGTAATGAAGTGGATAACTGTGTGTCAGTCTTAAAAATGATGAGATTCAGTAATGGGTCAAGCTGCATTTGCCTTCGGCATCTCCAAATTTGGGTCGAACCTCCCTGTTATCTGTTCTGCCTTTACTCTTCATCAGTATTCTATAAACTATGGAGCTCTCTCTCCCCTCTTCCATTTGCCCTGTTATACTAACATACTAAAATGCCAGCAGAATAGGCCTAACGGTCTCTCAAGTCTGCTCGATTTTCAGCACCTGCACCGAGGGCCGATTTTGGTGTTCCCCTCCCCCTTGGGTTGTACTGTCCCTAGTCCCAGATGGTCCACCTGTATTGGGCCTGGTCAGATTTACCCTTCCCCTGCACCTGTCCCATCCCCTCTTAAACCCGTCCACAGTCTCCACCTCTACCTGCTCCCTTCCCTTCCCACTCTGAAATCTCCTCTATGATTTCCCTATTCACTCCTGCAGTTTGATCTGATATTGGGGTGAACTTCGGTCAGCTGGCTTCCACCCTGAACTGACACTAGTGCAGCCCCTCCCCCCTAGTCATCAGACACTACTGCCTGCTCCTCGTATTACTGTTCTGCTGCTCACCATTTAATGTTCTTTAGCGTGTTCTGCAATTTACTGTACAATAATGGCAGTTTACTGTATCACAGTTTTATTCTTAAAGCATTTCTAGTTTTTTGTTGTTTTATTTTTTTTTTTAGTTTATTTAAAAGTTTAATGGTTTACAGGGTAAGTTATATGAGAAACTAGTCTTGTTTACAGAATGTCCCAAGTCCCAGAATACAACTTACAAAGACTTAAGCACACCAGTACATAGAACAAATACACAAACAAGATTACATATACAATATAAATCACAACGCAGTGATGATATAAAATTAAAACGAGTACAAATACAGTAAGTCGTTCTTGTAGAAGTACCTTTTTCAGGTTTTGCTTAAAAACTTTCAAAGAGCAAGAGTTCTGCAGCAAAGAAAGGAGCATCATATGAAAAACTATCCCTACCAAAATGAGTTTTAACTCTAGGTAAAACTAAGCCATGGTTTGGAATGTCTCTCGGGTTGTGACCGTGAGTAGAAATAGAAAGTGTGTCTGATGAATAAGTTGGAGTGTGCTGATGTACAGGTTTATAAATCGGGGATAACCAGTGAAGGGTGCACGGAGATGAAGGAGATCACCAATTCAGTTGGGTGAGTAATGTACAGTGATGCTCCACCCTCCTGGGATTCAAAATAAACCGCAAGAGCCGATAATAAACAACATCCACTAAGGAGAGGCTGGAGGCATTTTGATAAATTGTGTCACCATAATTTAAAATGGGTAAAATTGCCTAAGTCACAATTAATTTACGATTCATAAGCAGCAAGCAGTGCCTGGCCTGTTTTAGACAGCCCAGGCACTGCCGGATCCTTAAGATGGCGGAGTCTATGCGATGTTTAAATGTTAATGTAGAGACAAAATGAAACCGAGGTATTTAAACTCATGTATAAGTCTGTTCAATATCTTCTCCATCACCTCCGAGGGAATATCAAGAGTGGCAACCTTTTGCCTGACAAATGAGGAATATGACATAGAATCCTCATTTACTCAAGGTGAAGCCAAAGCTTTGTTCAGGGCTAACCACAGGTTCAGCTGCTTCCTCCTCATACACCTCCTTCAGGACAGGTTGAGTTTTTGTAACCTGACCCTAGGGAAAGAGGGCAGCAGGAGTTACAAGACTCTCCACAGCTTGAAATGCCTAGAAGAACTGTTACATTTTATGTCTTCCACAGAGGGCATAGCTCATTTCAATTGCTTGTTCCTTTTCCCTTGTGGGTGGAGTGGCAGGTATGAGTTTTTGTTTTTTCTTGCCAGCCATGACAGGCAGTGGCTGATCAAAAGCTCCTTTGACACTTTTGCCATAATTTACATCAGGGGTCCCCTGATCAGACACTCTGTGTCCTTGACTGTGATTTGATGACGACTTCACAGCTTTATCAGTCCCTCTGGGCAGACACTGCTGCTGGCAGAATTTTTCAGCCAGCGATATGGATGTCAAGGGCTGATGCCAAGGTGAGGAACCTTCTGATGCATGCTTTCCACCATCATTGGTGACCATCTCCATTTCTGAGAATTTTTTTGGAAAGTTTTATGGTGACACTGAAGCAGACAGAGGAGCTGAAAAAATTTATCTTTTGGCTGCCCTTTTCTTTTGTATTTTAGGGCAAAACCATATGCATAAATCAGTTTCTAAAATCATGGTCAGAACCGAAACGGTTAAAGTACAGTTTGTGGCAGTCTGCTTTTTCCAGAAGTTGGTGACAGAACTGAAATCCTGTAGGCCATGTTCTCTTTTTAGGTTTCTTAGTCATGCCAATTAACTGAAAGCACCTACCAAATCGTTTATTCTGTTCCACAAATATAACAGTTTCAAACCGCTAACAAAATTTATTTTATTTATTTTTTAAATTAGAAAACACTCAGTTCCACACTAGGCAAGAAGCATGCAGGAAGTTGCCAGAACTGAAAGACAACCAGAGAAAAGTGTGTGTGTGTGTGTCTCTGTCTCTATCTAGCCCTCCATCTCTCTTTCTCTTTCTCTCTCTCCTCCTCCCTATATATTATTTTATTAAAAACTGATAACCAGGAAAGGCACACTGAGCCGAAGCTTGTTTCCAGGCGCGACCCGGGTACAGAGCGTACACAGAAGTGAGAAGAGTTTTACAAGGTAATTTCAAAAAGACACAGTATACACAACCATATTTCATACAGTACATGAAATTTTTACATTCATAAAAGAGTCAGCCAGTATACGGAAATAGTGTTCAGGACTGCTGCAAAAAAAAATGTATTTTAAGGTGCTGGGGCTTAGAGGGTGTTCTGGGAAATAACTGGGCAAATGGAGCAGGAGCCTGAGGAGTTTTTTTATGGCTGAAAGAGGAGCCCTGGCACAGGTCAGAGGGAAGGCTGTTCCGGAGAAGGGGGAGCTGGTGTGAAAAGGCAGCTTTGCCAGAGACACTTTGTGGGTGAGGGATGTGAAAGGAGCGCAAGTCCCTGTGTAGGAGAGGGTAATCAAGGGAATTTGCTCGGGTCAGGTGGGAGGTGAGGTTGGGGGGCAAACCAGAATTTTGCTATGAGGGAGATGCTGTGGATGGTTCTTCTGTGAGAGAGCAGGGCAAGGGAGAGTGGAGCGTAGAGGGTGCAGTGGTTAGTGCGTGGAGGTAGGCATTGACAAAGTAGCAGAAGAGTACAAGGTCCAGTTTGGAGAGAGATAAGGTTGGGCCCGTTTCATAAACAATATCAGCGTAATCCAACACTGGAAAGATTGTTTTACGTACAAGCTCACACCGGGTGGGAAGGGGTAGGCTGGCTTTGTGCCAATATAGGGTGGCAAGTTTTGGGCAGACAGACTCAATGTGAGTGGAGAAACTGAGGTGGCTGTCCAGCCAGACACCCAGCTATTTGAAAGCTGGGACCAATTCCAGGGAGGAGCTGTCCAGGGTGGTGATCGGGGGGGAGACACGCCAACTTCTGTGTTGATCCAAAAACCATGGTGACAGTTTTACTGGTATTTAGTTTTAGCTGGTTTTCCAGGAACCAGGACTGAACTCGGTTGAAGTCAGCCTGGAGACTGGGAAATATGCTGCTGTAGGAGTGGCCAGAGGCAAAGATGACAGTGTCATCTGCGTAAAGATGCACATTTGAGGAGAGGCAGGCAGAGGGAAGGTCAAGAATGAAAAGAGAGAAGAGGATGGAGCCAAAGATAGAGCATTGGGGGACACCAGATAGGATAAGGAGAGGAGGGGAGAGGGTGTCACCTATTTGAACTGACTAATCTATTTCAGAGGTATGAGCAGAACCAATCAACAGCAGGCTGGGCTATGCCAAGGAAGCGGAGTTTGTGGAGCAGCAGTGGGTGGGAGAGGGAGTCAAAGGCTTCTGCCAAGTCAGTAAAGATGGCGAAAGAGGTTTGGCTTTGATCCATGGCCAGAGTAAGGAGTCGGTTACTCGTAGCAGAGAGGTGATGGTGGAGTGGTGCTTTCTGAAACCCGACTGCATGGGTGAGAGGGAGTTATCTGAGGAGAGGAAGTCTGACAGTCTGGACAGTATGAGGGATTAAAGGACCTTTGCAAGGGAGGGGAGGAGCGAGATGGGCCTGTAGTTCCCAGGTAAAGGGGGGGGGGGATCTCCACCTTTGTGCAGAGGGATGATCTTTGCCAGTTTCCAGGCTACAGGAACTGTGGCTGTGGAGAGGAAAAGGTTTATTATGTGTGTCAAGGGGGCAACTATGGCAGCGGCAGATATACGTAGCAGTCTGGGGTGAAACTCGTCAGGGCTAGATTTCTATTGGTTTTGGGCGGTGATTGCGTTGAAGACTTCCCGTGGTGAAAGGAGGAAAGACGAAACTAGGAGTAGAAGAGGTTGGTTCAGTAGTGTCGTGGTTGGGTGGGGGAGGCACGTGGAGGGGTTGGCACGCAAAGAATTTACTGAAGAGTTCTGCTACAGATTCTGGGTCCAACACGTATCTGCCATCAAAGTTCAGACAGAAGAAAAAAATTACTCAGCTTAGTAATCATGTTTCTCCTATTGGTAGTGTTGCTGTATTCTGACAAGTGTAGTTAGCCCCAGCCTTTAAACTGCCCCGGAGAACAAAGGGTTAACATTTCTATGCAGAGCATAGAATGCTGAGCTCGAGCTCGACTGATGTCTCTGTCTGTTTCCCTTTGAACGCTAACCGTCAAGATTCTTACGAGCAACACTCTAATAGTATTCTATGTGGAAATTGTAAAACAAAATTTTTAATAGCCAACTGGCAACAAAAAGTTTTGGACTACCAAAAGAAGACTCAAGTCAGGAAACCCAAAACTCAAAACCCAAACCAAACAGGAATATAACAAAATAAACACCCATACAAGAAGAGGGTGTAAAAAAGGCACCCCTGAGGTGCAACACTGCACCTGCCCACCCATTTCCCAAAAACAGGTTCTGAGAGGGACGGAGGGAAGGAGGTCAGAATACAGCAAGACTCCAATAGAAGAAACATAATTACTAAGGTGAGTAATTTTTTCTTCCAACAACTTGAAGTCTTGCTGTATTCTGACAAGTGCAGACTACCAAGCAGTACCTCCATGGAGGAGGGACAGAATCTACTTTGGGAATAGGCTCTGAAGTACTGCTGTGCCAAACCGAGCATCACTCCTAGCCTGGATATCCAGAGAGTAATGCTTGGTAAAGGTACAGACTGTTTTCCAGGTGGCTGCTTAACAAATTTCTAAGAGAGGGATATCCCTGGCAGCAGCCAGGGAAGCAGCTGTACCTCTTGTGGAAAGAGCCCTCAGGCCTGAGGGTGGAGTTTTTCCCAGTTTTTCATAGCAGAATTGTATACAAGACACAATCCACCTGGCAACAGATCTCTTGGTGGCAGGTTTTCCCTTTCCCACTTCTCCATAAGTGAGGAACAACTGGAGGGAGTCAAAACTGTGACCCTTGGTACGCTCTATGTAGTAACAAAGGGCTCTTAACATCTAAACTGTGTAGCCTCCTCTCTCCTGAGGAAGAATGATCAGTGAAGAAGACAGGAAGAGACAGACTGGTTTAAATGGAAGTCTGAAACCACTTTGGGCAAGAACCTTCTATTGGTTCTAAGGACCACTGTATCCCTGTGAAAGGAGATAAAATCAGGTTCCACTGACAGGGCTTGCAATTCACTGATACGCCTGGCAAATGTAATGGCTACCAAGAACACAGTTTTCTAAGTCAAGTACTTAAGCTCTGCTGAAGACATAGGCTCAAAGGGGGGTTGCATAAGTTGAGCAATGCAAACATTCAAATCCCAGGCAGGGGCAGGGTCTCTAAAAGGAGGACTGGTGTGAAGCAATCCTTTAGAAAATTTACAGAACACAGGACGAGAAGATAGTGAGGAAGACTTCCCCACAGACAAAAACGCAGAAACAGCTGACAAGTGTGCCTTGAGAGCAGCTGGTCTGAGGCCTAGGCCATTAAGATGGACCATATAACCCAGAACCTTAGGCAATCCAGCAGTATCTGGAGAAATATGCTTCTTAGAACACCAAATGCTGAACCTCTTCCATTTGGAGTTATAAGTCTTTCTGGTGGAGGGCTTTCGAGAAGCTTTGAGAATATCCAGAACCTTTGGGAAAGATGCAGATCTGCAAACTCTAACTCTTCAAAAGCCATGCCTTGAGATTGAGAGACTGAAGATTGGGGCACCAAATCCTCCCCCGAGAAGATGTTAACAGGTTGTAAGTCCTAGGAACAGACAGGGGAAGATGGACTGCCAGGGACAGCAACAGGGAGTACCAGGGCTGTCTGGCCCAATCTGGAGCAATCAGAATCACTTTGCAAGGTTGAGACCTTATTTTGACTAAAACTTTGAACAGGAGTGGGAAGGGAAGGAAGGCATACAGAAACTTCGCTCCCCAATTCAGAATCAGGGCGTCCAGGGGAACTGAGCCCAAGACTGGAGGTCTGCAACAAAAGAGAGGGAGTTGGTGATTGTCTGGGGCTGCAAAGAGATCCATCTCTGGAGTGACCCACCTTGAAAAAATCACTTTCAACACCTGAGGGTCCAGGGACCACTCGTGATGGCCCTGAGAGATCCTGCTCAGTGCATCTGCTAGCACATTGTCCTTCCTTGGAAGGTGAACTGCTACCAGAGAGGTTTGCAGGGAATAAGACAGGGACCACAACTTCATGGCTTCCGTGCACAAGGCTGTGGATCGAGTGCCTCCCTGCTTGCTGATGTGCCACATGGTGGTGGTGTTGTCCGTTCTGACCAGAACCACCTTGTTCTGTACTGACTGAGAAAGCTTTTGGGGTTAGAAAAACTGCCCTGAGCTCTAGGAGATTGATATGGAGAGGGGATTCTTGGGGGGGACCACATCCCCTGGGCAGTGAGGGACACCAGATGGGCTCCCCAGCTCAGAAGAGAAGTGTTCGTGGTAAGGACCACTGAACAAGGTTGAATAGCAAAAGGAACACCTTGTCTTAAATTGCCCTGATCCTGCCACCATTGGAGGGCTTGGATCAAGGTCAGAGTCACTGGGATCAGTTTGGTAAGGGAATCCTTCCTCTGAGACCAAAAAGCTCTCAGGTGGAACTGAATATCCCTCATCTGGAATCTTGCCCCTTGGACCACTGCTGTTGAAGCTGCCATGTGGCCCAAAAGCTGGAGGAAATGCCTTGCTGGTCGAGATACCCGAAGGCTGAAGGAAGAGGCTAGTTCCATAAGAACCCTTACCCTTTCTAGAGGAAGAAAGGCTCTTGCTCTGAGGGTGTCCAGTTCTGCCCCTATAAAGTTAAAAAGCTGGACTGGTTAGAGAACTGACTTGGGAAGGTTGAGAAGAAAGCCTAGAGAAGTGAGCACTTGCTGGGTCACTTGCAGGTGAGACTTGACTTGGTCTGGAGACTGGTCCACTATTAGCCAATCGTCCAGATATGGAAAAAAGGAAATCTTTTGCCTTCTTAGAAAGGCAACTACTAATGCCAGGCACTTTGTGAAAACCCTTGGGGCTGAGGTTAGGCCAAAGGGCACTGCTCTGAACTGATAGTGGCCTGAGGACAACTTGAACCTGAGGTACTTTCTGTGGGAGCACCTGATGGGAATGTGAAAGTAGACATCTTTGCATCCAGGGAGGCTAACCAGTCCCCTGGCCTTACAGAGGGAAGGATTATTCCCCGAGTTACCATCTTGAACTTTGGTTTTAAAAGATGTTTGTTCATTTAGATATCTTAGGTCTAGGATGGGTCGCCACTCCCCTGTCTTTTTTGGGGTCAGGAAGTACCTGGAGTACAGTCCTTTGCCCCAGTGTAGGGTAGGTACTCTCCCTATGGCTCTTAAGGCTAGAAGAGAAGAAACCTCTGCCTCTAGAGCAAGGGTTTCCGAGAGATCTGCAGGTGGAAAAGATCTGCCTCTCATCTTTGGAAATTTTCTGAAGCTGAGAACCAGTCCCTGGCTTACTACTTCCAGGACCCACTTGTCTGATGTAAGAGACATCCAGTCCTGGACAAAGTAAGCCAGCCTGCCCCCTACTGGAATAGGAGAGTCAACTGGGGCAGGCCCATCAGGGTGTCTGCTTGGCAGGGGCCTTAGTCTGAGGAGTGGATGCAGCCCTGCTCATCCCCCTTCTGCCTCTCCCTCTGAAGAACCCCCCCCTCTGTGAAAAGGAAGAAGAGGCCTATGCTTGGTAAAAGGGCCTTTGAAAAGGCCTGCCCCTGCCCCTAGACTGCTGCCTTTGAGGAGCTGCCTGCCTCTCCTTGGCCTGAGCACTCCTGTAGGTGGTCCTGTATTCATCCATTTTCTTCATGTAATTCTCTATCTGCTCCCCAAACAGAGAATTACCCACTACAGGAAAATCCATGGCCTTAGCCTGGGTGTCCTGCGAGAGGCTAGTATATCTGAGCCAAGCCATTCTCCGAAGAGTCACAGATGTAGCCATGACTCTTGATGACACATCATTAGAGTCCACAGCAGCATGAAACTGAACTTTAGATGCCTCAATCCCATCTGCAGCCACCGCCTCCAGCTCCTTGGCTAGCTGGGGGGGGAGGTCTGTTTAGCCAGTGCCAGCACAGTGTCCCACCTGGACTTCTGGTACCTAGCTGTATAGGCCATATAATTCGCCTGTCTGAGTCCCAGGGAAGATGTCATGTACAGCTTTTTTGCCAAGGCATCACCCTCCTAGAGTCTGTCTGGGCAGTGTGAAGCCAAGGGAATGCTTGCCTTATCACAGGCAGCAGCCTGTACAACGCCAACATGGCTGCACTCATGATATAAAAACTCAGTTTCTGAGCCTGGGAGTGTATACCTCTTGTCCATTCTTCTGTCCACAGTAGGTATAGAATTGGGAGACTTCAGAATTTTTTGTGTCTGTTTCCCAAAAGATTTGTGAAGAGGAATAGACAGTCTCCTGGACTCTGGGATGTCCATCATTTCTACATAATCAGGCTCCTCCCGATCCTCCATTGCCTCTTCCATAGGAAGCTGGAGGGTCTCAGCCACCTTTCTGTAGAACATAAACTGGGAAGGGGACTCAGAAAGCCTAGGAGGGGATACACCTGAAGGTCTGTCTGGGGAGATGTCCGGTTCCACAGGCACATCTAGACTTTCACCATCACCATCATCATCTTCAAACTCCCCTTCCTCCTCAAACTCTGGTTCATAAAATTCTTCCAAAGTATAATCGTGAACTGGGGGAACCAACCGAATCGAGCCCTGCCAAAAGGTGCCGGATCGGTCGGAACCAGACAAAGCGATTCCACAATCTGAATTGCTCCGGCTATTTCTTCAGCGGTCGGAACATGGACTTCTGGATCCGAACCGGACGATTTTTCTTTGTGCTTTCTTTCAGTCGGAACCGACCCCTCGGGATCAGATCTCCTTTTGCCCAAAGTAGTATTGCCTTGGTCAGAGGTCACTCCTTCTGGTTCGGTCGGAACCGAACAGGACTGGCCATCCGAGTCAGCAGACTTTTCGGCCTCCTTTTCCCTCAGTCTACCTAATCTCTTCTCAAGGGTAGATCTGGGAACATTTCTGCAAATTTGGCAGTCTGAATCGAGGTGGTCAAACCCCAGACAATAAACACAGGTGGTGTGGGGATTGGCCTTAGCAAAGACCTCCCCACACTCACTGCAGTGTTGAAACCCAGTGGGCCCATTTTTTTTCTTGGGTTTCTCAGACATGGCCAGCCTAACCAAACTTACCCTTATTTCGGCAACCACCAGGCAAGACTCCCTTATCGGTTCCTAACCGTGTCACGGGTCTTGGAAAAAAACGTTTCAAAACATGTTTTTTTTTTTAAGAACCGATAAGAACCGGTAACCACACATTAAAGTTACACAAGAATTAAACAAATGATCAGTTCGGCCGAAGCGATCCACACTTTTTACAAGTTCGACACAGAAACACAGTACAAAACCTATCTAGTACTCACGGTACCACAGACAGAGACTGAACAGACTATGCGGGAAACTTTTTCGGTTAGAAACAGACGAAAAAAATGACACTTAAACTGACTTTCGAACCGAGCTGCAGGATAAATCTCCGGAGCGACTGTTCAGTGAGGCGGAGAAAGTTCTGACGGCTAGCGTTCAAAGGGAAACAGACAGAGACATCAACCGAGCTCGAGCTCAGCATTCTATGCTCTGCATAGAAATGTTAACTCTTTGTTCTCCGGGGCAGTTTAAAGGCTGGGGCTAACTGCACTTGTCAGAATACAGCAAGACTTCAAGTTGTTTGAACATGCTTGCTTAGATGGGGGGTTGAGAAGGGAGTTGATCACCTTTCAGAAGGATGCAGGGGAGTTTTGGGTTTGGGAAAGTTGTGCTTTGAAGTAGGAGGATTTTGATAGACGGCTGGCCTTCACGCAGTTGTTTCTGAGTTGTTTGTAGGACTGGAGATAACTTGTATCACGGGTGGTCTTGTACCGCCTCCAAGCCTCATCTTTAGAATGACACAAAGCAAGAAGATCGGGTGAGATCCAGTGGTGGTGGTACTGATTAACTCTGTTTCCTGAGGGGTGAATGGAGGTCCCAGTTGTGCTGGAAGATGTCACAGAAGTGGAACAGGGCAATGTCAACATCTGTCGCTGAAAAGACTGGTGACCAGTCAGCATTTATTAGGTCTCTGAGCAGGGTAGGCCCATTGAGGAGGTGTAAGCAGCAAGGCCAGATAAATTTTGGATGGGAGCTTGGCGAGTGTATTTTGCGGATGCAATAGGTGATACAGTAGTCGCTAAGAGCATCTGAAAAGATGCCAAGGCAGAGATGTGGTGGGGATGGGAGGTTAAAATCCAGTCCAGGAGGGTGCGGTTTTGGGGCCAGTGATTTAGGCTGGTAGGCTCCTGGATAAGTTGGGAGAGAGACTGAAAGCTTCTATCATTAAGGTGGTGGGCTTGGTGGGGGAGGAGAGCCATTCAAGATTGAAATCATCTAATAGTACAAGCTCTCTGTTGGATGTACCCGAGGAGAAGGCTTTGACAAGGGAGTCGGCTGAGGTCTTTGGCGGGGCATACATGACCCCAATTGAGAGGGGGGTGGAGGAGGGAAAGGACAGACGTGCAATAATGGACTCGTGGGAGGAAGGGCAGGCTTCCTTGAATATTATAGAGCACATGATAGATTGCCTGACGTACAGTGCTACATATACACATACATACATATGCAGAAACACACACACACACAAAAACAAAACAAAAAAAAAAACATGATGGACAGGAGTAGAATATGGAAAATATTCTCAATCCTAAAGAGTGAGCTCTGGATACTCACAAGTGCCAAAGGCACGAGTGACAGTATCCACAGCTCACTCTGCAAGAGTCAGAATATTTTCCATATTCCACGATCTACACATCATGTGTGCAATTTATACAATAGGGGCCAGATTTGTAGTATTTTGACTGGAATTTCTGAGAGTGTTTTTTTATGGTTATTCTTTTTCTTCCCCGCAGTCCTCTGCTATACCTCTGACATCCCCCCGCATCAGCACGGGTATGAGACCCCTCTCCTTAACCCCATGACTTACCTTTGTGGCAGGGGGTGGGGGTCGACTCGACCCACCAGACTGGATATAGTGTCGGGAAGGTGCCTTCCCGAGCCGACGCAGGAGAGGGACAATCGCCATTCGTGCAGAGGACTCCTCCCTTTTCACTGTTTTTCTGTTCTTTCCCCGAGAGGCTGTAGCATGCAGTGGTACCAACGACGGTTGCAGCACACTCCCGTGCGCACCCTCGCCAAGCACCTGCCTCAGTCCCTCCCCACATTCTTAAGTGCCGACATGCCACCTCCCAGCCTCCGCTAGGGGGCAGGCAATCGCTGGGCACTACTGACCCCCCCTCCCTGGAGAAGGAGAGCAGTCCTCGGGACGCTCAATTCTTCTCTAACCCACCCAACCCATGTCCGTTCCGAACACGGGTCGCCAGTGCGATGCAAGGTAAGGCGTCCAGCGCCTCAGCCCTCAGCGCCACCGGGCCGGCTTTCTGAGAGTGTTTTTATGTGGCTGATTGGTATTCTTCTACTACATGTATGCACTTCTTAGCTTGTGCAATTGTATTTTGTGAATGGGAATGCCCTGTGTATTACGACTGATTTATAGTATGAACGGAATTTTTTTTTTTTGTACTTTATTTTTATTTTTTTCCATTGTGTACATCACAAGAGAACATTACATTCGAGTGAGAGTGATCTCAGATAGATTCACTATAGTAATGTAAATACAGGATTTGTGCACTATCACTGTAGTTACCTCATAATGAGGGGCCTCAATTTTCTTTACTTTAAAGTAAATATCCCAATAAAGTCCAAGAAAAGACCAACTGCAGCATGCTTATGGACTAGAAATGATAATAATACCTCAATGATCACCTAGGTGCAAAGCACCCATTAACACAACTAGTGTTTTATAAGTCCATGTAAATTCAATAAGTTGATATAACATAAAAATTATTTAACTGCACTATTACAAAGCACCCTCCCATTTTATATTATTCAAGTTTACTTTCAAAGGGTACTGTTTAGTCCTAATATTAAATCACAGGCTACTATATTACTAAAGCATGCGGACTTTAAACATTTTAAGAATGAGATAGCTCCCCATCTCCATTATGCCCATATAAGCCCCTTTTGTTCAATTTTTAAACAAGTAATGCAACTTTGGTATGGTTTTTAAATTTAAACCAGCTGGTCATCCCAGTAAAATGCTGGTGTATTTTAACTTTTGCTAGACCTTTAAACCCTAGGAGTAGCTCCTCTCCTATTATTGATTTCCCAAACAACAAAAGAAAAACCTTTTTCTTTTAAACAAGTAAAAGGTCCACCTGCAAATCACAAGAGTGAGTTACAGACTGTTATAATTGTAAAACATAGTCATAATGTCCCTTCAATCTCCATCTTCGTCCTCATCGGAAGACCTAGGGCGGTGAACAAAGTCTTGTTTAATAATTTCCAGTCTCTTGCCTGCTTCTATAGGGTCTGAAAAAATCTAAGTCTTACCAGCATAATACAGTCTCAGTCTTGCCGGTAATTGCAACGCATGGTTACTCCCAAGTGCACGGAGACCCGATGGCACTGCAGCAAAACTTTTCCGGTGTTGTCTTGTTGGGTAGCTTAGATCCAGAAAAAAGTAGATACGTTCACCTAATTCCAACTTAAGTGGGCCCATAGCTTTGGCTGCATCCATTACAGTGTCCCGAATATGTGCCCTAGCAGTTATGATCATGATAGTACGAGGAGTTTCAACCGTCGGTTTCCTACGTGGGTTCAGACGACAGGTTTTGATGAGTTGCCCATGTAGATCTAAACTAAGCAGCTTCAACAGTAAATTCTGGACATAGTCTTGTAGTGATTCACCCTCTGCAGCTTCCGGGACCCCCAAAAGCCGAAGATTATTTGCCCACATGTTGTTCTCCAGGGTTTCAAGCCTGAGTCGCGTGGACTTATTTTCAGCTATTATCCCCGCTACAGCAGCTGCCGATGTATTGGCAGAATCCACAGCTATTTTAGCATCTGTGGCTACGATATCCATGCGGGATTCTAGTGTGGTAAAACGAGTAGCCAGACTGTCAACTTTTCTGTCCAGCTCCCTTATGGCTTTAAGAACCACATTATATACAGGTTACTCACCTGTAACAGGAGTTCTAGGAATGGTATATGTTGTTCATCCACACTCATTGGCAGTATCCTTGCCGCTTTAAATCTTGCCGGAAGGTCTTCAAGCTTGCTCCTCCCACCCACCCGGGTGGTATAACTCGGCTCCGCCCATGGCGCTAGATCTGGCCCGCTGGAAGCTCAGGTTGTGTCGAGCCGGGCCGAGGTTGGTGGAATGTAGTGGATGAACAACATATACCATTCCTAGAACTCCTGTTGCAGGTGAGCAACCTGCATTTCTAGGGACATGGATATGTTGTTCATCCACACTCATTGGCAGACTCCTAGCAGTTCTCCGGGAGGAGGGAGGCAAGACGCACACCCCATATACTTACTTTGGGAAAGAGAGACTGAGAACCGAGGCCCCAAAACCAGCATCCCGGCGTGACTCAAGGTCGATGTGGTAGTGGGTAATGAAGGTGTTTGCTGACTTCCAGGTAGCAGCCCTGCAGATTTCCTGGATAGGGACGCCCCTGGAAGCAGCCACTGCTTGCAGCAGTATGGCGGGTAGAATGAGCTCTTATCCTCTGGGAGGCTCCATGCCCGCCAACTTATAGCAGAGATCTATGCAGGAGGTTACCCACCTGCTTATCGTCCGCTTGGCTGCAGGTCTGCCAGATGCGGCTTCAGCGTAGGTGACAAACAGCTGGCGAACCTCTCCCCGGATTTCAGCCGTGCGCTCCTTATAATAAGCGAGCGCCCTTCTAGGGTCCAGAGTATGGAGCCTATATTCGGCCTCCGAGGTGTGATTGGGGTAGAACACCGGCAGAGTCAACACCTGGTTAAGGTGAAACTCCGACACCACCTTCGGAAGGAATTTCGTGGGGCGCAGGACAACCTTGTCCCTGTGGAAGACCAGGTAAGGAGACTCGATGGAAAACGCCTGGAGCTCTCCCATCCTTCTGGCTGACGTGATAGCCACCAAGAAGGCGGTCTTCCACGACAGGTGAGAGAGAGCACACCTGTGCATAGGTTCGAATGGCTTGCCCATGAGCTTGCCAGTACCAGCAGTAGATCCCACGGAGGTGGGGTTCCTCAACTGGAGGGAATGTGATCAAGGCCTTGAAAAGCGCCAGACCACCTTCTCCTGCGCCATCGACTGCTTCCCGCCCGCGCCTGCAAGCAGAGATGGCTGCCAGGTGCACCCTTAGGGTCGCTGACCTAAGCCCTTGACTAGAAAGGGACCATAAATAGTCCAAGATGCTTGCCAAGGAACAGGAGGAAGGGTCCAAGCCCTTGCCCTGACACCAAATGGAAAACCTTTTCCATTTGAAGGCATAGCATTTTCTGGTCGACTCCTTACGGGACGCCTCAACTACATTGAGGACCTCGTCGGAAAGACCCAAGGCCTGGAACTCTAGCCGCTCAGGAACCAGGCCGTCAGGTGCAGGGATTGAAGGTCCGGATGGAACACCTTCCCCTGATTGACTGAGAGCAGGTCCGGGCGAGCTGGAAGCTGCCGCGGAATCCTGGAGCTGAGACTGAGGAGATCTGGGTACCAGAACTGGCGAGGCCAGTCTGGGGCTATCAGAATCACCTGCGCCTTGTCCCTCCTCGCCTTGAGAAGCACCTTGTGGATCAAGGGAAATGGGGGAAAGGCGTAAAAGAGGCCCGGGGTCCATTGCCTCGAGAAGGCATCCCCTGCAGCGAGCCCCTGCTGAGGGGGCGGGCATGGAACAGACTCAGCTTTGCTCTCCATGGAGGCAAACAGGTCCACCTGAGGAGTGCCCCAAAGGGAGAACAGATGCTGTACTACCTCCGGCAGGAGAGACCACTCGTGGGATGCAGCCCCTATCCGGCTCAGGGCATCGGCCAGGGTGTTGGAGGCTCCTGCCACGTGAATGGCTAGGAGATCCGCCTTCAGGCTGCGCACGAGTGACCAAATGCGGAGAGCTTCCTTGCATAGAAGCATGGAGCGCGTCCCGCCCTGGCGGTTCAGATAGTACATGGTCGTGGTATTGTCCGTCTGGACTCGGACCACTTGACCCCGGAGGAACGGAGCAAAGGCGGTGAGAGCTAGGCGGACCGCTCGGAGCTCCAGCAGGTTGATGTGGCATCGGGACTCCCCGGGGACCAGAGGCCATGAGCCGTGTTCCCCAGATGGGCACCCCAACCCATCAGAGAGGCATCGGTCGATAGAGAGACCGTCCGCTCGGGCGGACGAACGGGATGCCCTCCTGCAAATGATCTGGAACGGTCCACCACTGGAGAGCGCTCACATCCCTGTGTCACCGATCACAGCTGGTCCAAGGGATCGCAGCGCCAGACCACTGGGCTGGCCAGTCCCCACTGAAGGGACGATGTTCCAGCGGGCCCAACGGACCACGCCTGGTGCAGGCCGCCATGAGACCCAGGAGGCGCAGGAAGTCCCGGCAGGGCGCAATTGCCCAACCAGAAATGATCGGGCAAGGAGGAAAGAACCTCGGCCCTGTCCGCCGGGAGCCGCGCCTGGCTCAAGAGAGTCGAGCTGCGCCGATGAATAGAATCACCTGCTTCGGCTCGAGTTCGACTTGGCCTCGTTGATAAGGAGGCCCAGTTGAGAGCAGACCTGGAGGGCCAGATCTCTGACCACTCCGCCTCCTCCCTGGAGGAGCTGCTATCAGCCAGTCGTCCAGGTAAGGGTACACCGACCCTCGGCGCCGCAGGAATGCTGTCACCACTGCCATGCATTTGGTGAAGACCCTGGGAGCTGGAGACAAGCCAAGGGCATGGCTTGAACTGAAGAGGGATCCCTCCGCCGGAAGCGAAGGAATCTCTGGTGAGACGGACGGATAGGGACGGAAAAACGCGGCCCTGCAAGTCCAGAGAGCAGAACCACACGCCGCTCCAAGGATGGTATTATCTGAGCCAGAGTGACCATCCTGAAGGTTCGAGACCTTAGGAACTTGTTTAGGTCGTGTAGGTCGAGAATGGGGCGCCAGCCCCCTCGTCCGCTTCGGAACCAGGAAGTACCTGGACACAAACCCTGGGTCTGAAGGAGGGTCCACCACCTCTCTTACCACCTCCTTCTGGAGGAGGAGAGCGATGTCGGCTCGACGAGCCGCCAGTGAGGCTGGGGATCCCGAAGCCCCCCGAGGGGCGGCGGCTCTGAAGGGTGGTGCCTGCTCGAATTCCAGAGGCAGGCCTCTTCCCACCACCTCCAAGACCCACCTGTCCGTGGTAACAGCGGACCAGGCGGAACGGAAGTGCGGGAGCCGTCCCCAGGGGACCCAGGAATAGGTAGCGGGATGGGGGCGACACCCTCAGCCCGTCACTGGGCAGGCTTGGAGGAGGGACCGGCCGAGGGACCTCCTGGGCCCTTTCCTCCCTGCCTCCTGTTAGAGGAAGCCGGCGGCTTGGGTTTGGGATGCCAAGGCCGAGCCTGCTGGCCCTGACTTTGCTGGGCCGGGCGCGCCGGGGGCACAGAAGGACGAAAGGGCTTAGGCTGTGGTTTGCGGCCTTTGTCCTTCTGAGCGGAAGAGACCCGAGTCCAAGGTGGCATTGGACTTCGATCCTCTGCAGGTGACCTTCCACCCCAGGGCCGAAGAGGTCAGTCCCCAAAAAGGGAACATCCGCCAACTTGTGCTGGGTATCCGAAGTAAAGGTGGATATCCTCAGCCAAGCCCGCCGACGCATAGCCACTGCGGCCGCCACCGATCTGGCACATGAGTCCCCTATATCCAAAGCAGTCTGGAGCTGCTGTTTGGCCACTGCCCTGCCCTGGTCCCGCACCTGCTTAACCGTAGTCTGCAGATCGGCGGGAAGATGAGGGATGACCTCATCCAGGGAGCCCAACAGGGCATGAGAAAAATGTGCCATGAGGACGGCCGAACTGGCCTGACGAAGGCCGAGAGAGGACGCAGCGTAGACTTTTCGCCCGACATAGTCCAATTTCTTGGACTCCTTGTCAGGAGGTTTGTCCACATCCCTGGCGTTGCCGGCGCGCCGGAAAACGCTGTCGGTAACCAACCCTCAGCAGAGGGTGTTCAGAAACCGGACAAGGAACCGGGACTGCATACTTTCCTGGCCATCCTGGCCGGAAGGCGCAGGGCAGGAAGCAGGCGCTGCCAAAGTTCCAGTGCTGGACCCACTATGGCCTCGGCCACCGGAAAGGCCTCCGCTGGAGATCCTCGGTCCAGAATCTCCGTGAGGGATACCTGGCCCATTTGGAACGGGTTCGAGCTCCATCCCGTAGACTCGAGATGAGCCAAGCAGTCCTAGGAAGGACGACGGGCTATCGCCCATTGACTGACCTCCTGAAGACTCCAAGTCCAGTCGCTTGAGAAGAAGGAGGAATCATCTTCGGACTCGGAAGAGTCCTCGAAGAGCTGCCTCTGGCCTGAGCCACCCTTCACCTGCCGAGGTCGGTCGGGAGTGAGGGTAACTGACAGCCGATGGGGTAAACCCTTAGCCGACCGAGAATCCTTGGTCGGAGCCCCAATTGGTGGCTGTGGAGGCGGAGGTTCCACCGGAATCGGTGGAGCAGCTGGTTTTGGCCGAACAACCGGCCTGGGTATAGGCTCCTCGGACAAGTCGAGGGGTTGTGTCGGCTGCCCGTGACAGCTACTTAATGGTCGGGAAGGCGCGGAGTCGGCTTATTCCCCGCCAGGAGGAGTGTTAGAACATATGGTCCTCGCAGACTGGCCGACGTAATTTACGCCGCTCCTCATCCCAGGAGGAGGACGAGGACGAGCGGCGACGCCGCTTACCGCGGTGCCGAGACCGAGACCGCCTATGACGGTGGGAACGGCTGGACCGCGAAGAGGTCCGGAGACCGAGAGTCCCGGAATTTCCGGGTCGGTGCGGGGAGGTGTCGGCCGAACCACCTCCCTTCGCCTCGAAGGTCCATCCGAGGGCTCCGGAACCGAGGCACAGGCGAGCCCACGGGATCCTCAACTCCTCCCGGGGGAACCGGGGAGAGGGGAATCTCAGCTGCTAAAGGCGACAGCCCGTCCAATGGGTCGAGAAAAATCTCGACTTCATCAGTGGGAGTCTCGGTCTACTGACCTGACGGGGACACCGTGAGGCCAGTGGCCGAAGCCGAGCGGTCGACCGAAGCCGACGGTCGACGGCCCGGGGAGAGGGACCTTTCCCGCTCCCAAGAGCGTCGACGGAGGGACTTACCCCTGTCCCTCTTTTTGGACCGAGAATAAGGTCCAGCAGACGCAGGCCCTTCTCCTTTAGTGGAGAGGGACAGACAAAGCTCCTTAAAAGAAGCCGTGTAGGAAGAACCCAGAGAGAGCGGGATAAATGCCGCGGCCGAGGAAGATACGGCCCGTGCCGCCTCCTCTTCGAGGGCGACCATCCGCTCGAGCTGATCCGCCGAGCCCGCCGCCGCGGACACCGCCAACCGGGCCTCCTTGGACTTCACCGGAGGGAAACGCTTCTCGGGACGGCCCAGTTGCAATCGGGCAGCACGGTCTTCGGTGACGTAGGGCCGAGAAAGATGAGCACAGGTCGCAAGCCCGCGGGGTCGCTCAAGGCCTAAGCAGTAGACACACGCGGAGTGTGATCCGCCCGAGACATCTTCTGACCGCATGGGCATCTCCGAACTGGAGTCGATTTGTCCATCGCAGCCGCGAGGGATAGAAGACTGAAGTCTTTTTGCAAAATTTTATTTTTAAATCCGCAAACGGAGAAATAGGAACCAGTCGCAAACGCAGAGCGTTAAGGAGGGAACCTGAGCTTCCAAGCGGTAAGGAAGATCTGGCGTCATGGGGCGGAGCCGAGAGTTATACCACCCGGGTGGGTGGGAGGAGCAAGATTGAAGACCTTCCGGCAAGATTTAAAGCGGCAAGGATACTGCCAATGAGTGTGGATGAACAACATATCCATGTCCCTAGAATAGAGGATTCAGAGGCCTTGCTCCCCTTCGCTGCTAGGCCGCTGCCGCATGGTTTTCTGTTTGCATTCTCACTTTGTTGGGATCAGCATGCATCATCTGGCAAGTTTTTCCCATTTTTGTTAATAAAATTATGCACCAGCACTAGCGTTCCTTTTGGTTGGGAAAAAAAAAAAGTACATTTCTGAATTAAGCTCGTTTTTTTTTTGTGTTTTTTTTAGGTATACTCTGGAGGAGCTCCTGTAAAGTGCATCTGTTCTGTCTGGTTGCTGGCCATGCCCCTCGTTTTTCTGTTATCTTATTGGTTGGTCCTACTGTTAGTAGTGTGTGATTGGTTACGTTCTTTCTGTGTGTGACAGCTGATTAGCTGTTGGTTCTGTGTGGGTGGGATTTCGGCTTGGCGGCCATGTGGAGGGGCTGCAGGAAAAACGTTTTTTTTTTCATTTATTCACGTCTGTATCAATAGTAAACTGTTTTATTTGCTTTGTTATGATTGCAGTGTAGTGCTGTAGGCGGTGTTTGAACAATTTAAATAACTGTCCATTCTGGTTTGCTTCACCGAAACTCAGGGTGTATCCGTTTTAATTCCTGCAAACAGTTTCAGTTTTCGACCAATGCTGTGCTTTACAAAGAACAATATCAGGTATGTGGGATGATCTCAAAATATGTGCAGTATTGTGAAAATGTGTGTGCTTATGTGCTCATTTTTTGACTGTGGCATGTCTGGTGCAAGTTCGAGCTTTTGTTGGTTGCAGTTTTACTTCTGCTGCAGTGTCCTTTCAGAGTGAAACGCTTCTGCGGGTATACAGCAAAAAGTTTATCTGTCTTGTTTTTTGTGTGTGAGAGCGGATTGATTGGAAGGTGACATTTCTAAAGTGGCAGTCGCACTCAGTGCCCGACTGTACGATTCAAATTCTCTCTCTTGGAAAAGTGGTGCCAATCAGTTTAAAAAAGAAATCTGCATTTCTCCTAACATAGTCACAGTGAGAATATTAGCTGATGATGTAGACACTGTTGGTATAAATGTCAGAAAAAGTCACAGTGTCTATGTCAGTCATTTATTTAATGTGAGTGAGAATACATGTTTTTATTCATGAAACTATCTCCCATCCCCTAAAATATATATATATGTATGTACGTATGTACGCACACACACACATATATTCTACGCAAAAAACTTCATTAATGCATCAGTTAGGGTTCTTCTACAGTGAAAAAAGTGAGGAAATTCGATTTTAGGGTTCCCACCCCTTGCACCCCACCCCACCAATAGGCATCGGGGTGTGCACTGGGGTCGTCGGCCCTAACTCTCACCCCATCCCATCCCATGTGTAAACAAGCTGAGATGCTGCAGTGTAGGAAAATGGGGTGAGAGTTAGGCCGACGACCCCAAATCACACCCCAATGCCTGTTGGTGGGGCGGGTTGGGGTGGAACCTAAAAATCTAATTTCCTCACTTTTTTTGCTGTAGAAGAATCCTAACTGATGCATTAACAAAGTTTTTTGCATAGAATTTCCTTACTTTTTAAGAAAGGATAGAAAGGTTGAAAGCTGCACAAGTTGGTGGGAGCGTGGGGCCCCCACCAACTTGTAAGTGTCGGGCCATATTACATATCCAATGACTAAAAAGTACACTGACAACAACAAGGCCAGCCACCAAACAAATGTTAATCTAGTAGAACAATAGAAAACGCTGTCCACAAAACGTAAGCTGCACCACGCAATCTCTCCGCAAAAAAATATATTGTCTGACACGTAAACACCGCAATTAACATCTACAGGACATGCCGCCAACACCCTCCAAATTTCAAGTAAAAAGACCAAACCGTGTCAGAGATATAACATGTCAAAATTTGAAAATTTTCATTCGTTAGAGTGGCACAGTTCTGCACCTGTTGACATTTAACACACACAACTGAAAACTACATCCATGACACTAAGGCTAGGCATCCTATCAATTTCATCCCACCAGCACAATCCAAAACACTGTCCACAGCTTGTAAAGTGAGTCATGCAATATCTCCACAAAACCAAATTTTCTCAGACACAAACACCATAATTCACATCTACAGGGCATGCTGTAAACACCCTCCAAATTTCAAGTAATTAGACCAAGCAGTTGCCGAGATATTCAATGTTAAAGACTGGTAAAATTTCCCTATATATCCCATTATAAAAAATCTGGCCATCTCGTCCCTCGCTCGAGATGCACGATCGCGATCAAAGAATCTGCAGGCTCGCGATCAAAGAATCTGCAGGGTCACAACCAAAGAATAAAAACTTTTCTAATTTAAAAATTCAAAGAATTGCGCTAAACCACCGGCCATGGTTCGTATTGTGAACGACTTCGTAGTAAAACCTACCCTCATTTGTCTTCCTAGGACACCCGAGCTGAGAAAAGAAATTTTTTAAAATCTGGCCATCTCGCCCCTTGCTCGCGATCAAAGAATTTGTAGGGTCACGATCAAAGGAATTGCTCGCTCGCGAACAAAGAGTGAGGGATGAGATGGCCAGACTTAATTTATTTTCTCAGCCCAGGGGTGCCCTACAAAGTTAAATGAGGCAGAGTTTTGCTCAGAGGGCTTCGTTCTGCCCCATCCGAATTTAAAAAAAAAAAAAAAAAATCATGTTTTAAATATTCCTTGTAGTCCAGCGCCCCCCATCATAAAATAACGATCTCTAGTAGCCCCCAATGTTCATGTCATAAATATATACATATATTTTTTTATATCCCTGGTAGTCTAGTGGCCCCAATCTGTATAAAATAATAATAGTAATTCATTACCCTGGTAGTCTAGTAGGCCCCCCATCATCATAATAAAATATATAGCCATCTGCAGTTGCCTGGTAGTCTAGTGCGTCCCCAATCTGTACTAAATTATAATTACTGTTCATATCCCTGGTAGTCTAGCGTGCCCCCCATCATAATAAAATATATAAGGATGTCCATTTCCTGGTAGTCTAGTGGCCCCCACTCCCCATGCCAGCCCACCAACACCCCCCACCATTGCCCAGCTCGAGCAGCACAGCTCATCACTCCACAGCTACCCGCCGACTCTGTGTATTATGAGTGCTAATGCAAAGAGCGCCTGAAATTATTTCTGAGCGCCTCTTGCATTAGCAATGGTATACACACAGTGGCGGCTGGTCATGGAGGTGAGAGGTGAGCTGTGCCAGTCACCGGTGGGGAGCCACTAGACTACCAGGAAATTGGACATCCTTATTTATTTTATTAAGTGATGGGGCCGCTTAGACTACCAGGGATATGGAACAGTAATTATAATTTAATATAGATTGGGGGGGGGGGGCACTAGACTACAAGGGAGATAAAAAAAAATCAATATATATCAAATACACATTGGATGGGCACTAGACTACCACACAATTGCAGATGGTAATATATTTTATTATGATGGAGGGGGAAGGGCCGCTAAACTACCAGGGATATGAACAAGAAAAATAATTTTATACAGATCGGGAGGGGCCAATAGACTACCAGGATATAAAATCAATATTTATGAACATTAAGAGACCACTACAGACCGTTATATATTTTATCATGATGGGGGAGGGGCTAGACTAACAGAGATATTTAAAAGAAGCCCCCTGGGCCAAACCCACCCTCATTTAAGTTTCTAGGGCACCCCTTGGCTGAGAAAAAGCATTTTTAAATCTGACCATCTCGTCCCATGCTCACTATGCATGATCACGATCAAAGAATCTAGTGATCAAAGAATTTGCAGGCTCGCGATCAAAGATTGTTAGCGAGCCGCGAACTAAGATTTTAAAAGCTCAGAACTCTATTTTTAGACCAATTTCGATGAAATCAAAGGCATGGCTCGATAAACCGTGGTCCCCTGAGTAAAACTCATCCAAGTTTTACTTCAGACGTGACCCCTGAGCCGAGATGTTTGTGTTTTTCCAATCGAAAAATCAAAAATAAGATGGCAGACCTCGCAATCACAAATTTTTAAAAATCCTCAGGGGCAAAGATTCTTGAACCGCGAGGCTGCAAATTCTTTGATCGCCAGGTGGGACGAGATGGCCAGAACTCCATTCTTTGTTCGCAAAACATACATATAAATTTTCCTATTGACTTACAATGGGAACTTAAAAGTGGCATAACTTTTGAATGCCTTAATATTTTTTCACCAAACGAAAAGTGGCATGTCCGGCCACCAAATCTCTTTCAAACGAGACATCTCGCAGAGCGGCACGCCACACAACAGCTGTGCAGGGCCACGTCCAAAATCCCAAAAGCTGCCCCCAAAAACGGATAATTTTGCATTTTTCAGCATTTTCATATGCAAAGACCATAAGTCCGACCAACACATAATTTGGCAAATCAAGAGGTCTACCATGCCCCACTGCACATTCCAAATTTCAGGCAAATCCGTTGAACGGGTCCAAAGTTATTAAAGCCCAAACGTTTGACTTTCGTATGCAAGTGACCGCTGAACCCCAACTATAGTGGTGCGACTGAGCCTACTATATATATATATATATATGGGATATATGATGGGCATGAGTGTGATATGGCTAATATTGTCACTCCTGCAGAGTGAGCTCTGGATATCTCACGAGTGCCCAAGGCACGAGTAAGATATCCAGAGCTCACGATGCAGGAGTGACAATATTTGCCATAGCACATGATCTGACCATCATGTATTCGATATATACAATAGGGCCAAGAGTTTTAGAAGTTTTGTTATGGTGTGTTGTGTTCTGTTCCTGTTTATGTGTTTGCTCATTCTGTGTGTGAGCTTTTCTGAATGGGCTGGCAGTGTTATAAACTCTGGGAGACACACGAGTGCGTTTTGCAATGTTAAATGAGTTAGTTTTAGGCAGGAGTGAGAAACATACTTTTGTGAGGCTGTATAATTTATAAGTCTGGCTGCAGTGAAGCTGAGAGCATCACAGTAATTGTAATGAGCTGAGAGGCAGTGTCAGAACAGCTGATACTGTTTTCAGTGGTAATTAACTTGGCTGCAGGCAGAGTGTTCTGTGAAATTGTGCTCTTTAGGATTCTGGCTGAAGTCAAGCTGAAAGCATCACAGTAATTGTAATGGGTGAGAATCAGAGTTTGAGGAGCAAGTGAGAGTGTGTTTCACTGGTAGTTGAGTTAGCTGCAGGCAGTAGTTTAGACTGTTCTGTGAAGCTGTGCTGTTTAGAATTCTGGCTGCAGTCACAGTAATGAGCTGGAAGTTGGGGGATAGGTGTGTTTTGTAATGCTTACTGAGTTAGCTGTAGGCAGCAGTGAGACCTCTGAAGTAGTTCTACATTTGTGTCTATGGTAACAGGACAGGTGTTTCTTGCATGCTGAGGGGGAAAGCTGCCTAGAGTGATGACCTTTTGTGACTTGTGCGTGTGTAAATTAAGCAATAAGGCATAACCAAGGGTTATGTTAATGGTCTGTTAATCACCTTCTAGGGGTGTACTGTGGCACAAGGTGTAGCCGAGTGCCACATGCCCCTAGAGGGTGATTAATTGACCATTAACATAATTCTTGGGAGTGCCTTATTGCTATTATAATAAAAAAATGCTTTTAAACAGCGTTAAACCTTGTTCAACATATGGCTAAACTCTACATGTATGTTAATAAAAGATTAACATAAGGCTGTTAGAATGTTTGCAGCCAATCAGAAAGCTCCATTTCTCAGACCCTTTTTATAATGGTTGATATCATCACAGTAGAGCAGAAGGTAAAAATATCACACTGCAGCAGATGATGCACTGTTTTATCTCACTCATTTGCCACTCACCCCTATTGTTTGTGTGTATGTATGTATGTATATATGATACATGATGGGCAGGAGGGTGACATGGAAACTATTTTCACTCCTGCAGAGTGACCTCTGGATACTCAGGAGTGTCGAAGGCACGGGTGACAATATTCAAAGGTCACAATGCAGGAGTGAAAATATTTACCATAGCACACACCTGCACATCATGTGTCTGATTTATACAATAGGGGTTTCCAGAACTTTTTAATTTTTTGTTCGTATTATCTTGTGGAATAAAAGATGACAGGACAAAAAACAGAAACTTCTGCTAAAACAAGCTGAAACACTAATTTGCCATTTGGGATGAAGCAGGCTGTATTCATTGGTAGTTGAGGTCTTCATGGATGTGAAAGACTTTGCTCTTTTTTGGCTTCTTGTCAGTATGAAACTGGCTGCTGTTAGCTTGCTTTGGTTCTCTGCAGGAAAACAATGTGCTTTTCTAGGGCTAGCAGGTGAGCTGCAGGTGGAACTGATATACTGATTAGTTTCCTAGGCTGCTGAAGAGTTTGGTGACATTCCTTCCTGATTGCTGTGTTAGGAAAACCTGCCTAGAGTGAGGATATCTACTTCAGCAGAGTCCAGCTGAGTTTTCTGATTGGTCAGGATGTAATTAAGAGATCAGGATAGTGATCGTTTTGAGCGGTTTCAGACCGACATCAGCACAGTAATAATATTAGCCTGTCAGGTAAGCACAATTTGTAACATGGCAAAAATAGTAGGAGTGGAAGCAAGAAAGGCGATAGGATGAACGGTGTCACATGGTAGAGGAGCAACATGGCATTATGAGAAGATAATGCCGTCTTGCTTGTGTACTACACAAACGAGCCACAGGAGGAAAATCAGCAGTGTGGTAAGTACGAGAGGAGAAGCAATCGCAGGGAGCAAGTTTAGAAACAGGAAGCAGGTACGCCATAGGAGCAGTGGGAGAAATGAGACAGAGGGACTGGGTTAGGAGTACAAGGTGGGAAGTTGAAAGGTAAAGATGCAGATGGAGTGACACAGGCAACATCCGGAAACGGATTTCATTTGAACAATTTCACGGTATACGGCACAGTCAACTTTAATTATGGAGCCCGAAACACAGAAACATAAGATAGCACACAGATCGGACAAATGTCAGAAGGACAATGAACCGACGTGGCAAAACAGAATTTGAGTAGCTTAAGGATAAAAACAGCACCAAGTAAAGCAGCATGTCAATATGCAAATGGGGATAGGGAGAGACACCGAGTAGTAGAAAAGCAGCACGGTCACGGTCAGCCTATGAACAATATCCAAGTAACAGACGCTCAGAAATGTCTCAAATATATCGGAATCGTTAAGAAACATACAATTGTATCTGCCCCCCCCCCAAATAAAAAAAACATATGTATGTAAGAAAAGTTCATTTAAAATTGTCAAAGTAACAGCAAAAATTACTGCAAAACTTTATTACTGTCATTGTCTTTTGTGTAGTATAACCACTGACATATATAGGATATATACAGGCTGCTGTAGACCATGTTACAAGCGCATTAATCCACTCTGAAGGTGGCATCTAATGGGGAGTTAATGCATAGTTGGTCTGTTGTAGACACTTGGCATGCGGCCTCGGGCCACAACGGTCCCAACCATGCATTAACTCCCCATTAGATGCCACCTTTATCGTGGATTAATGCTTACATGTATAAATGTAAAATATTATCATACTTTGATAATCTTGGTAAACAAAAAAAAAAAATCAGTGTGATTTTCTACCATGGTTTACATCACTGTGTGTAAGATGCATGGATTTATCCGCTACTCATTTGTCTCACCCCATTGTACACACACACATACACACACAATAATAACATAGGGTAGGATGAAACAGAAACTTGATTGGTAGAGGCCAATCAGGTGACTATTCATTAATTCCACATACACGCACAGCAGGTGGTCCTCAATCCCTGAGAACAGATTAGGGAGCAATCCGGCTCTTCTTTTTGTGTTGTAGAATAATTCTGAGAAGCTGCCAGAGAGCTCCCTGTATACCCGTTACACAAGATAATCTCCGTAGTGAAAGTCAGTTTCTGTAATGCAGCGCAGTTTACTAGGCAAGAAGCACAGTGGTATTCTACTGACCCAACGAGCCTGGTTTTCTCCCAAGCCATCCATCCTGTGGTGCTCCCCATCCACCCGGCTTGTGGACTTCGTAGTGCCGTACGGTAGTACCCGGTTGTCATCCGGCGGTCCCCACACAATCGCCCTACAGACCTCCTCGTAGCACAGCAGCAAGTAGTGCACACCGCTGTGTCTGTATGTAGTGGTAATCACCAGTGCGGCAAAACTCAGTAACTGTCACACAGCAACATGACAGTTATGCACCACAGCAGGAGTCACTGGTTTCTGACACCCTCCCGACCAGCATATTTCCTGCAACCACACCACTAACTGGTACATGATGGTCTGTGTGTGCCGAGTGGCAATGACAACCACTGTTACCAGCATTTAGCACCGTGAATATGTCTTGTATCTGTTCCCGGATCTCCCTATCAATGACGCTATAATTTCAGTTGTGCAGCAAGCAGCCATGCATGTCTGTGTCTCTTAACTTTGCCGTTCCATACTGCCGATAGCTGCTGACTGCAATGTGTGCCCTGTCCTGTACACACAGCTATATTTTCCATACGGCACCACGGAGATCCCAGTCAGTGAAAATCAGAAGAGAACACCAGCAGAGAAATAGCAACCTATACTGTACTGACACGGAAAATTGATTTTTTCACATGGTAATTTACTTGTCTTGTATGGTCAGTGCTTAGAACTGCATCTTCGGTTTAGGTCACAAGTGTGACCACTGCATATTCTGCTCAGCAGTACTTGTGCTGGTGGCAGAACACATTAAATAGTTTCTACATTTTTCTCAATTAATCATGCTTTCCTCATATTTTTTTTTAGACTGTAGTGTACCCCATGTTATAAGAGCAATAACCCACTCCAGGGTGTGCGGTTCTTTAGGATTAAATCAACACCCTGGGGACTGTGAGGAGACACTGCCTGCGGCCTCGTGCCTCACAACACAACCAGGGTGTTGCTTATCCCCAATAACTGCACACACTGACGTGGGTTACTGCTTACAAAACTACCCTAAACTATGCAGTTTAACTGTGATAAAATTCATAAAGTTGACCCGTAAGACTGGAACAGGACTCCATGGCAACTGTTTAGTGAAGAAACCAATCTGATGTCAGACTGGCATAGGGAAGGGACCAGTACCGAGTCTGAACAGAATTCTAAATTCTATTTGCATTCAGTTCTATCTCCAGGGCAACACCTCTGGATGGAGATGATGCAGGTTTTGTATGACATTGTTCTTGCATTCCTCTTATTAGGAGGAGTTTCCTATGTAGCACGTGGCCATGATTAGTGGGAGCATGACTTCAGCTGCCTCCAAGCCGACAGTATATCCATATCCACCCAGGAAATCCAGCAGAGCAGTACCCTTGAGACGTATGCCACAGATAGGGCCACCTCTAGGACAACTCCTGCTGCTTTATAGGAGATTTTTCAGGATGGATTCCTGCTGACTGTTCAAAAGGACTTTAATTTCACCTACACTTTACGGGTGTGCGTGTGGTGGTTTTTTTTTTTTTTTTTAACTTGGTCACTGTACCGATGAATACATCCACCTTGAAGAGGGTATCATATGCCTTCACCTGCTTATCTTCCTGGTAGAGAGGTGCTTGGAGGAATACTAACGAGTATCTCTCCAGAGTGCATCATTTATTTTGGACCATGTTTTGTGCAGATCTGCATAGTGGAAGAAACCTGGTCACCCTGAAATATATCAGCAACAGGTCCAGCTTTTCCTTAGGTTCTTAGGTGCAATTTCTCCACATTCAAAGTAATACAGGTCTGCTTCATGAGGACTATGAAGTTTTCCAGTGAGAAGATTCTGCTGGCTCCCTTGTATTCTTCATCCTCCGAGGTAGAACACTGGCCGTTTTCCTTGGTCTGTCTGAAACTTGCTGAGGTCGTTCAATCACACTGAGGAATGTGTGTCTGGAGGAGCTCACTTCCAAAGTGCCATGGGCAGAGAGCTCATGCACCTGGTTTCCGGGCAGGTCGAGACCTTTCTGCTGAACACTTGTACGGCCCATGTCACCTGGATAATGGGCAGGCAAGTGCACCAATGGGTGCCTATTGTCCCTGTCTGGACATCAGTCAGGCATGGGGAATGTGTTGCAAGAAACACCCTGTGCAGGAGAGGTGCAGCTCCTGAACGCAGTTTCCTCTTGTATCCTTGCAGTGCTTAGGTCACAGAGCCAACCGCGTGTATGAGCTGGTTGAAGGCAGGCTACAGAGAGGAGCCTGTGTTCACTCAGGCCATGCGCAAATCTGCCATACATTTACAGGCTGCAGATCTCGACAGTGAGTGACTGGAGTGAAGGGTTAGGGTCCTTACCAGATGTCCCCTAAGCCTGTCACTTTCCCTTGAAGCAACACGGGGATGCATTTAAAGGGCAGTGTTCCTTTTTTTGCTCATTTGGATTCAGCCCCATTGTTCTCACTTTTTTCTGTCCCTGAGGCCCACATAGCAGTCTGCCTATCCCCGCAGTGTCCCTGGTCGCAGCGGGAGCAGAAGGACCCTGCAATGGATGCTTGCAGTCTTGAAATTTGCACTTTAGCCCTTCTGATGCTGCCTTTCCCCTATACAAAATCTGTCATGAAATGGCACTAACTTACACAGAGAACCAGAACAGGAAAAAAAGCTCCACCTAAGAAACTCCCCGATCCTACTTTGCTGCTGACTGGGTATCATCAGAAAGTCTCTCAGTCAGGTACTGAAGCAGATTCATCAAAGTTGAAGAAACAGAAGAGAAAAAAAAAAAAAAGAATTAGGAGTTTAGGTAAAGGGGCAGTCCTAATGACTCTAGTTTTCAGCCCATCTCCTGGCTATAAGGAAGACACACGCTCACTACTCTTAACAGAATGCTTTCTTTTTCTTCCTTAACTGTCCCCCTCAGTTCCCACCACTGTGATCTGCATTCCAGTCAGGGCAGGCCATCCTTGAAGTGCAGCAGTTTACTATTAAATTGTGGACTAAAATGCTTCAACCATCCTCCCTCCTCATGCCTACGTTTCTTTGGGTGTTCCAATTCTCACCGTTTCCTCACTCAGCATATTAATTGATTCTTTACTTTACAGCGGATAGATCACAATTATTCCATTTTTCCCAGCAACCCGAGTTTGGTAGTGAGCTCAGGCCATCGGAGGGCCAGGAGGGGGATCGAGCATCAGGAAGACCACTCTCCTTCTGGGGGCAGAAGAGTGGAGAAGCCCGGCTTACACCTGACCCCTAGCGGTAAGCCAAGGAGCAGGGCAGATGCATGGCATGCCCACATCATGGCCATCACTGCATGCTGCACCCCTCTGGGACAAAGGAAAATGGAAAAATCCTCAGCGGCAGGATGGTGCTTGGGCCCTCGCAGGCCCAGAACCAGATTAGCCAGGCTTGCTGGTCCAACTACTGGATCGGGTTCGTGGCAGTGGATTGGCACACCCAGCCAACCCCTTCTCCTGTTGGGCCAAGCCCTGGGGATCCTGGCCTCTGGTAAGTGCCGGCGGACGTTGGGGTGACAGGGCTGGAGGGTCCAGGTGGATGGGGGCCGTCCAAGGCAGGGGAGACAAAAGATTAACTAAAAAGAAAAATTATTCCATTTCTCCATGTGTGGATATGCAACAACCCTGAAAATAATCCAATTAGAGGCCAGCAAGTGTCTGTTCTATTCTAAGTTCAAGATGGATAGGTATAAAATTGATGACAATGCCCTGTATACTCTGTGACGAGGGCATTAAAAACAAACACACACCCCCCCAAGAGCTTTATGTATTAAGTAAATATACTATATAGCACAGTTACACAAGAACTTACTGTAACAGCAGATCTTTGAGAGAGGTTCCTGCAGTAGATCATTACATATAGGACTGCCCCCCTGGCGTCAGGACCACATGCCAAAACCGCCAGCTAGCAATCCACAGCATGGGGACCGCCCCCCCGGCGTCACATGACGGACGTCAACGTGACACTATATAGGAGGCGGTCCCCATGTCCGCCCTCCAGTTCCCCCGCCGGAAGACCCCTGAAAGGGAGACCGGAGAAAGGAGAATACTCCTTGAACCCGGAGCTGCTGAAAAAGTACCCTGGGAAAGGAAAAGAATAAGCAGAAGCTGGGGGAAGGTGGGAGGGAAAGAGGTGACCTACTGAACCTCTCTCAAGATCTACTGTTACAGTACATTCTTGTGTAACTGTACTACCTTCCTTCAAGAGGGTTCCTGCAGTAGGTCATTATGTATAGGACTGAATTCCAAGCAGTCAAGAAGAAAACAGTCAGAGGCTGAGGCTCAGGAGGTGGAAGAGTCTGCAAACAGAGACCCAGGTTAGGACAAGAGGCCTTGCAGGACGGCCAGTGCAAAGAAAGCCCTGCGCCTAAAGGCGATGTCCAGACTGTAATGCTTGGTGAAAGTATGAAAGGTACTCCAGGGGCCGCAACACAAATGTCGGAGGCAGACACATTTCTGAAAAAGGCAGTAGAAGCGGCGATGCCATGGGTCGAGTGCCCCTTCACGTCCCCCAGAAGTGGTTTCTCATATTTATGGTAAACGAAAGTGAGACCGTTAGCCAACCACTTAGAGAGGCATTGCTTAGAAACAGCTATGCCCCGACATTTGGGTGCAAAAGAAATGAACAACTGATTGGACTTGCGCACCTCCTTAGTACTTGAGATATAATAGCACAGAATCCTATGCACATCCAAAGTGTGCAAAAGGTCCCCCCCCCCCGGACTATTACGGATAGTAAACCGGCAATTGAATATCTTGGTTTAACGTAACCTCAGATACCACTTTTGGTAGAAAAGGGAGGTTAGTCCACACAGCCACCCTGACTGTGGAAAATTAAATAAGGCTCCTTACAAATGAGGGCCTTAAGCTCGGAAATCCTTCGAGCTGAGGTAATCACAACTAAAGAGAGTGCTTTCCAAGACAAGTAGCGCATATCACAACTTGCTGCCAGCTCAAAAGGGGGCAAAGTAAGTTTCTCTACAACAAAATTCAAATCCCAGGGAGGAACTGGACTACGGACCATGAGGTTTCACAAGTGGAGGATCCCCTTAAGGAAGGTTATAGAGACCTCCAACTGAGCAAGGTTTTTGCCGTCCACCAGAACGTGGTAGGCTGAAATTGTGGAAAGATGGACTTTCAGTGAGGAATAGCTGAGGCCCAAATCAGATAAATGCAAGCGGTACTCTTAAGACCTGGGGCACTGGGCAAGAGGAGGGGTCCAAACCCTTGGCAGTCACCATATAGTAAACCTCTTCCACTTCACTGCATATGTCATTCTGGTGGAAGCCTTTCTGGCCTCCACCAAAACTTGGGCTACTCGGGAGGAGATCACAAAGCATAAGAAAGCTACGTCCCGAGGTGCCACGTGTGCAAATGGAAAGATGTGAGGCCCGGGTGCACCAGGTTGCCCTGCTCCTGCGTTAGAAAGTCGTGGAGGAGAGGTACAAGTGTAACCCCTGGACCCCTGCCTTTTAGCAAAACGACAGGTGGCATGCTGTTGAAGCTGACAGCAGTACCTGGTGGGGACTGGGTTTGGGGAGGATGAGGTTACTCAGCACAGGGGGGCCTAGGTTTGGCTACTCTGCACAGGGGCACCCAAGTAAATCCGAACACAGGAAGCAATAACTGTAATGTCCAGAACCAGGAATGGGATTCTACAGTGTGGCTTTTATTCACATCCAATCTGAACAAACAAAGCATAGACGGACCCCCACAGGGCTACATTCCTGGTAATGCAGATTAGAGACAACAGAACACTTCTTCACTATTTCCATCCCTCAGGCTCTGAACCCACCAGGCACACAGCCAGGACTTGTACGCAGCTTTGGATACACAGCCCGACTTGTACACTACTTGGGTTTTCCCCACTGGCCCGGCTCCCCCGCCGGCCACTTGATCCGCAGTCCATTTTGGGAAATTAACCAGTTTTCCTGCTGTGGCTCCCCAAACCACCTTAGAGCCTTCGACTCCTAGATGGAATTTTCCTTCCAATCCCACGTCTGGGTACTTCCCTCATCACTGGCCAAGTGCATGAGGCAAAGTAGAAATCCACAGAGCAAATCCGTAGAGGTGGACCTGGTCACTAAAGATGGGGGTCTCCCACCTCCAGCTCCCACAATCCATACCCAGCCATTTCTCTGGAAACTAAACAACTCTTTTCTGAAAGCTTGGCAATGTAGATTACTGAGCAGACATATGTCACATCTCCTCTACATGTCTTGACTTCCACTATGTGCTGGACTTGAACATACTTTTACTTTTGGCTACGCCTATTACTCTAGGCCTCCCACTACTTCAGTAGTCCAATCCCCACTATCACACAAGTCCCAGGGTGAAAAACATAGGCCCTTTAGAAAGAGGAGAAACTCACCCTCCGGTTGCAGGTGCCCCACAGGCGATTCACAAATCTTCTTGTTTCCCCAAAACTCTGGAACAAATAAGGCAGCTTTTCCACTAGTAGAAAAACCAGGGGGTTGCCCCTGGAATAAGCAGGAAACCCTTTCCTGACCCATCCCCTAAGGGATGGGGCACTGAGACCCGAATCAGCAGTCTCCACCACTTTAAAACTGCTTCTGTCTCTCTCTTTAGGTGGAAACACACACCTTTTTTCCTGAATGTAGCCCTATGTCAGGGCTGAGACTCTAAGGCCCTGGACACACTGGGGAACTTAAAATGGTTTAAGTGCCTTAAAACAGTTTAAATCCCCCTAGCACTGTTTGCAGACAGACTACAAGCCCCTTAAAATGTTTTACATACTAACATACTAAAATGCCAGCAGAATAGGCCTAACGGTCTTTCGAGTCTGCTCGATTGGTCAGCCCCCACCCTGGGTGCTGACCTTGCTGCCCCCCTCACCTTCTCTGGCTTCTCCCTTCCCAGTTCTGGATATTCTTGCTGCATTGGATTTTGCTTCCAGAACCCTTCCCCTGTACCAGCCCCTCTTGAACCCCTCCACCTGCCTCTGCCTCCACCAGCCCCTAGGCAGTGCATTCCATGGCTCCACCACCCTCTCAGTGAAGTAGCACCTCCTCCTTTCTCCCTGAATCTTCCCTCCAGCTTCCACCCATGCCCTCTAGTGGCCCCTCCTCCTTCCTTCAAGCACCCTGACTGTTCCTCCCTATTTACCTCTTCATGTACTTAAAGACCTCTATCATGTTCCCCTGTCCCTTCTCTCTTCCAATGTGTACATATTTAGCTCTTTGAGCCTCTCTCATAGGTCCTGTCCCCCAAGCCCCAAATCATTTTGGTTGCCTCCTCTGGACCCTCCAGGAGTTTAATGTCCTCTAAGTGTGGCCTCCAAAACTGCATGCAGTACTCAAGGTGTGGCCTCACCAAGCAGTTATACAGAGGGAGCATCACTTCCCTCCTTCTGGAGGTGATCCCCCTAGCGATGCATCCCAGCATCCTGTTGGCCTTGGCTGTCACCCTCCTACAAGTCTCCGAGTTGTTCATTTTGACATCCACCACCACCCCCAGGTCCCTCTCAGCCATCGAGACTTGTAGCATTCCCCCAGGGTGTACACTTGGCCCGGGTTTCTGGCCCCCAGGTGGAGTACCTTGCATTTCCCTGCATTGAACCTCAGCTTCCACTTTCTAGACCATCTTTCCAGAGCCTCCAGGTCCCCCTGTAGGGCCACCCTCCCCACCTCCCCATCCACCACCGCCCCCAGTTTTGAGTCATCTGCAAAGAGACTCATCTCACTCCTGATTCCTGTCCTTATGTCAGAGACGTAGGCGTTGAACAGGAGGGGACCAAGGACTGATCCCTGTGGGACCCCACTAATGACCCTCTTTGGGGATGAGACTATCCCGCCAACTACGACCCTCTGGGTCCGGTCCTGGAGCCAATTGCCTATCCATCTGATCAGCTGGTTCCCCATCCCCATTTCTCCCAGCTTGTCCAACAGGCCCATGTAAGGAACAGAGTCAAATGCCTTGCTGAAGTCTAGAAAGAGGACGTCCACTGGTCTACCAAGGTCCAAGGCACTCGTCACCCAGTCATAGAACTCCACAAGGTTTGTCTGACACGATTTCCCCGAGACGAATCCATGCTGTCTATCGTCCAGGCACCCTGACTTTTCCAGGTCCCCCCAGCCTCTCCTTGACAATGCCCTCCATCACCTTGCCCACCACCGATGTCAGGCTGACAGGTCTGTAGTTCTCTGCCACCTCCCTTGATCCCCTTGTGGATAGGCACTATATGCGCCACCTTCCAGTCCTGGGGCACCCACCCTGTCCTCAGAGAGATGGTGAAAGCTCCGCTAGGGGTTTCCACCAGGAGATCCGCAGTTCCTTCAGCACTCTGGGATGTAATTTATCCGGCCCGGTGCTTTCTCCGCTTTAAGGGAGCTGAGGGCTTCCTCACTTCTCTGCTGTAATTTCCACTTCCAGTACCTCTTCTCCCTGCTTAGCCCTCCCTCCTGCCAGTGATGCCTCCTCTCCCCAGACCCCCGACGTAAGGGCCCCTCCTCAGTATCTCCATCTCCTCCCATGTATGATGCAGCACCCCATTTTCCTTGGTGGAAACTGAGGTGAAGTATCATTTAGTACCTCAGCCTGCTCCCTGGGTCTTGTGCCCATCTCTCCTGATTTAATCCTGCTAATCTGCCCCTTCACCTTCGCTTTTTCCCAATGTATCTAAAGAACCCTTGTTCCTCTCCTGATTTCCCTGGCCAGGTCTCTGCTCCTTCCTTGCCTTAGCCGCCTCACCACCCTAGTGGCCCTTCTAGCCATCAGCTCATACTCCCCGATCCCTTTCACTCCTTGAGCACTTTAATTGCCTATAGGCTGCCTCTTTCCCTGCACCACCTCCTGGACCTCCCTGGTCCACCAGCAGGGTTTTCGGCCCTACCGCGTCTTACTCTTGCACAGGTGCAGGTAGCATCTTGCACCCTCTCCTGATGATTTCACCTACTATCAGCGCCCATGTCTGACCCAATCCCATCCAAATGCTCCTTAAGGATCCTTCCCATTTCCTTAAAACTGCCCTGAAGTCAGTTTTACCTGCCTTTGTGCAGCTTTCTAGCCCTCCTAGGTCCAGGCAGAACCAGACCGTGGCATGGTCACTCCCCGCCAACGGGTCCCTTACCTCCAGGCCCCTAATCTGGTCACTGTCTGCCAGGACCACATCCAGTACCCGTGCCTCCCTGGTCGGTTCCCCCACCTGCTGAGTTAGGAACGCGTCTTGAAAGACATCCAACAACCTCTGTTCCCTGGTCACAGAAGATGTCATAGTCTCCCAGTCTGTTCCTGGCATGTTTAAGTCCCCCAACACCACCACCATTCCTCTGCCCAGTCTGCAGTGTCTCCCAACATCTGCCACCAGACTCTCCTCCAGCTCCTCCGCCAGGGCAGGGGGTCTATACACCGCTCCTACTTTTACTCTCTTGCCCCCCCTTGTTATCAAGGTGACCCAAATTGCTTCCACGGTTCCCTCTGCCTCCTCTACTCCCCTATGCCAATGCAGTTTTGACTCATTGCTACCCTTCTCCCCTTCCTCCCCTGTCCTTCTTGAACATAGGTAACCCTCCAGGTTCAGGTCCCAGTCGTGTCCTGCAGTGGCCCAGGTCTCAGTGACCGCTGCCACATCTACTGCTCCCTCAGTTAGCATCGCCTGGAGCTCAGGCATTTTATTTCCCAAGCTCCTGGCATTTAGCAGGACTACCTTCCACCCTTTCTCTATACTTCCATTTCCCTGCTCGTGTTCCCGTGGGATTCTGTTTTCCCTAGTCTGCACTTTACCAGTCAGCCTTTTCCGCAATCCTCCAGCTCCCTGGGTGAAGACAGAGTCCCTCCTTTATCGGCAGCAACTCTCTTGACAGCCTTTTTCTCCCATCCCTCCCACCTTCACAAGTTTAAACCCCACTTTTCACCAATGAACCTCTCTATTTTCAACTTAAGGATTCCTCCTCCAAATTGAGATGGAGTCTATCTCTAGCATACAGCCCTTATCCTCCCAGGTCTCCCCCAATCCCCATCAACCCATACCCTCTGGCCTCACACCACTCCCTGAGCCACTGGTTTATCTCCCTGATCTTCCTTTTGTGCTCCCCACTAGCCCTTGGCACCGGCAGGATTTCTGAGAAGGAAACTGTGCATCCTATGTCATGACAGACCCTAACAAGCTCCATGAATCTTGCCTGTATCTCTAGCTCGCCATTTCCCTCAATGTCATTTGTACCCAGATGGACCAGTATGTCCGGGGAACCCCCACAGTCCTTTGCCAGCTGATATACCTCGTGCTTAGCCCTGTGCACCGTTAGTCCAAGGAAGCATTTTGTTCTAACTGGCCAGGCTTCTCCCTTCCTATCCCATTTGATACCCCTGATCACAGAATTCCCCAACAGGAGCACTCTGACCGCCTCCTTTCCTCCATTTCCCTTCCATGTCTCTCATCCTTTCTACTGGCCCCTCCCAGCCGGCTCCTTGTTCCTCCCCCTATCTCAAGCGCCATGCCACCCCTCCATATTTACCCTGACCACCCTCCCCTCCAATCCTATGCCTCTCCTCCTCCTGAGTATCCTTCTGTACCTGCTAACCCCTCACTGCTCGCAACTGGTCCTTCTCCCCATCTGCTAAACTAGCCTGGCCTCGCCCTCCTTCCTTGCTGTCTCCATTTAGTCCCTCCTTGCTTGTTGTGCCCCGGCCTAAACCCTCAGCTCCTTTACTAAATCCTCCTTGTACTTCGGTCCTCTCCTCCTTTCCTCCCAACTGGTCCTTCATTATGCTTTCCTCCTCTTCCCTGCCCCTCCTGCTCTGATTCACTGCTCCCCATTTTCCTGCATTCCAGGATCCCCTGTTCTTCCTGCTATCTGGCCCCTGCCTCCTGCCCCCACTCCTTTCCATCTCTAACCACCCTGTCATGGCTACATCACCCCTCATCCTCGAGCAGAAGAAGAGAATTGAAGCGGTTATTGAGTGTAAGATCTGACCCACCTCCCGCCTTGCTTCCTTCTGTCCAGCCCTGGCCATCTGCCTACTTCCCTGAGAATGTTGTCCCTCTGTCCCTCCTTTGTGAGGGTCCCCAGTTACCTGCCTGCTTCTTTGGTAGTGTCCTTTTGGACCCCCTCTACCAGGGTCCCTATGTGACCCGAGTATTCTCCTGCACTCATTTCCCTATGCTGCTGCCCCCAGTGCTTGGTGTAACCCTGTGGAAGATCCCCTACCCCTTCCCCAACCATACCTCCCTCCCCCAGCTGTCTCCCTAACTCCCAACCTCCTCCTGCTGTGCCAGCTGGTAGCACACTGGGCAACCACCAAACTTCCAAGCCCAGACCAGTATCATGGCTGCTCCACACCCTGTGCACCCCTCCACCCTCCCAAAGATGCCGGCCCTAATGCCATGTGGTTCTATCCCCTTCCAAGTAGATTTCCTTGGGTGAGCCACCAGGTTCCCCCCAGTCCAAGATACACCCCTACTGCCTAATCAGGTCACCCACTAATCTTAGATACAGTCCCACGGTACACCGGTAACCCTGTTACTAGGTGCAGTACAACATAGTAAACTTATAAGGGAAATAAGCTCCTCTCTCCCGGCCTTTAAATCCAACCCCCAGCGGCTAGAACTACATGAGCTGCACCTGCAGCCTTTTCCTCCAATTGCAGGGCAGGTGTTCCCCTATAAATTAGCAGAACTCGGGGGGGGGGGGTCTTGGGCAGACACCCGACTCAAGAGAGAGTGTATCAGCCCTGTGTCTCCCCTCCAAGCCCAGCAGACAAATACCCAGGCCCAAGCAAATCCCACCAAATAGGTTTTAAATCAGAAGAAATAGGCATCCACCAGCTAGCCTGTTACACAGTGAAACATCCAACAAATGAGCCCACTTACAGCCACCAAACCAGTTTTCAAACTTCCAACAGCCCCTACAACAATACCTTGCTAGCCCCTTAGAAGTAAGAAAGCAAAGAAATAACCTTCTGCCAAGTAAAATCCACAAGAACCCTGTAAAACAACAAGCAGCAGCTACTGTCCTGGAACACAACTGATCCTGTCCCTTCCAGTTCCTTCTGAGGAGACAAAGCAGCCAACACCACAAACCTGATTCAGCTCTGCCTCCAGTCAATTAGCTGAGTGAGACCTGGCCAGACCATTAACACCTTCCCCACTATGCAGTAATCTTTGCAGCTACTGAAGTCAGCAACAATGAATCAAAATTCAACCCAAAGCCCCCAAAATATGTTTGTTGCCAAAGGAAACAGGTCTCCAATTCAATCAGCTTCACTAAAAACACAAAGAAATAACTTTCTACCAAGTAAAATCCATAAGAACCCTGTAAAAACAACAAGCAGCAGCTACTGTCCTGGAACACAACTGATCCTGTCCCCTTCCAGTTCCTTGTAAAAGTGTTTTTAAACCCAGCTAGATACCTAGTCTTAAAACCATTTTTAAAAACATTTTAGAGCTAGCATGGTTTTACTTACAGGTCTGTCCAGGAGTAAAAGTGTTTTAAGCTGTAATGGTTTAACTAAAACAGTTCTAGCTGCAGTGTGTCCAGGCAAGCACAGTTCTGTGTGTTGTACTTAACACAAAATAGTTACAAGGAGAACAGGTTTAACACTAGCAGTGTGGACACACTAAACCGTTTTCAAAAATGGTTACTGAGTAGTGTGGCTGCACTGAAATGGTTTAGCTAAACTGGTTTTAAAAATGGTTTTCAAAAACAGTTCTGTAGTGTGTCCAGGGCCTAACAGCCTACACAGAGCTGCTGTGCTGCTCTCTCAGCAAGCTCCAAACTCCAACTGACCTACAAACTACTGTTCAAACCTCCCAACATTCTATTCCAACTCCCTGCTTCAGATTCCATTGTGGCTCATGCAGCTGCGACAGTTCTATGGTGATGTCATCCCTCAGTCTCAGCTGAGACTGAGAACAGAGTGAGACAGTGTGAAATCCATTTAACTGGAGTTTCACAAGCTGCCTTCCCTGCCTACCACTAGGTCTTACTGGGATTCTAGTAACCCCGGGTAACAAGGGGGTTATACAAGTACTGGAGGTTCCAACGCCAGCTGCTGCAGCAGGGGGAACCAGATCTGCCGAGGTCAGAGAAGAGCAATGAGAATCATGTGTGCTCCATTCACTTGAAGCTTCAGCAAGACCTTCTGCAGAACTGGAAAGGGAGGGAGGGCAGGAGGGCATACAGAAACTTCCCTGTCCAACAATGAGACAGCATGTCTTTGCCAGAAGACACCATGCCCGCGAATAAGCGAGCAAAAATTGGGTAGTTTTGCACTGGATGGGGAGGCAAAGAGGTCCAGCTCTGGTTGACCCCGCTGGTCGAACAGGCCTTCTACTACCTCTTGCTTCAGTTCCCACTTGTGAGCCCGCACAGTGGTGCGGCTGAGACTGTCCGCCAGGACGCTGTGAACGCCTGGGACGTGGACTGCTGTCAATAAGAGATTGTGCTGGACTGCCCAGCACCACACCCGCATCGCCTCTCTGCAAAGGGGGTATGATCGGGTACCTCCCCGTTTATGTACCACACCACGGCCGTATTGTCTGTCTGGACGAGGAGAGTTCCTGGGCACAAGAGGGTATGAAATGCCTGGAGAGCACAGAGCACAGCTCATCTCCAGGACGTTTATATGCAAATGCATTTCCTGAGGCAACCACTTCCCATGGGTCCGGTGGTCTCCAAGGTGGGCTCCCCAACCCTGACCCGAGGCATCCATCGTGAAGGTCATGGAGTGGGAAGGGGGCTGAAAAGGGGCCCCCCCCTCCGAAGAGAGGCTGGATAATTCCTGCCACCAAAGAAGAGCCCTCTTCATGCCGCTAGAGACCACGACCCTGTGGCCCAGGTCGTCCGATCGCTGATCCCATTGGTCCCAGAGTGTCCACTGGGTCACCCTCATGTGCAGTTTGGCCAATGGTACGGTGGGAATGACTGCTGCCATGAGTCCCAACAGCCAGAGAACAGTGCGGGCTGTGGTCTAACAAGAGTTGGCTACAGCAAAGACTTGCTGTTTCAGGGCATCTGCTCTGTCCAGAGGAAGAAAGGCCCTGCCCTGGACTGTATCCAGCACATTTCCAATAAACTGGAGGTGTTGGGAGGGTGAAAGATGCAACTTGGGGTAATTCACTGTGATGCCAGAATGGGAGAATAGGTCCAGGGTGGTGGAGACAGAGACTCCAGCAGACTGCCCTGAGATGGGGCTGACAAAAGTCAGTCATCCAGGTATGGGAAACACATAAATACCCCTGCGGCGTAATGCTGTCGCTACCACTGCCAGTTACTTGGTGAAAACCAGAGGTGCCGAGTAAAGGCCAAAGGGGAGAGCCTTGAACTGGTAATAGTTCCCCTGGAAACTGAAATTGAGATAACGGCGGTGGGCCTGGAGGATAGGGATGTACAGGTATGCATCCTGCATGTCCAGCGAACAAAGCCACTGATCCTTGTGGAGCAGGGGTAAGAGTCCTTGGAGAGTCAACATGCAGAACCTCTTGTATTCGACAAAGAGGTTCAGCAGACTGAGATCCAAGATGCGTCTCAGAGAGCATGTCTTTTTGGGCATCGGGAAGAAGTTGGAGTAATACCCCCCTTCCTACCTGTGCGGGAGGAACCGGCTCGATGGCAGACTGACAGAAGAGCCTGGATTTCCTCATTTATGAAAGAAAGATGACTTGACGGGTAGTGGGACCGGCCCAGAGTATTTTCCGTAGGTCTGTTCAGAAACTCTTGAGTGCCATCTTGCAATTATCTGTAAGACCCAAACGTCTGTGGTGATCGCCTACCACTTTCTGAAGTGGAGAGTGAATATCCCCCGACTGGCAGATCTGGAGGAGATGGAGGGAACCCCCACAGGTCAGGAGGCAGAGGGGAGGGCCGCTTGATTACCTCTGGCGGCTCTCTGGGATTTGGCTGGGGGTCGAGGCCCCAGACCCCAGGCTCAACGCTTACCCAGACGTTTGGCCGGGGGTTGTTTGGTCCGCCTCCACTGTGGGCAGCGAAAAGGTTCCTTGGGTTTAAAACCAGAGCGATACATGGAGCGGACGTCCCGAAGGGATCTGCTGCTATCTGGTAGCTTGATAATAATGTCTTTTACACTGCCCCCAAAACAGGACAGGCACCCGGAAAGGCGCGTCCAGAAGGGTGGATTGAAAGTCAAGCACCAGACCCGCTATACGGAGCCATGCAAACAGTCTCAGGCAAACGCCTGAGGCAGTGCAGCGGGCTGCAGAGTCCACCGAATCATAGGTGGCTTGTAAGGCATGGTGACAGGAGGATTTGGTAAGCGTCACTTTGCGGAGCAGTCTGTCTCAGAGGTCCTGGTCTGGCATCGACTGGAGCGCTGGCTCAAGATCGGCCAGTGAGGATTCTGATAAGATATCATATGAGCCATGTAATTTAGTGACCTTAAGGCGCAAGTGGAGGAGGCATAATCCTTGCTACCATACTGATCCATCTGCTTGGACTCTTTGTCTGGAGGAGAGGCACTTGGGCGTTTTAGTTTGGCTGATCTGTCATGGGCCGCTGTAATCACTATTGAGTCAGCCTTAGGCTGTGTAGTGAGATGAGAAACCCCCTTCCAGGGGATGATAAGGCCGATACCAGCGGATGACGCATCCCAGCAGCCTTCTTAGAGACTGCAGGGATGGAAGAAGTTTGCTGCCAAATGGACGTCAAGTCCTCATGTGGCCCCGTCCATGGTGGGATAAGCAAGGGGTCCGTGTCCATCATGTCCAAATGCTCCATGAACCTTTTTCTTTTGCGGTCCATCTCTTGGGAAACCCAAACACATGCCAACTAGATGGTCAGGAGAAGCTCAGCGAATTAAAGATCCTCTGGGGGAGATTTGGGGGACTCTTTATGCTGGGGCTCGATAGGGGAACAGGAGCCTGAGCTGGCAGAAGAGTCAGAATCTGCTTCTGGATCTGCAGACGTAGGCCTGCTGGGGGAAGAGGCTTCGTTGGAAACCTCCTCCTCCATGGCCCTGTTGCCAGAAAGGGCCCTGGGTGGACGCCAGGAAAAGTCCATGTCTGATGACCGAGGGTCAATGGGGAGAGGCTCCTAGGGGTCGGCATAGAGACCGTGACCAGCTACAGATGACCGAACTCCTGAAGGAGCTGGGATTTGAATGAAATGTCCCCTAAGAGTCAGCCTGCAACCTGTCCGAAGCCTAAAGCTGTGAAGGAGGAGGCCAGAAACCTGGGTACCCTAAAGGAGAGTATGGGGGTAGCCAGGGGGCTGGTACACAAAGGGGTAACCTTGGGGAATATACCCAGATACATGTGACCCCGGATCCAGTACCCTGGTGCATGAGCTGGCGTCAAGTAACCCATAGACTGATACCCTGGCACCGGGTAATAAGGATATTGCAGTGGAGGGTAGCTGGGGGCCGTGCCCAGATGACCAGTAGGCGGAGGGGCAGACGGCCCCGAGGGACCACTAGATGTGGATGGGTCCCTCAGCAGGCCGTGAAGAGCAGGGATCCCAGCATCGCAGCAAGAGGAGTAGGCAGGGCACCTGAACAGCCAGACGGAGGCGGCGGCGCGGGGGGCACCACACCAGTAAGCGGCCATCACCGGGTCAGAAGGGACGTCAACTGATGAGGAGCTCTGCAGAGGGTTCGAATGGGATCAAATGCTAGATCATCGGTGTCGGGGCACAAAGGAACCCGATGCCTGGTCCAAAGTGTACAAGGGGGATCTAGGAGAGGTGACCCCCGACGACAGGCCCGCTGGAACAGCGGGGGACCTTGCAATAAACAGACCAGACGTTGGGGAAGATACCCCTAGAGCAACCACACTCATCTCCTGGCAAGAATTAAGGGAGAGGAAAAGGGGTCGGGATGGATCAGAGGAAAATCAAAGAGTCCCGGGAGGGAGAACCCTCGAGGGAAGAGTGTGGGTCTGGTAGCTGGCTCTGCCCACCATTGGGAAGGTCAAAGGAGTCCAACAGGAGAGCCTCAGCCGAGCAAGCCGGCGACCGACTGATCAGCCACGACAGAGTGGACGTCGGAAGGACTGATGTCAGAAGAACTGGAGTCCGACTTATTGATCGGGGCAGAGTGCTCTTTGGTGGAACTGGAGGACGACTTAATGGCTGGAGAGCTGACCACAGGCCCAGAGGAAGAACCCTCCTGCGAAGGGCACCCCTTCTGCCCTCTGACCATAGTGGGAGGGGGAGCCAGCGATCAATCCACTGGGGCAGACGGAGACTGGACAGGAGGGGTACTTACCAAAGTAGATGCTTCACAGGAGGCCACGTCGTCAGCCTGGCACAGGCAGACTAGATGAATCTTGTGGTCCCCATCTGCCGACACAATTCCTATGCTCCTAGGGCAAAGCTTGGCAGAAGGGGACTGGTTCCAGTGCTTCTTCTCCTTGCACTCGGCGGTGGGGGAGAAGGAACGTCCCCGTAGCTCTTTTTCCATCAAAGCCAGGCGCTTTTTAAGCAGGTGGGCTTTCAGGGCTTTCTGGCATCTGACTTATGTGGCCCTGTTGAAGAACTGGCAGATCTCTCAGTATTCAACCTGATGCTTGGGGCCTAGGCAGAGGACGCAGCAGGAGTGCTCATCCCTGTGCGGGATCTGAGCACCGCACTTCTTCGGACGACACAACGGAGAAGACATGCAATAGAAGAAAAACTAATACAGAAAAAACGAAAAAAGTGAAAGTACTCTGCCAAAATGGCAGCTGACTGGTTGCAGAGTTCACCGTGAGGTCTGACTTGTACAGGTCGATGGCGGGAAAGAACTGGAGAGCTGGCGTGGGGATCGCCCCCTATATAGTGTCACACTGACGTCCTGTCATGCAATGCCGGGCGATCCCCACCATGGACTGCTAGCTAGAGGTTTGACGGTGGTCCTGATGCTTGGGGGCACTGTCCCATATGTAATGATCTACTGCAGGAACCTCTCGAAGCAAGATCTTTTATTTCTTTCATCTTTTCAAGCACCACCTTATGTGGCATGCATAGCTGCAAGCTTACATATGGAGTAATAAATGCAAAGCTTGCAATTCAAAACTGCAGTTGAATGTCTTTACAGGTCTAGTTGCCGTATAAATTCTGACATCACATAATACTGCTGATCATCCATGCTATGAGTCTAGAAATCCCTCCACCAATAACAGTGTTATAATAATTAGTGTAACTACTCAAAAATTACTTGAACATGCAGAATCTGTTGACGGACATGCTGGAAACCTTGACAGTTTCATACTAACCTGTATGGAAGTTAGAATTGAGGATATATCATATGTTGGACTCCAGCGATTTTGCAGTATATCAAGACATATACTGCCATCTGCATAGACTGCAAATACAAACAGATGAGAGGGTAACATTTATGGACAATGATACTTTTCAAACATACACTGTTGTTGTTCTTCATTTGAGAATGTGACGTAAGATGCCAGCAGTGGTTCAGGAGGCTGCTCACTCGACTCGGGGTCCAGAAGATTGGAAAGTCATGGGTTCCGGTATCTCACCAGGAGCTTGGGCGAATACAAAATACAGACACTAACACAGCACTAGGAGGGTTCTGCACTGTTGAGCTGCCACCCTTTGGATGAAACATCAACCTCAAGATCCCTTCTGCCCATCTCTGGTGGCTGTCCAGTTGGAAGTTAAAGATCCAATGACACTTACTGCTAGAACAGGAGATTCTTTCCCCTGTGTCCTGGCAGCATTTCCCAGTCATTAAAACAGTTTTATGTAGCCCACGCACTAGAGTGCACCTGGAGACATGCTGTTATAACCTGTGGGCCCTTAAACTTATAAATAAAATAGGATTAGTACATTGTATCATCAAAGTTGTTTCTCTGCTTTATTAGTGGATGCAACTGCTTGCAATAAACGTTAACAGCTGATTAGTTGCAGTCTTCACAATGAACATGAATAAAAGTATGTCTGCAGTTGTGCTCTGGTAATATAAGGGATATGCAGTAGGCAGACTCAAAATATGCAATTTATCTTCTCATGTGAGGGCAGGGGACAGGTCAGGATCATACCTCACAAGTAGCAGAGCCACAAGAGAGATTCCACATGTGATGACAAACTGCATATATTCAGTCAAATCACTGCATATTCAATTTATACATCAGTTTATTAGGTACAGCTTTATACAACAGTGGTGCACTGATAAATTGCAAGATAAAAATGTTTTTACTAGACCCAACGTTGCAAGATAATATTTTGCAAAGCTGGATGTCACAATGCATACTGAACCAGTAAGAGTGTAGCTTTCACAATGCTGATGACATACGATGGCCATGTGCCACCTTAAGTCAGCAGCTGAAAGTGAAGAGAAGCAGTTTAATCTTCAAACAAAGTTTAAAAGCAATAACTGGTAAACTGATGTTGTATGAATCAAATATGCAATGGTCCAAGTAAAAATTCAGTACGTCACTTGTAAAGGGGCAGGACTTTCTCCAGGGAGGGGGGAGGATGCACTAAAGGGGTAGACAGGAGCTCCATGGCATGCCCCATCGAACAATAAACAGGACCGATGCATCCACAGAGATCTCCCTCCACCTTGGTAGGAAGTGGGAGATGCGGCCTCCCATTAGGAGCCTGGGTTTTTTTGAAGGTACAAAGGGAGACTGAGTCAGTCACCTCCATCACTCTCCTCCAGATCATGATCAAAATCTGTCTGAGTAAAAGAGAAACCTCTCCTGGCCAGCACCAAAAAGCTCTCCAACTCTCTTAAAGATTCCCAGCCTGCACAGAGGACCCCCAATGAATTGTTACAAAGCAACACAAGCATCAGAGGCATCAATTATTACATTTCTGTACCAGTGTTTGCAGAACAAGCCTCCCTTATAAAACAGTCAGGAAACAACCTATTAACCCTCACTGCACAGCATGGTTTGTGTGTGCCTGAGGGTGGCAAAACATCTCCCCAACACCCATCTTCAACCTGCACATAAGGTACAGATTTTTAAAAACACAATATACCACACTCAATTATGCCCGAAAGGAAACATTCAAACATTGAACTGGCTTGCTGGTGGTATATGTTCCTGGTCTGTAGACCTGGAAAGGGAACAGCAGTGCAACCAAACACAACAGAACTGTCGCTACCCCCCAATGTCCATTCTGCACTACCTGGGTGCCAAGCCCCCACCCCCAACCAAGACCCACAGTCCAGGGCAGGTTTCTGACTGCATATAACCCAGTGTCCATCGTGCGCAGCCCACAATGCTCATTCCCAGTCTCAGCATGAGTTACCAAATGAACAAAAGTTTACAGGTACAGTATCAGACCTCTTGACCAGAAGCCTTGTGTTCTGCTGTCCGAGGCCTCTGCATGCCAACTCCCTCAACTCTCCTCTACTTGCTGTTGCTGTATGACTGACCAGCTCCTGACAGTCAACAGTGAGCTCTATGCTGGATTTTGTTTGTGCCCATTTTAGATTGGCTGCCAGGACTGTTCCTCCAGCAATGACACTACCATATTCAGCAAGGCCTTTAGCAGCTTGGTGAGAACTTTCAGCTCTAACAACATCATTTTCACTTCTGACAGTGAACTACAGAAATAAGGGCCTGTGGCCAAATATAACTTGCACTGAGCTAGAAATATCAGTTGCAGTTTAATGCTTTTGGGTGTCAAAGCATGTTTTACATGCAGCAGTCACTTTGTTTTTTGTAATGTCCATAGCGTATAGTCATAATTGAAGAAAAGGCCCTGTCCCCAAATACTACCTTGATCCTCTTCCTTCCTTCCCCTTTGTAAAATATCCATTTTAGTGCAATAGCTTTAAGAATTTCATGACAAAAGAGTGTGGCTGCTTTTGGGTCTGTGGGTCTCAATGCCAGTGCTCTGTGGGCTCTTTCTAACTAAAGTTGGTAGCTAGTTAGCAGGTTTAAAGATTCTTTTATAAAGCTTTCCATGAAAACCACAGTGTCTCCTTCCTCTATATCCTACAGGATGTTATGTACAGTGAGGTTACGTCTGATACAAGCTCCAGATCTTCCAGCTTGTCCTGGACCCCTATATCCCTTTTGTAAGGGTATCTCCTGTTTGTGTAGCAGTATCTGAGACCTGTTTTGATGTCCCTTGTTTTCACTTTAATGTTCCATTTCTTGTCATGTGCCTGCCAAATCACTTTCTAGCCTCTTATAGGCAGACCCAAGTTTGTGTGAAATAGCTTTTTGGAAGTGATGGTAAAGTGTGGCTCGTGTTCCTTTTCCCAGTCACGAATCTCTGGGGAAGCGTGCTGCTTTGGTGATGGCCAATCACAGCCCTGGTCTTATCCTAAATGGAATGATTCTTACTCCTGGCTTGTTGCAGCAAAATAGAACAGTTACTATATGTACTTCTTGTAACAGTAGATCTTCAAGAGAATCTCATCATTAGAGTTTATCTACAAGGTTTTTTTTGTAAGTTTTGCTGGTGGTTTTTGAATTTAGATTAAATCTTTAAAAGTGTTGGCTTGTCTGGGGACTGTGGCTGGACGGCTTGAAAAATACTGAAAAGTCACTGCGGGTTGGGCTTGAAGGCTGTGAGGGAGAAGCTTGGGGAGCTGCACACTTCCAGTATGAGCCAACTCTTAAAGCTAATAGGTGGTGAAAAGTTCGGACACTCAAGCTTTTTACTAGTTGGATTTTAAAGTTTTAATGTTTTAAAGTTGCAAGTTTGAAAGTCAAACTGACAAGTTTGGGTTAAGGAGGGGTAACTGCACATTAAAGTTGAAAGTTGAAACCGACAAGGTCATGTATAAATGTGTTAACTAGAGTTACTGAGCTAGCAAGCTAGGGACCAATGGGGTAAAGGACTTAGAAGCAAGCTAGTAGGGTCACATATGGTATCCAGCTATTGCTGTACAGACTGTGTGATAAGAAATTGAGGTTACATTTAAATTAGGTGTGAATAATGGAGGGAAGGAAAATGAGGCATTATGTGGGGATCGCACTGGGGGGTGGAGAGGCATGAATAAGGGTGACTGGAGACATCAGAATAGTGAGTGGAATGGGGGAACCATGGAGTGATGATGGCAGGCATATGGAGGACAGTGGGGTGCAATGGTTAAGGGGAGGCTGTTTGGATGAATATACTATGGAAACTGAACTGGGGTTTTCCAATTTGTTACAGGCTGAGCAGACTGGAAGAGGAGGTACAGGGGCTCTGAAGGGAGCTGGAGAGGGTGAGGGCTGGGGCAGGAGGGATCCCAGAGAGGAGTAGCTGGAAGAAGCAGAGGAGGAACAGCAGGGCTAAATCCCGTGAGGATGAAGGGAGGTGGGATGGGGTAAGGAGAACAGAGGGGCAGTAAGTGGAGGGAAGGCTCAGGGTAGAGGGAAGGAGGAGATGAGCACCACTGAGGGGGTAGCAAGCAATAGATTTGCAGTGTTGGCATCTGAGGTGGTAGGGGAGGTGTCGGAGATCGTGGCGGGGGAGAAGGGTAGTGAAGGTCCAGGAGTCAGGAGAAAGAAGGGGAGGGAAGAGCAGGGTAGAGGGAGAGGCGGAAACAGGCGGGGGGGGGAGAGGGGGAGATGTAGGAGTCGCAGATGATGTGGATAGAGGTAATAAGGAGCAGGGCAGTGTGGACTCTGGAAATGTGGACAGTGAAAACAGGAGGACATGGTGCAGGACAAGAAGACGGGGGGCTACTAGTGCTGGTGGATTCTACATTGAAGGAGGGCAGATGGGGAAGAAAGGCACAATTGTATCTAGGTGAAGGCTATTCCGGGGTTGACGCGGGCAGGCATTTCTCAAGTTTGCACAGAAGGAGTAAGAAACCTCACATAGTGATGCACATGGGTACAAATGACTTGGTGGGGAGGCAGAGGTGGGAAAGGAGAGGTTCGAGGATTTAGGTAGGCAGTGTGAGGAGGTGAGGGGGGGGTTGGCGTTCTCTGAGGTACTCCCGGTACCATGTGCGAGTACAGTGAGGGAATTAGCTGAACAAATTAGGAAGGTCTGCAGGAAGGGGAGCACAGGGGTGGTGGTGGGGGACTTCAACTTACCGGGGGTGGAGTGGAGCACCCCATCCACCACAAGTGCAAGGGAGTAGGTCCTGTTAGAAGCATTTCAAGACAGCTTCCCAACACAGCTGGTCCAGGGAACAACTCAGTTAGAAAGGACTTTGTACTGGACAACGGGGAAGCTGTAAGGAATCTGGAAGTGGAGGAACCACTAGCTGGGAGTGACCACTATTCAGTGTGGTTCATGCTCAACAGGGGGAGGGAAACAGGGGGCACGGGTACAAGGGTGATTGAGTTCAGGGGGTGTGGACTTGAAGATGGGGGAATTTTTGGGCAAGCACCTGGCAGGTATGCAACCACACATGGATGCAAACCAGAAATGGGACACCATAAAGGAAGGTCTGGCAGAGGCTACGGAGTCTTGCACTAAGAAGAAAAGCAAGAAGGGAAGGGGCAAAGAAACCCAACTGGCTGACACAGGAGGTTTTTATTTATTTATTTAATTCAGATTCAGATCAATACCTTTGAGACAAACAGGCTCGTTTACAAAGGTTCCATGTCAGTGAGCACAGTACAAACATTTGAATACAGGTAGTAGCATATATGGCAGCATATACTATCCAGTTACACAGAGGGTTGGGGTTACAGTCCCGTTAAGTGCCATGATGAAGATGACATCAACACCCACAGAGGTTGGGGGTTACAGGTGGATACAATGAAGTTATAAAACTAATACAGACATAGATACATTGGTTATTTCGGACCAGTAAGTGCCAAGGTGAAGATGACAGCACCCAGAGGTGCGGCACAGTGTTTAAGAAGTTGCAAGATACATCTAGAGGTAGGCAAGTTCTAGGTAGCATGGGTGTACGAATTAGCTGCCAGCAAGCGGCTTTGTCGAGGGTTAAGCAAGAAGAGTAGAGGATTTTGACTAAATACAAGTTGGAGTCCGGGGAGGGGTGAAAGAAAGGATAAGCAGAGGAGGAGAGAGACACAGGTGGGTGGGGTGCGGCCAGACCGAGCGAAGTTCAGGGAGACAGTGAAGGCTGAAGCAGCTGGGGTGGGCTAGAGAGAGTAGAGGAGGATGGGTGGGGGTGAGAAGGAAGCGGGAAGAGGAGGACTGAAGTAGAAGGGGAGGGGGAATGAGGCTAAGGCAGAGGAAAGGGGTGGAACTAGGGTGGAGGGGGGAGAGAAAAGGGCAGGGACTACTCCAGGTCATGTGTTAGGTGAAGCATTCACAGACCACAATACGCACCAGTGTGAGCGAAGCCCTTGTTTGTAAAAGGCTGAACTTGGTGCTTTCTATGAGGACAATTGGTAGTTCGTTAAGCCACCTTGGTCCTTGGAAGGACAGGGATTTCTGAGCCAGCTTAGTACACCTAAAAGGTACCTGGAGGCCCCCTTTATTTGCTTTTCTAGTGTTTTTTTGTGGGCTGCCAAGCTTTGAAGAGGCTGCTGGTAGATTCAGGCAGGAGCCCCAACACTGATTTTTATTTATTTATTTTTTTAAATCAGCAGGCAGGTCTGGTATTGCGCACTGAGATGGAGAGGTAGCCACCCAGTCTTGTTGTATAGGGTACGTGTATGGAACAGGTAGTCAGCCCCTAGGGCAAGCCAGCAGGCCTTATTCAGGATAATTTTGACTCTTTTTAGGGTGGTGTCTGAGCCAGCCCCATAGACCAGCAGGCTGTAGTTGATGGTTGTTAGGATGAGCTGCTCGCAGCAAGCTCCAGGGCAGCAGGTGACAGAGTTTCTGTGCCGATAGAGGACACAGAGTTTCATATTGGTGGTTTTAACAACATGATCAATATGGGCAATGAAGCTGAGTGAGTCGTCCAGGTGTATGCCTAGGTTCTTGAATGTGGGGACTTGTTCAATGGAGTCACCCTTGTGGTTCTGAATTAGCAGCAGACCATATTTCTTCTTACTTTGTTGTACAGTGAAGAACATGCATTTGGTCCTGTGGTTGAGTAGGAGTCTGCTCCTCGTGAGCCATGCTTCAAGTTTTAGGAAGCTGTGTTGTAGCTCAGTGGTAACTGTGGATAGCTCTTTGCCGGAGGTGGTGATGATGGAGTCATCGGCATAGAGCACAGTGTGAGCAGAGCAGATAGAAGGGAGCGAAGAAATAATTGCTCACCATAGTAATGTTGTTTCTTCTAATGGAGTCTTGCTGTATTCTGACTATATGCAATTAGCCCCAGCACTCGAACTGCTCCAGAGAGGAAAGGGTTAACTCTATGCCAAGGCATAGAACATTGATCTTGAGCTCGGTTTTCAAACCTCTGTCCCAGATACTACTCAGTGTAACTGTCAGAGTCTTACGAGCATTATACTTAATTAACAACCCAGAAAATTGTTTTAGAAATTTCACGCCAAAAGGCAGTAAGAAAAAATTACTCACCTTAGTAATTGCTTTTCTTCTCATGGAGTCTTGCTATATTATGACTAATGCAGTTAGCCACTGCACTTGAACTGCCCCAGAGAGGAAAGAGTTAACTCCAGGGAGTCTGGAGTTCTACAGCGCGAGAGCGTTTATGCCAAAGCTCTATCTGGGCAGTTTCAAATGAAACTGTCAGATCTTTACGAAGCTAATACTAAGCAACAAGTCTGTGTGGAAAGCTCTACACTAGCCAAATGGCTACCTACTAGTAGAAATAACAACAATATAAACAATAATAACAATGAATAATAGTATTATTAGTTACCCCCCTGACAAGCACCATTAGGACCCCCCCTTTCCCCAAAGACTCAAGTCCAGGAAGGGGGCCAATATATTACCTAAATAAAATAACCTAGTTCCCTAACCCTAAATAAAAGAAGGTAAGGGAAAAAAACTACAATGGCATGACACAGTGCTTGCACTAATTTGCCACCCCTACCCAAGTAGAAGTTCTGAGAGGGGCAGGAGGGAGGGTGGTCATAATATAGCAAGACTCCATGAGAAGAAAAGCAATTACCAAGGCGAGTAATTTTTTCTTCAAACACCATGAAGTCTTGCTATATTATGACTAATGCAGATTACACAGCAGTACCTCCATGGAGGAGGGTCAGAACCTACTTACGAAATAGGCTCTGAAGCACAGCTGTGCAAAAACGAGCATCTCTCCTGGACTGAATATCCAGGGAATAATGCTTGGTAAAAGTATGAACTGTTTTCCAAGTAGCAGCTTGACAGATTTCCAGAATGGGAATATCTCTAGCAGCCGCTAGAGATGCAGCTGTACCCCTGGTGGAGTGAGCCCTCAGTCCTGAGGGGGGGTTCTCTACCTAGTTTTTGATAACAAAATTGGATACAAGAGACAATCCACCTTGCAATTGTCCTCTTAGTGGCAGGTTTCCTTTGCCAACCTCGCCATAGGTAAGGAAGAGTTGGAGGATTTGAACCTGTGACCCTTGGTGCGCTCCAATAGTAGCTTAAGGCTCTTTTGACGCCCAGCTGTGCAGTCTCCTCTCACCTGAGGAAGAATGCTCAGTGAAAATACTGGAAGAGATATGGATTGGTTCAGGTGGAAATCTGAAACCACTTTAGGCAAAACTTTCTGTTAGTCCTGAGGACTACCTTATCTCTGTGGAAAGAGATAAAATCTTCCGCTGACAGGGCCTGTAGTTCACTTATCGGTCTGGCAGAAGTGATAGCCACTAGGAAAACAGTTTTCCAGGTTAGAAACTTGAGCTCTGCTGAGGACAGAGGCTCAAGGGAGGTTGCATTAACTGAGCAATGCAAACATTCAGGTCCCAGGCGGGGCTGGTTCTCAAAAGGAGGTTAGTGTGAAGTAACCCTTAAAAACTTGGAAAACACAGGGTGAGAAGAAAGGGAAGCAGGCTTTCCTGCTGACACAAAAGTAGAGACAGCTGCCAGATGAACCTTTAAGGTAGCTGGCCTAAGGAATTTAAATGGACCAAATAGTCCAGTAAAATGGGCAGACCAGCAGATTCTGGGATAATCTGCTTCTCAGAGCACCAGATGGAAAACCTTTTCCACTTAGAATTGTAAGTGGCCCTAGTGGAAGGCTTTCTTGAAGCCTTCAAAATATCAGAACACCTTGAGAAAGGTGTAAGTCAGCAATTCAACTCCTCAAGAGCCATGCCTTGAGATGGAGGGATTTGAGGTCCGGATACCACACTCTCCCCTGTGCACAGGCCAGCAAGTCGTGGACTCTGGGCAAGCTCAGGGCAGGGTGGACTGTCAAGGACAGAAGCAGTGGGTACCAGGGCTGTCTGGCCCAATCTGGGGCAATCAGAATCACTTTGCAGGGCTGAGATCTGATTTTTACTAGTACCCTGAAAAGAAGAGGAAAGGGGGGAAAGGCATACAGGAACTTCCCTTTCCAGTCCAACTGAAAGGCGTCCAGGGGGACTGAGCCCAGCATTGGAGGCCTGCAACAAAACAGAGGAAGTTGGTGGTTGTCTGGGGCTGCGAAAAGATCTATCTGAGGGTGCCCCATCTGGCAAAGACGACCCCAACACCTGAGGATTCAGAGCCCGTCGTGATGGCCTGAGAAATCCTGCTGAGGGCATCCGCCAGGACATTGTCCTTCCCTGGAAGGTGAACTGCTATCAGGGAGGTGTTCAGGGAGTAAGCCAGAGACCACAACTTCATTGCGTCGGTGCACAACGCTGATGACCGAGTGCCCCCTTGCTTGTTGATGTACCATGTTGTTGTGGTGTTGTCTGTCCTGACTTGAACTACTTTCTTCTGGACAGAAGCTGAAAATGCCTGAAGAGCTAGAAAGACAGCTCTGAGTTCCAAAAGGTTGATGTGGAGCAGAGATTCCTGAGGAGACCACGCTCCCTGAGTGGACAGGTCGCCCAAGTGAGCTCCCCACCCTAACAGGGAGGCATCCGTGGTGAGGGTGAGGGAGTGGGAGACGGGAATGAAAGGAACCCCTTGTTTTAGATTGGTTTGATCCTGCCACCAGTGTAGAGCCAGGATCAGAGTTTGGTCATGGAACCAATTTGAAAGGGGGTCCTCCTTTGAGACCAATAGGCCCTCAAATGGAACTGAATGTCCCTCATCTGGAATCTTGCTCCTTGCACTACCGCTGTGGAAGCAGCCATGTGCCCTAGGGTTGCAGAAAATGCCTTGCTGGTCGAGAAACCACGAGGGTAAAGGAGGATGCCAGGGCAATGAGCCTGTCTACCCTTTCCGAGGGAAGAAATGCCTGGCTAACTTTGTGTTCAATTCTGCACCTATGAAAGTTAGTACCTGAACTGGTTCCAGAACTGACTTTGTAAATTCAGCAGGAATCCCAGGGAAGTGAGAAGCTGCTGGGTGACTTACAAGGTGGGATTTTACTGATCTGGGACTGACCCACTATGAGCCAGTCGTCAGGTGAGGGAAACATAGCAATCCTTTGCTTTAAATGAGCCACTACCACAGCTAGACACTTTGTGAATACCCTCATGCAGAGTAAGGTCAAGGCATTGCCCTGAACTGGTAGTGGCCTCAGGGCAGTTCGAACTGAGGTACTTTCGGTGAGAAGGCCTGATCAGAACATAAAATAGGCATCCTTGAGGTCCAGGGAAGCCAGCAGTCCCTGGCCTCAGAGAAGCAAAATCATTGCCAGAGTTAACATTTTGAACTTTGGTTTCAAAAGATGCTTGTTCAGGTACCTTAAATCTAGGATGGGCCGCCATTCTCCTGTCTTTTTGGGTAAGAAAGTATCTTGAGTACAGCCCTTGCCCTGATGGCAAGGAGGACCCTTTCTACTGCTTTGCAGTCCAGAAGAGAAGAAACTCTGCTTCCAAAGCAAGGGCTTCTGTAGGATTTGAGGTGGAAAATGTCTGTCTCTCATCTTTGGAAACTGTTTGAAGCTGAGAACAGACCTGGCTTATACCTCCAGAACCCATCTGTCCGAGTTAGGGACACCCAGTTCTGGCTGAAATAAACCAACCTGCCCCCCACTGGTACAGGAGAATCGGCCTGGGCACCCCATCAGGGTGCCTGCTTGCAGTAGCCTTAGGCTGAGGGGAAGGGGACGGTTTACTTGTGCCCCGTCTACCTCTGCCTCTGAAGAAACCCCTCTGTGCAAACGCAGAGGAGGCCTGAGATTGGTAAAAAGGCCTGCCCCTACCTCTGGGAAGCGTGGCTCTGTGGAGTGGCATGCCTCTCCTTAGCCTGGGCACTTTTGTAGGTACTTCTGTATTCATCCATCTTTTTCATATAGTTTTCTGTTTGTTCCCCAAACAGAGAATTACCCACTACAGGAAAATCCATAGCCTTTGACTGAGTATCTTGGGACAGATTAGTGCATCTGAGCCATGCCAACCTACGGAAAGCTACAGAAGTGGCCATGACCCTACAGGAAACATCATTAACATCAACCGCAGTATGAAATTGAACTTTAGAGGCTTCAATGCCATCAGCAGCCACCTGTTCCAACTCACTAGCCAGCTGGCCATGTGCCTGCTTGGCTAACTGCATCTGTGTCCCATCTAGATTTCTGATATCTAGCTACATAGCCATATTAATTAGCCTGCCTGAGTCCCAAAGAAGCTGCCATATACTGTTTTTTCACCATGGCATCAATCTTCCTGGAATCCTTATCAGGAGGATGTGAGGCCAGGGAATATTAGCTGTCACAGGCTGCAGCTTGAACCACACCTACATGACTACACTGCTCAGTGAGGAAGTCTGTATCAGAGCCTGACAAAGTATACCTTCTGTCCATTTTTTATCTAGGAGGGACAGAATGAGGATTTTAAAAATCTTTGTTGTTTGCTTCCTAAATGACTTATGCAAAGGAATAGACAACCTCCTAGACTCTGGTATATCCATCATTTCTACATAATCAGGCTCCTCTTGCTCATCCACAGCCTCCTCTAAAGGAAGGTGGAGGGTTTCTGCAACCTTTTTGTAAAACATAAAATGAGAAGGGGACTCAGACAGAATAAGAGGAGATTCTAAAGGTCTGTCTGGAGAAATGTCCGGTTCAATGGGCACGTCCAGACCCTCCCAACATATATATTGATCAAATTCCTCCTCCCCCTCCTGTGGTTCATAAAATTCCTCAACATCATACTCCTGAACCACTGGAACTGAACGAACCAACCCTTTACCAACTGTTTGTGGTTCGACAGGACCCTGAGACAGTGACTGGACAATCTGTATGGCTTTAGCTATTTCTGCAGCAGTTGGAGAGACAATTTTGGACTCCAAACCTACTGATTTCTTTGTCTTTTTCACTGGGACTGGTTCCTCTGAACCAGCCTTCCTTTGCCCGAGGAAGTCTCGCCTGGTCAGAGGGCACCCTCTGGTCCAGTGGGTGCTGGACCGGCTGGCCATCCGGGTCAGCGGACTTTTGGCCTCTCGTTCCCTGAGCCGCCCAATCTCTTTTCCAGGGTGGCTGCAGGAAATTTTACACACCTGGCAGTCTGACAGGAGGTGGTCAGCCCCAGACAATAAACACAAGTGGTGTGTGGGTCAGCCTTGGCAAACTTCCCCAGACATCACAGTGTGAAACCCAGTGGCCCGGTTTTTCTTTTGGGTTTCTCAGACATAATGCCAGCCTAACCAAAACTTGCCCTCTTTTGATGGCAGTGCAGGCAAGACACCCTTATCGGTTCCTAACTGTGTCACGGGTATTTGAAAAACCTAATTTTAAAGCAAGCTTTTTAGAACCGAAGAACTGGGAACCGCACTCTAAAAGCCCAACCAACACTTTAAAAGCGTTAATTTCAGCAAACCGATCGGTTCAAAACCGAACCGATAATTGAATTTCACACAGACTTTAATTTTTGTACTTACGGTTTACCAGATAGAGCTTTTAACTGAAATGCGGTAAAATAAATACTTTTTGCCGGTTCAAATGAACCGAAAATACTCGCTTGAACCGAGAAATGAACCGAGCTGAAGGAGCTGATCTCCGGAGCGACTGTTCAGTGAAGCGGAGTAAAGAATCTGACAGTTTCATTTGAAACTGCCCAGATAGAGCTTTGGCATAAGCGCTCTCGCGCTGTAGAACTCCAGACTCCCTGGAGTTAACTCTTTCCTCTCCGGGGCAGTTCAAGTGCAGTGGCTAACTACATTAGTCATAATATAGCAAGACTTCATGGTGTTTGAACATAACTTTAGGGTCCAAAGACTCAGGTCGAGACCCCCAAAAAGAATCCAACAAGGTAATAAGGTTTATCAATAAAACATAAAAACAAAAGACCTCATAAGAAAAGAGGTAAACCAGGTACACCCCTGAGGTGCAACACTGCGCCTGCCCACCCACATCCCAAAACAACTAGGTTCCAGGAGGGGAGGTAGGGAGGGAGGTCAGAATACAGCAAGACTCCATTAGAAGAAACAACATTACTATGGTGAGTAATTTTTTCTTCAAACAACATGAAGTCTTGCTGTATTATGACTATATGCAGACTACCAAGCAGTACCCCCAAGGAGGAGGGAACTGCAGAACCTATTTTGGGAACAGACTCTGCAGTACTGCTGTGCCAAACCTAGCATCACTTCTTGACGATGTTGAGGAAGTAATGCTTGGTAAATATGTGACTAGTCTTCTAGGTGGCTGCTTTACAGATTTCCACTAAGGGTATATCTCTAGCAGCTGCGACCAAAGCAACTGTACCTCTGGTGGAGTGAGCCCTCAGGCCTGATGGAGGCTCTTTCACCAATTTTGAATAGCAGAACTGTATGCAGGAGACAATCCACCTAGCAATAGTTCTCTTACTGGCAGGCTTACCGTTACCCACCTCCCCATAGGTAAGAAACAGCTGGGAGCAGTCATTTCTATGGAGTTTAGTGGATTCTATGTAGTAACTCAAGAGCCCTCTACATCGAGACTGTGCAACCTCCTCTCTCCAGAGGAGGAGTGGTCAGTGAAGAATACAGGCAGTGTCACAGACTGGTTCAGATGAAAGTCTGATACCACTTTGGGAAGGAACTTCCTATTTATACAAAGGACCACCTTATCTCTGTGAAATGAAATGAAATCAGGTTCCACTGATAAAGCCTGTAACTTACTGATTCTCCTGGTCGAGGTGATAGCCACCAGGAACACAGTTTTCCAAGTCAGGTATTTGAGCTCAGCTGTGCACAGTGGTTCAAAGGGAGGCTGCATCAGCTGTGAAATGCAGATATTCAGGTCCCATAAAGGAGTGGGATCTCTAAAGGGAGAATTGATATGGACCAAACCCTTGAAAAATTTCTTGAAAACTGGATGGGAGTCTAGAGAAGAGACCTTCCCAGCAGAAAGAAAGGCAGAAATAGCTGCCAAATGCACCCTGAGAGTGGCCGGCCAAAGGCGTACTAGACTGTTAAGATGCACCAAATAATCCAAAGCGGTGGCAATGTCAGCTGAATCTGGCTGAATGTGCCTCTGGGCACACTAGAACCCAAACCTCTTCCATTTAGAACCATAAGTTTTTCTAGTGGAAGGTTTTCTGCTAGCCTTAAGGATATCCACAGCCGATTGAGAAAGATGCAGGCCTGCATATTTTAGCTCTTCAAGAGCCAGGCCTCAAGTCTGAGTGTGTGAATACTGGGGTACAATATCCTCTCTTGAGATGAGGTGAGGAGGTTTAACTGTCTGGGGAGGCAGAGAGGAATCGTCACAGATAGTGACAATAGTAGAGGATACCAAAGCTGTCTGGCCCAGTCTGGAGCCACCAGAATCACAGTGCAAGACTGGGATCTGATCTTGACCAGAACTCTGAATATCAGAGGAAAAGGAGGAAAAGCATAGAAAAACCTGTTGGTCCAATCTAGCAGGACAGCATCTAGAGGAAAAGAGTCCAGAAGAGAGGGTCTGCAGCAGAACAGAGGGAGCAGATGATTGTCCGGGGCTGCAGAGAGATCTCCGGAGTGCCCCATCTCTTGAAAATGATCTGAAGAATGAGAGGATTCAGGACCCATTCGTCGTGACCTTGTGAAATCCTGCTGAGAGCATCTGCAAGTACATTGTCCTTCCCTGGGAGATGCACAGTAATCAGAGAAACCTGCAGGGAATAAGCTAGTAATCATATTGGCATGGCCTCGTGCACAAGGCTGAGGACAGAGTGCCTCCCTGCTTGCTGATGTACCACATGGTTGTGGTGTTGTCTGTCCTGATCTGCACCACTTTCCCCTGAATTATGTTCGAGAATGCGTGGAGTGCTAGAAAGACAGCCCTGAGTTCGAGAAGTTTTATGTGCAGAAGAGGCTCCTGATGAGACCAAGTTCCCAAGGTAGAAAGCTGATCCAGATGGGCTCCCCATCCCAGCAGGGAAGTGCCTGTGGTGAGAATCACTGTGGGAACTTGACTGAGGAAGGGGACACCTTGCATCAGATTGTGCTCTTCCAACCACCACTGGAAAGCCTGAACCAAAGTTAGGGACACTTGAACCAACTTGGAGAGGGGATCTTTTTTCTGAGACCAAAAGGTTCTTAGATGACACTGAATATCTCTCATCCGAAGCCTTGCCCCTTGCACTACTGCAGTGCAGGCTGCCATGTGGCCTAGCAACTGTAAGAAGTGTCTGGCGGCCGAGACACTAGTGGACGTAAAGAGGAAGCCGGAGTGATGAGGGACTGAACCCTTAAGAGAGGAAGAAAGGCCTTGGCCTGAACCGTGTCCAGCTCCACCCCTATAAATGTGAGAAGCTGGACTGGTTCCAGAACAGACTTTCCCAGCTTTAGGATAAATCCTAGAGAGTCTAGAAGTTTTTGGGTGACCCTTAGAGCTGACCTGAATTGGTCTGGAGACTGGCCTACTAAGAGCCAATCATCCGGATAAGAGAACAGTAAGATGCCTTGTCTCCTGAGGAAGGCTACCACTACTCCTAGACACTTGGTGAAAACTCTTGGAGCAGATGTTAGGCCAAAAGGCATTGCTCTGAACTGATAATGGCCTGAGGGCAGCTCAAACCTGACGTACTTTCTGTGGGACTGCCTAATAGGTATGTGGAAATAAGTATCCTTGAGATCAAGAGAGGCTAGTCAGTCTCCTGGTCTCGGAGCGGGGAGAATTATTCCTAGAGTCACCATCTTGAACTTTGGCTTTAAAATAGGTCTGTTCAGGTATCTTAGATCTAGGACGGGTCGCCACTCCCCTGTCTTTATTAGGGTAAGGAAGTACCTGGAGTACAATCCCTTTCCCCTGTGAATGAGAGGTACCTTTTCCACTGCTTGCAGAAGCAGTAGAGAGGAGACCTTTGCTTCTAAAGCCTGTGTTTCCTCTGAAGAGGGAGGACAGACAGACTTTGCTCTCATGTTTGGAAACCTGCTGAAGTCGAGAGCAGGTCCCTGGCTCCCTACTCCCTACTTCCAGGACCCACTTGTCTGAAGTGATAAGACTTCCAGGCCTGGAAAAAAGTGAGCCAGTCTGCCCCCTACAGGGATTGGGGGGGGGCGACCCTGACTGACTCATCAGGGTGTCTGTTTGGCAGGGGGCTTAGACAGAGAAGGATGCAGCCCTTGTCATCCCCCTTCTGCCTCTTCCCCTAAAGAACCCCCTCTGGTAAAAAGGCCTTTGAAAAGACTTGCCCCTGCCAGCCCTAGATTGCTGCCTTTGAGGAGTGGTCTGCTTTTCTTTGGCTGCAGCACTCCTATATGTGGCCCTGTATTCGTCCATCTTTTTCACGCAAGTCTCCGTTTGCTCCCCAAACAGAGAGTTACTGGTGACAGGAAAATCCATGGCCTTGGTCTGGGTATCCTGAGATAAGTTGGTACACCTGAGCCAGGCAAATCTCCTCATGGAAACAGATGTAGCCATGACCCTAGAATGAACATCACTCAAGTCCACAGCAGCATAAAACTGGACCTTTGAAGCCTCAATGCCATCCACAGCCACCTGCTCCAGCTCCTTGGCCAGCTGAGGAGGGGCGTTTTTAGCCAGCTCCAGAACCGTATCCCACCTAGACTTCTGGAATCTGGCTGTATATGCCATGTAGTTGGATTACCCGAGTCCCAAAGAGGATGCCAAGTACTGTTTTTTTGCCATGGCATCCACTTTCCTGGAATCCTTATCTGGGGGTGAGATGCCAGGGGAATATTAGCCTGGTCACAGGCTACAGCTTGCACTACCCCAACATGGCTGCAATGACTGGTAAGGAATTCTGTTCCAGGACCTGACAGGGCATACCTCCTGTCCATCTTCTTATCCACAGGAGGTATGGATGTTGTAGTATTTTTTGGGTTGGTTTCCCCAGGGACTTGTGCAGAGGGATAGACACCATTTTGGACTCTGGGACATCCATCATCTCAACATAGTCAGGCTCCTCCTGATCCTGTTCAGCTACTTCCACTGGAAGCTGAAGAGTCTCAGCCACCTCCTTGTAAAACAAGAAGTGGGAGGGGGACTCAGAAAACTTGGGAGGAGACACACTAGAAGGTCTGTCTGGGGAGATGTCAGGCTCTATAGGCTCATCTAGGTCTTCGTAATCTTCATCTTCATCATCTTCGTCTCCTTCCCAATCGCCCTCATAAAATGCTTCAGGATCATATTCAGAAGCAGACAAGTCCAACCGAACCGATAGTCTCCGAGTCTGTGTCTGTTTGAATGGAACCAGGCGGAGCGACTGCACAATAGCGATCGCTTCGGCTATCTCGTCAGCGGTCGGAACATGGGAACCGGGATCTGAACCGGCTGACTTGCATTTTATCTTTGCAGGAACAGATTCTGCAGAATCGGCTCTCCTCTTGCCCGAGGGGGTATCGCCCAGGTCATTGGGCACCACCTCAGGTTTGGTCGGAACCGAACCAGGCTGGCCATCCGGGTCAGCGGATGTTTCGGCCTCCCTTTCCTTCAGCCTACTTAAACGTTTATCCAACGAGTCTTTAGGAAAATGTTTGCAGATCTGGCAGTCTTCTTTGAGGTGGTCAAACTCCAGACAATAAACACAGATGAGTGGGGGATCAGCCTTGGCAAGGCCTCCCCACACTCAGTGCAGTGTTGAAACCCAGTGGGCCCGGTTTTCTTTTTGGGTTTCTCAGACATGCCTCAATAACACAAAATTACCCTTACCAGCGTTTAAGCCAGGCAACTACTAAAACCTATCGGTTCTGACCATGTTAGGTGTCAGCTGAAAAAAAAAAATCCAGAAAAATCATATTTTTTTCTGGAACCGATACAGTATATACCGGATACCACACTAAAATTAGGAGAAAATTAAACAGATTCTTTTGGTTCCCAACTGGACCGACCGGAAAGAAACCGAAAAGGCAAAACAATTTCTTCACAAAAACACTACTACCTACTAATACACTTACTGTACCGGGACAGAGATGTAAACACCAAAAAATAAAGAAATGGTTTAAACAAACTGACCGATTTTACTGTGACCGAACCGAAGTGAAGGAGAGGATCTCCGGAGCGACTTCTCGGTTAGGCAGAGTAAAGAATCTGACGGTAACACTGAGGAGTACCTGGGACAGAGGTTTGAAAACCGAGCTGGAGATCAACGTTCTATGCCTTGGCATAGAGTTAACCCTTTCCTCTCTGGAGCAGTTCAAGTGCTGGGGCTAACTGCATATAGTCAGAATACAGAAAGTGGACCTAGAATGGACCCTTAGGGGACTCCGATATTCACTTTCCGGGGTTTTGAGCAAGCACCCGCTGATTTTAACACATTGTTCTGGGGGCAAGATAGCTGTTAAACTATGCAACAGTGCCTGTGGACAGGACTACCGTCAGCACGCAGTTTAGAAGGTACTGATGGTTGAAGGCATCAAATGCCTTGGTGAGGTATATGAAGATACATAAATACATAGACACTGTCAGCAGATAAGGGCCTAGGGCCCACCCAGTCTGCCCATTTGAGCTTGTAAGTTCACCTTTTTTCCTAGTAGTCTGTTGCCCCTTACCCCTGACCTCCAGAATTCCCTTATGTCTATCCTATGCATTCTTAAATCCCGTGATTGTTTCAGCCTCCACCACTGCGTCTGGCAGGGTGTTCCACTTGTCCACCACCCGTTCTGTGAAGAAATTCTTCCTCACATTTCCTCTGAATCACCCTCCCTCCAACTTCATCCCATACCCTCTAGTCCTGGAACATCTTTTTCGCTGGAAAATAGCGTACTCCTGCACCATGTTCCTCCATGTAAGGTACTTGTATATGTCTATCATATCCCCCCCCCCTTCTCCTCCAGGGAGTATATATTCAAGTTTTTCAACCTGTCCTCATAGGACTTGGGATGCAATCCCTGAATCCCTGTACCATCTTTGTTGCCCTCCTCTTGACCTTCTCTACCCTATGTCCTTATGTATGTAACGTCTCCAGAACTGTACACTATACTCCAAGTGGGACCTCACTAGTGTCTTGTATAGTGGAATTATGACCTCCCTTTTTCTGCTGGTGATGCTCCTGCCTATACATCCCAGCATCCTATCTGCTTTACCTGCTGCCTTGTCACACTGTTTCCCTACCTTGAGGTCATCAGAGATAATAACCCCAAGGTCGCTTTCCTGCTTGGTGCAAACTATATCCCCCCCCCCCAAAAAAATAAGTTCCAGGGTTTTTGTGCCCCATACTGAGGCAGTAGAGAGCAGTGGTTTAAGGCTCTGAGCTGCAAATCTGGAAACCTGGGTTTGAATCCCATAGCCCCCACTTGTAACTTGCTCAGGGTCGCACAGTATGCAAATTCCCTGTGCTCCCGCTTTCAGCTTAGTGTGCCTCTCCTGGTAAACAACTGAAAGAAAAAACAAAACAAATATGCATTACCTTGCACTTCTCTGTATTGAATTTCAACTGCCAAACCCATGACCATTCTATAAGCTTCTGCAGGTCCCTCCTCATTCTGTCTACAACCTCTGGCGTGTCCACCTTGTTACAGAGCTTCGTGTCATCAGCGAACAGGGAAATTCTGCCTTCTAGGCCCTGTGCAATGTCACTGATGAAGACATTGAATCGGACTGGTCCCAGCACTGATCCCTGTGGTACCCCACTGGTCACTCTTCCCTCTGTGGAGTGACAGCCATTTACCACCACCCTCTGTGTCCTGCGCCCAGCCAGTTACCTACACACCACACTACTGTCCTGCCCACACCCATATTCTCCAGTTTGTGTAATAGTCTTCTATGTGGCACAGTATCAAAGGCCTTGCTGAAGTCCAGATAGGCCATGTCCACTGCCCTCCCCTGATCCACCTCCCTAGTCACCCAGTCAAAAAACTCAACCAGGTTGGTCTGACATGACCTCCCCCTGGTGAAACCATGCTGCCTTGGGTTCTGTAGTCCATGGACAACCAGATGTTCCACCAATGTCTCCTTCAGTAGTGCTTCCATGATCTTCCCCACTATCGAGGTCAGGCTGACTGGTCTGTAGTTCCCCGCTTCCTCTTTGTTCCCACTTTTGTATAAGGGACTACATCTGCTGTCCTCCAGTCTTTGGGTACCTCCCCTGTTTCCACTGATCAGTTAGACAGGATTGCAAGAGGTTCAGCCACCACCTCTCTTAGTTCCTTTAGGACCCTGGGGTGCACCCCATCTGGCCCCATTGCTTTATCAACTCTTATTCCTTCCAGTTCCTTTAGGACCCTTTCCCATGTAAAGGGACTTGTGTCCATTTCTGCACCATTCCCACCCCTTGTACTCCCTTCAGGCCCATTACCCTCCTCTTCTTCAGTAAAGACGGAGCAGAAATACTTGTTCAGTATGTCAGCTTTACTGTTGTCATCCTCCACGCTGCCCCCATCCTCCCCCTTCAGTCTCATTAGCCCTCCCTTTGCCTTTCTTTTTCCCTTACCTACCTGTAAAAGGTTTTGTCCCCTCTACCCACCGATTTTGCGATGTGCTCTTCTGAGTTTTGGCTTCCCTTACTGACCTCCCTTTGCTTCTCCTGGTACTTCTCCCTATCAGCTCTGCCCGTGTCTTTTTGTATTGCCTGAATGCAGTCTTTTTGGCTTTCACTTTCTCCGCTACCTCCTTGGAAAACTATAATGACCTTCTCTTCCTTTTCCCCTTGCTAACCTGCTTAATGCATAATTCTGTTGCTCTTGTAATCCCCATTTTAAATATTGCCCACTGTTCCTCAACCAGATTCCTGCCCCATTCCCATTAAAGCCTCTTTAAAGCATCTCCCCATTTTCCCAAAGTCTGCCCCCTAAAATCTAGGATACTATCATCCTTTTAACCAAGGAATCATAGATCTGGGAGGTATACCTGACCAAGACAGTTAGGGTGGACTGATTTTTACGGAAACCATGCTGCTGGGTGCAGAGTAGGCTGTACTTCTCCAGGTATTCCATAAGTTGGTGACAAACCACCTGCTCCAGAGCCTGGGGGAGAGGAGTTAAATGGAGATGGGCCTATAGTTTCAAGTGTTTGTTCTGTTGTTCTGTTGCCAGCTTTGAAGACGGGAGTGACAATTGCTTCCTTCCATCTGTCAGGGAAAATGCCCGATCTTAGCAAAGTATTGAACACTTCTATCAGTGGTTCAGCTAGTTCATTTAAGGTGAGTGCTACTAGCTTCATGTTGACTAGGTTGCCCCCCATCCTAGCCTTACCAAGGACCCGACTGAATATTTTATAGTCTTGGACCTGGTAACTTGTTTGAAATAGAATGGTGGTATTCCATTGTTAGGTGGTGGTGTATTCGGACTAGGTAGCAGACCTGGTGGAGGGGGCGTGAGCAATGCACATGGGAGCACGGCGGTTAGGTCAGTGAATGATGTGTTAAAAGCATCAGCAATGTTGCTGGACTTCTGGAGTGTCCCAGATGCGGTTATAATCAGGTCAGGAGGTGCTCTTGAGGCCATTCCAGTGAGAGATTGCGGAATTACAGAACTTCATGCCCGATCCTGTTTTTATTTAAGAGTTTAGTATGGTAGGAGGCTTTGGCTGATCTTATCAGCTTGGTATATTTGTTTCTGGCAGCTCTGTAGGTGGAGATGTCCACCTGTGTTTGAGTAGCCTTGGCCTTGTGCCATAGACTGTCCCCAAGATACTCGAGCCTGATCAGGGGGCCAGGGAGCAATGGATTGGCAGCCCCTCTCACTTTTTTGGTCAGCTACGAGGCAAAGACATCACATGCCAGTATAAAGATCTTGAAGTATTCCAGGGCTACGTTCCCATCCTTTGCGCCATCCAGCGGGGACCAGTCTGCATGTTCCAGATACTGCTTAAAGGTTGGCAGTAACCCAGGCCTTAGAGAACAATTCTTAAGTATCTTGGGGAAGCTCTTAGTAAACATTCATCCATGAGAAAATGTCTGGAGAATGGTCACTGGGGGAGTCAGGTAGGACAGAGACCTCAGTGACATGGTCTGGGCAGGAAGACAGGATCCAATCTATGAGGGTGCTTGTACCCATCCTATAATTTTGTCACATGGATTGCGTAACCATCTCTGTGAGGTAGAGCCCAGATATTTGGTCTCCGGCTGACGCTTCAACTTGGGATTGGCAGCTGATATTGTAGTCACCAACAACTATGCGTCCCCAGCTGTGCCCCAGCTGCTGTTGGTTGCTGACAAACTGTTACAGGCCAGTGTAGTGCTTACCCCGGTGTATGTAAACTGTGGAGAGCAGAAAGACTAGTTCGCTGGCCTATGGAGAATTTTAAGTTTAGGATCTGGGCTTCCTTGGAGTGCAGGCTGCTGAACAAAATCTGACCTTTGAGGTTGCTCCTGAGGTAGACCATATAATCAGCCCCTCGCTTGGATAGACGGTCTTGGCAGAAGGAGGTGTAGCCATCCAAGGAAACAGTCGAGTTGGCGGTCTTACTGGAGAGCCAGGTCTCTGCATGAGCAACGATGTCAGGTTTAAGCACCTCCACCTAGGCCTGGAATAGCGAGCACTTGGGAAGTAGGCTCCCTATGTTTAGTGAGGCAATTTTGAGTTGTCCCAGATTCGAGTTGTGCCTTGTGTGGGGAGGGCCAGAGTTAGGGTGCACATTACCGGACATTAGTAGTAATAGCAGGATTTGCTTTCTAATGAAGCGTGACCAGATTATCCAGGATGAGTGATTAGTCCTAGTCACTGAAGGAGAGAGGTCGTAGGTGGTGATTAAAGGGGAGTGGTAGGATAGTAAAGAAGCTATCGAGATTTTAGGGGAGCGTGGGGTTCGTAGATCTGTGGTGGTATTTTGGAAGCTTGGGGCAGAGAGGGATCAGTAAGCATCCCGCCCTCGATGTGCATTACAACCAGGGGTATGTCAGGTGTGAAGGGGTCCAAGAGTGGGTCCAGCCATCTCCATGCGTAATTCAACTCCAAGGAGATGACAGTGGCTAGCAGAAGTGATATTTTAAGGTGCCCCAGCATTGTGGCTAATTATCAGAGTCCACAGGGGGAATAGGTGTTTACAAGGCAAATTTTTTTGTGGAGATGTATAGTCATTTAGTACCACTCGGTACCAGGGTTGTATGGGGACAGCGGTAATCACTATTTGTCTGTGGCACTGCAGAGGGCAATATCTGCCAAAAAAAGCCAAGAGGGTACGTGGAGGAGGAATTATTGGTCTGTAATCAGCCACTTAAAGGGTGCATAAATGAAAAAAATTACTCACCTTAGTAATTATGTTTCTTCTATTGGAGTCTTACTGTATTCTGACAAGTGCAGTTAGTCCCAGCCTTTAAACTGTCCTGGAGAACAAAGGGTTAACATTTCTATGCAGGGCATAGAATGCTGAGCTCGAGCTCGGTTGATATCTCTGTCTGTTTGCCTTTGAATGCTAACCGTCAGATTCTTACGAGCAACACTATAATAGTATTCTACGTGAAAATTGTAAAACAACTTTTAATAGCCAACTGGCAGCAAAATGTTTTGGACTACCAAAAGAACACTCAAGTCAGGAAACCCAAAACTCAAAACCCAAACCAAACAGGAATATAACAAAATAAACACCCATACAAGAAGTGGGTGTAAAAATAGCACCCCTGAGGTGCAACACTGCACCTGCCCACCCATTTCCCAAAAACAGGTTCTGAGAGGGGAGGCAGGGAAGGAGGTCAGAATACAGCAAGACTCCAATAGAAGAAACAGAATTACTAAGGCGAGTAATTTTTTCTTCCAATAACTTGAAGTCTTGCTGTATTCTGACAAGTGCAGACTACCAAGCGGCATCTCCATGAAGGACAGACAGAACCTACTTTGGGAATTGGCTCTGAAATATTGCTGTGCCAAACCAAGCATCGCTCCTAGCCTGGATATCCAGAGAGTAATACTTGGTAAAGGTATGGACTGTTTTCCAGGTGGCTGCTTGACAAATTTCTAAGAGATGGATATCCCTGGCAGCAGCCAGGGAAGCAGCTGTACCTCTTGTGGAATGAGCCCTCAGGCCTGAGGGTGGAGTTTTTCCCAGTTTTTCATAGCAGAATTGTATACAAGACACGATCCACCTGGCAAATAGATCTCTTGGTGGCAGGTTTGCCCTTTCCTACTTCTCCATAAGTGAGGAACTGGAGGAAGTCAAACCTGTGACCCTTGGTACACTCTATGTAGTAACAAAGGGCTCTTAACATCCAAACTGTGGAGCCTCCTCTCTCCCGAGGAAGAATGATCAGTGAAGAAAACAGGAAGAGACACAGACTGGTTTAAATGGATGTCTGAAACCACTTTGGGTAAGAACCTTCTATTGGTTCTAAGGACCACTTTATCCCTGTGAAAGGAGATAAAATCAGGTTCAACTGACGGGGCTTGCAATTCACTGATACGCCTGGCAGAGGTAACGGCTACCAAGAACACAGTTTTCCAAGTCAAGTACTTAAGCTCTGCTGAGGACATAGGCTCAAAGGTGGGTTGCATAAGTTGAGCAATGCAAACATTCAAATCCCAGGCAGGGGCAGGGTCTCTAAAAGGAAGACTGGTGTGAAGCAATCCTTTAAAAACTTTACAGAACACAGGGTGAGAAGATAGTGAAGAAGACTTCCCCACAGAGAGAAACACAGAAACAGCTGACAAGTGTACCTTAAGAGTAGCTAGTCTGAGGCCTAGCCCATTAAGATCGTCCATACAATCCAGAACCGTAGGAAAGCCAGCAGTATCTGGAGAAATGTGCTTCTTAGAACACCAAATGCTGAATCTCTTCCATTTGGAGTTATAAGTCTTTCTGGTGGAGGGCTTTCGAGAAGCTTTGAGAATATCCAGAACCCCTTGGGGAAGATGCAGATCTGCAAACTAACTCTTCAAGAGCCACGCCTTGAGAATGAGAGACTGGAGATTGGGGTACCAAATCCTCCCCTGAGAGGATGTTAATAGGTTGCAATTCTTGGGAAGACGGGGGAGATGGACTGCTAGGGACAGCAACAGGGGGTACCAGGGCTTTCTGGCCCAATCTGGAGCAATCAGAATCATTTTGCAAGGCTGAGACCTTATTTTGACTAAAACTTTGAACAGGAGTGGGAAGGGAGGGAAACCATACAGAAAAATTTCCCTTCCCAATTCAGAATCAGGGCATCCAGGGGGACTGAGTCCAAGACTGGAGGTCTGCAACAAAAGACAGGGAGTTGGTGATTGTCTAGAGCTGCAAAGAGATCTATCTCTGGAGTGCCCCACCTTGAAAAAATCACTTTCAACACTTGAAGGTCCAGGGACCATTCGTGATGGCCCTGAGAGGTCCTGCTCAGTGCATCTGCTAGCACACTGTCCTTCCCTGGAAGGTGAACTGCTACCAGAGAGGTTTGCAGGGAATAAGCCAGGGACCACAACTTCATGGCTTCCGTGCACAAGGCCGTGGACCGAGTGCCTCCCAGCTTGTTGATGTACCACATGGTGGTGGTGTTTTCCGTTGACCTAGATACACAGATACATAGACAGTGTCGGCAGATAAGGCCTATGGCCCACCCAGTCTGCCCATTTGAGCTTGTAAGTTCAGTTTGTTTTCCTAGAAGTGTGTTGCACCTACCCTGACCTCCAGAATTCCTTTATGTCTATCCCATGCATTCTTAAATCCGTGATTGTTTCAGCCTCCACCACTTCCTCTGGCAGGGTGTTCCACTTGTCCACCACCCGCTCTGTGAAGAAATTCTTTCCATGTTTCTCTGAATCATCCTCCCTCCAACTCCATCCCATGCCCTCTAGTCCTGGAACATCTTTTTGCTTAAAAATAGTGTTTTCCTGCACCCTGTTCCTCCCTGTAAGATACTTGTATGTCTCCATCATATCCCTCTCTCCTCCTCTCCTCCAGGGAGTACATGTTCAGTTCCTTCAACCTGACTTCATAGGACTTGTGATGCAATCCATGCACCATCTTTGTTGCCCTCCTCTGAACCTTCTCACCCTGTCTATGTCCTTACGTAGGTATGGTCTCCAGAACTGTACACTGTACTCCAGGTGGGGCCTCACTAGTGTCTTGTATAGCGGAATTATGACCTCCTTTTCCTGCTGGTAATGCCCTGCCTATACATCCCAGCATCCTATTTGCTTTACCTGCTGCCTTGTCACACTGTTTCCTACCTTGAGGTCATCAGAGATGATAACCCCAAGATCCCTTTCCTGCTTGGTGCATGCTATATCCTCACCCCCAACTGATATATTGTGCCAGGGTTTTTGTGCCCCATATGCATTATCTTGCACTTCTTTGCATTGAATTTCAACTGCCAAACCCCTGACCATTCTTCAAGTTTTGCAGGTCGCTTCTCATTCTGTCTACACCCTCCGTGTGTCTACTCTGTTACAGAGCTTTGTGTCACCCGTGAACAGTGAAATTCTGCCTTCTAGGTCCTGCCATGTCACTGATGAAGATGTTGAATAGGACCGGTCCCAGCACTGATCCCTGTGGTACCCCACTGGTCACTCTTCCTCTGTGGAGTGACAGCCATTTACCACCACCTCTGTGGTCCTGCCACCCAGCCAGTTACCTACACACCACACTACTGTCCTGCCCACACCCATATTCCCCAGTTTGTGTAATAGTCTTCTATGTGGCACAGTGTCAAAGGCCTTGCTGAAGTCTAGATAGGCCATGTCCACTGCCCTCCCTGATCCACCTCCCTAGTCACCCAGTCAAAAATTCAATGAGTTAGTCTGACATGACCTCCCCTGGTGAAACCATGCTGCCTTGGGTCCTGTAGTCCATTGACAACCAGATGTTCCACCAATCTCTCCTTCAGTAGTGCTTCCATGATCTTCCCACTACCGAGGTGAGCTGACTGGTCTGTAGTTCCTGCTTCCTCTTGTTCCCACTTTTGTATAAGGGACTACATCTGCTGTCCTCCAGTCTTTGGGTACCTCCCTGTTTCCAGGATCGGCTAAACAGGATAGCCAGAGGTTCAGCCACCACCTCTCTTAGTTCTTTAAGGACCCTGGGTGCACCCCATCTGGCCCCATTGCTTTATCAACTCTTATTACTTCCAGTTCCTTCAAGACCCTTTCTCGTAAAGGGACTTGTGTCCATTTTACACCATTCTCACCCCTTATACTCCCTTCAGACCCATTACCCTCCTCTTCCTCAGTAAAGACTGAGCAGAAATACCTGTTCAGTATGTCAGCTTTACTGTTGTCATCCTCCACGCGGCCCCATCCTCCCCCTTCAGTCTCACTATCCCTCCCTTTGTCTTTCTTCTTTCACTTATGTACCTGTAAAAGGTTTTGTCCCCTCTACCCACTGATTTTGCAATGTGTTCTTCTGTCTGAGCTTTGGCTTCCCTTACTGACCTCCCTGCCTCCCTTTGCTTCTCCTGGTACTTCTCCCTATCCCCTTCTGCCTGTGTCTTTTTGTATTGCCTGAATGCAATCTTTTTGGCTTTCATTTTCTTTGCTACCTCTTTGGAAAACCATAATGGTCTCCTCTTGTTAACCTGCTTAATACATAATTCTGGACCTGAACCACCTTGTTCTGTACTGATTGAGAGAAAGCTTTCAAGGCCAGAAAAACTGCCCTGAGCTCCAGGAGATTGATATGGAGAAGGGATTCTTGGGGGGAGCACAGCCCCTGGGCAGTGAGGGCCCCCAAATGGGCTCCCCAGCCCAGAAGAGAAGCGTCCGTGGTAAGGACCACTGAACAAGGCTGAGTGACAAAGGAACTCCTTGTATTAAATTGTCCTGATCCTGCCACCACTGGAGGGTCTGGATCAAGTTCAGAGTAACTGGGATCAGTTTGGTAAGGGAATCTTTCCTCTAAGACCAAAAAGCTCTCAGATGGAACTGAATATCCCTCATCTGGAATCCTGCCCCTTGGACCACTGCTGCTGAAGCTGCCATGTGGCCCAAGAGCTGGAGGAAATGCCTTGCTGGTCGAGATACCTGAAGGTTGAAGGAAGAGGCTAGTTCCAGAAGAGCCCTTGCCCTTTCTAGAGGGAGAAAGGCTCTTGCTCTGACTGTGTCCAGTTCTGCCCTCATAAAAGTAAGAAGCTGGACTGGTTCGAGAACTGACTTGGAAAGGTTGAGAAGAAATCCTAGAGAAGTGAGCACTTGCTGGGTCACTTGCAGGTGAGACTTGACTTGGTCTGGAGACTGGCCCACTATTAGCCAATCGTCGAGATATGGAAAAATGGAAATCTTTTGCCTTCTTAGAAAGGCAACTACTACTGCCAGGCACTTTGTGAAAACCCTTGGGGCTGAGGTTAGGCCAAGGGGCATTGCTCTGAACTGACAGTGGCCTGAGGGCAACTCGAACCTGAGGTACTTTCTGTGGGAGCACCTGATAAGAATGTGAAAGTAGGCATCTTTGAGGTCCAGGGAGGCTAACCAGTCCCCTGGCTTTAGAGAGGGAAGGATTATTCCCAGAGTTACCATCTTGAACTTTGGTTTTAAAAGATGTTTGTTTAGATATCTTAGGTCTAGGATGGGTCGCCACTCCCCTGTCTTTTTTGGGGTCAGGAAGTACCTGGAGTACAGCCCTTTACCCCAATGTAGGGTAGGTACTCTCCCTATGGCTCTTAAGGCCAGAAGAGAAGAAACCTCTGCCTCTAGGGCAAGGGTTTCCGAGAGATTTGCAGGTGGAAAAGATCTGGCTCTCATCTTTGGAAATTTCTTGAAGCTCAGAACCAGTCCCTGGCTTCCCACTTCCAGGACCCACTTGTCTGATGTAATAGACATCCAGTCCTGGACAAAGTAAGCCAGCCTGCCCCCTACTGGAACAGGAGAGTCGACCCAGGCAGACCCATCAGGGTGTCTGCTTGGCAGGGGCTTTAGTCTGAGAAGTGAATGCAACCCTGCTCATCTCCCTTCTGCCTCTCTCTCTGAAGAACCCCCTCTGTGAAAAGGAAGAGGCGGCCTGTGCTTGGTAAAAAGGCCTTTGAAAAGGCCGGCCCCTAGACTGCTGCCTTTGAGAAGTTGCATGCCTCTCCTTGGCCTGAGCACTCCTGTATGTGGTCCTGTACTCGTCCATTTTCTTCATGTAATTCTCTGTCTGCTCCCCAAACAGAGAATTACCCACCAAAGGAAAATCCATGGCTTTAGCCTGGGTATTCTTTGATAGGCTAGTACATCTGAGCCAAGCCATTCTCCGAAGAGCCACAGATGCAGCCATGACTCTTGATGACACATCATTAGAGTCTACAGCAGCATGAAACTGAACTTTAAATGCCTCAATCCCATCTGCAGCCACCACCTCCAGCTCCTTGGCTAACTGGGGGGAGGCCTGTTTAACCAGTGCCAGTACAGTGTCCCACCTGGACTTCTGATACCTGGCTGTACAAGCCATATAATTCGCCTGCCTGAGTCCCAGGGAAGATGCCATGTACAGCTTTTTTGCCATGGCATCAACCTTCCTAGAGTCTTTGTCTGGGGGGTGTGAAGCCAAGGGAATGCTTGCCTTATCACAGGCAGCAGCCTGCACAACCCCAACATGGCTGCATTGGTGGTATAAAAACTCTGTTTCTGAGCCTGAGAGTGTATACCTCTTGTCCATTCTTCTGTCCACAGGAGGTATAGAACCGGGAGACTTCAGAATTTTTTGTGTCTGTTTCCCAAAAGATTTGTGGAGGGGAATAGACAGTCTCCTCGACTCTGGGATGTCCATCATTTCTACATAATCAGGCTCTTCCTGATCCACCATTGCCTCTTCCATAGGAAGTTGGAGGGTCTCAGCCACCTTTCTGTAGAACATAAAGTGGGAAGGAGACTCAGAAAGCCTAGGAGGGGATACACCTGAAGGTCTGTCTGGGGAGATGTCCGATTCCACAGGCACATCTAGACTTTCACCATCATCATCAAATTCCCCTTCCTCCTCAAACTCAGGTTCATAAAATTCTTCCAAAGTATAATCGTGAACCAGGGGAACCGACTGAACCGAGCCCCTGCCAAAAGGTGCCGGATCAGTCGGAACCGGGTGAAGCGAGCCCACAATCCGAATCGCTCTGGTTATTTCTTCGGTAGTCGGAACATGGACTTCTGGATCCAAACCGGACGATTTTTCTTTGCGCTATCTTTCTGTCGGAACCAACCCCTCGAGATCGGCTCTCCTTTTGCCCGAAGTAGTATCGCCCTGGTCAGAGGGCACTCCTTCTGGTTCGGTTGGAACCGAACCGGTCGGCTCCGGGTCAGCGGACTTCTCGGCCTCCTTTTCCCCTCCGTCTACCTAATCTCTTTTCCAGGGTAGATTTGGGAAAATTCTGCAAATTTGGCAGTCTGAATCGAGGTGGTCAAACCCCAGACAATAAACATAGGTGGTGTGGGGAATCGGCCTTAGCAAAGACCTCCCCACACTCACTGCAGTGTTGAAACCCAGTGGGCCCGGTTTTTTTTCCTTGGGTTTCTCAGACATGGCCAACCTAACAGAACTTACCCTTTTTTTCGGCAACCGCCAGGCAAGACTCCCTTATCAGTTCCTAACAGTGTCACGGGTGTTGGAAAAAAACTTTTCAAAACACGTTTTTTTTTTTTAGAACCGATAAGAACCGGTAACCACACACTAAAGTTTACACAAGAATTAAACCAATGATCGGTTCGGCCGAACCGATCCACACTTTTTAAAAGTTCCACACAGAAACAAAGTACAAAACTATCTAGTACTCACAATAACACAGACAGAAACTGAACCAAGTTATGCGGGAAACTTTTTTCGGTTAGAAACTGACGTAAAAACAACACTTAAACAGACTTTTGAACCAAGCTGCAGGAGAATGTCCGGAGCGACTGTTCAGTGAGGTGGAGTAAAGAATCTGACGGTTAGCGTTCAAAGGGAAACAGACAGACATCAACTGAGCTCGAGCTCAGCATTCTATGCTCTGCACAGAAATGTTAACCCTTTGTTCTCTGTGGCAGTTTAAAGGCTGGGGCTAACTGCACTTGTCAGACTACAGCAAGACTTCAAGTTGTTTAAAAGGATAACTTGTTACTCATGTGGCTGTGGAGAGGCAGGGGGGCAGTAAAACAGACGAGGAGGAAAGGGAAAAGGGGAAAGGACAGCAGGTTTGGCTGCAATTCGAAGCAACCAATCAGAAGGAAGGGAAGGACTGAGGGAGGGGCTCAAGAGGATTTAATAGAGGTTGGTGCCAGGACAAAATACAGCATAGGTATTAACAGACAGCAAAAAGCTGTGGGCTTTAGCAGTGTTGTCCACCTGTGAGCCTTGGTGCCAAATTTAAACAAAGGACATTCTGAGGAATGCAGCTGTTCCCGGTACTTGTGTGTGGGGTTCCGGGCAGGCGGCAGCACCTGGGAGAATTCGAGCAGAGAGCACGGTTTGAGCTGAAGGGGTGCTCTTGCCCCGTCAGGGCTCAGGATTCCCTGGGGAAAGATAAGAAAAAGGCTAGGGCCAGCCCGGTGGCACTGAGGCGCTGGATGCCACACCTTGCGCCACGCCAGCAACCCGGGTTCAGGAACGAGCCCAGGCCATCATGAGTCAGCAGGGGAGGGAGAGGACTGAACATCTGAAGGACAGCTCTCTTCTCCCAGGAGGGAGGGAGGGAGGAGGACACGCCTGGCGCCTGACTGCCTCTGGTGGAAACCGGAGGCACAGCAAGCGCACGCGTAAAGAGAGGGTTGGGAGGAAGGAAGTCAGTGAGACGCCTGACGCTGGGGCACGCACCACTCCCATAGAAAAATGGGAAAAACACCCCACAGCGCTCCCAGTAAATGAAGCACCAGGCCCCGATCCCCAGTGCCTGTGCCTGACCCAGTACCAGCATCCCGATGAGAACAAGAAGGACTTCGGAGGTGCCCCTACCCTGTGCCCACCAGGGGGACATAGCCACGGCTACATGGGGGATGGACTGCACTAGGCTCCAGGTAAGAGGGCAGGGACTATAAGGCCACAGGTGTCTCCTGAAGAGTGGGAACGTTGCGGGCAGGGGGATTATAACGAGTAAGTTAAAAAAAAAAAAAAAAAAAAGGCTAGGCTTAGTAGGGGTCGAGGGGGTGGAGAGAAAGGTATGACAAAGACTGAGGGAGGGTCCCTACTTGATCCAGGGGAGGGTCAGACAGGGGTGAAGCCGCTGGCTGCTATGGGGACAGGCACCCACATAAAATTAGCAGGGACAGGAGCTTGAGCAGTAACCTTCAGGGCAAACAATTCCAGTAGAGTTACCACCGAGAAGCCTTGCTGCCAGGGCAGAAGTTAAATCAGTGGGGAACAATTAGAACTGTTTTAGATTTACCACAAAATGGACAGACACCAAAAGATCCAGTATTATTAAGTGACAGAGCAGTACATTGCACGATTAACAGTTTTAAGCCCAGAAACACATTAAATGTATTCAGCAGTTTGAGCCCCCCAAGAAAACACTAGTTTAAGCACAAAACAAATAACCCCTCCTCCCAAAATACAGCGCAGGTATTAACAGTCAAGTAGGTATTAACAGTCAGCAAAAAGTTGTGGGCTTTAGCAGCGCTGTCCATCAATGAGCCTTGGCACCAAATTTAAATAAAGGGCATTCTGAAGAATGCAGCTGCTGATGTGTGTGGGGTTCTGGGTGGGTGGCAGTGCTGGAGAATTCAAACCAACAGTCACAGTTCGAGTTTGGGGGGGGGGGCCCTTGCCTGGTCATGGAGTAGGATCCCCTGATCTGCATGGGGTTGTGGGTGGCAACGCCTGGGAGAATTCAAACTGAGAGCACAGTTCGAGTTGGGGGGTGCACTTGCCCGGTCAGGGCTCAGGTTATGGAAGGGATGAGGGCCAAGAGAGCAACATTTCGAAAGTAAAGGAAATCGGGGAGAGGTGAAGATAAGGATATGTACATGGAGAAGTCCAGAGAGGTTACAAGTCTGGTCTGGACGACCAAAGTGTCCAGGGAGCCGAGACTGGCACAGGGAATCAAAAATGGAGAAAAAGATTTCTTCCGCTACAGTGGAGAGAGAAGAAGAAGTAAATATCAGCTGGTGAGGATTAAGGATGGGGGTGGGCGAGTGGAGAAGGGGGGCGGAGCAGGCAGAGGCACTAAACGAATACTTCTGCTCTGTATTCACATAGGAGAAGAGGGGGGCAGGGACGACAACAGATGTAGGGATTACAGAGAGCAGGGTAACTAGATGGGTTGAGGGCATTAAGGGTGGACAAAGCACCTGGACCCAGTGGCATTCACCCTAGGGTACTAAGGGAATTTGCAGAGGTCTTGGCGGGGCCACTGGCCAACCTGTTCAATACCTCCCTGGGCACAGAATGTGTACCACAGGACTCGAGAATCGCCCGGTTGTGCCCATCCACAAAAGTGGCCCAAAGGATGAACCAGGAAACTATAGGCCAGTGAGCCTCACATCAATCGTGGCAAAGCTCATGAAGACCATCCTAAGAGAGAGGCCAGTGAGCTTCTTGGAGGAAAATGGTCTCCAGGATGGTCAACAGCACGGGTTTGTAGTGGGCAGATCCTGCCAGAGAAACCTTGTAGAATACTACGACTGGGTGATGTGGGAACTGGACAAGGGCCATGCAGTGGATGTTCTATATTTAGACTTCAGCAAGGTCTTGGATTCAGTGCCGCATGGGAGGTTGGGGGGGGGACTGGAATATGTGGGGGCGGGACCAAAAATGGTGAAATGGATCACAAACTGGCTAAAGGGAAGGCAGCAAAGAGTGGTGTGTGTGTGTGTGTAACCTTTCGTCACCGAGTGTGGTGACAAGCGGGGTACCACAGGGATCAGGATGGGGACCGGTGCTGTTTGGGATTTTTATTGCAGGTATCTCACATGGGATCCGGAACAGGACCAATCTATTCCCAGACAATACCAAGATGGAAGGGTTGATGATGTGGAGGGGTGGAAGGGGTTGCAGAAGACCTGACTAAGCTGCAGGAGTGGGCTGAAACACGGCAGTTGGGGTTCAATGCCAAGAAGTGCAAGGTTCTGCACTTTGGAGCCAGGGACCAGGGGAGGGATTATCACTTGAATGGGGTACAGTTGGGGAGATCCACAGAGAAGGACCTAGGAGTGATCACTGCGGGGAAGCATGAACAACTCTGCTCAGTGCAGGAAGGCGGCAGCAAAAGCCAACAAAATGCTGGGGTGTATTGCAAGAGGATCTCCTCCAGAAGGAGGGAGGGAGGTTATCCTGCCCCTGTATAGGTCACTGGTCAGGCCCCATCTGGAGTACTGCGTGCAGTACTGGCGCCCATTCCTGAAGAAGGACATCAGATTGTTGGAGGGGGTGCAGCGAAGAGCCACAAAGATGATCCAGGGATTGGAGAGCAAGCCCTACGAGGGACAGGCTGGGAGAGTTGAATATGTATTCGCTGGAGGAGAGGAGAAAGGGGGGATATGATCGAGGCCTTTAAGTATTTGAAGGGGATAAATAAGACCAACATAGAAGGGATTTTCCAAATGAGAAGGGCGAGGGACACAAGAGTGAATGGACTGAGACTTGGTGGTGGGGATTCAGGAGAGAGAGGAGACATTTTTTCACTGGAAGAGTGGTTGACAAATGGAACACCTTACCAGACGACAGTGTCCTGTAAGACGGTGGCAGTTTCAAGAGGGGTTGGGACAGGGGAAGGGTCAGCTGTGAGATGAGGCGCTAGCTGCACATTCGAGCAGACTCTATAGATCGGGAGGCCTGTTTCTGCTGGCAATTTTGTATGTTTGTAGGCCATACCTATGGAACAGTAAGAAGTCAGGCGCTAGGACCACACAAAAAGCTTTTGCCAGCAGTTCATCAGGGGGCCATCCACAATGACGTCTAATGTTGTCTTCCCCATATAAATGTGGGCAGCCCCTTCCCTCAGTTCCCCGCCTGAGATCATACTCACAGGACCTCTCCTTCAGGGAACCAGGAGAGAGTGCACGTCTCTGCTGAGCAGGTGAGGCAGAGAAACAACAAGGTCGACCTTCATGAAGAAGACAGTCTCTACAAAGTTGTAGATCCCTAGGGGGATGGAGGGAGGGTCGACATGGCCTGATGAAAGATTCTCTTGAAGATCTGCTGTGACGGTAAGTACATAACTGTTCTATCTTTTTTGAGGATATCTCCATCACGCCACACCTATGGAAGGAGTACCAAGCAGTACTGACCCTATATACTCTGGGTGGCTGGAGGTTACAGGCCTAAGAAAATAGACCTTGAAGTACAGCTAGGTCAAAGTCAGCCCTTTTTGAGGATGCAACATCCAGACTGTGGCGCTTGTGAAAGGTGTGCCCTGAGCAGCCTCAAGATTGAAAAGAGTGCAGTTTCAGGCATTTGGTATTTTTTGGTTAAATAAAACTCTAGGCAAAAAATTGCAGGCCTGTTGGGCTGGGGACAGGCTCTCACCACAGTAGAGTCTCATAGTAGGGTATCCCCCAGAGATTTGGTAGATGAGCCCGTGGCTTGCAGTGTAAAGGCACTGGGGAAGTGAGAAGAAATGGCAGTAAAATACAATGACGTTCTGCAGTGGCCCAACAAGCACTGATCCGCAGTGGGAAAAGAACTGAGGAGGGAAAGGGCCGCCGTTTATATGGGGAAGCCTACAACAGACGTCATCATGGGCGGCCCCCTGGTGAACTGCTGGCAAACATTTCCATGTGGTCCTAGCGCCTGATGGCTTATTGTTCCATAAATGTGGCCTGATGAAAGAGAGAGAGCCTCAAAGAAGATCTTTAAGTTTCTATTTGGCTGCCATGCTCATTTCCTCGATTAATCTCATTCTGAACAGTTTGTGGCAGTTAGTAAGTACCTACATAATATTTTAATGAGGTCAGGGAAGAGCTCTCACAAAACCACTACTAAATGTGGGGATGACATAACCAGAAGTCCTGGAAAATAACGGAATAATTTATAAAAACAACAAATCTTTAGGACTTGGCTGTACAATTAGCTGGAAGCACCATCCAGGGTGATCACTCTCTCCAGTGGAAACTAAAAAATCTACCTGTGGAATACTGGGAGACTCAATACCAGCAGAGAGAGAGAGAGAGAGAGAGAAAAAATATCTTCGAAAAAAAGCATTCTACATTCTGGGGCACCATACAGCTCATGGAGATGAGACACAAGTTTGACTAGGTTGTTCTAACTCACAAAATTAAAGAAACTCTTGCTGGATTCTCTGTTGCACCAAATTCTGCTATGGTAAGGCTGATAAGGAGCCACCAAAGGATTTAAGGGCACATTACACCAGAGCTACATCTGCCACAGTGTGAGCACTATTTATTTATTTTAGTCTTTGGTAACCAGGTAAAGCCCACTAGGCAGAAGTTCCTGTTTTCAGGGTCGATCTGGGAGCACTGGGGGGTTAAGTGACTTGCTCAGAGTCACACAGTACACAAGTGGAAGTTGTGGGAATCAAACCCTGGTCTGCTGCATGTACTAAACTCATTCACAGCTCGTCACCCTAACCTATAGGCTATACTGCCAGCCCAGCACTAAGGGGTATAGCCTTGCTACAGGTGGTGCAAGGTAGGCATATGGTCTACAGCACACACCTTCACGTCTTACTACTGTCTAGACATTCAAGCTAGATGGGATGCCAGCTTTGGTACTTCTGTGCTTATGAATCTTTTTCTTGTATAGATTCTTGACTCTGCCTCCCAAGAGCTACTACTTGTAGTCTGCAATCTGTAGGATATCACTAATCCACTCTCCTTGCTAGAAGAAAACATTACTAACCATAGTAACGAAGTTTCTTCTAGAGGATGTATTTGTCAAGTCATACAAACCCTCCTTACATCCCCTTCTCAAACCTGCAGAAATAGGATTCTTCAGGTAGTTATGTCAAATGTTTTAAAAAGGTTCTTGCTTGAACATTTCAATTTTGCAGTTTTTACAATGTTTTTCATATTGTGTTCTGTCATTTCTTATTGCTTTCACATTTCTTAATATATAGCATAGGTCATCTGCATGGTCACAGCTCTCTTCTGTTCTTCAGCAATAATATCTGCCATTGGAATTCTAGGGGGAACGTGACCATGCTATAGAGTTTGAACTTTAAGTTTCATCTCTGGGGCAACACTTCAGGGCCAAGATGCTGCCATCTGTACAACTCACAAATATGCACTCTAGAAGAATCATTACTGCAGTGAATAATTATTTTTTTCTAGGACTTGCATCTCTACTGAGCACCCATGGTTTACCCCCCCCCCCCAACCATGGTGGTGTCACTGGGGTTGCCCAAGCTCTCCAGACCAAGCTACAGGGATGAAAGGCACATAGTAGGTGGTGCAGAGCCAGCAAGGAACCAGGCTGTCCTCTAACTGATTCCAATGTTTTACACCAGGTTTCCCCCGTGATGTTGCCATCCAATATCATACAGGGTGTGCACATGAGCAGACACGCAGCCATGCCAGCGCCAAGCAGTAACCCCCTTTTCTGGTTGTACTGTATGTACTAATCACCATGCTTTCACAAAGTGGCAGGCACACTGTGGGGCACCCCCCCAATCCTGTCAACGGGGCACCCAATCTTCCCCCCCAATGACCCAAAGCTCACTCCTGAACCCAGGTTTCAATCGTCATATGAACTGTAGGCAGAAAATAACCTTGGCCAACCCGGTTTGCCCAGATCATGAGTAGCAGTGCTACCACTGCAACAATGGGCAATCAGCTTTCTTTTTGTTTTGTAAATTTTAAATGTATTCGATCAAATTAAACTTTCAGCTTATTTGCAATATACCCTACATTTAAGGGGGAGACAGAATTAGGAGCAAAGTAAGTAAGTATTTTGCCATAAAGATGGAGATAAACTTATGAAACAAGTTCCTATAAGAAGTGGGAAGTGCTGAACCTTGCTTTTCACTTCTATATGTGTAACCCCTACCCGGTATGCCATTTGTATCTGACAGCTCTACCAGGTGGTCTGGGTTCGGGAAGGAATAGGCCACTCGGCACAAAGGCTAGGTTTGGCTACTCTGCACAGGGGCACCTAAGTAACTCTGAACACAGGAAGCAATAACTAATGTCCAATACCAGAAGTGGGATCCTAAAGTGTGGCTTTTATTCACATCCAACAGAATAAAAGCATAGATGGACCCCCACGGGGCTACACTCCTGGTAATGCAGATTAAAGTAGACCACCAGAACACACCTTCATCACTTTAGCCCTCAGGTTCTACAACACACTGGGCACACAGCCCGGACTTGTACGCTACTTTGGGTTACACAGCCCGAACTTGTACACTACTTTGATTTTCTCAGGCTTGGCTCCCTTGCCAGCCACTTGGACACCTTCCATACTTCATGGAAACATTTACTGGTGGCTCCCTAAACCACCTAAGAGCACCTCGGCTCCATCAGGGAATCCTCCTCTTTAATGCCATGTCTGGGTACTTTCCTTAGTCACTGGCCAAGTACCTGAGGCAAAGCAAAAGGTGTCTCGGAGAAAATCCGTAGAGGTGAATTTGGTTACTACTGATGGGGGGCGGGGGGGGGTGTCTCCCACCTCTCGCTTCCACAATTCATACCCGGCCATTTCTCTGGACTGTAAACACCTCATCCTTTAGCACTCTGCTGTGTAGATTCTTGCTAAATGTATTTCACATTCAACCTACTTGTCTTGCTTCCAATTTGTGCTGGACTTGAACATACTTAAATTAAGTGGCATTGTCCATTACTCTAGCCCCCCCACAGATTAATCAGTCCAATCCCCACATTTTTTCTTTCCATTTTGTGCTGGCCTTGAACATACTTATAAGTGGCTTTGTCCATTACTCTAGACCCCCCACTGAGTTAAGCAGTCCAATCCCCACATTTTCCAACTGTACTTGGCTGTCTTTTCCTGACCCCACAGTAACAGTCCCTTTAGTTTCCTCACGTTTCAGGTGAAAACACTTGGCCCTTTTTCAGAGCGAACTCACCCTTTGGTTGCAGGTGCCCCACGGGAGTTTCCTCCTCTAGGAATCTCTTACAGAGCTTCTGGTGCCTCAGCACAACTCAAACCGGCAGTTTCTTTCCCTTAGCTGAACCCAGAGGGGTTGCCCCTGGAAAACAGGCAGACACCTTCCCCCATCCCCTCAGGGATGGGGCTCTGAACCATTGAGAGTGGTCTCCACCACTTCAATTATCAGTTCCTGTGTTCCTCTTCAGGTGAAACACACACCAAAAACAGAAGTAGCTCTGAAACAGAGCTTAAAGCTCTGACAGCCTGCACACACTCTGCTGCACTACAGTCTCTAAGACTGCACACAGACTGGCTTCAAATTCCCCAACGTTCTACTCTAACTTTCAACTGCAACATTCCAGTGTGGCTTATGCAACTGCGATAGTTCTAAAATGATGTCATCCCTCAGTCTCAGCTGAGACTGAGAACAGAGTGAGACTGTGTGAAATCCATTTAACTGGAGTTTCACAAGCTGCCTTCCCTGCCTACCACTAGGTCTTACTGGGATTATAGTAACCCTGGGCAACAGGGCGGTAACACATGCATTTCAAATCCTATCCATCTCGGAGGGATATACACTGTTTGCAAGGTTATATCCTGATCAGTCCAAGATATTCCAACCATCATATAGACAGCGGCTGAATCCCCCCAAAACCAGGCATGGGCCAATGCCTATGTCAACCTCACTAAGCACAATGTCCCACCCTGGCAGAAGCAAGCTCCCTGGCCCAGCACCCAGCATCAGGAGTAACTGGTAGTGGAATCCACTGCCTGCCCTTCCTGGCTGAGAAGCACTGCTCCACGGCAGCGGTCTCAGCCTGGCACTCGATGCAATGTACTGAGTTTACTCCCAAACACAGGTTGTCTGCATGGCAGCGGCCAAGCTACTGAATCTTAAGCCCTCCACGACCTAAAGGTACTGCTAGTCAGAAGCTGTTAGAAGCTTGTTCCCAAAAATCAGCTGATCTGCATACCACTGCAATGTGCCGTCACTAGGTCATCAGGGTGGCAGAGTGCTAAATCCTTGAAACTCAAGTTGGATCAGTTCCTCATGGAGAACACCACAGATAGATGCACCATTTAATTCATTCAGGGAAGGGAGGCGGTCATGAAAAGCATGCCCCACAGCAGAGGAATGATCAGTTAGCTTGATCACAGGTTCCACAGTTTCCACCTCTGGCAGTTTTCCTTTCCACAGTGCCAAAGTCCATAAAAGTTACTGATAGCACTTCCTATTTAACAAATACTGCAGATATTTCATAGAACATTGAAAGCTGTAGTTCCTTGGATGGCAGGAGACGAACACTGTATTTCCCCGTCAGAGATCTGAATGCTAAGTGACTGCCAAATGGAAAACAGGCGTTTGGGAATGGATTAGGGTCCATTATCCCTAGAATTGTGAAAGTGAGGTACATCACAGAGCCAACAGTGAATATAAACAAGGCAGCTAGCTATGCCATGCATACCCTCCAATGACAACTCAGTAGGTGGCACTGGCATCAGTTTGGGAAAGTCTTCGACTCTTCACCCTCAGCACCGAAGGATAGGCAAAAGGCTAATTTAAGCTTAAAAAGTAGAAAGCTGAATGACGCTCATCTCTGGAGCCATAGAAAATTTCATGAACTGGGTTGCGTGGAGAATAAAGTGCCCTCAAAGACTTTGTCAAGAAACTGCACTACAGACCCCCATGAAGAAGTAGAATATCTGACCCACTGCCAGCACTAGTGGCACCACAGTGACACAGGCAGCAGCTCCACCAGGTGGTTAAAAACACATGAAAATGGCTGAATAAAATTCACAGATACACACACACACACACGCGCGCGCGTTAATCAGTATTTCATAGAAGGTAGTGAGCAGGATTACGACTAAAGTCACTTTAATTATTTCTCACACCAATATGACCTCAGTCTGGCTAAAAATTCTCAATAAGCCAACAATGTATACAACAATCAAGACTAAAAAGCTCAAGCACTGGAAAGGGAACACCACCCAATCAAAGTTTAGTGATGCTTTTGGATCCCGGAGGGGACTAATATTTCAGCTGGCTTGTTCAAATACTGTGCATGTCAAGGGAACTGTATTGTTACTAGAGATCAAGGGAGCACTCTCTACCAACTGGGGATCTCCTTTCCTCTGTGAGTGAGATACTCTTATTCTGTGAAGTGTGCCTCAAGGGCAGTTGCTCTGGAAGCTGGCAAGTTTGGGTAAGGTTTAACAAATTATATACACACACACACATATATATTTTTTTATTACTGATTGAGCTCAATAGATAATACATTAATACCACCACACCGAGACCACTCTTATGGTTGTGAGTGATCCCACTTCCATTCTTGGCTATCAGAACCCCTCACCATCAGTCTGTGGTTCTCTTATACTAACAATGCATGTGAGACCACTCTTACAACCGTAAAAGTAGTCTTGGCAGTGGTATTAACATACCAAAGTAGTTTGACTGGTAAATTGTTCAGACAAGTAAGTCATCATGGTTGAATCCTTAAACCACTGGCAATAAAGCCCAATATCTGCTCAAAAGAATAAAATGAAAGCATTTTTAATAGTACATTACCATTTGGATGAAACATTTTTGAAGCAAATCGAACTGTAGGAGGTTTGTTAGGGTACTCCTCTGTGAATTCTACTGTTAGTTTAAATGTTCCTGTAAAACAGAAGAAAAAATTAAATGACAGAACATCTCATGTGTCTTTAGATCATTATTAAGTACCACTACTTATTATCCAAGTATTTAATCCAGCTTGTTGAACAGAAAATTATGACACTGGCCACTGTATCACTAACACATAGTATTTTTTCTCCCCCAAACCTTTAATATAGCATTTAACGCTAATACATCATTCCACTTGACCTACAACTATACCCAAATAATGCAGTACAAGTATACAGCAGTTACGTACGGACTTACCATAACAGTAGATCTTCAAGCGAGGTTCCTGCAGTAGGTCTTCACAGTTAGGACTGCGCCCCCTGGCGTCAGGACCGCACGGCAAAACTGCAGCTAGCAATCTTCAGTGGGGACCGCCCTGGTGTCAGGTGACGGATGTCAGCACGACTATAAATGGGGTGTCCCCCCGCCCACCCTCTAGTTCTTCCGCCGGAGACCTCTAAAGAGGAAGCAGAAAAAAGGAGTGGAAAACTCCTGGAACCCTGTGCCCTGGATGAGAAAGTCCTGGGAAGGGAATAGAGAGGTAAAAACACAGGAGCAGGGTGAAGATGGGTGGGAAATCTAGACCTACTGCAGGAACCTCTCTCGAAGATCTACTGTTACGGTAAGTTCTTACGTAACTGCTGTACCTTACTTCGAGAGAGTTCCTGCAGTAGGTCTTCACAGTTAGGACTGAAAAATAAGCTGTAATCATTTGCTGGAGCGGGAAGCGTTTGGCAGAAGCGGAGGAGCAGAGGTTGATGGCCGCATCGGTGGCAGAGAATCCATCGGGGGCTGCATACACGGCATGAGGAGCTGGGGCTGCACTGGCAGCCGCATCAGTGGCGGGAGGAACAGAGCTGCATCGGCAGCTGAAGAGTGCACCTGGGGCACCAGAGCAGAGCAGAGGGCCAGGACTAGAGGGAGAGAAGCTGCGTTTTTGCGGAGGACCAATCAGGAGTCAGGGCGCCAAGTATGAATTGCAGCTGGGCTAAATAAGACGGGCCCAGCCACCTCACTACAGGAAAAGGAGCTGTAATTGTGTCCCACACCTCCCACCCCGGCCTCTGTTAAATGGCCTGAGGGGGTGGAGCCTTGGGGGAGGGCATGGTGAAACTGGCTGAGCTGGAGCAATAAGAAGCTCAGACTTGTTGCAGGCTAGCTGGGGCGGGCATAAGATTCACATACTCTGTGCTGGCTTGGGCATGGTGGTTACTGCTGGAGGCTGCTAAAAAACCCTGGGGACATTGGGACTACTACTTGGGGATCGCTGAGGCTTGAAAGCTGGATACTGCGGGGAACAAGGGCAAATTGCTGTGAATGGGCTACTGCTGGGCTTTGCTTGTGTAAAAAGAGGGCATGCTGATGTGACTGGACTACTGCTGGGCGTAATAACTGCTGATGGGGGGCTGTGTAACATTGACAGTGCATTATTAATGGTAGGGGACCATATTGCTCACATTCAAAATGAGGGTGGACTTGGGGGTTGCCAGAGCGGGCATCTTTGGTAGGGTGACTGGGTGTACAGAGTGTGGGGCGGCTATAATATTAAATTGGGCATGCAGGTTCAGAGGGTGCCCAGTGTGTTTTCAGCTGGTGGGTCTTCGGGAGGAGATTGGGGGATCAGAAGGCAGCTGGAAGGGGGGGGGAGGGAAGGTGGGGTATGGACCATATGAGATAAGACGTGGTCAAAATGGCACACCCCAGGGTGCAAGTGGACAAGGCCAAAAGGGCACACCCCAGGGGATAGGTGGACCATATGGTCACTTGGGAAGTGTGGGGGGCTGGAACGAGCAATGTACGGGAATCACTCCATAGACAGGGGGCTGCTCAGAAGGAGCAGAGGAGGAGGGAAGGAGGGGAGTAGGAGAGAGAGAGCAAATCAGGGGTAAGCATCACTTACAAACCAGTTCACCCTACTATATCCGGGAGATGAAGTGGAGGAGGCTGGTGGGGGAGGCAGGCGGATAGAGAGGGTTTGGTCAGTAAGCTGAGGGGGGGAAGGGGATAGAGGAGGGAGCCAGAACCAAAGGAAAGGACGGAGGAGGCAGGGACATGAGCCTAGGTTGGAGGGAGGTATGGTAGACAGGGGAGCACTGAGGGAGGACAGGGTGGAAGGAGGCAGGACTGGGGTCAGGCTGGTGTCCAGACTGGAGAAGCCAACTGGGGGGTTGGGGGGCACGCGGTAGAGAGTTCTCTAGACAGGCCAGCTTCAAGACAGGAATCACTGGAAGAGGTGGAGAGTAGGGGAGAGGGTAGGGAGAAATACAGCAGATGGGGTGGGAAGTGCAGTTCCAGAGTGTGGGAGGGAAGCAGTGGAAGGATGCTCGGGTGGTGGATCGGAGGATTTTAGTTCAAGAAGGGAGACAGGGAAGAACTGGGTGGGCAAACTCGGGCCACCTGGGAGATTGGGGGGGTGAGGAGCAAATTGGCAGTCGCACGTAGAAGGAGGAGTACAGTAGGGCACGCACATGATGGGACCACCAGGCTGACAGGGGCGGGAGGAGCAAGCAGGGGGTCGATGACAGGAGAAGCCTGGAAGGAACAAAACGGGCTAACAAAGACCTCCAGGCTGACGGGGCTGGAAGAAGCAAGCAGGGAGTCGACGACAGAAGGAAGAGCCTGGAAGGAACAAAATGGGCTAACAAAGTGGGGGGTGGAGCGAAGGTGATACTGCGGGGGACTCCATGACCAGGGGTATCCAGTGGGAGGGGGCGGGGAAAGTAAAAGCAGCCCAGTCAAGGTTAAATATATACAAAGGCCAAATTCCAGCTATACTCGATAGCACTGGCATGTGGGGAATCCCCGTACTTCCTAGAACATCTGGGGACAAACGACTTGGAAGAGAACAGTGAACTAGAAATACAGGCCAGGGTTTGCCACTCTATAGGAAGCACAAATTCCTTCTCTGAGATTCTGCCAGTACCAAGGGCAACCGGGGAGAACAAGCAAAAACTTAAGAGGGGTGAATCAGTGGCTCAGGGACTGGTGCAAGGCAGAGGGATATGGGCTGGTGGGGGACTGGGGGGGATACTTGGGAGTATAAGGGGCTATATGCCAGGGATAAGTTGCACCTCAATCTGGAGGAGAGGGAGATCTTGGAATTAAAACTTGCTGGATTTATAGGCGAGAGGTGGGGTTTAAACTTGTAAAAGGGGGAGGGTCAAATAAAAGAAAGGTATTCTACTACAGCCTGCTTTAGTTCCAACTCATCATATGACTATATGCAGACTACCAAGCAGTTCCCCCCAGGAGGGGACAGAGAACCTTACTTTGGGAACAGGATCTGCAGTACTGCTGTACCAAACCTAGCATCACTCAAGCCTGGATGTCCAGAGAGTAATGCTCGGTGAAAGTATGGATTGTTTTCCAGGTGGCTGCTTTACAGATTTCTTTCAAGGGTATATCTCTGGCAGCAGCCAGAGAAGCAGCTGTAACCCTAGTCGAGTGGGCCCCTCAAGCCGGAAGGAGGTTATTTTCACAACTTGGTATAGCAGAACTGAATACAAGAGACAATCCACGTGGCAATAGTTCTTTTAGTAGCAGGCTTACCTTTTCCCACTTCCTCATAAGTGAGAAATAATTGAAGACAATCATTTCTGTGTGCCTTAGTATGCTCTACGTAGTAGCTAAGTGCCCTTTTAGCATCCAAACTGTGTAATCTTTCTCCTGAAGAAGAAAGATCAGTGAAAAATACAGAGACAGATTGGTTCAGATGAAAATCTGATACCACTTTAGGTAAAAACTTCCTATTTGTTCGGAGGACCACCATCTCTCTGTGGAAGGAGACAGTCAGGTTCAACTCACAGGGGCTGTAATTCACTAACCCGCCTGGCAGAAGTGATAGCTACCAGGAACACAGTTTTCCAGGTCAAGTACTTAAGCTCGGCCGAAGCCAGAGGTTCAAAGGTTGGCTGCATAAACTGAGCAATGCAGACATTTAGATCCCAAGCTCTCTAAAGTAGGCTCTCTAAAAGGAGGGTTGATATGAACCAGACCTTGAAGAACTTACTGAAAACAGGATGAGATGCCAGGGAAGAGCCCTTCCCTGCTGAAAGGAAAGCAGACAGCTGCTACGTGAACCTTCAGAGTTGCAGGCCTAAGGCCTAGGCCATTAAGGTGAACCAGATAGTCTAAGGCTGTAGCGATGTCTGCAGTACCTGGCAGAACGCCCCTCTGAGAACACCAAATGTTGAATCTTTTCCATTTGGAATTATGAAAGTTTTTCTGGTAGAAGATTTCCTATAGACCTTCAAAATATCCAGTACTCCCCAAGAAAGCTGCAGGCCTGCATATTCTAACTCTTCAAGAGCCAGGTTGAGATTGAGAGACTGGAGATTAGGGTACCAAATCCTCCCCTGAAAGGAGGTTAGGAGATTGTGTCTCTTGGGAAGAGACGGGGGAGTGACACTGCCAGGGACAACAGCAGAGGGTACCAAGGTTGTCTGGCCCAGTCTGGAGCCACCAGTATCACTGTACAGGGCTGAGACCTGATCTTGACTAGAACTCTGAACCGGGGGCATAGAGGACCCTACCCTTCCAATCCAATATGACAGCATTCAAATGAGCAGTCCCTAGGACTGGGGGTCTGCAGCAGAACAGGGGAAGTTGGTGATTGTCTGGGGCTACCAAGAGATCCATCTTCGGAGTGCCCCATCTGGTGAAAATTACTTTCAAGATGAGAGGGTCCAGGGACCATTCGTGATGGCCCTGGGAGATTCTGTTCAAAGCATCTGCTAGCACACTGTCCTTCCCTGGAAGATGAACTGCTGTCAGGAAAGCCTGAAGAGAGTAGGCTAAAGACCACAGTTTCATGGCCTCCGTAAACAAGGCCATGGACCGAGTGCCCCCTTGCTTGCTGATGTACCACATTGTGGTGGTGTTGTCAGTCCTGACCTACACCACTTTGTCTCTGACTGAGAAAGTCTAAAGGGCTAGAAATACTGCCCTGAGTTCCAGGAGACCGATATGAAGGAGAGACTCTTATGGAGACCAAGCACCCTGGGTCATGAATGCTCCCAAATGGGCTCCCCAGCCTAGGGGAGAAGCATCTGCAGTTAGGACCACTGAGGGAGCGTGACTGAAGAATAGGACACCTTGCCTGAGATTGTCCTGATCCAGCCACCACTGGAGAGCTTGGACCAGAGTCTGGGTCACTGGAATCTGTTTGGTGAGAGATTTCTTTTTCGGAGACCAAAAAGACCTTAACTGGAACTGAATGTCCCTCATCTGAAACCTGGCTCCTTGTACCACTGCAGTTGAAGCTGCCACGTGGCCTAGGAGTTGAAGAAAGTGTCTTGCTGGACAAGAGACCAGAGAGCGGAATGAGGAAGCAAGATCTGTTAGGACCTTTACTCTTGCTAGTGGAAGGAAGGCCTTTGCCTGGACAGTATCTAACTCTACTCCTATAAAAGTCAGGAGCTGTACTGGTTCGAGAACTGATTTGGGAAGACTGAGGAGGAACCAAAGTGAACCAAGAAGTCTTTTTTTTTTTTTTTATACTTCATTTTTATTTAGCACTGGTTAAAAGCAGTACATTAAAAACACTGGTACAGTCATCAGAATAACTATTACAATTGATACAGATACATTTCATATCTTACCAAATGTTACTAGGTAATATTGTTTGAAAGTACTATTTACCAAATACAGGTGTAACCAGGAGTAATTTCCTTATTTGAAGTTTACACTGTATTTCATAGCTGCTACTACCTAGTGTAGATTTAACCAAAGATTTGATAGGAAGAAAATGGTACTAGTGCAAATAATTGGGTAAAAATGAACAAAAAAAATCTTAAAACCATTCAGAGCTTAACAAAAAACTTTGGTTGGTCAGCTTTTACCATACAAGATGTTTTAGGTAGATATTGCTGGGTAGTATCCCCATGAGGATAATCTTCCCCTACAGCCAGGTCGATGGAATAGAAGGGTCATTTGCAGAAGGGACTGTGATTTCAATCAGGGTCTTTACTTTATGTTTCTTTCTCATAATAAGGAGAGGATCGGCTCATAACTCCTTACCCTCCCATCAGTAAATCCTACTTTAATAGCCTCTAATTGTCCAGGGTCAGGCGCCCGGGTCATTCAAAACCCACCTGGTCCACCTGTTCGTATACACTGTGGGCCTATCCTGGAGGTTATGGGAAATGTTTTCAAAGATTCTAATATGGTCCACAAAACTTCTCTATTCGGAGATGGTGGTGGTGGTGGTGGGGAGATCTCCTGAACCATCTCCTGGTTATAGCCTTGTAGGCCGCAACCAACAGTATAGACCAGAGGTATTTCATATCTTTTTGTTTAAGGGACTCCGGGGGAATACCTAGAATCAAATTCTGTGCTGTTAATGACTCATCAAGGGTCAAAATATTGGAAATATGATGGGTGACAGTAGACCAGAAAGTCTGAAGTTTTGGGCACCAAAAAAAATATGCAAATGGGTTGCCACCTCTATGTCACAGGCCCTCCAGCATGCTGAGGAGAGATTGGGGTTTCTTTTAGCCAGTAGATGAAGCGTTAAAAAGAATCTTGTTCGGATTTTCCAGACGTATTCACGCCAGTTCGGGGATGAAGTAGTGGACCACGTCATCTGCCAGATCTTTACCCATTGAAGTTGAAATATTGAAAGAAGACAGTCCTGCTCCCATTTAACTTTAAGAGGCTCCAACATATGCTCCTGCAAGGACACCAAATATTTATATATATGGGATATTGCATGGTCCCCCCCCCCCATAGCATTCAGAATTTGTATATATGGGATGTGTCTTCAAGTATCTGAGAGCGGGATTGTATACGCCTATACTGGGAGTTTATATAATCTCTAATTTGAAAATAACGTGATCTCTCTCCCTCACCCCATTTAAATTTTATCTTGGCTTCCTCAAAAGATATTATTGTATGTTGCCTGATGAGCTGCCTGGGGGCAAAAATTCCTCTATTAGCTTGGGTAGTATACCAGATTGATTCCCCGGCAGGAGGAAAGTGTGGGTTATTAATAAACCACTAGTACTTCCATGCATGTTCCTTGGTATACTTCCAGGGATGTCTCCTCCACCAACCCGCAAGAATGGAGCATGTGCTCCCTCGTGTGTCTAATAGGGCTTGTTTCAATAGAGTGCCTGAAAATAATGTAGAGGGTAATGGGTGCCGTAGGTCTCTGGTTAAGTCAATTTGTTTCCAGTGAGCTTCATAATGCTTATTGCCCCACAGCAGTGTGCATCTCATTTGCGCAGAGTTCCAATAGGTGAGTAAATTTGGAAATGCAATTCCGCCCTGTGACTCAGGAAGGTGTAATGCCTGGAGCTTGATTCGTGGTTTTCTGCCTTGCCATATAAAGACCGTAGACATTTGTTGCCAAGCCTTAAGTTCTCGTGTAGGAATGACACATGGCACTGATTGGAACATATATAACAGGCGAGGCAGAACATTTAATTTTATTGCCCGATTCCTAGCATAAAATGACAGTGGGATTATATTCCACCTTTTAATATCTCTTTTTATGTTATTACTCAATGGGTTATAGTTATTGCTAAATAGTTGGCCGAGATGTATGGGTATTTGAATTCCTAAGTGTTTTATAGAGGGGAGATCCCATTTAAATTGAAACTGCTTTCGAACGGGCATAGGAACTGGGTAGTTGAGTGGGAGTGCTTCAGTTTTGGCCGTACTCAGGGAATAGTCAGATAAAGCTGAGAACATTTCAAGTTTGTGGAAAAGAGCAGGGAGGGTCTTGGTTGGGTCTGTAAGATATACTAATACATCGACCGGTGAAAAGGGCCAGTTTATGTTCTTACCCTCCCAAGTTAACAGTCTGTATGTCTGCTGCTTGCCTGATGTATTGTGCCAACGGTTCAAGTAAAGGGCAAATAATAAGGGAGAGATTAGGCAACCCTGTCTGGTCTCTCTGCGTACGGGGAAGTTGAGGGAGATGTGGCCGTTTGAGCGTATGTATGCCTGGGGGTTCGAGTAAAATTTGAAAATGAGATTGATGAATTTCTGGGGAAAATCAAAGGCAGCAAGGACACCCCTCAAAAATTGCCATGACACCTGGTCAAATGCTTTTTCAGCATCTAAACTTATAAGGATCGCCGGTATCTTATAATTTTGTACGTGTTCAATCAGGTAGATGGTACATCGGATATTATCTGAGGCCTGGCGACCGGGGATAAACCTGCACTGATCCTGATGGATTAGGGAGGAGACCAGTTGTTTTAATCTCTGTGACAACACAGAGGTGAATATTTTGTAATCTGTATTTAGTACAGAGATGGGGCGGTAGGAGCTGGGTAGGGTTGGGTCCTTGCCTGCCTTTGGGAAGACAGATATAATTGCTTGATTCCAGGATGGGGGTTTCTCCTTCAGGGTTTGGGATAGTTACAAACAATCTGGAGAGAAGGGGGGGGGTTACTACCGCTTTTAGTGATTTATAAAATTCTCCAGGGAGGCTGTCCGTCCCTGAACACTTGAGCGTTGTCAGTCTCCCTATCTCAGCCTCTATTTCCCTGGTTGTTATGAGGACATATGAAGAAAGACTAAAGGAGCTTAATATGTATACCCTTGAGGAAAGAAGGGAGAGAGGGGACATGATAGAAACTTTCAAGTACCTCAAGGGAATCAACAAAGTCCAAGAGGGTAGCATCTTTCAAAAAAGATGTGCAAGAACAAGGGAGCACAATCTGAAGATAGAGGGGGGACGGCTCAGAGGTAATGTGACGAAATACAGGTTACTCACCTGTAACAAGAGTCCTAGGAATGGTATATGTTGTTCATCCACACTGTCTGGCAGGTATCCTTGCCGCTTTAAATCTTGCCGGAAGGTCTTCAAGCTGGCTCCTCCCACCCACCCGGGTGGTAAAACTCTCGGCTCCGCCCCATGACGCCAGATCTGGTCCGCTGGAAGCTCAGGTTGTGTGTCGAAGCTGGGGAGGTCGGGTGGGTCAGTGTGGATGAACAACATACCATTCCTAGAACTCCTGTTACAGGTGAGTAACCTGTATTTCTAGGGACATGGATATGTTGTTCATCCACACTGTCTGGCAGACTCCTAGCAGTTCTCCGGGAGGAGGGAGGCAAGGCGCACACCCCCTACTTAGGGAATAGAGACTGGAGAACCGAGGCCCCAAAACCAGCATCCCGGCGTGACTCAAGGTCGATGTGGTAATGGGTGATGAAGGTGTGTGCTGACTTCCAGGTAGCAGCCCTGCAGATATCCTGGATAGGGACGTCCCTGGAAGCAGCCACCGATGCAGCAGTATGGCGGGTAGAATGAGCTCTTATCCCTCTGGGAGGCTCCATGCCCGCCAACTTATAGCAGAGATCTATGCAGGAGGTGACCTACCTGCTTATCGTCCGCTTGGCTGCAGGTCTGCCAGGTGCGGCTTCAGCGTAGGTGACAAACAGCTGGCGAACCTCTCCCCGAATTTCAGCCGTGCGCTCCTTATAATAAGCGAGCGCCCTTCTAGGGTCTAAAGTATGGAGCCTGTATTCGGCCTCCGAGGTGTGACTGGGGCAGAACACCGGCAGAGTCAACACCTGGTTAAGGTGAAACTCCGACACCACCTTCGGAAGGAATTTCGGGTGGGGGCGCAGGACAACCTTGTCCCTGTGGAAGACCAGGTAAGGAGACTCAATGCAGAGCGCCTGGAGTTCTCCCATCCTTCTGGCTTACGTGATAGCCACCAAGAAGGCGGTCTTCCACGACAGGTGAGAGAGTTCACACCTGTGCACTGGTTCAAATGGCTTGCCCATGAGCTTTGCCAGTACCAGCAGTAAATCCCACGGAGGTGGAGGTTCTCGCACCATACCGAGGAAATGTGATCAAGGCCTTGAAAAGCCAGACCACCTTCTCCTGCGCCACCGACTGCTCCCGGCCTCGCGCCGGTAAGCAGAGATGGCTGCCAAGTGCACCTTTAGGGTCGCCAACCTAAGCCCTTGATTAAAGGGACCATAAATAGTCCAAAATGCTTGCCAAAGAACAGGAGGAAGGGTCCAAGCCTTGCCCTGACACCAAATGGAAAATCTCTTCCATTTGAAGGCATAGCATTCCTGGTCGACTCTCCTTAAGGGGCGCCTCGACAACATTGAGGACCTCGTCGGAAAGACCAAGGCCTGGAACTCTAGCAGCTCAGGAACCAGGCCGTCAGGTGCAGGATTGAAGGTCCGGATGGAACACCTTCCCTGATTGACTGAGAGCAGGTCCGGGCGAGCTGGAAGCTGCCTCGGGAGCCTGGAGCTGAGGCTGAGGAGATCTGGGTACCAGAACTGGCGGGGCCAGTCTGGGGCTATCAGAATCACCTGCGCCTTGTCCCTCCTTGCCTTGAGAAGCACCTTGTGAAGCAAGGGAAATGGGGGAAAGGCGTAAAAGAGGCCCGGGGTCCACAGCCTCGAGTCCACAGCCTCGAGAAGGCATCCCCCTACAGCGAGCCCTGCTGAGGGGGGCGGGCATGAAACAGCCTCAGCTTCACATTCTCCCTGGAGGCAAACAGGTCCACCTGAGGTGTGCCCCAGTGGGAGAACAGATCTTGTACTACCTCCGGCAGGAGAGACTACTCGTGAGATGCAGCCCCTATCCGGCTCAGGGCATCGGCCAGGGTGTTGGAGGCTCCTGCCACATGAATGGCTAGGAGATCCGCCTCCAGGCTGCGCACGAGTGACCAAATGCGGAGAGCTTCCTTGCATAGAAGCATGGAGCGCGTCCCGCCCTGGCGGTTTAGGTAGTACATGGTCGTGGTATTGTCCGTCTGGACTCGGACCACTTGACCCCGGAGAAACGGAGCAAAGGCGGTGAGAGCTAGGCGGACCGCTCGGAGCTCCAGCAGGTTGATGTGGCATCGGGACTCCCACGTGGACCAGAGACCGTGCACTCGGTGTTCCCCCAGATGGGCACCCCAACCCATCAGAGAGGCATCGGTCGATAGAGAGACCGTCGGCTCGGGGCGGACAAACGGGATGCCCTCCTGCAGATGAGATGAAATGGTCCACCGCTGGAGAGCGTTCCACAGCTCCTGGGTCACCATCACTAGCTGGTCCAATGGATCGCAGCGTTGTGACCACTGGCTGGCCAGTCCCCACTGAAGGGGGCGCATGTGCCAGCGTGCCCAACGGACCACGCTGGTACGGGCCGCCATGAGGCCCAGGAGGCGCAGGAAGTCCCGGGCAGGGCGCGATTGCCCAACCAGAAATGATTGGGCAAAGGAGGTAAGAACCTCGGCCCTGTCCGCCGGGAGCCGTGCTCTGGCTTGAAGAGAGTCGATCTCTGCCCCGATAAACAGAATCACCTGCTTGACTCGAGGTTCCGACTTGGCCTTCGTTGATGAGAAGCCCGACTTGAGAGCAAACCTAGAGGACCAGATCTCTGGACGCTCCACCTCCTGTCTGGAGGGCTGCTATCAGCCAATCGTCCAGGTAAGGGTACACCCGGACCCCTCGGCGCCGCAGGAAAGCTGTCACCACTGCAATGCATTTGGTGAAGACCCTGGGAGCTGGAGACAGGCCGAAGGGCATGGCTCGGAACTCAAAGAGGGATCCCTCCGCTCAAAAGCGAAGGAATCTCCGATGTGACGGACGGATAGGGACGTGAAAGAACGCGCCCTGCAGGTCCAGAGAGCAGAACCACATGCCGCTTTCCAGAGGTGGTATTATCTGCGCCAGAGTGACCATCCTGAAGGTTCGAGACCTTAGAACTTGTTCAGGCGTGTAGGTCGAGAATGGGCGCCAGCCCCCGTCCGTTCGGAACCAGGAAGTACCTGGACACGAACCCGGGTCTGAGGGGGGTCCTCTACCTCCCTGATCACCTCCTTTTGGAGGAGGACAGCGATGTCGGCTCACGACGAGCCGACAGTGAGCCTGCGGACCCCGAGGCCCCCGGTGCGATGGCTCTGAAGGGCGGGGCCTGCTCGAATTCCAGAGGCAGGCCTTTTCCCACCACCTCCAGTACCCACCTGTCCGTGGTAATAGCGGACCAGGCGGAAAGGAAGTGTCGGAGCCGTCCCCCCAAGGGGGGAACCAGGGGCGAGGTGACGGGGATGGGGGCGACACCCCTCAGCCCGTCACTGGGCAGGCCTGGAGGAGGGACCGGCCGAAGGACCTCCTGGGCCTTTACCTCCCTGCTTCCTGTTGGAGGAAGCCGACGGCTTGGGTTTGGGATGCCAGCTTATTCCCGGTCAGAAGGAGCTGTTGCCACGAGTTCCTCATACTTCCGGCCGCTAACTTCTTGAAGCCTCCCCTAATGCGAGGAAGAGGCCGGTGGCGCCGCCTGCCTTGGTGCCGAGACCGCCTATGATGGCGGGACCGGCTGGACTGCCAAGTGTCCGGAGATCGAGAATCTCGGCTAGAGCCGAGGACAGCGCGGGAGGTGTCGGAATCGGCACCCTCGGTTCGGATGATTCCACCGAAGGCTCCGGAACCAGAGAGGCACAGACGCAGCCGACGGGATCCTCTAACTCCCCACCGGGGAACTGGAGAGGGGTTCTCAGCTTCTCCAGTCGACAACTCGCCTAACGGTCGAGAAAATCTCGACCGCGTCGACGGGAGTCTCGGTCAACTGGCCTGACAGGGACACCGTGAAGCCAGTGGCCGAAGCTGATGGGTCGACCGAAGTCGACTGTCGACCAGGGGAGGGGGATCTTTCCCGCTCCCAAGAGCGTCGACGGTGAGACTTACTTTTGCTCTTTTTGGACCGAGAAAAAGGTGCAGAAGAAGCTGGACCCTCACCTTTCGTCGAGAGGGTCAGACAGAGCTCCTTAAGCGAAGCCGAATGCCGCAGGCCGAGGCGGCCCGCTCACGCCTCCTCTTCGAGGGCGATCATCTGCTCGAGCTGATCCGCCGAGCCCGCCGCCGGACACCGCCAACCGGCCTCTTTAGATTTAACCGGAGGAAATCTTTTCTCGGGACGCCCAGCTGTAAAAGGAAGCTATGGTCTTTGAGGATGTAGGCCGAAAAAGAAGAGCACAGGTCGCAAGCCTGCGGTCGTCCTCAAGGCCCAAGCAGTAACGCCGAAGTGCAGATCCGTCTGAGACATCTTCTGCCCGCAAGGGCATCTCCGGAAACGGAGTCGATGTTATCCATCGCAGCCGCGAGGGAGAGAAGACCGAAGTCTTTTTAGCAAAAGAACTTTGATTTCGAAAATTCGAAGAATTAGGAACCAGTCTTGTATGCAGAGCGTTAATGAGGGAACCTGAGCTTCCAAGCGGTAAGGAAGATCTGGCGTCATGGGGCGGAGCTGAGAGTTTTACCACCCGGGTGGGTGGGAGGAGCCAGCTTGAAGACCTTCCGGCAAGATTTAAAGCGGCAAGGATACCTGCCAGACAGTGTGGATGAACAACATATCCATGTCCCTAGAAGTATTTTTTCACAGAGAGGGTTGTGGATGCACATGGAACAGCCTCCCTGAGGAGGTCGTGGAGTCAAGAACAGTGGGGAATTCAAGAATGCATGGGACAGACATAAAGCAGTCCTAGTGGGGGGTAGGAGGAAGTAAGCTGTTGGTTAACTAGGATTTGCAGCTTATCTGTTAGGTAGGAAAATGGGCAGACTAGGTGGGCCAAGCGGTCCTTATCTGCCGTCAAATTCTATGTTTCTATGTTATAGGGGGCGACCAGGCCCAGACCTAGATGTTTAGGCAGTTTTGGCAATCGGAGGGTTGCCAAAAAGGCTTGTATTTGCCCCTCTTTCTCTCGGGTCGGGGGGAGCTGCGTACAGTTGTGTGTAATACTGCACGAAGGTATCCAATATTTTCTCCACCGTATAATAGAGGGGATGTTGGTGGGATCGCCTCAGAGTAGATATTAGTCCTTTAGCCCTTTGCTGTCTGAGATGACCGGCCAACAGTTTCAGAGAACGCGGCCCTCCATCATAGTACTTCTGCTTTAAGAAACAATAACTTCTGTTCGATTTTATAATCTAGTATGGCATTCAGTTCTTGTTTTAACTTTATAATTTCTTTTGAAATGTTATGGTTGACCTGGGATATCTGTTGAAGCTCTAATTTTTGTATCTGGGCAGTCAAAGCACTTCATTTTTGTTCCCTCTCTTGTTTGTTACGAGCTGATAGTTCGATAAATTTGGCCCTGCAGATCGCCTTGATGGTGTCCCATAAAATCGAGATATCAGTCCCAGGGCAATCATTTTCCCCTCTCAGCCTGCTTTATAACCTCTTCCATTTTTTGGATGGTGTCCTTGCTACAAAGCAGGGAGAGGTTAAGCCTCCACATAGTATTTTTCCTGAAGTTGTCAGAGTCTAATCTAAGGAAGACTGGGGCATGGTCTGATGAAATAAAATCACCCATCCATGTCTTACCCGCCAACCCTAGTTGCTCTTGGGAAATTAACATATAATCAATTGTGGTGTAACTAGAGTGGACTTGCGAAACAAAGGTGGCATGTTTAGCTGAGCCATTTAAGTGTTTCCATGTGTCCACGTACCCCAATTCCCTAAGCAATTTTGTTAGTTCTCTTGTTTTTTTCCCCGCTGTCCTACCCCCACTCCCAGCCATAGAAAGATCTAAATTAAAGTCTCCTCCACATACTGTTGTACCCTCTGCCCATTGTGACATGAGGAGAAAAAAAGCACGGTAAGTTTTAAACTCAGTGGCTTGGGGGAAATATACTGAGGCTATCTATGGTGGTGAGTTTACCATTTAATTTCCCTTTGATTAATATACAACACCCTTCTCGATCACTCAACTGATCTAGAGATTCAAATGGCACCCTAGATGGTATTAATATGGCAGTTCCTCTTCTGTGCCCTCCCTTAAAAGATGAGGAGTAGACCTGGGAAAACCCCAGACGTTTAAACTTTACATGCTCCTCATGTGACAAGTGGGTTTTATGGAGTAGAGATATATCTGCTCCAGAATGCTTTAAGTAGGACAATACCTTTGAACGCTTGATCGGCCCAGATAGGCCATGGACATTATATGAGCATACAGTGTAACCCATTATAGCTAAATAATAACAATATAGTCCCTTTTACATGAACCCTTTTTCCTGGTGCAAAGAAGACTTCTAATAAAGTTTCTGCTCACCCTAAAAAATATACAGTAATAACTCAACAAACATAGCTGATCTAAACAACTAACAGTAACTATTTGTGCAAACAGTGCACTACAATAAAAAATTTTAATTGACTTCCAAGGCAGGAGGTCAAACATACACGGTGACCTCTTATCCCACCTGTCAGACAGTATTGGTGGGGAAGAGTGCTATGGAGTCCTCTGACAAGAAGGAACGCTTCCAGGCCTTGCATTTAATGGCTCCTGAAATGTGGTATTCAAATAATAACTGCCATCGGAGCTGTGCTGCCCGCCTGAAAATAAAAAAAAAGAAAACCCCCCAAGCCCTTGGGTCTTTGCTTCCCTTCCTTTCTCCTCACTTCCCCCTCTCCCACCGAGAACGAGGAGGAAAGAAAAGGGGACAGCGTGTCCTCAAGTCTCCCTCACCCCTGCACCTCCACAGTACGATTTACGCGAGTCCCGCCAGCGGGGGGGGGACAATCCTTGTGAATATTCACTCTGCGGGGTGAGTTAAAATCAAAAATAGCACTTTTTGTATATGTTTCCGTTGATAATTGGAAGCCGTTTAAACATTTGCTTCCCTGTCGTACAATCCACCCCCACCCCCCCAGCACAGTCCACATCATTCACTTGGGGGTTATTGTGTCCAAAGATCAGACTGCTTAGGAACAAACCAGCACTGAAAGGAAGAATCAAAAGTCACCCCCCCCCCCGCTGTAGGGGGGCCCATCGTCCCCAACCCACGCCATATAAATTCATAGCAAATGGGAACCAGCCAGGGAGACAGAAGCGCGCCATGTTTAGTGAATGTTGAACAATTGTGCTTCCCCCTTATCACTGTTCTAGTTACAATCTTTAAATTACAGGTTTTCTCAATGTACATCGTATCATTTAGCCATAAGGTGATCGTAAGTCCAGAGTGCAGCCGCGGTTTTCTAGGCTCAATCGTGATATTAGGTGGCAGACTTCCCGCTGCACATCAGGAACTCTCGCATTCAAGCTGCAGGCTCTTCAGAGCTATAAAATAAAACAGGAAAGTCACCAGATTTACCTTTGAGGGGCCACAGAAACGGGTCTGGTAGATAGGGTCCTAAACAAATTCCTGGTTGGTGAGTGCTTACTATAAAGGGGGTATCGAAGCACTGAAGGGATTGCCTCTCCATCTCCTGAACGACATCGTAAGCCAGGTGCAGAAAGGGCCTAAATTACTCTTAAGAGGGATGCCAAGATGGGGGCTGGGAAGGGGAGGGAGACACAAGTGGGGTACATTTATTTATTTATTTATTTATTTTTATTTAGTTGTTTAACCAGGTATAGCACACATTTAGCCTAGGACCCGGGCATTGGGGGTATTGTACTTCAAGGGTATTTGTCCCAAGGCATCAAGCCAGACAATCCTTGTCTAACAGTCCTAGCTAAAGGGAAAAACGGCACTTGTAGTTGTTCTTTCACCCCTCCGAAGTCTCAAGGTCCCTTTCAGAGATTCCTGGCAGTTTCTTCATTAATTCTCTGAATTTGTGTAAGGTTGACGAAATAGTATTGCTGCTCAGAACCTTATTCTTCCTCGGGGGGACCATGTGCCATTCCTCTGTGGGTTCCCTTCTCTTGATCTGAGGAGCCTTAGTAACAGCTGGAACCACGATCCCCCGCTTTTGCATCACTTCACTGGCCTTCTGCGGAGTGTCGTACAATTCAGCTCCTTCCTTCCAGAAAACTCAGTTTCGCCGGGTAAGGGGTTTGAATCTGAAGTTGTTTGTTTTGTAAGAGTTTAATGAGTGGGATGTACTCCATGCGCTGCTTCTGTATAACAGGTGGATAATTAAGCAATAAGGCACGACAGGGTGTGTGTTATTGTGTGTGCGTCCTCCTGGAGTGGGTGGCTTGGTGACAGTGTGCTTCTCCAGGAGTGACGTTGTTGCAATAACACCCCTAGAGTGCCTTATTATATTATACAACATGCTTTAAAATAATATTAAAAGTTACAAAAAAAATTATTATATTTGTATTGCTTTTGTACGAGAGGCATATTTTAGAAATGAAAGAAAAGTAGTCCAGTAGGTGGTGCTGTTGGTAGTATCTATGGTTCTTGTGCATGGTGATTCCCCCCCCACCCCCACACACCCCACAGAGAGAGACACTCACTCATCTTGTATCTTTGGGTGAAAAATATGTTAGAGTTTCCTCGCTGCTTGTCCTGGGAGCAGCTGAAGATTTCTTTTTAATTTTCTGAGCCCTGTGAGGAACATGTGGAAAGTGTAAAAGAAAACACCAAAGCCGAGCGGTTACTTCCGGTTTCCTGCTTCGCTCCGTAACTGGACGTGAGTCGGAACCTGTAAGTTACAGGTCTTTTTTATTTTGTTAAAATGCTTTTTGAGGAAGTTTGCTTGCTGAGAAGGTGGCGAACATTTCAAGTGTAATTGGAAGTATTTGTGGGTTTGTGTTTAAACAGCCGAGCGTGCGCAGTTCACAGTCACAGGTAGCTACTGTGAACTTAAAGATGGACAGCTGCTTTTTTTTTTTTTTTTTTAATACTTTAGCATTTGTGTACTTGTGTGAAGGATTGAGGCAGTTGGGTAGGGAACATGTGTTTGTTTGTGGGCGGGGGGTGGAGAGGTGGCAAGGCAGGCTAAGGTGTGACCGATTTAGGGACTGTCGGCTTCCCGGTGGCATGCATGGGGAGGGAGGGATTTGTTTCACTGCTCTGCGGCCGTTTGTGTGCCTGAACTCAATACAGTGATGTTATTGTTCAATAACATCACTGTCCCAGGCACATACTGACCAATCAGAGTCCAGGAAATTTTCTTGCCATTGTATAATCTTGGTCAAAGTATAATCGGGAGCCAAGATATTTGACCTCTTTCTTCACCCATGCTCGGTGGAGTACATCTTCTTTGGTGCGACAGCTTCAGAATTGAATAATTATTGACCTGGGTCTGGTGGATGGGTCTTTGGGTTTGGGGAGTGGAGCCCAGTGGGCACACTCGATCTTCAGTTTATAGCCCAGTGGCAGCTCGAAGACATCTTTCAGCAAGTCAGTCAGAAACTCGATCATACAGTGGTGTGAAAAAGTATTTGGCCCCTTCCTGATTTTCTCTATTATTGCATATTTGTCACACTGGATGTTTTCAAGTCTTTAGACAAAATATAATATTAGATAAAGGGAACCTGAGTGAATAAATAACACTTTTTTTTTTTTTACTTATTTCATTTATTTAATGAAAAAAATTAACCAACACCAACTGGCACTGTGTGAAAAAGTAACTGCCCCCTAGTTAAATCAACCCAATTAAAGGGATAATTAGAGTCAGCAGGTTGAACACAGCCAGGCTTGATTACAGCCAGCCCTGCTCAATATAAACCTCACTTATTTTGACCTTACCATCACAGTCACGCTAGCCTGCACAAAGATTCAACAAGCACATTATGCCATGATCAAAGGAAGTTCCTGAAAATATCAGAAAAATTTGTTGCCCTCATCAGTCTGGAAAGGGTTACAAAGCTATTTTTAAGGCTCTGGGACTCCATCGAACCACAGTGAGAGCCATAATCTCCAAATGGAGAACACTTGGAACAGTAGTGAATCTTCCCAGGAGTGGGCCTGCCAAAATTACTCCAAGGGTGCAGCGTAAAATCATCCAGGAAGTCTCAAAGGATCCTAAACAACATCTAAAGAACTGCAGGCTTCTCTTGCCTCAGCTAAGGTCAGTGTTCATGACTCCACAATCAGAAAGAGACTGGGCAAAAATGGGCTTCATGTGAGAGTAGCAAAGTGGAAACCACTGCTAACCAAGAAGAACATAAGCATAGTCTCTCATTTGCCAAGAAGCACATGGATGATCCACAAGCCTTTTGGGAAAATGCTCTATGGACAGATGAGTCCAAAGTAGAACATTTTGGATGACATGGATCCCATAATGTCTCGCTTAAAGCAAACACAGCATTCCACAGTAAGAACAGCATACCAACAGTCAAACATGGTGGTGGTAGTGTGATGGTGTGGGGATGCTTTGCTGCCTAAGGACCTGGATGACTTGCCATAATTAAAGGAACCATGAATTCTGCTCTGTACCAGAAAATTCTTAAGGAGAATGTCCGGTCATCCTTCCATCAGCTGAAGCTGAAGCGTAGTTGGGTCTTGCAGCAAGACAATGATCCAAAACACAAAAGCAAGTCCACATCAGAATGGCTAAAAAGAAGTAAAATTAAAGTTTTGGAGTGGCCTAGTCAAAGTCCAGACTTAAACCCAATAGAGATGCTGTGGCAGGATTCCGAAACGAGCAGTTCATGTCAAAAACTACCAAATGTTACTGAATTAAAGGAGTTCTGTGAGGAAGAGTGGGTTAAAATTCCTCCACAGCGATGTGAAAGACTGATATTGAATTATAGGAAGTGTTTGGTTGTAGTCAGTGCAGCTAAATGTGACGTAGCCAGATATTAAGTGTAAGGGGGCAATTACTTTTTCACACAGTGCCAGTTGGTGTTGGTTAACTTTTTTTCATTAAATAAGTGAAATTAAAAAAAAAAAAAAACAAGTGTTATTTGTTCACTCAGGTTCCCTTTATCTAATATTACATTTTCTGTAAAGACCTGAAAACATCCAGTGTGACAAATATGCAATAATAGAGAAAATCAGGAAGGGGGCAAATACTTTTTCACGCCACTGTATCTCCCTCCTCGGCTCCCTCCTTCAAACCATAAAGAAGTAAATTATCTCGCCTGGACCGACTTTCCAAGTTAATACACTTTTGTTCTGTGTATACTGCATGGCTACAAAGGGCAAACACTGCACGGCACAGATGTTGCAGGCCATCCTCCGCTTTGGAAATTCGGTCCTCCGCTTCCTGTACACGACCCTCCACCATCGAAAGCTTCTGGTTGAGCTGCTTGAATTCCGCTTTATTTTCTGCTCTCATTTCTTTTAATTCCTTCATTAAGGATTCGTAGCAGTTTCTGGAGAGGTGCTCCGCTTCTTCGCCAGTCTCAGTTTTTTTTCGCCATAGTGACCCTAGATTGGCTTGTGCTGCGTGTAGGGGAACTTGATCTGGAATCTCCGCCTTCCCTTTCAAACCTGGACTGCAGCGCTTTCGATCTCGCTCCTCGATCTCTTTGCGTACCTCCTCACAACATTTTTGTTAAAATTAAACTTTTTCAACTGATTTATGGAGGAGGTTAACACAGGTGAGGCAGAGAGCTACTCGATTAGCTGCTGCTAATTGCCGTGGCGGAACCGGAAGTCGAACCGAGAAGTTTCTGAGTGATTTCCAGAGCTGACTTGACCTGGTCGGAGGACTGACCTACAATGAGCCAGTCGTCCAGGTAGGGGAAGACAGATATACCTTGCCTTCTGAGGAAGGCAACTACTACTGCAAGGCACTTTGTAAATACCCTTGGAGCTGATGTTAGGCTGAAGGGTATGGCCCTGAACAGATAATGGCCTGAAGGGAACTTGAACCTGAGGTACTTTATGTGGGAGCACCCGATAGGAATGTGGAAATAGGAATCCTTGAGGTCCAGGGATGCTAGCCAATCCCCTGGCCTTAGAGAGGGAAAAACTATTCCCAGAGTCACCATTTTGAATTTTGGTTTTGTGATGTGTTTGTTCAAATACCTTAAGTTTAGGATGGGTCGCCACTCCCCTGTCTTTTTTGGGGTAAGAATGTATCTGGAGAACAAACCTTTGCCCCTGTGCAGAGCAGGAACTTCTTCTACAGCTCTGAGAGCCAGTAGAGAAGAAACCTCTGCCTCTAGAGCAATTTCTGAGATGGCTGCAGGTGGAAAGGACAGGACCCTCATTTTTGGGAATCTTTTGAAACTGAAAGCCAGTCGCTAGCTTACTACTTCCAGGACCCACTTGTCCGAGTTAACAGCCTTCCAGGCCTGGAAGTAGTAAGCCAGCCTGCCTGCTACTGGAATAGGGGAGTCGACCCGGGCTGACACATCAGGGTGTCTGCCTGGCAGAAGCCTTGGGCTGAGAAGAGGATGCAGCCCTGCTCATCCCCCTCCTGCCTCTCCCTCGAAAGAACCCCCTCTGTGGAAAAGAAGAGGAAGCCTGGACTTGGCAAAAAGGCCTGTGAAAAGGCCTGCCCCAGACTGCTGCTTTTGAGGAGTGACTTGCCTTTCTTTGGCCTGTGCATTCCTGTAGGTGGTCCTATACTCGTCCATTTTCTTCATGCAAGCCTCTGTCTGTTCCTCAAACAGAGAGTTACCCACCACAGGAAAATCCATGGTCTTAGCCTGGGTGTCCTGAGAAAAGCTAGTACATCTGAACCAAGCAAATCTCCTGAGAGACACAGATGTAGCCATGACTCTTGATGCCACATCAGAGTCTACAGCAGCGTGGAATTGTACCTCGGATGCCTCAGTTCCATCAGCAGCCACCTCCTCCAGCTCTTTAGCCAGCTGGGGGAAGCGCATTTAGCCAGTTCCAGAACCGTATCCCACCTGGAATTCTGGTACCTTGCTGTGTAGGCCATATAATTAGCCTGCCTGAGCCCAAAGAGGATGCCAAGTATTGTTTCTTGGCCACAGCATCCACCTTTCTGGAGTCCTTATCTGGGGTGTGCGAAGCCAAAGGAATAATGGCCCTGTCACAGGTTGCAGCCTGCAGTACCCCAACATGGCTGCAATGACTATATAAAAACTCCGTGCCAGAGCCTGATAACATGTACCTCCTGTCCATTCTCTTATCCTCGGGAGGAAAGGAGTCAGAAGTTTGCAAAATCCTTTTTGCATGTTTCCCCAAAGATTTATGAAGAGGGACAGACAGTCTCTTGGAATCTGGGATGTCCATCATTTCAACAAAATCAGACTGCTCTTCCTCCTCAGCATCTTCCACCATTTGGAGCTGGAGAGGTTCAGCCACGTTTTTGCAGAACATAAAGTGGGAAGAGGACTCGGAAAGCCTGGGAGGGGAGACACTAAGGCCTGTCTAGGGAGATGTCCGGTTCAGTAGGCACATCTAGGCCTCCAAAGACATTGTCATCGTCCTCCTCCTCCTCGTCTCCCTTCAATTCCACATCGTAATATGCATCTGGATCATAACCCGATGGAATCGGATCCGACCGAACCAACTGCCTAACGGCAGCGACTGTTCAAACGGAACCGGGCAAAGTGACTGAACAAGACTAATGACTGTGGCTATTTCGTCAGTGGTTGGAGTATGCGGAACTGGATCCGAACCACGCAACTTCCTTTTTCTCTTAGCCGGAACCGACCCCTCAGAGTCAGATCTCCTTTTGCCCGAGGAGGTATCGCCCAGGTCAGTGAGCACCTCCTCAGGTTTGGCCGAAACCGAACCGGGCTGGCCAACCGGATCAGTGGACTTCTCAGCCTCCTTTTCCTTCAGCCTACTCCATCTCTTTTCCAGAGTGGCTTTGGGAAAATTCTTACATATCTGGCAGCCTGTTTTGAGGTGGTCAAACCCCAGACAATAAACACAGATGAGGTGGGGGTCAGCCTTGGCAAAGGCCTCCCCACACTCAGTACAGTGTTAAAACCCAGTGGAACCGTTTTTTCCTTGGGTTTCTCAGACGTGGCCACACTACACAAATTACCCTATCAGTTACCAACCATGTCACGGGCTGGGTGTAAAACAGGAAAAAGTCAGTTTTTTTGAAACCGATAGGAACCGGGCACCACTACTAAATCCCAAAAGAAATTCAAACACAAACAATGGTTCGGTTTCCAACCGGACCAACTGATCGAAAACCAAAGAAAAAACAATTTCCACAAATAATAATATCACTACCTATCTACAACACTACCTGTACCATAGACAGAGACTTGATACCAAAAAAGAATAAAATCGGTTGAACAGAATGCTTTTTTCACTTTTACCAAAGCGAAGGACAGATCTCCGGAGCGACTTCACAGTTGGGTGAAGTAAAGAATCTCAAGGTTACAGTGAGATGTATCAAAGACAGAGGTTTGAAAACCAAACAAGTTTAACGGTCTATGCTGTTGTACAGAGTTAACCCCTTCCTCTCCGGGGCAGTTCAAGTGCTGGGGCTAACTGCATATAGTCAGAATACAGCAGGAGTTCATATTGTTTGAAGACTGGGATATGGCAATACCAGGTTACACTCTATTCAGGAGAGACAGGGTGGATAAAAGGGAAGGAGAAGTGGTCAGGGAAGGAATTAAGACAACTGAGGTACAGGGAATGCAGGGAGTAGTGGAGGCACTGTGGATCACCCTGAAGACGAGAAATGGCACTGCCATTCGCACTTGTGTGATCTACAGCCCTCCTGCACGAGGGGAAGAGCTGGATAGGGTATTTGTAGAAACCATTCACAGAATGACAGCTGAAGAGGAGGTGCTGCTGGTAGGAGACTTCAATCTGACGGATGTGGATTAGAGCAACCAGCTGCAGCCTCAGCCAGGAACAGAGACATCCTGGAAGCCCTGCAGGGGGCGTGCCTAAGACAGCTAGTGATGGCGCCCATGCGAGAAGGAGCGACTTTGGACCTAGTACTCACCAACGGGGACAGAATTACCAGATGTAAAAGTGGGAAGCCAAATGGGATCAAGCGATCACAGTACGGTGCAATTCAATGCGAAAACATCAGAAGAGTCAACCCACACAAAAGCAAGGGTCCTGGATTTCAGGCAGGTCAGCTTTGCAAAGATGAGAGAATTTCTTAGGAAATCACTGGCAGGGAAAGAGAAAAAGGGGGGGGGGGAGAGAACAATGGGGAAATCTTAAGGGAGCTATAGTTCTCAAAGGAAGTGGTCGAGAAGGTAAGAGCGAAAAGGGTGGCATTCAGGAGGTACAAGGAAACTCAGAAGGAAGAAGATAGGGAACTGTATGTGGAAAAACAGAAAGAGGTGCAGAAAGAAGTCAGGAGAGCAAAGGCAAAAACAGAGGAAAAAATAGCCCAGGCAATAATAAAAGGGGACAAGAACTTTTTCAGGTATGTTAGTGGGGAAAAAAAAAAAAAAAAAAAAACTAAGGATGGGATTCTGAGACTAAAAACGAAAGGAGGGAAGTGTGCAGAGGGGATCAAGAAAAAGCAGAAATCTTGAACAAGTATTTGTGTTCAGTATTCACAGAAGGGGAGGGACCAAAGTTAGGCAATGGAAGCACCACTGAGAGGGAGGTGGACGCCAGTCCTTTTAAGGAGGAGAGAGAGCCAGTTCACTGGAAACATGTATGGTACCAAAGGACTGGAGGGAGGCAAATGTAGTCCCTCTCCACAAAAGTGGGAGCAGGGAGGAGGCCGGTAATTACAGGCCAGTCAGCCAGAACTCTGTGGTGGGGAAACTAATGGAATCACTACTAAAAAGAAAGGTTATATATTTCTAATACAGTCAAGCACAGGATCCTAAGCACCATGGATTCACAGTGGAAGATCTTGTCAAACAAGTCTGATAGATTTCTTTGACTGGGTGACTAGGGAGGTGGACCAGGGAGGGGCGGTGGATATAGCCTACCTGGATTTCAGGAAGAGCTTCAACACTGCCCCACATAGGAGCTAGTAAACAAGTTGGGCAGCCTGGGAGTGGGTCCCACGGTGGTAAACTGGAACAAAAATTGGCCGAGCGCTAGGACACAGAGGGTGGTGGTGAACAAACTTCAATCCAAAGGGAGACGGTTGACCAGCGGGTCCCGCAGTGATCAGTGCTTGGATTAGTCCTCTTTAATGTCTTCATAAGAGACACTGCAGAGGGGCTGGAAGGAAAGATGAGTCTCTCTGCAGAGGACAAAGATCTGTAACCAGGTTGACACTATAGGAGGGGTATAGAAAATGAGAAGAGACCTAAACAAGCTCAAGGAGTGGTCAAGGGTGTGGCAGCAAAGATTCAATGCAGACATGCAAGATCATGCAATTGGGGCACAGAAATGCATGGGAGGAGTACATAATGTAGGGGAGGGGAGGTACTGACGGCCACCAAACAAGAAAGGGACCTGGGAGTAATCATATCTGATTATCTAAAGGTTACCAAACAATGTGAGAAGGCTGTGGCGAGTCAGTGGAATGCTGGGGTGCACAGGGAGTGGTATCTCTAGCAGAAGGAAGGAGGTGGTGATGCCACTCTATAGAACATTGGTGAGACCTCATCTATAGTACTGTGTCCAGTTCTGGAGGCTGTATCTCTCGAAGGACATAGAGTAGAAGTGGTTCAGAGAAGGGCCACAAAAATGGTGCAGGGGCTGCACCAAAAGTTATATAAGAGGAGACTGGAGGATCTCAATATGTATTGCCTGAAGGAGAGAGGGGATATGATAGAGACTTTCAAATATTTCAAGGGTATAAATAAGGTACAAGAGGGTAGCATCTTTCCAAAAAAAAAATATATATATATATATGTTCAAGAACAGGGCCTATGATATAAAAATAGAGTGGGAGGTAGACCTAGGGGTGACGTGAGAAAGTATTTTTTCAAGGAAAGGGTGTTGGATCCATGGAACAGCTTCCCAGCAGAGGTTGTAGAGGAATTCAACAATGCATGGGACAAACATAAAGGAACTCTAGCAAAAGGAGAGAGAAAGTAAGCCGCAGATCATTTAGGATCTGCGGTATACAAGACCAGTAGGGAAAATGGGCAGACTAGGTGGGCCAAGCAGTCCTTATCTGCCGTCAAAGTCTATGTTCTATTTCTATGCTAATAGCTCTGGTCTGTCTGACAGGACTCAGCTGTCCTAAATGGCAAATTCCCAGATGGCTATGAGTGCAGTACCCCAAGGTACTGTCCAATATATTTATAAGTGACATAGGCATGGGAGTGCACCAAGGGTCAGTGCTGAGACTGGTGCTGTTCATTATATATATCAGCGACAAAGGTGTGGGGCTGCATGGCAAGATGAGAACACAGAATACATGGGGTCACGGTGAAACCCTTGATAGAAAAAAGGGCTTCAAGTGTAGTAAAACAGCAGTATAAAATCTTCCTCTCAGTGTATTAAAGCATATGTAAAGGAAAACAGGATACTGGGATGTACCTGACAGGGCGGGCTTCACTTGCACTTATATTTACTCATGGGAGGATAAGAGGGAGAGATAACAGAAGCTTACATATACATGCAACGGCATAACAAGATAGATACCACATGGATTTATTTATTTACACTTTTTTCCTCCAACTTGACCCCTCACCCCCGCTGAACCCAGCCCCATCCCCCAACGTCCCACTCTTTTACCTCTGGGACTTTCGACCTCATGAACTTACCCCCTTGTAGAAAGGTCCAGCCAAGCCAGAACCAACCCTCCAAGGTCATGGGGGGTAGAGGTTCCCAGGATGTCCACAAAGCGGGCAGTGGGCAGTGGCCAGGGTCCGGGCCACACTTGGCCAGTGGTGGATCCTGATGCTCAGAGCCATTTCCCCTGTATGCCCCATCCTCAGGATGTCGCCATGCAAGACAGCTTACATAGATGAACATGAGCATGCACATGCCATGCGCTCCACCCGACATACTTCCTCCCGCAGTGCCTGCCGGACTACACTGCCACCAGTGCGTCACTAGGTGGCGTCATCCCTCCGGAGGCATCCGCTGGACACTCAATCGTACTCCACCCGGCCGGCCATCTGATGGCCCAGGCTTGTTCCTGAACCCAGACCATCAGCATTGCCAGTGGCAACTCTACCACTGTGCCGGTGAGCCAGCTCACAATGGAGTTAAAGAACTGTGCTGAACCTGTAAGTAATTTTTGCCCAGTAGATGCTTTTTTATATACCGTATTTGATCCCCTTCTGTTATTGATCTAGGTTTACTGGCCTTTTAGTAAACACAGTGGGTGTTTCTGATTAACATATTGCTGGTAAGTGCCATTTTAGAAGTTAGCCAGCCTGGAAGTGGGTCTCAAGATGGTAGCCTGGATAAAGAACTGGCTGGAGAACAGGACACAGAGGGTAATGGTAAAAAGTCCACTCTGAAGAAAGGGGGGTTACTAGTGGGGTACCACATAGTTCAGTACTAGGACCGGTCCTCTTCAATGTCTTTGTCAGTGACATTGCAGAGGGACTGGAAGGAAAAGTATTTCGCTTTGCAGACAACATAAATATCTGCAACAGGGCTGATAAACAAGGTGGGGTGGAAAGGATGAGAAGGGACTTGGTAAGATTGGAGGAATGGTCAAATGTATGGCAGCTTAGATTCAATGCTAAGAAGTGCAAGGTAATGCACCTGGGAAACAAAAACCCAGGGGAAGAGTACACAGTGGGGGGGGTGAGATACTAACAAAAACAAAAATGGAAAGGGGCCTGGGAGTAGTCATATCAGATGACCTTAATGTGGGCAAGCAATGTGAGAAGGCAGTAAGGAAGGCTTGGGGGGATACTGGGATGCATAGGGAGAGGCATCACCAGTAGAAAACAGAAAGTTGTTATCCCTCTGTACAGATAGCTGGTGAAACCCCACCTGGAGTACTGCGCGCAGTTCTGGAGACCCAATCTCCGTAAAGACAAACAGGATGGAGGCAGTCCAGAAGAGGGCAACTAAAATGGTGCAGGGTCTGCACCAGAAGACATATGAAGAGACTTAAGGAGCTAATATGTATAGCCTCGAGAAAGGAGGAGAGGGGGACATGACAGAAATGTTCAAGTACCTCAATGGAATCAACAAAGTCCAAGAGGGTAGCATCTTTCAGAAAAGAGGTGTGCAAGAACAAAGGGGCACAATTTGAGAAGATGGAGGCCGCAGCTCAGAGAGTAATATGAAATCTTTTTCACAGAGAGGGTTGTGGATGCATGGAACAGCCTTTCAGAGGAGGTTGTGGAATCAAAAACAGTGGTGGAATTAAAGCATGCATGAGACAGTCATAAGGCAATTTTAGGGGGTGGGGATAGGAAGAAGTAGGCTGTTGGTTAACAAGGATCTGCAGCTTATCCATTAGGTAGGGAAATTAGCAGACTGGGTGGGCCAAGTGGTCCTTATCTTCCGTCAAATTCTATGTTTCTATGTTACGTATGATTCAGTTTATGTCCCCTTTGGGACACAGGAGTTCCAGAATAGAATATGAATGAATTCTGAAAACAATGTACGTTCTTCAACAAGGACATAAAGTACATCATACAGTTCTAAAATGGTACTGCCCACCACAGTGTAAAGCAGAAACACACAGTGAATTTACTAACAGGCCAGCACAGATGGAACCAAAACAGAATGTGAGCCAGTATAACAAATGCAGCTTCTACAGAAACACACAGGCATGCAGATTCAAGGCAGTTCTTTAGTTAGTTTTTGTTTACCGGGAGGATGTACTAGACATAGGAATGACCATTTTCAGACACGATCCAGGAGGTTACAAGCAAGCCAGTACAGCGACAAAAATACAGGGTGGAATTACAATAGCAGAATACAACTTTTGATGATAAAACATAGTACGATAATGGTCAAAGCAGACAAGCATGTTAAGCAAAAGCAGTCAGGAAATAGTGCAAGTTCAAGATAACTGCCATAGGTAGACAACTAGTAGTATAAGAGCTAACAACTAATTTCAATTTACAACTAGATTGGACCATGGAGGGGTTATCAGAAGGCATAAGGTTAAGTAACAGAGAGAGAGAAGTAGAGTGACAGTGGGAAGAAAAAGCTTGGAAGGAGCAGGGTTTGCAGCAGATGGAGCAAAAGTGACGTATCACTGTTGATAAGGGGAGACAATAACAGGTCGCTATGTGAAATGGGCAGACTGAATTGGCCTTGTGGTCCTTATCTACCGTCAACTTCTAGGTTTCTATGTAAGTGGTGGCAGTCAAGTAAACTGGGGGGGACTGAAACACGTGCATGAGGCAAGTTTAAATAGGTATGATCGATGCTCTTTTTTTTTTTTTTAAAGGGTATGATTTGGTGCAACCCGGACATGTAGGGGAAGAGAGTTTAGTAAAGGGCAGACAATCAACAAGGATCACAGTCAAAAACTAAAGGGAGTTTTTTTGTTGTTGTTTTGTTTATTTACAGTACATTCCACTTGTGTGAACACTGGATGTATGCACATTTTGGTTATAGGCGCAGAAATGGTTATGTCCCATTCCCATATACTTTTTGTCCTATTCCCATTCCAATATACTTAATGATAAATGAATGTGCTTGTATGCACACCAAATTTTGGTAATATGCACACTTTTTCCTTCAGACAGGGGCTCCACAGACATTAATACTGTCAATCACACCTTTTAAACAGGTGCGTAAGTGCATATATCAGGAACTGACTGTATATATCTATGCCCCCTTGTCGATTCCATTGCCCTGCTCATGAGACATGACCTGACTAGACCCACCTACCTCTGGGTACCATCCTCCATAAATGAAACAGCTGTATAAAGACAGAACAATTACGTAACAACTTACTGTAATAGTAGATCTTTGAGGGGAATCTCATCAGGTCACACCTGTGGAACTTAGCCACTAGGTACTAGGATACCATGGAAGCTTTTTCTGTAGCAGTCTACTAGAGGTCACCCATGCCGATGTCACAACCCTAAATAAGCATGGACGGCCCCGCTCCCTCCTCAGTTATTTTTCCCCGTCGGAGACCTAGTGAGCTAGGCCTCCCTTAAGTGATCAAAGAGAGAGAGAGAGAGAAGGTACCCAGCTTAATAAAAGTCTGCAGAAATAAGACAGACATTGAGGAAACAGACACATGGGGATTTTTTTTTTTGGGGGGGGGGCGGCGGCCACATTCCCTCGAAGCCTACTTCTATAATCACTTTAGTCTGCTCAACCTAGTGGAACCTAGTTGTTATGATGTACCTATGACTGCAGATCCCCGTAAACAACCCAGCCTGGTGTAATATACTTTGTGTGTGTGTTATTTTAATGTTCTGTGCACTGTATTGTGTCTCATGACGTGGATCCTTTGTAAATGAGCTCCTGCTCAGATTGTTTCCGAATAATTAAACAAATAAAAAATCTACTGTTATGGTAAGTTCTTGCGTAACTGTTCGATCTTTGTGGACATCTCTTTCATCAGGTCACACTTCTGGAACAAGTTCCAAGCAGTTATAGAAAACAGGGCAATCAGTGTGGCTGGAAGATGAAGGCCTAAGAAAGAAGGCCTTGGAGCACAGCTAGGCCAATGCCTGTCTTCCTACTAGAGGTAATGTCCAGACTGTAGTGCTTTAGGAAGGTGTGGACATAACTCCAAGTGGCAGCAACACAAATTTCTACAGCTGACACATTCCTGAAACAGGAAACAGAGGTAGCCATGCCTCTGGTTGCATGGCCATGAACCACACCAGAAAGATCCTTACCGTACTTCCCATGACAAAAAGTAATACAGCAGGACAACCGTTTGGACAAGCACTGATTAGACACAGAATGCCCCCTTTCCTATGACAACAGAAACAGACAACCAAGAGGACTTCCTACAGTCCTCGGTACGGTGTGTACAGAAACACAGAACTCTAAGCACATCCAAAGTATGGAGCAAGGTTTCCCCTGGATTGGCAGGCTTCAGGTAATCAACAGGAAGGTGGATGGATAGGTTCAAATTAAAGTCGGACACCATCTTAGGAAGAAACTTAAGTGGGAGACTTCAACATGCCGGATACAGATTGGTCAATACCAGCAGGAACATCTGCTAGAACTAGACACATGGTGGATTCCCTGCAGGGGGAGGGCCTCAAACCACTGGTGCAACAACCCACAAGAGACAGGGTTATCCTAGATCTAGTACTGACTAACAGGGACGGGATCACAGATCTCCAGGTAGAAGGTCACCTGGGGGCCAGTGACCATCACATGGTATGGTTCAATTTGACCACTACATCTAAATCATCCCATTCCAAGGTAAAAATATGGGACTTCAGAGAAGCTGACTTTGGTAAGATAGCCAACAGAGTTAAGCTAGCCCTGGCAAAAAGACACAGGTGAAGAGGTACAGGCAAAGTGGGCAAGCATTAATGATTCAATTCTTGAAGCAACATCCCATTGTGTTAGACAGAAAAGGAAGTGCAAAAGAAGAAGGAAACCACTTTGGTTCTCAAATACAGTAGCAGAAAAGGTCAGAGCCAAAAGGCTGGCCTTCAGGAAATATAAAGAACACAGCGGGATGAAGATAGGGAGCATACCAAACTGCCTAAAGGGAAGCAGGGAAGGCAGTAAGGCAACAAAGTCCCAAACTGAGGAAACACTAGCACGAACAGTAAAAGAAGGTGACAAGACTTTCTATAGATACATTAGTGAAAGAAGAAAGTCCAGAGGGGTGTGCTAAGCTCAAAGGAGAAAAGGGGGCATGTGAGGAGGAGGACCCTGTAAAAGCATCTATCCAAAATAAATATTTTTGCTCAGTATTTACTGAAAAGAAGGTAGGGTAGGGCAGGGCACACAGCTCAGCACCATGGATACAGGGGGGAGGGAGGTGAGCACTACTCCCTTCACAAAAGAAAGGGTCCTACAAGAGCTCGCTAAGCTCAGGGTGGACAAGGCAATGGGACCCAATGTCATATATCCCAGGGTACTTAAGGAGCTAAGGGTGGAACTAGCAGAGCCATTACCAGAACTGTTTAGTCTGAGCACAGGAGAGGTCCCAGAAGACTGGAGAAGGGCTCATGTGATCCCGCTTCACAAGAGTGGTAGCAAGGAGGAGGCAGGGAACTACAGACCAGTCAGTCATACCTCACTAGTAGGCAAGATTATGGAGGCACTCCTTAAGGAAAGGATAGTGCAACACCTGGAATCCATAGGGGCACAGGATCCAAGACAGCATGGGTTTACAAAAGGAAGGTCCTGTCAAACTAATCTCACAGATTTCTTTGACTGGATAACCAGAATGGTGGACCAAGGGGGAGCAGTTGATGTCGCCTACCTTGACTTCAGCAAAGCTTTCGACACTGTTCCACATAGAAGATTGAGAAATAAGCTGGGTAGGCTCGGGGTGGGTCAGAAGTTGGTCAACTAGGTGTCAAACTGGTTGATGGGCAGAAAACAGAGAGTGGTGGTAAATGGTACACAGTCAGAAGAGATGCAAGTCACAAGTGGGGTACCTCAGGGATCAGTCCTGAGGCCAGTCCTCTTCAATATCTTCATTAGTGACACTGCAGATGGACTAGGGGGTAACGTCTGTCTGTCTGCAGATGACACCGAGATCTGCAACAGAGCAGATGATCCAGATGGGGTGGGCGGAACGAGAAGAGATCTAGATAAACTAGCAAAATGGTCAGAAGAGTGCCAACTGGGATTTAAAGCAAAGAAGTGCAAGATCATGCACATAGGGAAGAGAAGAAAAAATTACTCACCTTAGTTATGTTGTTTCTTCTAATGGAGTCTTGCTATATTATGACGTATGCAGTGAGTCCCAACCTTCGAACTGCTCCGGAGATGAAAGAGTTAACTTTCCATGCCAGGCATGGAACTTTGAGCGTGAGCTCGGTTGAAAACTCTGTCTGTTGTTAATCAAACTCAAACTGTCAGATCTTTACGAGCACAACACACTAAGGTTCTGTGTGGAAGCCGTAAACCTACACTAGCCAACTGGCTACTAAATATAAGAACACATTTTTCTTGGTCCCAAAACAAAGACTCAAGTGAGGGGATCCAAAAAATTTAAAACATAACACCCAAACACCCCAAAAAGGGGTGGTGAAAAATCTACTAAGTGCCAACACTACGCGGCCCACCCACATCCCAAAAGTAGAGGTTCTGAGAGAGGCAGGCAGCGGGGGGAGGTCATAATATAGCAAGACTCCATTAGAAGAAACAACATTACTAAGGTGAGTAATTTTTTCTTCAAACAACATGAAGTCTTGCAATATTATGACGTATGCAGACTACACAGCAGTACCTCCATGGAGGAGGGACAGAACCTACCTCGGAAACAGGCTCTGAAGCACAGCTGTGCCAAACCGAGCATCACTCCTAGCCTGGATGTCCAGGAGTAATGCTTGGTAAAAGTGTGAACTGTTTTCCAGCTAGCTGCTTGACATATCTCTAGGATAGGATGTCCTGGCAGCAGCCAGAGACGCAGCTGTACCTCTGGTAGAGTGAGCCCTCAGGCCTGAGGGAGGAATCTTACCCAGTTTTATAGCAAACTGGATACAAGAGACAATCCACCTGGCAATGGATCTTTAGTGGCAGGTTTCCTTACCAACCTCACCATAAGTGAGGAACAGTTGGAGGAGTCAAACCTGTGACCCTTGGTACGTTCCATGTAGTAACTAAGGGCTCTTTTGACATCTAAACTGTGCAGTCTCCTCTCGCCAGAGGAGGAATGGTCAGTGAAGTACACAGGGAGAGACATACATTGATTAAGGTGGAAATCTGAAACCACCTTAGGCAAGAACTTTCTGTTAGTCCTGAGGACCACCATATCTCTATGAAAGGAGATAAAATCAGGTTCCACTGACAATGCTTGTAATTCACTTATGTGCCTGGCAGAAGTGATGGCTACCAAAAACACAGTTTTCCAAGTCAAGTACTTAAGCTCTGCTGAAGACAAGGGCTACAAAAGGGGGTTGCATAAGCTGAGCAATGCAAATATTAAGATCCCAGGCAGGGGCAGGGTCCCTGAATGGAGGGTTGGTGTGAAGCAACCCCTTGAAAAACTTGGAGAATACAGGATGAGCCAAAAAAAGAGGTTTACCTGCTGATAAGAAAGCAGACACAGCTGCCAGGTGCACTTTTAGGGTAGCTGGCTTCAGCCCCAAAGTATTCAAATGCACCATATAATCCAGGACTGTGGGTAAGTCAGCAGATTCTGGGGAAATATGCCTGCCAGAGCACCAAATGGAAAATCTCTTCCATTTGGAATTATAAGTAGCCCTGGTGGATGGCTTCCTAGAAGCCTTCAATATATCCAATACACCCTGGGAGAGGTGTAGGTCAGCAAACTCTAACTCTTCAAGAGCCAGGCCTTGAGATTGAGAGATTTGAGATTCGGGTACCAAACCCTCCCCTGAGCACAGGTTAACAGGTTGTGATTCCTGGGAAGACACAGGGGAAGGTGGACTGCTAAGGACATAAGGAGTGAGTACCAGGGCTGTCTGGCCCAATCTGGAGCAATCAGGATCATCTTGCAGGGTTGATATCTGATTTTGACTAGCACCTTGAACAGAAGAGGGAAGGGAGGAAAGCATAGAGAAACTTCCCTTCCCAACTGAGAAGGAAGGCATCCAGAGGGACTGAGCCCAACACTGGGGGCCTGCAGCTAAAAAGGGAAAGTTGGTGATTGTCTGGGGCTGCAAAAAGATCTATCTGCGGGGTGCCCCATCTGGCAAATACTACCTCCAGTACTAGGGGATGCAGTGACCATTCGTGATGGCCCTGGGAAATCCTGCTGAGAGCATCTGCCAGGACATTGTCCTTGCCTGGGAGGTGAACTGCCGTAAGTGAGGTGTTCAGGGAATACGCCAGAGACTACAACGTCATTGCTTCGGTGCACAAGGCCGTAGACCGAGTGCCTCCTTGCTTGTTGATGTACCACATTGTAGTGGTGTTGTCTGTTCTGATCTGTACAACTTTGTTCTGAACAGAGGTGGAAAAAACTTGAAGTGCTAGAAAAACTGCTCTGCGTTCCAACAGATTGATGTGGAGCAGAGATTCCTGAGTAGTGAGATCGCCCATATGAGCTCCCCACCCCAAGAGGGATGCATCTGTAGTAAGGATTAAGGAGTGAGACTGAGGGGTGAAGGCAACCCCCTGTCTCAGATTGCTCTGGTCCTGCCACCACTGAAGGGCTTGGATCAGGGTTCGAGTCACTGGGATCAATTTGGTCAGAGGGTCTCTCCTTTGAGACCAAAAGGCTCTCAAATGGAACTGGATGGCCCTCATCTGAAATCTTGCTCCCTGAACAACTGCTGTAGAAGCAGCCATGTGGTCCAGGAGCTGCAGAAAATGCCTTGCTGGTCGAGAGACCTGCAGGGTGAAAGAGGAGGCCAGAGAGACCAAGGTCCTTGCTCTGTCCAGAGGAAGGAAGGAAGGGCTCTGGCCTCTTTTGTGTTCAGTTCTGCACCTATGAAGGTGAGAAGCTGGACAGGCTCTAGAACTGACTTTGGAAGATTGAGAAGAAAACCTAGAGATGTGAGCAGTTGCTGAGTTACCTGAAGGTGTAGTTTGACTTGTTCTGGAGACTGGCCTACTATGAGCCAGTCGTCCAGGTAAGGAAAAATGGCAATCTTTTGCCTTCTTAAGTGGGCAACTGCTACTGCCAGGCATTTTGTGACTATCCTCGGGGCAGAGGTGAGGCCGAAGGGCATTGCTCTGAACTGGTAATGGCCTGAGGGCAGTTCGAATCTGAGGTACTTTCGATGGGAGCTTCTCATAAGAACATGGAAGTAGGCATCCTTGAGGTCCAGGGACGCTAGCCAGTCCCCTGGTCTTAGAGAGGGTAAAATAATTCCCAGAGTCACCATTTTGAATTTTGGTTTTAAAAGGTGCTTGTTTAGGTATCTGAGATCCAGGATGGGCCGCCATTCTCCTGTCTTTTTGGGGTAAGGAAGTACCTGGAGTACAACCCTTTACCCTGGTGTAGGGGTGGAACCCTTTCCACAGCTCTGCGAGCCAGGAGGGTAGAAACTTCTGTTTCTAGGGCAAGTGCCTCTGATGGATTTTCAGGTGGAAAGGACCTGGCTCATCTTTGGAAATTTTTTGAAGCTGAGAACCAGTCCCTGGCTTACTACTTCCAGGACCCACTTGTCTGATGTTAGAGACTTCCAGTCCTGGACAAAGTAAGCCAGCCTGCCCCTACAGGTAGAGGAGAATCAGCCCTGGCTACCCCATTAGGGTGCCTGCCTGGCAGGGGCTTTGGGCTGAGGGGTGGAAGCAGGCTTGCTTGCACCCCGTCTGCCTCTCCCTCTAAAGAACCCCCTCTGGGCATAAGCAGAAGAGGAGGCCTGGGCTTGGTAAAAAGGCCTATGAAAAGGCCTGCCCCTGCCCCTGGGATGCTGCCTTTGAGGAGTGGCCTACCTTTCCTTGGCCTGTGCACTCCTATAGGTGGTCCTATATTCATCCATTTTCTTCATGTATTTCTCTGTCTGCTCCCCAAACAGAGAATTGCCCACAACAGGAAAATCCATGGCCTTAGACTGGGTATCCTGTGACAGGGTAGTACATCTGAGCCAAGCCATTCTGCGAAGTGCCACAGATGTAGCCATGACCCTTGATGACACATCATTAGAGTCTACTGCAGCATGAAATTGCACCTTGGATGCCTCAATACCATCCGCAGCCACCTGTTCCAGCTCCCTGGCAAGCTGGTCAGGGACCTGTTCTGCTAGAGCCAGCACAGTATCCCATCTGGATTTCTGGTACCTAGCAGCATAAGCCATATAATTTGCCTGTCTGAGTCCCAAAGATGCTGCCATGTACTGTTTCTTTGCCATGGCATCAACCCTCCTGGAGTCCTTTTCAGGGGGGTGCGAAGCTAGAGGAATATTTGCCTTGTCATAGGCTGCAGCCTGCACTACCCCCACATGGCTGCATTGCTGTGTGAGGAACTCCGTATCAGAGCCTGATAATGTATACCTCTTGTCCATCCTTTTATCAACAGGAGGTATAGTGTGAGGAGTTTTTAGAATTTTACTGTCTGTTTCCGAAAAGATTTATGCAAAGGAATAGACAGTCTCCTAGACTCTGGAATATCCATCATATCTACATAAATCAAGCTCCTCTTGGTCATCAACAGCTTCCTCAACAGGGAGCTGGAGAGTTTCAGCAACTTTTTTATAGAACATAAAATGAGATGGGGACTCAGAGAGCCTGGGAGGAGAAACCCCTGACGGTCTGTATGGAGAGATGTCCGGTTCAATGGGCACATCCAGACTTTCAAAACCACATTCACTCTCCTCATACTCCCCTTCCCCTTCCTCTGGTTCATAAAAATCCTCAAAATCATAATCTTGAACCGGAGGAACCGACCGAACCGAGCGCTTCCCTGATGGTGTTGGATCGGTCGGAACCGGGGAAAGTGACTGGACAATTTGAATTGCTTTAGCTATTTCCTCAGCGGTTGGAGAGAGAACCTTTGGCTCCACACCAGCTGACTTTCTAGTTCTTCTAGTTGGAACCGGCTCCTCAGAGCTGGCTCTTCGTTTGCCCGAGGGAGTATCACCCTGGTCTGAGGGCACTCCCTCCGGTTCGGTTGGAACCGAACCGGGCTGGCCATCCAGGTCAGCGGACTTTTTGGCCTCCCTTTCCCTGAGCCTACCAACTCTCTTTTCTATGGTGGCAGCAGGGAAATTCTTACAAATCTGGCAGTCTGCACTGAGGTGGTCAAACCCCAGACAATACACACAGGTGGTGTGTGGGTCAGCCTTAGCAAAGGCTTCCCCACAAACACTACAGTGCTGAAACCCAGTGGGCCCGGTTTTTCTTTTGGGTTTCTCAGACATAGTCTGAGCCTAACCAAACTTGCCCGTTTATGGCAATCTGCCAAGCAAGACTCTCTTATCAGTTCCCAATCGTGTCACGGGTCGTGGAAAAAACCATAATGAAATCAGTTTTTTTTTTAGAATTGATAAGAACCGAACCGCACTCTAAATAAGGACTAGTAATTTTGAAAATAACCTGATCGGTTCAAACCGACCGAAAAGCTTTACAAGTTCCACACAGAATAATTATAAATGTAAGCCTATCTATACTTACAATACCACAGACAGAGCTTGAACCGACTGGTTGCGGTTTAATTTCGGTCAAAAAACGATAAAATAATACTTTAACCGACAAAAGCGAACCGAGCAGAAGGAGAAATCTCCGGGCGACTGTTCAGTGAGGCGGAGTAAAGAACCTGACAGTCTGAGTTTGATTAACAACAGACAGAGTTTTCAACCGAGCTCACGCTCAAAGTTCCATGCCTGGCATGGAAAGTTAACTCTTTCACCTCCGGAGCAGTTCGAAGGTTGGGACTCACTGCATACGTCATAATATAGCAAGACTTCATGTTGTTTGAAACCCTGAAGCCACCTATAGGCTGGGAGGGGAGTTGCTGGCAGTCACAAAGGAAGAAAGAGACTTGGGCATCATCATCACCGATGACCTGAAATCATCCAAGCAGATCTCTAAAGCAGTAGGTAAGGCTAAGGGGATGTTAGGGTGTATTAGTAGGGGTATCACAAGTCGTAAGAGGGAGGTAATAATCCCTCTTTACAAGACACTGGTTAGGCCCCATCTGGAGTACTGCGTGCAGTACTGGGACCACACCTTCACAAACACATTAACCAAATTGAGGCAGTCCAGAAAAAGGCAACCAAAATGGTGCAGGAACTGCATCAGAAGACGTAAGAGGACAGATTAACGGAGCTCAATATGTATACCCTTGAACAAAGGCGGGAGAGAGGTGATATGATCGAGACATTCAAACACCTTAAAGGCATTAACAAGGTGAAAGAGTCTAACATGTTTAAATATAAGAAAAATAGCAGGACAAGAGGACACAACATGAGATTAGAGGGAAGTCGATAAGGGGGAATGTGAGGAAATTCTTTTTCACAGAAAGGGTGGTGGACGCATGGAACGGCCTACCTCAGAAAGTGGTGGCTATGAATACAGTGCAGGGCTTCAAACAGACATGGGATAGGCATAAGGGAGCAATACAGATGAGTATGAATAGATAGGCCACTGAAAGAGCACAGGCCGATGGCACATTAATAAGGGAGAAAAAGAAATGGGCAGACTGAATGGGCCTTGCAGTCCTTATCTGCCATCAACTTCTATGTATGCAAAGAGACCCTGTCCTAGTGGAAAATTAAATATGGAAGGATTTAAAAAGTCCTTGAAGACGCATCTTTTTAACCAGGCACTTACAGGGACCTACTGAGTGTGTGTTAATATGTTTCATTTACTTCTAATTTGTAATGTTATGAAACTTCTTTTTTAATGAGTATTGTAAAGGCTCCCTGAGCATATGAAAGGCGCCTTGTACAAATAAAATTTTACTTACTTGCTCACACACGAAGGCCTCTAGCTCTGAAATCCTTTGAGCAAAAGTAAGAGCAACTAAAAATAATGTTTGCCACAACAGAAAGTTTAGCGCACAAGACGTGGCTGGCTCAAAAGGAGGCAAGGTCAGCTTCTCTAGAACGAAATTCAGGTCCCAAGCTGGAACTGGAGTACGGATAGGAGGCTGCAAGTGGAGAATGCCTCACAGAAAAGTACGGGCCACATCCAGTTGGGCCACCACACGGCAAGCAATAGGCACCTGAAAGGCCAAAACAGATGACAAGTGTACCTTGATGGCAGATTATTTGAGTCCTGTATCCCATAAGGACAGGAGGTACTCTAGGACCCATACCTCTCAACTGTACCACATTATGAGGAACTTTCCTCATTTTACTTCATAAAAGCTCCCTGTTCCACATTGTGAGGACTTGTTCCACATTCAAAGTCAACATTTTAAAGCAAAAATCCATAGTAAATGATGCAAAAAATATATTATTCAATTAATAACAGACTTTATGAACATAACTGCAACATTTTAACAGTGTTTTGAGCTTCTTAGGTAAAGATTTGATTAAGTGTTCCACATTTTGACAGGCAATGTTCCACATCTGGGGGACAAAAGGTTGAGAGGTATGCTAGGACCTGGTTGATGGGGGCAAGTAAAAGGGTCAGGGTTTTAACCAGGAGAGACACACTAAGCTGAAGCTTGTTTACAGGTGTAACCTGGCAGCACAAAGAAGTTAAGTGGGAAGGGAAGTTAAGTGGAAGGGAATTTTCCCGTACAAACAAGTAGTATGATACCATCCCCCGGCCATCATGTAGCACTTATCTGCCCTATGCCTTGTTCCCCCTTCCTCCCTCGCCTTACAGTTCTCCCCATTCCACTTGTAACTGCGCTTTATATGCACTTTTTTTGTCATGCACATGTGTGATATTAAGCCTTGCTTCACTTGTATTAACTGTATTGTTTTTATTGAGTTGCTCTGTTATTTTACCGTATTATGTTTTTGTCAGTTTCTTTTCCCTTACGGATTATAGTGTGTCCCATACCTCTCAACCTCCTGCCTCATAAATCAGGGACAAGGCTTAAAAAAATCAGGGACAAAGGACCAAAATCAGGGACACATCTTCAAAATTAGAGATATCCACCCAGAAAGCTGGTAGAATATAGGGCTTAGTGCAAAATGCATTTTCTAAAGAAGAACAAGTCTGTAACTTTAATGCTTGACATTGTTTTGTGCTTACAGTCCCCACTATTTAGCCACAAAAACACAAATTTTAGGGGGGACAGAGTAAAATTTTGAGGCAAAATCAGGGACACTTGAGAGCTATGGTGTGTCCTTGCCTGTTTTGTTCCGGTCCATCTTATAAAAGAGTTTTTCTCAATGATGTTACGCCTGGTAAAATAAAGCCTGCTTGACTGACTGACTGATTGAAGTGACTTGCCCAGGGTCACACAGTATGCAAGTGGGGGCTATGGGATTCAAACCCAGGTCTCCAGGTTTGCAGCTCAGAGCCTTAAACCACTGCGCTATACTGCCTCCATATAGCAAAACACTTGCACTTCACCGAGTCAGTGGCCCTGGTGGAAGATTTCCTGGCAGCCACTAGGACATCAGCCACTTTCTGAGATACCCCAACCAGGCAATGGCTATGTCCTCAGAAGCTAGGCATGCAGATGGAGGGATTTTTTTTTTTGTAAAAATAATTTTTATTAGATAATTTTATCAAAATACACAGTATGGCAGTCACAATTTCATAATTTATACAAATGTTCAAATAAACAGGGCTTCAGTTCACCAGATCAAGCCAGCACAGAGTCCACAGGATTCAGTCTTTAGTAAAGAAAAAACTAACCACTCTAGTTGCTCCACTCAACAGTCCGAGCAGGAGCACCTCCCTTCATCCCCAAAACTCCGCCAGGGCATTATCAGCTCATGCACCTCCCCATTAAACAACAGCCCTCCGCCCGGTCTTCCAAGTAATCTGGGTTCCTAGGGGACAAAATTCGGGTCTTTAGACATAATGCACAGAATCCATCTAGTCCACGTTAGTGAACAGAGTTCAGAACAGTTATTTAAGTGGGAAGATATCCTCTCTGTTCTGTAGATATGGTTCACTAGCTCTCTCCATTCAAGGATCGTGGGCACCTTAACTGTGAGCAAACATCTGGTCAAGGCTTACTTTGCCGCCATGAAGGATATCCCTAGGATGTATCAGGTGTGGGAGTCTCTAAATCCCCAAGGAAAAATGTGTAGTAAAAAGAGATCAGTAGTGAGGGTGATTGAGCGCCCGAATAGAACTTCCAATTCCCTATGCAGGGATACTAAAAAGGGTTGAATTCTGGGGCATAACCAAAATACATGTGAATGGTGTGCCACTGGGTCACCACATTGGCGCCAACATTCAGCTGTGCTAGCTGCCAGGAAGTGAGATGTTATAACTGGTGTGTGGAAATAGCTCAACAGCAGTTGCCACGGAAACAACTGGCAGCTGTGGGAGTGAGTTTAGAGATAATCTGGCAACTGATGTCCCATTGCTGTGGGGTGATGTTCGTGCCCAGTTTCGTATTCCATTTCTCAAGTGTCCCCTCTGTGCCCTCCCCCATTGTTTCAGTAAGGGCCTGGCAGAAGACAGAGATTGCATGAGGCATCTCCCTGGAGTGAATGAGCTTCTGGATTAGTGCTATTAACGGTGGGTAACCCTCTGGTTTACAAGTTTCAGGTGGGAAAGAATACAAAAAATGTCTCAGTTGTAAATATCTGGAAAAAAAAAAAAATCTGACTATCTTAATCCACAGGCTTGTCGTAACTCCTGGAAAGATTTGAAGTCAGGGCCTTTTAAAAAGTTGCAAGAAATATGTAAGGTGAAGGTAGCCCCAGGTGCGAAAGGTATGATCAGTTAGGGCTGGGAGGAAATTCTCCAGGAGGGCAATGGGGTAGAGGAGCATCAGGTAATGGGAAAGAGAAGTGCCTACAGACCGCACCCCAAGTTCTGATTTGATGCGAGATCCATGGGCCTATGGTGGTTTGGATTGGGGGGGGGTGGTATAAGGTAGTCTTAACCAGATCATCATGTGGGAGAAGACCCTCCTCTATCTCTCACCAAATGCCTGTGTTAGCCCTCATATAACGGTGGGTAAGAAAGGAAAGGTGAAAGGCCCAGTTGTACAGCTTCAGATTAGGGAGGGTGAGCCCCCCCCTTCACCTTGGGGAAAGAGAATTTCACTCTAGCGCTTCTTCCTACCCAAATAAACCCCAAGATAGCTTTATTCCATGTCTAAAATACTTTTGCAGGTATATGCAGAGGAATATTCTGAAAGAGGTAGAGGGCCCTGGGTTAGACTACCATCCGGATTATCTCAATTCTCTGAAGGAGGGTGAGAGGAAGGACACCCCATCTAGCCAGGTCAAGTTGTAGTGGAGAATATAAAGGATCAATGAATAAATTACTCACCTTAGTAACTGCGTTTCTTCTAATGGAGTCTTGCTGTATTCTGACCATCTGTAGTTAGCCCCAGCCTTTAAACTGCCCTGGACAGTATAGGGTTAATTTTCTATGCAGTGCATAGAACGTTGAGCTCGAGCTCGGTTGAGGTCTCTGTCTGCAGCACTTTGAAACCCAACTGCCAGATTCTTACGAGCAAACACTCACTGACTAACTATGTGGAAATTGTGAAGTTTTTTTTAACTAGCCAACTGGCAACAAAAAGTTTTGGATTCCCAAAGGAAGACTCAAGTCAGGAAATCCAAAACCAAGAACCTATCCAAATAAAGATTATAATATAAGCACCTAAGTAAAAAGGAGGGTGTGCTGGAGACACCCCTGGGGTGCAACACTGCACCTGCCCACCCACTTCCCAAAATACATTCTGAGAGGGGAGGCAGGGGGGAGGTCAGAATACAGCAAGACTCCATGAGAAGAAACACAATTACTAAGGTGAGTATTTTTTTCTTCAAATAACATGAAAGTCTTGCTGTATTCTGACAATCTGCAGACTACCAAGCAGTACCTACATGAAGGAGGGAGAGAACCTACTTTGGGAATAGGCTCTGAAGTACTGCTCTGCAAACTGAGCATCACTCCTAGCCTGGATATCCAGAGAGTAATACTTGGTAAAGGTATGGACTGTTTTCCAGGTGGCTGCTTGACAAATTTCTAACAGAGAGAGATATCCCTGGCAGCAGCCAGGGAAGCAGCTGAACCTCTTGTGGAATGAGCCCTCAGGCCTGGGGTGGAATTTTCCAAGTTTCCACAGCAGAACTGTATACAAGAAACAATCCACCTAGCAGTAGTTCTCTTGGTGGCAGGTTTGCCCTCCCCTTCCCATAAGGAGAGAACAACTGGAGGAATCAAACCTGTGACCCTTAGCACGCTCTATGTAGCAACGCAAGGGCTCTTTTAACATCTAAACTGTGTAGCCTCCTCTCCCCTGAGGAAGAATAATCAGTGAAGAAAACAGGGAGCGACATGGACTGATTCAAATGGAAGTCTGAAACCACTTTGGGCAAGAACCTCCTATTGGTTCTAAGGACCACTTTATCTCTATGGAATGAGATAAAATCAGGTTCCACTGACAAGGCTTGTAATTCACTGATACACGTGGCAGAGGTAATGGTTACCAAAAACACAGTTTCCAAGTCAAGTACTTAAGCTCTGCTGAAGACATAGGTTCAAATTGGGGTTGCATAAGTTGAGCAATGCAAACATTTAGTCCCAGGCAGGGGCAGGATCCCTAAAGGGAGGATTGGTACGAAGCAATCCCTTGAAAAACTTGCAGAATACACGGTGAGATGACAGCGAGGAAGGCTTTCCCACTGACAGAAAAGCAGAAACAGCTGACAAGCGTACCTTGAGAGTAGCTGTCCTGAGGCCTAGACCATTAAGATGGACCAAATAACCCAAAACTGTAGGCAATTCAGCAGTGTCTGGGGATATATGCTTCTTGGAACACCAAATGCTGAATCTTTTCCATTTGGAGTCATAAGTCTTTCTGGTGGCAGGTTTCGAGAGGCCTTGAGAATATCCAGAACCCCTTGGGACAGATGCAAATCTGCATACTCTAGCTCTTCAAGAGCCATACCTTGAGATTGAGGGACCGAAGATTGGGGTACCAAATCTTCCCCTGAGAGGGTTGTAATTCCTGGGAAGAGACCGGAAAATAGACTGCCAGGGACAGTAAGAGGGGGTACCAGGGCTGCCTGGCCCAATCTGGAGCAAATCAGAATCACTTTGCAGGGTTGTGACCTCACTTTGACCAGAACCTTGAACAGTAGAGGAAAAGGAGGGAAGGCATAGAGAAATTTCCCTTCCCAGTTCAACATCAGAGCATCCAGAGGGACAGAGCCCAAGACCAGGTGTCTGCAACAAGACAGAGGAAGTTGGTGATCATCTGGGGCTGCAAAGAGATCCATCTCTGGAGTGCCCCAGCATGAGAAAATCACTTTCAATACCAGAGGGTCCGGGGTCCATTCGTGATGGCCCTGGGAGATCCTGCTCAGTGCATCTGCTAGCACATTGTCCTTCCCTGGAAGGTGGACTGCTATCAGAGAGGTCTGCAGAGAATAAGCCAGGGACCACAATTTCATGGCTTCCGTGCACAAGGCCGTGGACCGAGTGCCTCCCTGCTCGTTGATGTACCACATGGTGGTGGTGTTGTGTGTTCCGACCTGAACCCCCCTGTTCTGCACTGACAGAGAAAGCTTGCAGGGCCAGAAAAACTGCCCTGAGTTCTAGGAGACTGATATGAAGAAGGGATTCCTGAGGGGACCACAGTCTCCTGGGCTGTGAGAGCCCGCAGATGGGCTCCCCACCCCAAAAGGGAAGCATCCGTGGTAAGGACCACCGAATGAGACTGAGTAACAAATGGGACCCCTTGCCTTAAACAGTCCTGAGCCTGCCACCACTAAGAGCTTGGATCACTGTCCGACTCACTGGAATCAGTTTGGTAAGATGACCCTTCCTTTGGGACCAAAAGGCCCTCGGATGGAACCGAATGTCCCTCATCTGAAATCATGCCCCTTGGACCACTACTGTAGAAGCTGCCATGTGGCCAAGAGTTGAAGGAAATGCCCTGCTGGTCAAGACACCTGAAGGCTGAAGGAGGAAGCCAGTTCTATAAGAACTCTGGCCCTTTCCAGAGGAAGAAAGGCTCTTGCTCTGACAACATCTAGATCTGCCCCGTAAAGGTAAAAAGCTGCACCGGTTCGAGAACTGACTTGAGGAGGTTGAGAAGAAATCCCAGGGAGGTGAGCACTTGTTGGGTCACTTGCAGGTCTGACTTGACTTGGTCTGGAGACTGACCCACTAGGAGCCAGTCGTCCAGATATGGAAAAATGGAAATCTTCTGCCGTCTTAAAAAGGCAACTACTACTGCCAGGCACTTTGTGAAAACCCTTGTAACTGATGTTAGACCAAAGGGCATTGCTTTGAACTGATAATGGCCTGAGGGCAACTTGAACCTGAGGTACTTTCTGTGGGAACACCTGATAGGGATGTGAAAGTAGGCATCTTTGAGGTCCAGGGAGGCTAGCCAGTCCCCTGGCCTTAGGGAGGGAAGAATTATTCCTAGAGTCACCATCTTGAACTTTGCTTTTAAAAGATGTTTGTTCAGGTATCTTAGATCTAGGATGGGTCGCCACTCCCCTGTCTTTTTGGGGGTAGGGAAGTACCTAGAGTACAGACCTTTGCCCCGGTGTAGGGTAGAACTCTCTCTATGGATCTTCAGGCCAGAAGAGATGAAACCTCTGCCTCTAGGGCAAGGGTTTCGGAGAGACCTGCAGGTGGAAAAGATCTGGCTCTCATCTTTGGAAATGTTCTGAGGCTGAGAACCAGTCCCTGGCTTACCACTTCCAGGACCCACTTGTCTGAAGTAACAGACATCCAGTCCTGGATGAGGTAAGCCAGCCTGCACCCTACAGGGATAGGAGAGTCGACCCAGGCAGACCCATCGGGGTGTCTGCTTGGCAGGGGCCTTAGGCTGAGGAGTGGATGCAGCCCTGCTTATCCCCCTTCTGCCTCTCCCTCTGAAGAACCCCTCTGAGAAAAGGGAGAAGAGGCCTGTGCTTGGTAGAAAGGCCTATGAAAAGGCCTGCCCCTGCCCCTAGATTGCTGCCTTTGACGAGTTGCCTGCCTCTCCTTGGCCTGAGCACTCCTATAAGTGGTCCTGTACTCATCCATTTTCTTCATGTAATTCTCTGTCTGCTCCCTAAACAGAGAATTACCCACCACAGGAAAATCCATGGCCTTAGCCTGGGTGTCCTGTGAGAGGCTAGTACATCTGAGCCAAGCCATCCTCCGAACAGCCACAGATGTAGCCATGACTCTTGATGACACATCATTGGAGTCCACAGCAGCATGAAATTGTACCTTTGATGACTCAATCCCATCAGCAGCCACCTCCTCCAGTTCCTTGGCCAGCTGTGGGGAGGCCTGTTTAGACAGTGCCAGTACAGTGTCCCACCTGGACTTCTGGTACCTGGCTGTATAGGCCATATAGTTAGCTTGCCCGAGTCCCAAGGAGGATGCCATGTACTGTTTCTTAGCCATGGCATCCATCTTCCTGGAGTCTTTGTCTGGGGGTGTGTGAAGCCAAGTGAATATTTGCCTTGTCACAGGCTGCAGCCTGCAGCCTGCACTACCCCAACATGGCTGCATTGCTGGTATAAAAACTCTGTATCCGTACCCGATAAGGTGTACCTCTTATCCATCCTTCTGTCAACAGGAGGTACAGAATTAGGAGACTTTAGGATTTTTTGTGTCTGCTTCCCAAAGGACTTATGAAGGGGAATAGTCTCCTAGACTCTGGGATGTCCATCATTTCAACAAAATCAGGCTCCTCCTGATCCTCCACAGCCTCCTTCATAGGAAGCTGGAGGGTTTCAGCCACTTTTCTGTAGAACAGATAGTGGGGAAGGGACTCAGAGCCTAGAAGGGGAAACACCAGAAGATCTGTCTGGGGAGATGTCTGGCTCCACAGGCACATCCAGACTTTCACCATCATCCTCAAAATCCCCCTCCTCCTCAAACTCCGGTTCATAAAATTCTTCAGGGGTATAACCTTGAACCAGGTAAACCAACAAAACCGAACCCCTGCCAAAAGGCGCACGATCGGTCTGAACCGGGCGAAGCGATTCAACAATCCAAATCGCTCTGGCTATTTCCTCGGCAGTTGGAACATGAACCTCTGGATCCGAACCGGTCGATTTCTCTTTGCGTTTTCTTTCTGTAGGGACTGATCCCTCACGATCGGCTCTCCTCTTGCCAGAAGAAGTATCGCCCTGGTCAGAGGGCACTCCTCCTGGTTCGGTCGGAACCAAACCGGGCTGGCCATCCAGGTCAGCAGACTTCTCGGCTTCCTTTTCCCTAAGTCTACCTAATCTTTTTTTCAGGGTAGACTTAGGAAAGTATTTACAAATTTGGCAGTCTGTATCGAGGTGGTCAAACCCCAGACAATAAACACAGGTGGTGTGGGGATCGGCCTTAGCAAAGACCTCCTCACACTCACTGCAGTGTTGAAACCCAGTGGGCCTGTTTTTTTTCTTGGGTTTCTCAGACATGGCCAACCTAACCAAACTTACCCTTTTTTTCAGCAACCGCCAGGCAAGACTACCATATCGGTTTCTAACCATGTTACGGCTATTGGAAAAAAAACGTTAATAACATGTTTTTTTTTGTTTTGTTTTGTTAAACCGATAAGGACCAGTAACCACACACTAAGAGTACACAAGAATTCAACATAAGGGATCGGTTCAGCCAAACCGATCAAAATACATAGATACATACATAGATACATAGACAGTGTAGAAGCGAATGCGCTATGGCCCACCCAGTCTGCCCCCATTTAAGTTTGTAAGTTGTTTATGTTTTCCAGGAAGTCTGTTGCCCTTACCCTGACCTCCAGAATTCCTTTATGTCTATCCATGCATTCTTAAATCCTGTGATTGTTTCAGCCCCCACTTCCTCTGGCAGGGTGTTCACTTGTCCACCACCCGTTCTGTGAAGAAATTCTTCCTCACGTTTCCTCTAGGCGTCCTCCTCCAACTTCATCCCATGCCCTCTAGTCCTGGAACATCTTTTTCGCTTAAAATAGTGCATTCCTGCACCCTGTTCCTCCTGTAAGATACTTGTATATGTCTATCATATCCCTCTCCTCCTCTCCTCCAGGAGTACATGTTCAGTGCCTTCAACCTGTCCTCATAGGACTTGTGATGCAATCCATGCACCATCTTTGTTGCCCTCCTCTGAACCTTCTCTACCCTGTCTATGTCCTCACGTAGGTAAGGTCTCCAGAACTGCACAGTGTACCCAGGTGCGGCCTCACTAGTGTCTTGTATAGTGGAATTATGACCTCCCTTTTCCTGCTGGTGATGCCCCTGCCTATGCATCCCAGCATCCTATTTGCTTTACCTGCTGCCTTGTCACACAGTTTCCCTGCCTTGAGGTCATCAGAGATGATAACTCCAAGATCCTTTTCCTGCTTGGTGCATGCTATATCCTCACCCCCCAACTGATATATTGTGCCAGGGTTTTTGTGCCCCATATGCATTATCTTGCACTTCCTTGCATTGAATTTCAACTGCCAAACCCCAGACCATTCTTCAAGTTTCTGCAAGTTTACAATTTCCACAACAGTCAGAGAAACTATCCAAGTACTCAAGGTACCACAGACAAAGCCTGAACCAACAATGCGGAATTAAATTCTAAATAAAACCGACAACTTTAACAGACTTCGAACCGAGCAGAAGAAGAAATCTCCAGAGCGACTGTTCAGTAAGGCAGAGTAAAGAATCTGGCGGTTGGGTTTCAAAGTGCTGCAGACAGAGACCTCAACCGAGCTCGAGCTCAACGTTCTATGCACTGCATAGAAAATTAACCCTATACTCTCCGGGGCAGTCTAAAGGCTGGGGATAACTGCAGATGGTCAGAATACAGCAAGACTTCATGTTGTTTGAAAGTTATATTTGCATGGCTTTCTTAGCTTCATGGGAGAGGTAAATGCTCAGGTATTTCAATCTTTCCAAGTCCTAGCAGAATGGGAAGGTTTGCTAAAATGGGGGTAAAGTGGAATGTAAAGGTGTCTGTTTTGGAATTGTTAAGCCTATATCCAGAGCACATCCCGAACGCCTCCAAAATTTTAATGACAGCTTGGACAGACTGTAGAGGGCTAGAGAGTAAGCGTAGAACATAGTCCGCAAACCAAGCTATGCGGTGTTCCGTTCCCTCCATCTGAATCCCTGGAATCTGAGGGGAGCATCTGATCACCTGGGCCAATGGCTCAATAAAAATAGCAAATAATCCAGGGGATAGGAGACCGGCCCTGTCAAGGTGTCCCTAAACAGGGGAAAATAGGCCAAATGGTGTCCAGATACCTTGACACAGGCCTGAGGGGAAGAGTACAGGGCCTTTTATTATGGAGATGAGGGGTAGAGGGAAACCCATCCTGGACATAGTAGCATACCTCTCAACCTTTTGTCCCCCAAATGTGGAACATTGCCTCTCAAAATGTGGAACAAATGAGCAAAACATGGAACACTTAATTAAATCTTTACCTAAGAAACTCAGAACACTGTTAAAATGTTTGCATTTATGTTCAGAAAGTCTGTTATTAATTGAATAATATATTTTTTGCATCATTTACTATAGATTTTTGCTTTAAAATGTTAACACTGAATGTGGGACAAGTCCTCACAATGTGGAACAGGGAGCTTTTGTGAAGTAAAATGAGGAACGTTCCTCGTAATGTGGTACAGTTGAGAGGTATGCATAGTAGCAAAGAGAAAGGGCCATGATACCTAATTGAATGCCTTCTCAGTGTCTAGGCTGAGAAGGCCTGCAGGGTCATTGCGTGTCTGCATTCCCTGGACCAGGTGGAGTGCTCTTCGTGTGTTGTCCGTTGTGGATCTAGAGCTCACAAAGCCTGTTTGGTCAAGGTTAATTAATGTAGGCAGGACGGTGTCTAGCCGTTTGGCCAGGACAGACATGAGGTACTTGTGATCCGTATTTAACACAGAGATTGGTCAGTAGGAGCTGCAAGAGAAAGGATCTTTGTCTGGTTTAGGGATAAGAGAAACTGCTGCGCAAGCCCTGCTAGGGGGAGGGTCGGAAGTACCCTGCAAAGCATCATTAAAGACCTGCAGAAGAAGTGGGCTGATCATCTGCAAAGTGCATTTATAAAACTCCGCTCTGTACCCATCTGGACTAGGAGCTTTCAAAGTTCTGGATTTGGAAATGGCCACCAGTAATTCAATCAAAGTTATAGGGGAAATCAAACTGGTTAGCTGGTCTTGGCTAAGCTGAGGTAGTTCTAGTGGGGACAGGAAAGCATCAATAGCAGAGAGGTCTGAGGGATGTTTCAATCAATCAATCAATCAAATCTTTATTTATTCAGGCGATCATCATTGAGCAAGGCTCATTTACAAGATGGACCTGATAAGGTCAAGGTTCGAGTTGATGCACAGCAATTACATCACATACTTATGAGACAGTTATACATACAGAAGAAAGGAAAATGTTATTTATAACACAATAATATACAGAGAATTAGATACATAGACAGTATCAGCAGATAAGGGCCTATGGCCCACCCAGTCTGCCCATTTGAGCTTGTAAGTTCAGTTTGTTTTCCTAGAAGTCTGTTGCCCCTTAACCCTGACCTCCAGAATTCCTTTATGTCTATCCCATGCATTCTTAAATCCCGTGATTGTTTCAGCCCCCACCACTTCCTCTGGCAGGGTGTTCCACTAGTCCACCACCCGTTCTGTGAAGAAATTCTTTTCATGTTTCCTCTGAAGTCCTCCTCCAACTTCATCCCATGCCCTCTAGTCCTAGAACATCTTTTCGCTTAAAAATAGTGTTTTCCGCACCCTGTTCCTCCCTGTAAGATACCTGTATGTCTCTATCATATCCCTCTCTCCTCCTCTCCTCCAGGAAGTACATGTTCAGTTCCTTCAACCTGTCTTCATAGGACTTGTGATGCAATCCATGCACCATCTTTGTTGCCCTCCTCTGAACCTTCTCTACCCTGTCTATGTCCTTATGCAGGTATGGTCTCCAGAACTGTACACTGTACTCCAGGTGGGGCCTCACTAGTGTCTTGTATAAGCGGAATTATGACCTCCCTTTTCCTGCTGGTGATGCCCTGCCTATACATCCCAGTATCCTATTTGCTTTACCTGCTGCCTTGTCACACTGTTTCCTACCTTGAGGTCATCAGAGATGATAACCCAAGATCCCTTTCCTGCTTGGTGCATGCTATATCCTCACCCCCAACTGATATATTGTGCCAGGGTTTTTGTGACCCATATGCATTATCTTGCACTTCTTTGCATTGAATTTCAACTGCCAAACCCTGACCATTCTTCAAGTTTCTGCAGGTCTTCTCATTCTGTCTACACCCTCTGGTGTGTCTACTCTGTTACAGAGCTTTGTGTCATCAGCGAACAGTGAAATTCTGCCTTCTAGGTCCTGCAATGTCACTGATGAAGATGTTGAATAGGACCGGTCCCAGCACTGATCCCTGTGGTACCCCACTGGTCACTCTTCCCTCTGTGGAGTGACAGCCATTTACCACCACCCTCTGTGTCCTGCCACCCAGCCAGTTACCTACCCACCACACTACTGTCCTGCCCACACCCATATTCCCCAATTTGTGTAATAGTCTTCTATGTGGCACAGTGTCAAAGGCCTTGCTGAAGTCCAGATAGGCCATGTCCACTGCCCTCCCCTGATCCACCTCCCTAGTCACCCAGTGAAAAAATTCAACGAGGCTGGTCTGACATGACCTCCCCCTGGTGAAACCATGCTGCCTTGGGTCCTGTAGTCCATTGACAACCAGATGTTCCACCAATCTCTCCTTCAGTAGTGCTTCCATGATCTTCCCCACTACCGAGGTGAGGCTGACAATTCATATGTTAAAGCTTGGCTAAGAGAAAGTTAAACTAACATCTACAATATATACAGTACATATATATCTCAATGGAGGATCATGACAGTCACTCACATAATGAGTACAAGGATGCTGCAGGGAATATTGGGTGCCATATACTGGCGGTGTCTGACTGGAAGGAATATGCCATATGTGATTGGAATATGGTTTTGTGGGATGACTGTTCTATCTCTAGCGATAGCAGCTGCATTTCTCTGTGAAGAAGGCTGTACAGTGCTGCTTGAAGGATGTAAATGGAATGATAATGGACAGTTTAAGGGATTTTTGTAGGGTGTTCCATGCTATGGCTAGAGAATAGCTGATTGCTGCCCTCCCTATTTTGGTGCTGACTTTGGGAAATTTGAGCAGGTTGATATTGTTGCTTCTTAGGGCATAGGAGCTAGGAGTGGTCAGGTTGAAGCAGTCCAGGATATAGCTTGGGAGTTTTTTTGATAAAGCTCTGTAGATCCATAGAGCTGCATTTCTACTCCTCCTGACATGAAGGGAAACCCATCCAGTTGTGTCATAGAGAGAACAATGGTGAGTATTATATGGCAGGTCTGTAATGAACCTTATTGCTCTATGATATAAGGTATCCAACTTTTGAAAGTAGGGAGTGGGGCAGCGATTATAGAGGAAGTCTGCATAGTCAATGACTGATAGAAAGATGGCCTGGACTAATCTCATCTTTGAATCTCTATTAAGGAAGGGTTTTAATCTGTAGAGGAGGCCAAGCCTTAGGCGAAGCTTTTTCTGCAGTTGTTCTAGATGCTGAGTAAAGTCAAGTCTGTTGTCAATCCACACACCTAGGTATTTGAAATGTTCAACATACTCCAGATTTTCTCCAAGTATAGTGCATAGCTGGGGGAGATTGATTGAAGAGGATGTGTTGGTGGAGTTTTGGGGTTGTGAACATCATTGCTTTGGTTTTCTTTGCATTAGCAGAAGCTTTTTCGAGAAGCTGATGTTGTAACAGGAGAATTCTGCTTGTAGGATTTCATGAGCAACTTTAGGCAAAGGGTTGCTAACATACAGTACAGTGTCATCAGCAAAGAGATGTACTGAGGACTGGTAAGGGTTGAATCAATTTTATTTATATAAATGGCAAAAGGATAGGACCCAGAATAGAGCCTTGGGGACTCCTCTTGACAGTGGTCTTAATGGGGATAGGTCACCTTCAGCTTTTACCTGCTGTGATCTACCGGAGGTAGCATCTGAACCACTTAAGGGAGGATGGATCTAGGCCAATGGAGTGTAGGGATGAGAGTAGCAGTTCATGGTCCACAGTGTCAATGCTTTGCTCAGGTCCAGGAATACTGCACAGACATTGTTCTTTTTATCCAATTCGGTTTGCCAATCATTGGTGACCTTGGCTAATGCAGTGATAGTGCTATGTTTGGCCCTGAATCCAGATTGAGCTGGATTTAATAGATTAGCATTGTCCAGATATTCTCTTAACTGAATACTCACTAATTTCTCCAGCATCTTGGATAACACAGGTAGGATGGAAATGGGCCTGTAGTTATTAAGATCCATAGGATCCCCTGATTTTAGAAGGGGGACCACTTGTGCGGTCTTCCACAGTCTGGGACTAGAGCCAGAGTTTAGGGAAAGGTTAAAGAGGGGAGTTAGGAGGACTGCAAGCACATGACATGCAATCTTTAGAAAGAATGGGTCCAGAAGATCTGCTCCTGCACTTTTTTTGGTATCCAGATGCCATAATAGATCCTCAACTTGTTTCAACAGTATAGGTTTGAAGCTAAAGGAGGAGTCAACTCTTTGATCACCAGTACAGTGGGAGCTTAACTGATCCCTTAATAGGTTAGCTGGGGAGGAGTCAAAGGCAAGGCCAGCTGTTGTGAAGTGGTTGTTGAATGCATCTAGGATTTCCATTGTGCCATAATGGGGCCATAGTTACTGTGTAATTGGTTGGAAGGGGGTTGTTAATCCTGGCCCATCATACCCTTGATGGTGCCCCAAAATCTAGCAGTATTATGGTAGGAGGAGTCGAGTCAGCCAGGTAGTAGGCAGCCTTTGCAGCCCTAACTTTCCTGGTGCATTTATTCCTAGCTTTCCTAAAGATCATCCAGTCCATGATATTTTTAGTTTTCTTGCTACTTTCAAAGTTTATCTCTCTCCAGCAGTGCAACTTTGAGGTCAGCTGAAACCAGCGACAGGATTTGTTTTTATTCGGATACTAGAGATTGGGGCATGGGTGTTAAGGGCATTTATTATAATGCTATTTAGCACCTGCTGAGCTTTTTCTACAGAATGTGCAAGATAGAACTTTTGACAGTGTGGAGAGTAGGCTAGATCATGCAGATATCCTTCAATATTGGTATTTTTCTTGGATCTCCTCATGAGGAATTTTGCAGGATCTGTTTTAATGCTGTTGGATCTTACCCCTGCGATGGGGCAGTGATCACTTATGTCGCATGGGAGCACTCCAGCATGTGTGAATAAATGGGGTTTACTCACTAGCATGATGTCAAGTAGAGTACTGTTACTACTATTCCTTGCATTTAATCTTGTTGGTTCATTAATTAACTGTGTGAGCCCATAGGTGTCACAGAATGATGTTTGTGGGTATATAAGGCCTTATAGTATTCACAAAAAATCTGGGTGACATGTCCCAGTTTCGTATGGAGGATACTCGAGTTGGGGTCACTTATGGTTGCTATACTGGAGAGCCTACGCTGCTTGTGCAGTTAGGAGGCTAGAAGGCGGGAGGCCCGTGGACCAATCTCGCCATATCTCTGCCTTAAGAAGACCATTGCTATCTCTGTCTGTTGGGTGCAGAGAATATCCAAGTCCCTCTTGATCCGTTTAAGCTGGGCAGTAACAGAGGGGTCTCCGTGCAGATGGGCGATCTGGAGGAAGTGTACAGTCTGCTCGAGGAGTGTCTGTCTCTCCCTCCGCTGTTTCGCCAGGGCTGCTGAATGCAGTATTAGGTGGCCCTGTAGGACCGTTTTTAAAGTATCCCATCTAATGGAGGGGGAAATCTCAAGATCAGAATTGCACTCCAAGATTTCTTTCATGTTAATCGGTCAGGAATTCGTGGAAGGAATCACTCCTAAGGTGGGCTGGGTTGAATCTCCAGATAGTTTTACACTTTTCTAGTCCCAATTCCCACATAGTGCTCGCGGTGTGGGGGGAGGGGGGAGAGATGGTCAGAATGGGCAATATCCCCCACAGCGGCATACCAGAGAACTCTCAGACACTCCTTTTGGGTGTAACAATGATCAGTTCTGGTGTATGTGCCGTAAACGGCTGAGTAAAACGTGTATTTTCTGTCTCTAGGGTGGAGGGCCCGCCACATATCCAGCCAACCCACCTCCTGAACAAAACGTTAAAAAAAATTTATGTGGGGCCAGTTGTTTACCCCGGTCATATCTGTAGAATCCAACTTGGGGATAGGGGCAATTTTAAAATCGCCGGCTAAAATTAGGGTCCCCCTTGGTCAATTCCAAGATCTTGTTCAGGAGGAACCGAATGGTCGATGTATTTGATCCTGGGGGGAGGTAGATACTGGCCAAGGTCACCTCCTTATCTTGTAGTAATCCCTGGACAACAACCAAGCGACCCTCCATGTCAGTCCATTCATGGGTTGTCCGAAATGGGGTATAACTAGGCAGCAGTAGGGCGACCCCTCTCCTCCCCCCCCCCCCGGCAAAGGCAGAGGAGAAAACCTGTGTAAAACCTTTACTAGCCAATTCATATGTTCATTTACAGACATACGAGTTTCTTGAATGTAGACTATCTCTACCTGGCTCTTCTTCAATGTGGACAGTATTCTTGTTCTTTTAATAGAGCTGCCAAGTCCATTAACATTTAAAGAATTTACTTTAAGTGGTTTACTAGCCATTTAAAACATTAAAAAGACTGGCGAGAGTCTGGAGAATCTTAGAACTAGACCCTGGGTCTGGCCCCGACCAACAAGCCAAGTCCTGTAGTAGGAAGTCGTGACTACCCGTGTAAAAGTGAGGGGGGGGGGGGAAACTCCAACTTCAAACCATCTAACTGGGGAATCGGGGGCAAGTGGAGGTACAAACCTAAGCAGGTTCCTGCCAACTGGGCAGAATCTGCTGAACTACTGGTGGCTTCCATGGGGGTTGGATGCTGGAGGGCAACCAACTCCCAAAGTGCCAATCTTGGCAAGACCCATCTAAGGGGCACTAGACATAAACGTCTGTGGGGAGGGGGAGGTGTGGTCATGCCTTGGCTCCTCTATGGCTAAGATACAGAACTTAGTGATGAAGTGCAAGGAACAACTGCTAGGGACTGAAGATCAGTTGCTAGGTGACTATTCGGGCAAGCTGACAAGTTTTAGGAATGCAAATAGCAAGCCGTTCTTCCCATAAAAAAAACAAAACAGGAAGTAGAGTGAAAAGGAGACCCAGACCCCCCCTTCCCCATATACAACCCCAGGCCCACCAGCCACAGCATTGGTGGGCCACTGAGGGTGAGGAGGAACACTACAGGCCCTCTCCACATATAGCAGTGAGAGGGAGTTTATCTCCCAGATACATCGGGTGGATTAGACAATAGTCAGCCTTTGCCCAGTAACTGCAGTACATAAATCCATGTTAGGGAGGTGCCACCGACTTGTCTCAGAACCCCCCCCCCCAATCTCAAGGCCACATCGGGGGCCAGATTAAGAGTCAGTCCTCCCTCCCCCCTTCGCAGTCGCCCTGTCTCAGATCCACCCCTCCCCAAAGCCTCGCATCGCTCCAAGGAATTCTCGCCTCCTCAGGTGAAGGCCCACAAGGCAGGCCACATCCACACTGCAGTGGGGAGGGCCGACACTCCCAGGCCCACCAGGAGGCGGGCTGGAGTTAGGAGCTCCAGTGGGGAAGATAAATAGGCTCCCGAGCAAAGTCTCCATGGAGAGAGTTGCGGGGAGGGGGGAGAACAGAGGTCCAAGGGACCGCAATGACAGATGCGGTCTGGGGGAGAAGAGACAAAACTGGCTCACCTGTAAAAAGCAAAAGAAGAGTTAGTCAAAGAGTTCATGGGCCTCCTTCATCTGACAGCTTGGGGTGATTTCTCTCTCTGTGGATCTTCAGTTGCCTGTTTCTTTAGGTCCACCACAATCTGCTGTACTGCTGAGGCATCCTCCCTGTGGCGCTGCTCTCTGTGCAAGATTGCGCTCCAGACCTTCTGTGCCAGTTTATCTGCCAGGGATGTCATGGCTTGCTTCTGTCCCAGCATGACTTCCAGATAGACCAGGGTTCCCTGTTCCTGAATCAACAGGTCCCGGCAGAGGGGCAGGAGAACCAGAGGTGCCACAGCCAGATCGCTACAATAACAGAAACCATATCTGATGAGGCCACAATGGGGCCACCAGAATTAGAGTGGCACCCACCATCTGTAGCTTGATGAGCACCCTCTGAATCAGAGAAAAGGGTGGGAAGGCTTAAAGAAGCCTCCCTTTCCGGGCGAGGGACAACGCATCTCACCAGAAAACTCAGGTCCTGGATCCAGTGTGCAGAAGCACAGCAGTGTTGCGTGGAGTGGGGATGCAAAATGGTCCGACTCAGGATGTCCCCACCTGCTGAAACGATCGCCGACGACTGAGGTCAGCAGTTCCCACTCATTCTTTCCAAACTGCGGCGGCTGAGACTGTCCACCAGGACATTGTGATCGCCTGGAACAAGTACGGCTGACATTTCAAGACCGTGTTCTACAACCCAATACCAGACTCTCACTGCCTCCCAACACGGGGTAAAAGCGAGATCCCCCTGAAACTGTCCGCATGCACCAACAAAGGACCCGGTAACAGATGGTCCTGGAAGGCATATAGAAAGGCCCTCATCCCTAAGAACATTTATGTGGAGGTGGACCTTCACCTGGGACCAGGTCGCGTGGGTCTGAAACGGACCTAAGTGCACACCCCAACCTAAACCAGACACATCCTCGGTGAGGACCTGGTGAGGGGAAGGAATGAAAAAGATACCCCTTTCGAAAGGTTGCAGGGGTCCATCTGCCAATGAAGCACCTTTCGAACAGGAGAGGAGACATGGATCTGCTCAGCTAGATCAGCTGTACGTGGATTCCCCCCAGGGACTCTCAATGGCCATTGGGGGATCCATTTGCAGTCTGGCCAGTGACCAAGGCCACAACCATTAAGCCCAGCAGCCTCAGGAAGACCCTGGTAAGGACATACAGATTCTGCAATAAGGTGAACACTTCCTCCCACAACACTGGAATGTGGTCTGGTGGTAGGAAGAGGGAACAGGAGGAATTTCTGGAGGCTGTTCCAAAAGTTCTAGAGTGTGACACTGTTGGATCAACTGCTCTCAAATGAGGGTTCTCCATTGTTCCAGGTGGAGGGGAACTGACCCCCAACCATCACTTACTGGCAAGGGGCAGGAGAAGGGGGGCCTGCAAAGGTGATGCTGAGGCAGGACCTGCAGCTGGAGCCACACCACCTCCTCTGGGGCTCTTGGAAAAGGCACCAGTGGTGGAGGAAGGGAAGACAAGGTGGAACCAGCTCTGCGTTTACTCAGAGACCTGGTTCCCGAGCTCGTCCGAGCCTTCTGCTGAACCTCAGCAACAAAGCCTCAGCCAGGAACTGCGCATAAGGCAGATGCCAGTGGTAGTAGCACTGGCAGTGGTAGCTGCCATACCACAGAATGATCCAAGGAGGTGCTTACTGACAGCCTTCACAGCCTTAAGTGTCTGGGGGAGATCCTGTGAAACAAACAGTTGGCAATTCCAAGGCCTAAAGATGCAGACGTAAAGGTCCTCTTGCCCCAAAGATCTATCCTCCGAAATTCCCTATCAGGAGGGAGGGAACTAAGGTGATTAGGCACCTTAGACACGTTATGTGCAGCCTTGAACACGACAGGAGCAGTCTCAGGCTGGGCTGCATAAAAGGGCAGCCCTTAAGGGCCTATGCCAGGCTGCCGTGGTAGCATCCTGCAGGGCAGGAAGTAATGGAGGAATGATCTACGGAGTAGGTTCCGGAATCTCCAAGAAGTCCCCCAGGTTCCTCCTGGTGAGGTCCTCTTCCTCAGTCTGGAACCCCATGGTAACAGACATGTGCCGTATAAAATTGTAAAAGAAGGTGGGTCTTCAGGAGGGTAGCTGGGAGTATGCTTCATAGAGTCCTCACTCCTGGAAGTGAGGAGAGATCCTTATGTGGAGTCCTCTACCTCAAAAGTTCTCCTCTTCCTCATCAAGGAGGAACAGATCTAGGTGGTATATCTCCTCGACATCGGCCCATTCTGAGTCCTGGGCCAATGACCGTGGCACCGATGGCTCCCAAGAGGGAGCACGGCACGGAGCCCTCAGTGGCATCAATGAGGAGTATCCAGACCCAGGCCCGAGCTGCTCCACCAGGGCCAAAGTGAGTGAGGTAAGCACAGAAGTGAGGTCAATGGACAGGAAAAGGAGCGCCGTTGACAGAAGGATTGACTGAGAAGGCAAGAAGCCATGCTCAGACAATGACCTACCCCCAGAGGGCAAGCACAAAGTGCTCGACGCTGGATGGCCCGGAGACTCTGTAGGCCGTAGTATCGGGGCAGTGCTCGACGACATGGGGCCAACAAACAGTTTCCAGCCGTGAAAACACTAGCAGAGAGCGCTGTCGTGAGGGGCCTGGTAAAATCAAAAGTCCTGGACAGCAGAGGGCGATGGAGTAGGAGCAGCCGACGCTGCACTGCCACACAGAAACAAGGTCAACAGGCGGGAAAGGGAGCGCCATCGACAGAGAAGACAAGAAGCCATGTTTTGATGAGTTGTCCCCAGAGGGCAAGCCCACGGCACCCAATGCTGGAAGGCCAGGAGACCCAGAAAGCCATACTGGCGGTGTGGGGTTCAACAACTCTGGGGCCAGACGAACCTTTTCCAGCCGCAGAAATGCCGGAGGAGAATACGGTTGTGAGGAGCCTGGAAGAAACAAAGGCCTGGACAGTGGAAAGCAATTGAGCTGGAGTTACTGACTCCCACTCCCAGTGGAGGAAGATGGAGTTAGTGGGGGAGCAAGAGCACTCCCTGGGGGAGCGGTTCCTGGTACTGTCCTTGTCCTGTCAATGGAGCTTCCCCGTGGTCTTGACCTAGGATCTTAGTGGCCAGAGTCTCCGATGAAGAAGCTGATGACTGGGTAAAAAGGCCCACCATAAGGAAACTCTGCAGCGCGTTTCTGCATCGTCACTGGACAGAGAAAGAACTTCAGGTAGGACTTGCAGGCAAGAAAGCAGGGGCTAGACCCAAGGCAACAGACTTAGAAATCGTGGTCATCTGTTGAAGAGAGCTTCAGTCTGCAGCAACAGTGACAGAAAAGACAGATGAACAGGATCACTTTGAATAAAAGTGATTCCAAATGATGAGAAAAATAAAAATAAGTACGTTTGGCGGTCAACGGAACTGACAAAGCTTCCGTGGAGTCCGTGCAAAACATCGACGTCGGGAAAAGAACTGAGGAGGGAACGGGGCCTCCCATGCTTATATTGGGTTATGACGGCGACATTGGTGATCTTTAGTTGACTACTACAGAAAAAGCTTCTGTGGGATCCTAGCGCCTGGAGGCTAAGTTCCATAGGTGTGACCTGATGACAGAGAGAGAGATCCCCGAAGAAGATAGTTAATTCCAGTACAAACTTGGGGCTCAAAACACAATGGTATAGCTACAGGTCAATTATTAAAAACAAGTGGAAGGTCATAAGTTATAACCTTTTTACCCCTTTAATGTAATTTTTTTTTTTCTCCCACCAGCCTCTGTCTGCCCACTCTTTCAGACCTCCGTCATTCCAATGCCCACCTGACTCACTCCCTGCCATCAGCCGGCACCTTCAGGCACCCACAGTTGGTACACCATCCCTCCATATTTCAAGCCTGCCCTTGCCAGGAGGCCCCCTCCTCTAACCTGGAGTGCAGAGGAGGAAGTGCCTCAGGTCTTTAGGAAAGGTGTCCAGGGGAGTGTGGGGGAAGTTAATGCGAGAAGGGGCTTGACGTCACGAAAGAGACTAATGGGGATGTTACCTGGAGCAACTGCTAGCTATTTTCCCATTGTTCTCGTTGTCCCTCCATTATACACACTGCATACCATGTCAGTGTCCTGGGAAGGGGTGCAGTGCAGGCTGGCACGTGGTCACCCACACCAGCTACCAGGACCCTCTCTCCAAATAGTGAGTCACTCCTCCTTTTCCCCGGGAGGAAAGCATCTTAATGGACGCTCTTTCACCCTCCCTACTGGCCCCTGCTCTTGACATCCCAAGCTCGAGGTGCAAATTCGGGTCACCAGCATGCCACAGCAGTCCCAATCACTCCGCAATACAGTGCTCAGAGCTTCGTTCTTGAGGTCAGTGGGAATCAGAACCCCTCTGTGGCAGAACACACTGGTTGTACATGGCTGCCCATTCCATATTCTCTATTATATTTTTGAATGGAGAATTGTACTAAGAATACATCTTCATTATAGCTGTGCTTTGTGTTTCTTTTTCTCGCTCTCTCCCCCTTCTCTACTGCTCTCTAACCTGCTGCCATTTTTCAACAAGCATCCAGTGAGATCATAGTTTAGAAGTGTTGTACATATAAGAAAAGGCTAGCCCCGCTCCCAGCATTCTTTGTTTCTTCTCTGAGAGCCATAACACTGAACCATAAGGTGGTGAAAGACATAGCAGTGTGAGCATAAGCAGCAACAGGGGAGGTAAAGAGGTGCCACAGAGATAGGTGAGAAAAAACAGGTAAAGAGAGAAAAATAATTGGAAGAGGAAAAAAAATACAGGTTACTCACCTGTAACAGGAGTTCTAGGAATGGTATATGTTGTTCATCCACACTTATTGGCAGGTTCCTTGCCGCTTTAAATCTTGCCGGAAGGTCTTCAAGCTGGCTCTTCCCACCCACCCGGGTGGTAAAACTCTCGGCTCCGCCCCATGACGCCAGACCTGGCCCGCTGGAAGCTCAGGTTGTGCGTCGAAGCCGGGGAGGTCGGGTGGGTAGTGGATGAACAACATATACCATTCCTAGAACTCCTGTTACAGGTGAGTAACCTGTATTTAGGGACATGGATATGTTGTTCATCCACACTTATTGGCAGACTCCTAGCAGTTCTCCGGGAGGAGGGAGGCAGAAATTCACCCCTACTTAGGGAATAAAGACTGGAGAACCGAGGCCCCAAAACCAGCATCCCGGCGTGACTCAAGGTCGATGTGGTAATGAGTAATAAAGGTGTGTGTGGACTTCCAGGTAACAGCCCTGCAGATTTCCTGGATAGGGACGTCCCTGGAAGCAGCCACCGATGCAGCAGTATGACGGGTAGAATGAGCTCTTATCCTCTGGGAGGCTCCATGCCCGCCAACTTATAGCAGAGATCTATGCAGGAGGTGACCCACCTGCCTATCGTCCGCTTGGCTGCAGGTCTGCCAGGTGCGGCTTCAGCGTAGGTGACAAACAGCTGGCGAACCTCTCCATGAATTTCAGCCGTGCGCTCCTTATAGTAAGCGAGCCCCTTCTAGGGTCCAAAGTATGGAGCCAATATTCGGCCTCCGAGGTGTGATTGGGGTAGAACACCGGCAGAGTCAGCACCTGGTTAAGGTGAAACTCCGACACCACCTTCGGAAGGAATTTCGGGGGGGCGCAGGACAACCTTGTCCCTGTGGAAGACCAGGTAAGGAGACTCGATGCAAAGCGCCTGGAGCTCTCCCATCCTTCTGGCTGACGTGATAGCCACCAAGAAGGCGGTCTTCCACGACAGGTGAGAGAGATCACACCTGTGCACTGGTTCAAATGGCTTGCCCATGAGCTTTGCCAGTACCAGCAGTAAATCCCACGGAGGCGGAGGTTCTCGCACCGGAGGGGAAATGTGATCAAGGCCTTTGAAAAAGCACCAGACCACCTTTTCAAGCGCCACCGACTGCTTCCCGGCCTGCGCCTGTAAGCAGAGATGGCTGCCAGGTGCACCTTTAGGTCAGTCGACCTAAGCCCTTGACTAGAAAGGGACCATAAATAGTCCAAAATGCTTGCCACAGAACAGGAGGAAGGGTCCAAGCCCTTGCCCTGACACCAAATGGAGAATCTCTTCCATTTGAAGGCGAGCATTTTCTGGTCGACTTACAGGACGCCTCAACAACATTGAGGACCTCGTCGAAGACCAAGGCCTGGAACTCTAGCCAGGAACCAGGCCGTCAGGTGCAGGGATTGAAGGTCCGGATGGAACACCTTCCCTGATTGACTGAGAGCAGGTCTGGGCGAGCTGGAAGCTGCCTCGGGAGCCTGGAGCTGAGGCTGAGGAGATCTGGGTACCAGAACTGGCGGGGCCAGTCTGGGGCTATCAGAATCACCTGCGCCTTGTCCCTCCTTGCCTTGAGAAGCACCTTGTGAATCAACGGAAATGGGGGAAAGGCATAAAACAGGCCCGGGGTCCAGAGCCTCGAGAAGGCATCCCCCTGCAGCGAGCCCTGCTGAGGGGGGCCGGCATGAAACAGCCTCAGCTTCGCGTTCTCCCTGGAGGCCAACAGGTCCACCTGAGGTGTGCCCCAGTGGGAGAACAGATCTTGTACTACCTCCGCAGGAGAGACCACTCGTGAGATGCAGCCCCTATCCGCTCAGGGCATCGGCCAGGGTGTTGGAGGCCCTGCCACATGAATGGCTAGGAGATCCGCCTCCAGGCTGCGCACGAGTGACCAAATGCGGAGAGCTTCCTTGCATAGAAGCATGGAACGCGTCCCGCCCTGGCGGTTCAGGTAGTACATGGTCGTGGTATTGTCCGTCTGGACTCGGACCACTTGACCCCGGAGAAACAGAGCAAAGGCGGTGAGAGCTAGGCGGACCGCTCGGAGCTCCAGCAGGTTGATGTGGCATCGGGACTCCCGCGGGGACCAGAGGCCGGCACTCGGTGTTCCCCCAGATGGGCACCCCAACCCATCAGAGAGGCATCGGTCGACAGAGAGACCGTCAGCTCGGGGCGGACAAACAGGATGCCCTCCTGCAGATGAGATGGAACGGTCCACCACCGGAGAGCGTTCCACATCTCCTGGGTCACCATCACTAGCTGGTCCAATGGATCGCAGCGTTGTGAGCACTGGCTGGCCAGTCCCACTGAAGGGGGCGCATGTGCCAGCGTGCCCAACGGACTACGCTGGTACAGGCCGCCATGAGACCCAGGAGGCGCAGGAAGTCCCGGGCAGGGCGCGATTGCTCAACCAGAAATGATCGGGCAAAGGAGGTAAGAACCTCGGCCCTGTCCGCCGGGAGCCGTGCTCTGGCTCGAAGAGAGTCGAGCTCTGCCCCGATAAACAGAATCACCTGCTTCCGCTCGAGTTCGACTGGCCTCGCTGGATGAGAAGGCCAACTTGAGAGCAAACCTGGAGGGCCAGATCTCTGGACCGCCCACCTCCTGTCTGAGGGGCTGCTATCAGCCAATCGTCCAGGTAAGTGCACCCCGGACCCTCGGCGCAAGAGGAAAGCTGTCACCACTGCAATGCATTTGGTGAAGACCCTGGGAGCTGGAGACAGGCCGAAGGGCATGGCTCGGAACTCGAAGAGGATCCCTCCGACAGCGAAGGAATCTCCGATGTGACGGACGGATAGGGACGTGAAAGAACGCGGCCCTGCAGGTCCAGAGAGCAGAACCACCGCTGTGTTCCAGAGATGGTATTATCTAGCCAAGTGACCATCCTGAAGGTTCGAGACCTAGGAACTTGTCCAGGTCGTAGGTCGAGAATGGGGCGCCAGCCCCCCGTCCGTTTCGGAACCAGGAAGTACCGGGACACGAACCCCGGGTCTGAAGGGGGGTCCTCTACCTCCCTGATCACCTCCTTTTGGAGGAGGAGAGTGATGTCGGCTCGGCGAGCCAACAGTGAGGCTTCGGACCCCGAGGTGCGACGGCTCTGAAGGGCGGGGCCTGCTCGAATTCTAGAGGCAACCCTTTTCCCACCACCTCCAGAACCCACCTGTCCGTGGTAATAGCGGACCAGGCGGAAAGGAAGTGTCGGAGCCATCCCCATACGGGGGGAACCAGGGGCAAGGTGACGGGGATGGGGGCGACACCCCACAGCCCGTCACTGGGCAGGCTTGGAGGAGGGACCGGCCGAGGGACCTCCTGGGCCTTTTCCTCCCTGCTTCCTGTTGGAGGAAGCCGACGGCTTGGGTTTGGGATGCCAAGCTCGAGCCTGCTGGCCCTGACGTTGCTGGGCCTGGCGCGCCGCGGGCGCAGAAGGACGAAAGGGCTTAGGCTGTGGCTTGCGGCCTTTGTCCTTTTGAGCGGAAGAGACCGAGTCCAAGGTAGCATTGGACTTCTCGATCCTCTGCAGGTGACCTTCCACCCCAGGGCCGAAGAGGTCAGTCCCCAAAAAGGGAACATCCGCCAACTTGTGCTGGGTATCCGAGGTAAAAGTGGATCTCCTCAGCGAAGCCCGACGACGCATGGCTACTGCGGCCGCCACCGACCTGGCACCAGTCCCCAAAGTCCAAAGCAGTCTGGAGCTGCTGTTTGGCCACTGCCCTGCCCTGGTCCCGCACCTGCCTGACCGTAGTCTGCAGATCCGCGGGAAGATGAGGGACGACCTCATCCAGGGAGCCCAACAGGGCATGTGAAAAATGTGCCATGAGGACGGCCGAACTGGCCTGAATGGCCCGAGAGACGCGAGCACAGACTTTTCGCCCGGCATAATCCAATTTCTTGGATTCCTTGTCGGAGGTTTGTCCATCCCTGGCGCTCTCGCACGCCGAAAACGCTGTCGGTAACAAACCCCTCCGCAGAGGGTGTTCCAAAACCGGACAGGAACCGGTAGGACCGTGATACTTCTGGCCATCCTGGCAAGGCGCAGGGCAGGGAAGCAGGGCGCTGCCAAAGCTCCAAGGCCGGACCCACTCATGGCCTCGGCCACCGAAAGGCCTCCTCCGAGAGAATCCCTCGGTCCAGAATCTCCGTGAGGGAATACCTGGCCCGCTTAGAAATGGGTTCGAGCTTCATCCCGGTGGACTCCGAGATGAGCCGAAGCAATCCTAAGAAGGACGAAGGGCTATCGTCCACTGACTGTCCTCCCGAGGACTCCAAGTCGAATCGCTTGGAAAAAAGGGAGGAATCATCCTCGGACTCAGAAGAGTCCTCAAAGAGCTGCCTTGGGCCTGAGCCACCCTCCACCTGCCGAGGTTTATCGGGAGTGAGGGTGACAGATAGCCTATGGGGCAAACCCAAAGCCGACCGAGAATTCTTGGTCGGAGCCCCAACTAATGGCTGTGGAGGCGGAGGTTCCACCAGAATCAGTGGGGCAGCTGGAATTGGCCGAACAACCGGCCTGGGAACAGGCTCCTCGGCTACAACGAAGGGTTGTTTCGGCCGCTCCGGTGACAGCCACTTAATGGCCGGGGAAGACGACTGAGTCGGCTTATTCCCGGGCAAAAGGAGCTGTTGCCACATGAGTTCCTCATACCTCCGACGCAACTTGCGCCGAGGCCTCCCCTCGTCCGAGGAGGAGGAAGAGCGGCGGCGCCGTTTGCCGCGGTGCCGAGACCGCCTATGACGGCGGGATTGGCTGGACCGCGAGGATGTCCGAGACCGAGACTGAGAGTCTCGACTAGGCCGAGGAAGGCGAGGAGAAGTGTCGGAAATCGGCACTCCCCTCGGCTCGGACGATCCCACCAAAGGCTCCGGAACCGGAGGCACAGACGAGCCGACGGGATCCTCAACTCCCACCGGGGGAACCGGGGAGAGGGGATTCTCAGCTTCTCCAGCCGACAACCCGTCTAACGGATCGAGAAAAATCTCGACCGCGTCGCGGGAGTCTCGGTCAACTGGCCTGACGGGGACACCGTGAAGCCAGTGGCCGAAGCTGAGGGGTCGACCGAAGTCGACTGTCGACAAGAAGGGGAGGGGGATCTTTCCGCCCCAAGAGCGCCGACGGTGAGACTTACTTTTGCTCTTTTGGACCTGGAAAAGGTCCAGAAGAAGTTGGACCCTCACCTTCGTCGAGAGGGTCAGACAAAGCTCCTTGAAAGAAGCCGAGTACGAGGCACCGAGAGAGTGGGACAAATGCCGGCGAGGTAGAAGCAGTCTGCTACCTCTCGAGGGCGATCATCTGCTCGAGCTGATCCGCCAAGCCCGCCGCCGGACACCGCCAACCGGGCCTCTTTAGATTTAACCGGTGGAATTCTTTTCTCGGGGCGCCCCAGTTGTAATCGGGCAGCACGGTCTTCAAGGACATAGGCTGAAAAGGACGAGCACAAGTCGCAGGCCTGCGGGTCGTGCTCAAGGCCCAAGCAGTAGACGCACGTGGAGTGTGGATCCGTCCTAGACATCTTCTGCCCGCAAGGGCACCTCCGGAAACCAGGAGTCGATTTGTCCATCGCAGCCGCGAGGAAAAGAAGACCGTCCTTTAGCAAAAACTTTTGATTTTAACTGTCGAAGAATTAGGAACCAGTCTTATACGTAGAGCGTTAAGGAGGGAACCTGAGCTTCCAAGCGGTAAGGAAGATCTGGCGTCATGGGGCGGAGCCGAGAGTTTTACCACCCGGGTGGGTGGGAGGAGCCAGCTTGAAGACCTTCCGGCAAGATTTAAAGCGGCAAGGAACCTGCCAATAAGTGTGGATGAACAACATATCCATGTCCCTAGAAAGGCAGGTTACAACACATTTTATTGTGTTTTTGTTACATGTGCCTGATCTCAAAGCTGGGGCAGTGTTTGTGGACCTGACCAAGGCATTCAATTTAATTGATCATGACATGCTATCAGAGAAATTGAAAATATTGGTGTCTCTGAAAATGTAGGTGAATGATTATTTGGCAAATCGTAAACAATCTGTTCGTACTGGTACAGGGGATTCTCAGATGGCATCAAGTGTGGAGTGCCTCATGGGTCCATTATGGGCCCCTTGTTATTTTCAATATTTGTCAACCAGTTACCTACACAGTGTGGATCCAGAGACACAATATTGTATGCGGATGACTTGATACTTTTTTGCCAGGCCAATCCACTGGCAGATTTAGCTGGTACTCTTGAAGTAGATTTTAAGAAGGTTTACACCTGGTTTGTGAATAAGTAGGATTCTAAACTCAAAAAAAAAAAAAAGACAAAATCAATGATCATTAGGACACCTTTAATGCTGAAAGACAATCCTCATTTACAGCTCTGTGATTGGAAGGGCGCTGTGATAGAACAGGTGACTCACTTTAAGTATTTAGGAGTATGGCTTGATTGTGGTTTAACTTATTTACTTCATATTAAACGTTAGTCAAGTAATTAATCAAAAATAGGGTATTTGGTATAAATTGTGGTCTTATTTTTCTTTAGAGACTAGGAAATCTACAGTGGTTGGCTCATTATTTCTGCGTTTTGATTATGTATTTGTTTCAAAATTTGAATTTGAGAGAGTATAATGTTTTGACCATAGCTTATAATAACAGTTGCAGATGTCATCAGTTCCTTATAGAACACATCACTGCAATTTATATTTACAGTTAGGCTGGTTGTCACAGAGGGCAAGAATAGATAATTTTTCTGGTTGTTTGGTTTACAAGCTGCTTTACAAAAAAAAAAAAAAAAAAAAAAAAATCAGGCTTTTCTTTAGCTGACATGGTTGTTATTGGTTCTACACTCCCCAGAGATCTGCTAATGGTGTTTTACTGAATTCAACTATTCACAAGAATCCTAATGGTTTACGGTCCTTTTCTATCGTAGCTCCTTCCTTTTGGAATGTTTTGCCTGTGACCCTTCGTCAAGCCCCAACCTTACTTAGTTTTAAGAATAATCTTAAGTTAACTACAGCAGTTTAAGTGTAATTGCTTATTAACTTTTATATTGCATTTGTTTTGCTTGTTAAATGTTTCATGTCTCTGGGTCGGACCTGAAAAAAGGACCTGACCAGTGTCCCTACCCAGTTAAACAGATAAATAAAAAACCTACCATCTTCAAATGGCGTCCCTTCTGGTCTGAAATAAGAAAAATAAATTATGCATTAACACTAACAAATATGAATTCATTTGGATCAGTATACAATACAGGAACATGAATTACTGAAACAGAAATACCATGTGCAAACTCAAACTGTCTCGTGCAGCAATGTAGCCATGTACAAACTAACACACAGCTTAATTCAGGCAACAAATGTCCCTGCTCTTTGGCGCAGCCCCTAACCAGCCCTGGTGATGTCCCAGCTTCTCTGCTGCTTACCCCCACCACCTCTTACCACAGACTTGCCCCTCTGTGGTGGGGCCTCCGGAGAACCTCCACAGGACAATCACATTCTGGGTACTGAGGAGGGCAGCAGGCTTCATGGAAACAGAGCGCTGCCATCCTGATAATGCACTTCAGGATTTAACCATTTTACTTACCCTGCCCTTGGGAAGTTCAGAGATGGCTCAACAGTGCAGATGTGCACACAAAGCATTCCCTGCACAACACAGCTTGTCGGTGTCCCCCCTCCCTTAGTATAGCTCCAGCTACATCACCATCTGTGATCATCCAGGGAGGGGTAATAAAGCAGATGATGGCTCCCTCCCTCCCCTATCTCTATCCCCCACTCCCCGGCTCCTAACATCCTAGACTTATAATCAAACCCGCGTCAATGTTATTTCGAGAGACAACCCTGCTGCTTTGTCAATGGGACAGTGCAACAAATCGCTAATATTTTTTGAGGTTGCCCCCTTCAGAGACAACAATGTATTGTGTGAAGATGAAGGTCAAATCCAGGGCAATGCGGAGTGTCTTCAACCAACAACAACAAAAAAAAATAAACAGCTTACCCACCTGTAAATACAGGTTACTCACCTGTAACAGGAGTTCTAGGAATGGTATATGTTGTTCATCCACACTTATTGGCAGGTTCCTTGCCACTTTAAATCTTGCCGGAAGGTCTTCAAGCTGGCTCCTCCCACCCACCCGGGTGGTAAAACTCTCGGCTCTGCCCCATGACGCCAGATCTAGCCCGCTGGAAGCCAGGTTGTGCGTACCGCTTGGAGAAATGAGAGGGATGAACAACATATACCATTCCTAGAATTCCTGTTACAGGTGAGTAACCTGTATTTCTAGGGACATGGATATGTTGTTCATCCACACTTATTGGCAGACTCCTAGCAGTTCTCTGGGAGGAGGGAGGCAAGGCGCACACCCCCTACTTAGGTAGAAAGACTGGAGAACCGAGGCCCCGACCAGCATCCCGGCGTGACCCCAGGGTCGATGTGGAAGGGGAAAAATGGTAAAGCTTGCTTCCAGGTAGAAGCCCTGCGGATATCTTGGACCGGAGTATCCTCGGAAGCAGCCACCGATGCAGCAGAAGGGCGGGTAAAATGAGCACTTATCCCTCTGGGAGGCTCCATGCCCGCCCACCTATAGCGGAGACCTATGCAGGAGGTGACCCACCCACTCGTCATCCACTAGGCTGCAGGTCTGCCAGGTGCGGCTTCAGCATAGATGACCAACAGCTGGCGAACCTCTCCCGAACTTCAGCCCTACGCTCCCTGGGTAGGCGAGCGTATAAATAGGGTCCCCAAGGGAACCCATATACGGCCTCCGAGGCATGAATGGGGATGAACCCGGCAGAGGCAATATCCAGATAGGGAAAAAACTCCGCCACCGCCAACGGAAGGAACTTCGGGTGGGGCGCAGGACAATCATGTCCCTGTGGAAGACCAGACAGGGAGATCAAAGGAGCGCCTAGAACTCTTCTCCTTCTGGATGGCAGAGTAGCCCCAAGAAGGTGTTCTTCCACAACAGGTGGGGGAACACGCACCTGTGCAAGGTTCGAATGGCTTGCCCGTGAGCTAAGCCCACACCAACGAAGATCCCCAGAATGGGGATACTCTCCCTGAAGGGGAGGTGTGATCGAGGCCTAGAAAAGCGCCAGACCACCTTTTCTGCTCCACCGACTGCCTTCCGGCCCGCGCCCGGAAGACAGGGGAGACCAACAGAAGCACCCAGAGGGTCGTCGGCCGAAGCCCTGGTTCAAAAGAATGGACTGAAGATGGTCCGGAATGCTCGCCGAGGGACGAGGGAGGGCCCCGGCCCTGTCCAAACATCAAATGCAGAACTCCACCATTTGAAGGCAAGCATATTTGGCAGACTCCCGGCAGGACGCCTCGAAAACGTTGAGGACCTTGCCGAAAGACCCCAGGCCTGGCCCCAAGCCGCACAGGGACCAGGCCTTTAGGTGCAGGGATTGAAGGTCCAGATGGAAACCCTTCCCCTGAAAACAGAGATCAGGACCGGGCGGGCTGGAAGCTGCCTCGGGAGCCTGAGGCTGAGACTGAGGAGAGTTGGATACCAGAGCTGGCCAACCAGTCTGGGGCTACCAGCATCGCCTGCGCCTAGTCCCTCCTCGCCTTGCCCGTGGGTCAAGGGAAATGGGGGAGAGGCGTAGAAGAGGCCCGCGGTCTGCGACCTCGACGGCATCCCCTACAGCAACCTTGCTGAGGGGGCGGGCATGAGACAGTCTCAGCCTCGTATTCTCCCTGGAGGGAAGGAGGGAGAAGATCCTGTGCTACATCCGGCAGGGAAGACCACTCGTGAGGCGCAGCCTATGTCCGGCTTAGGGCATCAGCCGGGGTGCTGGAGGCTCCTGCCATCGAATGGCTAGGAAACCGCCTCCCAGCTGCGCGAAAGACCCAATATGGAGAACCTCTTTACGAGATGCAAGGGGCTCGCCCGAACCTGGCGGGGTAGGTAGCACATGGTCGTGGTGTTGTCCGCCTGGACTTAAACCACTAGACCCCGCACAAACGGAGCGAGCGGTGCAAGCAAAGTGGACCGCCAGGAGCTCCAGCGGGTAGGAAGACATCGGGACTCCCGAGAGGACCAGAGGCGGAGCACTCTGTATTCCCCTAGATGGGCACCCCAGCCCATCCAAGAAGCATCGGTCGGAGCAGACCGTCGACTCGGGGTGGACGAACAGGATGTTCTCCTGCAAGAGCTGGAACGGTCCAAAGGAGAGCGTTCCCTAACTCCCAGGCTGTATTCACGAACTGGTCTGAAGGAACACAGCACTGTGACCGCTGGCTGGCCAGTCCCCGCAAGGGGAACACATGAACCAGCGGGTCCAACAGACCACGCTGGAGCTGGCTGCCGCAAGGCCCAGGAGGAGCAGGAGGTCCAGGCAGGGCGCAATTGCCCAGTCAGACCTGACCAGGTAAGGGAGGAAGAACCCTAGCCCTGTCCGCCGGGAGCCGAGCTCGGACTCAAGAGTCGAGTCTGGTCCCGAAGAAGGATCACCCGCTAAGGCACAAGTTCCAACGTGGCTCTGATAACAGGAGACCAGCCTGAGATCCAGAACTCCCGGATCGACCCCTTCCACCTGGAAGGGTTGTAGTCAGGCCGCCATCCGGGTGGGGTTACGCCTGGGACCCTCGATGCCGCAGAGAACTGCTGGGCAAAGACCGAAGGGCCTGGCCTGGAACTCGTAAGGAGATCCCCTGCTAGGAAAGGGAGGAGTCTCCCAGGAAACGGACGGAACGAGGAGTAAGTACATCCTAGAGGCCCAGGAGCGAAGACACACGCCCTTTCTGAGAATGGGATATCTAAGTCAGAGAGACCATCCAAGCATACGGAAAAATGGGGCGCAAGCCCCCCGTCCGTTTGAGACCAGGAATACCTGGACACAAACCCAGGGTCAGAAGGAGGATCCGCAACCTTCCTGAACACCTCTATTTAGAGGGCCAGGCAAGTCGGCTCAGCGGGCCGAACGAAGAGGCTGTGGACCCCAAGATCCCCATGGGGCAACAGCTCGGAAGGGTGGAACCTGCTCACAGACCCGAGACAGGTCCCACCCTTAGCACCCCCGACCCCTAGAGGTCCGGGAAGCGGACCAAGTGGAGGAGATGCAGAGCCGTCCCCCCACGGGGGAACCCGGGTAGGGGCGACGGGGCTGGGGACAGCGCCCCTTAGCCCGTCACTGAGCAGGCTTGGGGGAGGAAGAGGCAGAGGGAGCTCTCAGACCTTTACCTCCCTGCTTCCTTTTGGAGGAAGACGCTGGTTTGGAGTCAGGCCGCCCAGCACATGCCTGCTGGCCCTCGTGCTGGGCCGGTCGAGCCGCAGGGACCGGGGGGCCAAGGGGCTTACGCAAAGGCTGCCCTTGTCCCTCCAGGCGGGAGTGACCGAGTCCGGAGTGGCATCGGACTTCTCGGACCCCTGGAGGTGTCCCTCCACTCCAGGGCCGAAAAGGTCAGTCCCTAAGAAGGGAATGTCTGCCAACTCGTGCTGGGTTTCCAAAGAGAAGGAGGATAACCTCAGCCACGCCCTGCGGCGCATGGCCACTGCGGCCCCCACCGATCTGGCACAGGAGTCGCCCAGATCCAGAGCCATCTGGAGCAAGCTGTATCGCCACCGCCCTACCCTGGTCCCGCACCCGCCGGACCGTGGTCCGCAGGTCGGCCGGGAGATGAGGGAGGACCTCATCCACGGAGCCCAAGAGGGCGTGGGAGAAATGTGCCATCAGTGCCGCCGAACTGGCCTGACGAAGGCCTAGGGAGGACGCAGCGTAAACCTTGTGCCCGACACAGTCCATCCTTTTGGACTCCTTGTCAGGGGGCCTATCCACATCCCTAGCTTTTCCAGAACATTGGAAAACATTGTCAGTAACTATCCCCTCAGCCGAGGGGTGTTCCGAAAAACCGGGCAGAGAACCGACAGGGAAAGAGTACTTCCTGGCCATACTGGCCAATGGCGCAGGGCAGGAAGTAGGCCGCAGCCAGAGCTCCAAGGTTGGGCCCACAATAGCCTCAGCCACCGGGAAGGCCTCCAAGGGTGAACCCCCTCGGTCTACAAGCTCCATAAGGAGCCCGTTTGGAAACGGGCTCAAGCTGCATCCCAGTGAATTCCAAGATGAGCTGGAGCAGACCCATAAAGGACGATGGGCTGTCGTCCGCGGAATGTTCCGGAGAAGACCCTGGGTCCTCCCTGCTAGGAAGCATAGAGGAGTCGATTTCGGGCTCCGAGGGGTCTGCAAAAAGCTGCCGCAGCCCTGAGTCACTCTTCGTCCGCCGAGGGCGGGCGGGAGTGAGGGGAACAGATAACCTGCGGGACAGGTCATGACCCGCCCTGGGTTCCACCGAAGACGGTGGGGCAGCAGGGATCGGACAAGCAACCGGCCCCGGAGAGGGCATCTCGACTACCTCGAGCGGTTGAGTCGGCCGACCGGGCGGCAGCTGCTTACTAGCCAGAGAATGAATCGGGGTCGATTGATTCCCAGACAACAACAGCTGCTGCCACATAAGCTCCTCGTAACGTCGACGCCAACGGCATCGAAGCCACTCCTCGTCCGAGGAGGGGGACAGGGAAGAACGGCCATGCCACTTGACTCGGTGCCCCGACCGAGAACGCCGAAGTCGGTGTGAGCGGCTTGACCGAGAGGAGGACCGAGACCCGAATCCTCGGGGGAACCGAGGGCGGGCCTGGGAAGGAGCAGGGCGCGCCCGCTCCTCCTTCGGCTCAGAAGAAAGGGCCGAGGTCTGTCGACCCGAGGGTACAGGCAGAACCTCGGCCTTCGCCGGGGGAACCGGCGAAGGGATGGCGGCTCCAGTAGAAGTCAGCCCAGATGACGGGTCGAGAGATTCGACAATGTCGACAGGAGTCCTGGCCGGCTGACCTGACGGGGACACCGTGAGGCCAGCGGCCAAAGCCGCATCCTCGACCGAAGTCGAATGTCGGCCGGCAGGGGAAGGGGAACTCTCCCGCTCCCTCCAGAGTCGACGAAGGGACTTAGCCTGCGACCCCTTGGACTTGGGCCGAGAGGCAGGTCCCGAAGGTCCCTCTCCCTTTGAGGAAAGGGACTGGCGAAGCTCCTTGAACGAAGCTGCATGAGGAGAACTCAAGGAGAGCGGGATAAGTGCCGCGACCGAGGAAGAGGGAGAGGTGGCCGCTCGCTCCCCGGAGGGAGGAAGATCGAGCTGCTCAGCTGAGGCCGCCGACGCGGACACTGCCCGACGAGTCTCCAAGGAATTTTCCAGAGCGGGAAAAATTTCTGGTCGCCCGAGCCCCAAACGGGCCACGCGATCCTCCAGAGCGCTGGCCGAAAGGGCACAACAAAAATCGCAAAGTTGAGGATCATGATCCAAGTCAAGGCAGTAGACGCACGTGGAGTGCGGATCTTTTCTGGAGGAAAATGCTGGGCGCCTCCGCAAGCCGGAAAACGATTGAGCCATCGCAGTAGCGAAGATGAAGAAGAAGATCGAAGTTTCAGAAAACTTCCAATTGAATTCGAAGACCAAAATTTCCAGGAAACAGTCGAAAACGCAGAGCGCTAAGGAGGGAACCTGAGCTTCCAAGCGGTAAGGAAGATCTGGCGTCATGGGGCGGAGCCGAGAGTTTTACCACCCAGGTGGGTGGGAGGAGCCAGCTTGAAGACCTTCCGGCAAGATTTAAAGTGGCAAGGAACCTGCCAATAAGTGTGGATGAACAACATATCCATGTCCCTAGAACAGTAGTTTTAGGAGTGGTATATGCTGTTCATCCCCACTTTTGGCATGTCCCTTTCCCCTTTAAATCTTGCCGGAAGGTCTAAAAGCTGGCTCCTCCCACCCACCTGAGTGGTATATGCCTCGGCTCCGTCCCTTGATGCCAGATCTTGCCCGCTGGAAGCAGAGGGTTGATCGTTGAAGCCGGGGGAGGTCGGGTGGGTTTGTGTGAATGAAGATATACCACTCCTAGAACTACTGTTACAGAGGAGTAACCTGTTTTTCTAGGATCGTGGACATGTTGTTCTATCCACACTGTCTGGCAAACCCCTAGCAGTCCTCCGGGAGGAGGGAGGCAAGCACACACCCCCTACTTAGGGAACAGAGACTGGAAAACTGAGGCCCCAAAACCAGCATCACGGCATGATGCAAGGTCAATATGGTAATGGGAAATGAAAGTGTTTGCCGACTCCCAGGTAGTAGCCTTGCAGATATCCTGGATAGGGACGTCCCTAGAAGCAGCCACTGACAGCAGTATGGGGGGTGGAATTAGGTCTTATCCCTATGGGAGGCTCCTTGCCCGCCAACTGGTAAGAGATCAATGCAAGATGTAATCCATCTGCCAATCGTCCGCTTGGCTGCAGGTCTGCCAGGTGCAGCTTCAGCATAGGTGACAAACAGCTGGAGAACCTCTCCCCAAAGTTCAGCCATACGCTCCTTGTATTAAGAAAGCACTCGTCTCAGGTCCAAAGTAAAGAGCCTGTACTCTGCCTCAGAGGTGTAATTGGGGTAGTACACCGGCAGAAGTCATCACCTGGTGAAACTCGGATACAACCTTCGGAAGGAACTTCGGGTTGAGGCGCAGGACAACCTTGTTCCTGTGGAAGACCAGATAGGGAGACTCGACAGAGAGCGCCCTGTAGCTACCCAGTCCTTCTGGCTGATGCGATAGCCACCAAGAAGGCAGTCTTCCATGACAGATGCGACATCTCACATCTTTACACTGGTTCAAATGACTTGCCCATGAGCTTTGCCAGTACCAGCAATAGATCCCACGGTGGTGGTGGTGGTTCACGCACTGGAGGGGAAATATGGTCGAGGCCTTTAAAGAAACACAAGATCACCTTCCCTTGTGCCACCGTCTGTTGACCGGCCCATGCCCGGTAAGCAGAGATGACTGCCAGGTGCACCTCAAAGGTCGTAGACCGAAGACCTCCTTTGGAGAGAGACCAAAGGTAGTCGAGGATGCTAGCCACTGGACAGGACAAAGGGTCCAGGTCCTTGCCCTGACACCAAATGGAGAATCTCTTCCATCTGAAGTCAGCACCTCCTGGTCGACTCCTTCCTAGATGCCTCAACAACACTGAGTACATCTTTGGAGAGATCCAAACCCTGAAACTATAGTCACTCAGGAACCAGGATGTCAGGTGCAGGGATTGAAGGTCCAGGTGGAATACCTTCCCCAGACTGACCGAAAGCAGGTTTGGGCATGCTGGAAGACTCCCAGACAGCCTGAGGCTGAGAAGATCTGGATACCAGGGGCCAGTCTGGGGCGACCAGGATCACCTGTGTTTTGTCCCTCCTGACCTTGAGCAGCACCCTGTGGATCAAGGGAAGTGGAGGGAAGGCATAGAAGAGGCCTGGGCTCCAAGGCCTCAAAAAGGCATCCCCCTGCAGTGAGCCCTGCTGAGGGGGCAGGCATGGAACAGCCTCAGCTTTGTGTTCTCCCTGGAGGCGAACAGGTCCACCCGAGGGTGCCCCACTAGGAGAACAGGCTGTGCACTACCGCTGAATGGAGAGACCACTCGTGGGATGCCTCGCCCACACGGCTGAGTCCGTCCGCCAACTGATTCGAGGCTCCCGTCACATGGATGGCTAGAAGATCTGCCTCCATTCGGCTCACGAGGGTCCAGATGTGGAGCGCTTCCCTGCACAGAGGCCGGGAGTGCATGCCACCCTATTTGTTGAGGTAGTACATGGTCGTGGTGATGTCAGTCTGGCCTTGAACCACTTGCCCCCAAAGGAATGGAGCGAAGGCTGCTAGCGCCAGCTGAACTGCTTGGAGCTCCAGCAGGTTGATATGGCATCGGGATTCCTCGGGGGTTCAGAGCCATTGGACTCTGATTCCCCATGTGGGCACCCCAGCCAGTGAGAGAGAGAGAGAGAGAGGAGTCGGTCGTTAGGACAACCGTCTGCTCGGGGCAGACAAACGGGATCCCTCCCTGCAGATGTTACAGGACAGTCCACCACTGGAGAGCGTCCCACATCTTCCGGGTTAAAGTGACCAGCTGCTCGAAGTGACCCTGATGCTGAGACCACTGGCTGGCCAGCTCTCTCTGAAGGGGGCGCATATGCCACCGGACCCATTGGACCACAGAGGTGCAGGCTACCATGTAACCCAGAAGTCGCAGGAATTCCCGGGCAGGACACAATTACCCAACCAGAAATGATCGGGCAAAGGAAGAGAAAACCTCCACCCTGCCCGCCAGGAACCTAGCTCTGGCACGGCAAGAGTTGAGCTCTGCCCAGATGAAGCAGATCACCCAGGAAGGTATGAGTTCAGACTTGGCCTCGTTGATCAGGAGGCAAACCTCAGGTTTGGAGGGCCAGATCTCTGGACCTCTCTACCTCCAGTCTGGAAGGACCCACCAGGAGCCAATCTTTGAGACAGGGGTAAACTCTGACCCCCTCAACACTGAAGATGGGCTGCCACCACTGCTATGCATTTGGTGAAGACCCTGGGGGCAGATGACAGACTGAACAGCATGGCTTGGAACTTGTAGAGAGTTCCCTCCACCCTGAAGTGAAGGAACTTTTGGTGAGACGGATGGATCAGGACGTGAAAGAACGTGTCCTGCAGAACCACATGTTCTACTCGAGAGGTAGCATGATCTGAGAGAGTTACCATCCTGAAGGTGCGAGACCTGAGAAACTGATTCAGGTCATGCAGATCTAAGATGGGGTGCCAGCCCCTGTCTGTTCTGGGATCAGGAAGTACCTGGAAATGAACCCTGGGTTCACTGGGGGGGGTCTGCTACTCTGACCACTGGGCAGTATCATCTCCGAGAGCCAACTGAGTGTGGATGGATACCTTCTCCTCCCATGGGGTGCTGACTTTGCTTGGTGGGTACTGCTCAAATTCCAGAGGCCATCCCTGGCCGACCACTTCCAAGACCCACCAGTCCATTGTGACAGCAGACCAGGTGAAAAGGAGTGGCGGAGCCGACCCCCCCATGGGGAGGACCCAGAGTGGTCGTGACAGGCATGAGGGTGGCAACCCTCATCCCATCACTGTGTAGGCTTGGAGGAGGAGGATCCAGTGGCGGGACCACCGGGGTCCTTCCCTCTGGGCTTACGAGCTGCCAAAGCCCCTGACTTGGGCCAAGGGCAACAAGACTGAGCCTGCTGCCCAGACTGGTACTGGGGCTGCTTGACCGCAGGGACTGAAGAGCGAAAGGGCTTTCTTTTCTGTTTTTTTTAGAACCCGGAGGTTCCTTCTGGGTGGAAGTAATGGAGTCCAAGGTGGCGCTGGACTTCCTGATACACTGAAGGAGACCTTCAACTCCGTACACAGGAAAGAAATGTCCGCCAGTTTGTACTGGGTGTCTGTTGTAAAGGTTGCGACTCTCAGTCTGGCTCTGTGGCACAAGGCGACTGTGGCTGCCACCTAACGGGCATAAGAATCCCCCAAGATCCAGAGCCGTTTGGAGGAGTTGTTTAGCAACAGCCCGACCCTGGTCCCGGACCTGCTTGACCGTGGTCTGAAGGTCTGCAGGGAGATGAGAAAGCACCTCATCCAGAGAGCCCAGGAGGGCACAGGAGAAGCAGCCATAATGACTGACGAACTCGCATGTCGGAGACCAAGCGAGGAGGCAGCTTAGACCTTTCTGGCCGAATGGTCAACTTCTTGGACTGTCTGGAGGTCTATCAGTCCCCCCCCCCAGCTGCCCAAGTGCCGTAACACAGCCTCTGTCACCAACCCCTCAGCTGGGGGGTGCTGTGTGAACCCCCGAAGGGGAGCAGATGGGAACCACATACTTGCAGACCACCCACGCTGAAGGCACAGGGCAGGAGGCTGAGTGCTGCCAAAGCTCCAAGGCTGGGCAAACTATGGCTTCGGCCACTAGGAAGGCCTCGGACGGAGAAGCCCCTTTTCTGAGAATGTCAGGGGATATTCGGTCCGTTTTTCAACAGGCTCCGAGGGCATCCACGTGGATTCCAAGATGAGACGGCAGATGCCCAGGAAGGATGTAGGACCTTCCTCCATCGAGAAATTCACTAAATTATCATCGCATGGATGCGAATTCAAGTCAGAATCCTCAGACCCGGAGTCCAGATAGAGTGGCCAACCACCAGAGTCACTTTCGACCCGCTGCAGACGGTCGAGAGTGAGGGTGACAGACAGCCCGTGTGGGAGGCCAAGAATGGGCAAAGACTCCTTGGCAGGGGCCACTGAAGGAGGCAGTTTAGGTGGCAGCTCCACCAGGATCAGTGGAGAGGCCGGCTTCAGCCAAGCCAGGAGGGTCCTCACTAGCTCTGCGGGTGGAGGGGCAGTGTTGACCGGTTCTGGCATCGGCATAGAAGGAGACAGCCATGTGATGGCCGGAGTGGAAGCCGGGGTCGACTTCGGACCAGTTAGCATTAGCTGTTGCCACATAAGGTCCTCATAGAGTCGATGCAACTTGCGTCGAAGCCTCTCCTCATCTGAGGAGGATGAGGATGAACGGCAGCGGCGATGCTTCTTGGAGCGCCGCTTCTGAGACTTCCTCGGCCTGTCAGTCAAGGGTGTCCGAGACCTCGACTGTTATCGGAAGGGGCCAGGGAGAACCGCAGCTCCTTCAGGTCAGGGACAGAGACTATGGGTGAAGTCCCAGTGGGCTGGGTCTCCTCCTCGATGGGTCCCAGCAGGACCGGAGTCCAGAACTAAGAATTGTCGGCCTCATCAGTGGACAACAGGTCGACAGGGTCTACTACAATTTCAACCTGGTCACCAACCTGCGTCTGAGCTGGCTGACCTGATGGGGGTACCACGAAGCCAGTGGCCGAGGTCGCAATTTTGACCAAAGTCGAAACATGAGACTCCTGGGACCGAGATCTCTCTGTCCCAAGAGCGACATCGCTGCGACAAATCACCTCTGGACCCTTTATCCTTTTTACGGGAACACGAAGTGTACAAGCCGGACGGGTCCTCCCCTTTTGTCGGGAGAGACTGGCACATCTCCTTGAAGGAGCCGGAGAAGAAACAGCCCGGTTTGAATGGGATGAAGAGAGAGACTGAAGAGGATTGCTCGGGCGGGCCAGTCACCTCCTCCTCAAAGGCCTTCATCTGCTCCAGTTGGTCGGCAGATCCCGCGCCCGCAGAGACCACATGACGGGCGTCTTGGATTTGACCAGCGGGTACCGTTTGGTCGTCCACGCTTCAGATGTGTGAGGTGATCATCCAAGATTGCAGGATGGAACGCGCGGCAAAAGTCAGGCCAGAGTCTCATGAGCATGGCCTAGGCAGTAAACGCAAGTGGCGTGCGGGTCAGTACAGGACATCTTCTGCCCGCAAGGACACCGGCGGAACCCAAGTAAGTATTTATCCTCCATTACAGTTGCTATTGCAAATTTATGCGTAGAAACTAGTTTAATTTTTGGTAGTTTATCCGAAAGATTACACGCCAGGGCCTACTTAAAGCGGAAGCGGTAAGGAGGGAACCTGAATCTTCCAGCGGAAAGGAAGATCTGACGTCAAGGGGTGGAGCTGAGGCACACACCACCCGGGTGGGTAGGAAGAGCCAGCTTTTAGACCTTCCAGCAAGATTTAAAGGGGAAAGGGACATGCCAAACTGTGTGGATGGAACAACAATAACCACGATCCTAGAAAGCGACAATATCCAATGTTTTAAACCAAGATAATATACTCAGACATACCGAGATATCATCCTGGGTTATCAGTTTAACACAAATTACCAAGATCTGCATTTCCCATGTTTCTCTGGCACCTGAGCAGGCTGCTTGCGCAGAAGGGACTGCCCTTCCTCTCGGAGAACAGGCAGGTGAGCCAGGGATAACAGGAGGGCGGAGGTGGGGTTTCTGGAGGCTGCTCGATGAGCTCCAAGGTATGACCCCTTTCTATGATCTGCATAATCCATGCATCCAAAGTTATGGTTCTCCACTGATTCAGATGGAGGAAAAACTGACCTCCGACCACCAGCCCCTGGGATCTAGCAAGGAGTCAAGCAGAGGTGGAGCCAGCCGCAGAGGCTGGTCCTTCACTTCTGGGGCGCTTGGCCACTGTTCCAGCACCTGAGGGTGTGTACAAGTGAGCCTGGGCTCTACGTTCACCCTGGGGACAGGGAGCTGTCTTGGGCCTGTTGTTCTTTCTATGAAAAGGAGGCCATCCTCTACCCTTTGGTTGAGTGTGGTAGAGGGAGTAGACAGACTTGAGGGCCCTGCCCGAGGCTTGCAGATCATTAATGATGACCTGGACATCAGGGCCAAACAGCTTCGTACCACTGAAGGGGGCATTCAGGTTTGCTGCACATCAGCCGAAAACTCAGATACTCTGAGCCAGGAGTGCCTATGTAGGCATATGCTAGTGGCAGCTGCTCTGACAATAGTGTCAGCCATGTCGTACAGGGCCTTGAGAAGATGCTTACTAACATCCTTAGCGGCTTGGAGGAAGTGAAGCAGTTCCTGCTTCTGAGTGCCATCCGGAAGGGCCTAGGCAGCAGCCCTGTCCTTCTTCCAACTGGCATTCTGTTATTTTACCATGTGCGACAGGTAGTTGGTAACCCTCAAACCTAGAGCAGGGGATGCATAAACCCTTTTCCCCAAGTCAATTCTGCGAGACTCTGTCTGGGGGAAGGCAACTAAGGCGTTTAGGTGCCTTATAACTGTCATGAGCTGCCGTGATGACCACTAAGTCGGTCTCAGGCAAGGCAGCATAACAGGGCAGACCGGGGGGGGGGGGGGCGTGATACAAGTTTGTCCACCGTAGGGGGCATAGCTGGCACCATGTCTGGTCTGTGCCAGGCTGCTGTGGCTACATTCCTCAAGGCTGGTAAAATTGGAGGAATGATCTTTGGGGGAAGATTCTAGAATCTCCAAGAAGTCCACCAGCTCTTTCCTGGTGGCATCCTCTTCCTCATTTGGAAACACATGGCTGAGGACAACGGGTTGGTGTGGGATGCGCCAGCAATGGCCCATGGGGAGCTTCCCGGGATCAACAAGTGGGTGTCGACAACAAAGCCACCATCGACAGCGTCAGCAAGGGAGGATTGAAAGCACCCAGCTGCTGCACAACCACATTAGTAAACTTGATAAGGACCTCATTCAAGTTGACGGTGATCATCGATAGAGGGGGGTTCGATGGCACAGGTATCGACGACCCTCCTGCTGGTTCCTGAGAACCCGAGAAGCCTGTAGCCCTGGAGAGAGAAGAGGCAGGTCTCAATGGGAGAGTCGTCGTTGAACCAATTGTCGACGAAGGAGGGGCCGAAGACCCAGAGGTCGATGCCCGTCCACCCTGAGAATCAGGCGGAGGTGCTGTCAGTATGGGTCTGGTGGGCACAGAGACCTGAACAATGTATTTCTTCACCAGTGCAGCCGCAGCCGACGAAGATCCCTCCAGAAGAAGGAGAGGCTGATGGGGAAGGAGATGGACGTCGGGGGCGGGGGGTCACGATCTCAGTCTTTATGACTTTTCCCAGTGAGGATTTGTCTCAGGCCTTGGAGGCCTGGGAGCTCGAAAAGCCAGTATGTCATGGAGAGGCTGGCACCCAGAAGGACCCCATGCCCGGAACTGGCTACCTGTTGAGCCATCAGAAAATGTAAGCCTTTCTGCGTTGTCAAAGTGTTGTTTGATTAAACTTCTGGCAGAGAGCCAGCCTGTCGGCACAGCAGTTCGCTTTCCGCCTGCGATGCAGGTTCGGGAATGGACCTGGGTCGTCGGAGGGCCAGCCCAGGGGAGAAGGATTAAGCGTCCCGTGGATTGCTCTCCTTCTCCGAAGGGAGGGTGCGGTGTGTGACCGGCGTTTGAGGGACCCCTGGCAGAGGCCAAGGGCACCACAGCAGCCGGCACCTACCAGAATCTGAGGGGTGGGATGGACGCTGGCGTCACTGCATGCTCCTGCACCGGCTTACAGGAGAAGAAAATTCTGCCTTCCCACTGTCTTGATGACGCCCGCCCCAGTTGCACTTGGCTCCCAGGCTGACTCCTGCCCTATCCCATTGACTGTGGCACCCTCCTGAGGCGTTTGGAGGCCGCAACCCCATCCTGGGGGTCAATCCAGGGGGTATTGGGAGGGCACCTAATGTGGGAAGCCGCAGCCGAGGGTCCATGACCAGGCAGATGGTGCCAGCGGTGGGAGGCACCAAAAATAGTAAAATAAAAAAATAAACTTCTGGAAGAGTTCACAGTAGGAAACTTTGTGGTCAGGCCCAAGACAGCAGACACAGAGAGAGTGTTAGTCTGTGGAGGCAATCTCCTTTCCGCAACAGCGACGGAAGAGAGAAGATGAAGGATTAACTCTCAACATAAACAAGTTGAAGGAATCTTTTAAAAGAAAAAAAAAAGAAGACATTCTAAAAAGGTAAGGTTAGAAAAGCCATAGGCGAAAAAAGGTGCAAATACTGCGACGAGTTTCCATGGAGACCCATGTGAGTGAGTCGACAGCAGGAAAGAACTGAGAAGGGAGTGGAGCCACTCACGCCTTTATAGTGTTGGTGTAGTCGATGGATGTCGATGGCGTGGGTGGCCCTATTCGTACTGCTGAAAATCTTCCATGTGGATTCCCCTTAACCAACGGTGAAGGTTCCTACGGTGTTACCCGATGTCTGAGATACCCCCAAAGAAGATCTACCCCTTAATAGTAATGGTTGAGGTGAAAGTAGAGGTATTCAGCATCACGCCTGTCTAGCTGGTACTTCTGCTCAATCTTTTTATCAATGCCCAGAGTAGAAGTAGTACAGGTTTGCAATAATCTGCAGGTTGCTTCCTTGAGGGAGTCTGTGTACCGGTAGGAGCAACCTCTTCGTTAGTGTTATCCTCATCATATCCAAAAACTCCACCTCCTCCTCACCCTCCAGTTTCCCGGGTGGAGAGGTCGAGGGTATTCACCATTTGGCTGACAAAGGCATAGTGAGAGGAATATTCCTCCTGACCCTGGGAAGAGGAACTGAACTCCTGCTCTAGGGAACCATCGGGCTCAATGTGTTCCACTTCATCTTCCTCCTCATCATAATAAAACTCAGCTACCTGGTCCTCAGTAACCGGGGATCAGGCCGCAACTGGAGGAGGAACAGACATGCCCATCAGTGATACTATGGCTTGGAAAGCCTGGAAAAGTTGCCAAGCCTTGGTCATATCCTCCATAGAGGACATTTCCGTTTTGTCCATTAACAGCTCCTTTTCTTCTTCAGGAGGAGGGGCAGCGATATGTTTTTCCACTGGTTTTCTTTTGGCAGGAACAGATTCTGGAACCTGCTCAGAAGGTCTTTTATGTTTGGTTACCTCTAGGTTCCCTTTTCCAGGAAACCTAGGGTCAAAGACATCTTTAGCAGATCGTTCTGTCTGCTTACCATGAGAGAAAGGACCCTCAGTGTGCTTAGGTGACAGAGAGGCAGACTGAGAAGCCAAAATAATTTTCAACTTTTGGCCCTCTTTTTAAGTTTTAGGACAAAACCTACTACAAAGTTCGCAGTCAGTTAGGGAATGCTCAGGACATAGGCACCTTAAACACAGCTCATGGCAGTCTGCCTTAAGGCTCGTAGCACTTAGCACAATTTTTGAAATCTGTAGGTCCTGTTTTCTTTCTGGGTCTGTCACACGTGCCAGTTTTGACAAGACCTTGAAAAAAGCGGTTTCTAATCAAGAACTACAATTTGTGGTCCAGTTCCCTAAAAAGGGCGAACCGCTAACAAAAAGAGAGTTTAAAACTTTTTTTAAACTAATATGAAAAGATGTCCTTCAGTAAATTGGCAATACAAAAAAAAAATAATTCCCGCAGTCCCTCAAATAAATCAGAAACCGCATGGAGAAACCATTCAAAAACACTTTAGAAATTAAAGACATATACACACATAAGGGAAAAGTTGTGCAGAATAAATGTGGTTAACAAGAAAACCACAACAAAATAATTTTTTTTCTCTGGTTCCTGGGAACCGCTGAGGAACCAGAGAAAGCCACTAAAAAGAAAAACAAACTATGTTACTTTAACTAGAACAACAAAGATTAAAAAAATAGTAAACAAAATACTTATAAAACTATAAAACAAAACCATTAAACTCAAGCCAGACAAAGAGAGCTCTTTGGGGTGACTTGCTTCCTCAAGTGGAGAAATAAATCTGATGTTGGAGAGCATGGTAGAATGCCACCACACAGCAGAGATTTGACATTGCATTCAGAGTTCCATAATTTACATAAATTCCACTCTTCGGGGCAGCTCAACCCTTCAGGCTGACTGCAAAAGTAAGCATAGTGAGGGATTCCTGGGATTTGAAGCACAAAGTTTCTACAGTCCATGTTTTTTAATTTTAAATTGTCAACTAATTTGTTTTTTTTAGGCGTGTCTAAATATTTTTATTTTACTGCGTTACATAACCCCATGTTCTAAGCACTGTAAAATACTTCAGGGTAGGCGGTGCTGGGGGAAACTCACACTTCCAGGGGCTATAAAGTGCTGCTCTGCCTGCAGCGAAGGGCCTCAGTACACCCCTGGGTGTCCGAGTATCCCCAAACACTGCCCCACCACCCTGTTGTCTCTTTTTGTTTACAGACCCTAATCCAAACTATCTACTCAAATAGGCATTTCAACAACCAATATTTGATTTCTGTTCTGAATACCCAAGTTCAGTTCATTGCCATTGTTTCTGATCAAGACGTTTTTCCTACAGTGCCTAAGGGTTTTAGAATCAGTAATGGACATTATAGTTGTGGGACACAGAGACTCTGAGCTAGCAATGATACCCAACAATGTGGGCAGCATTGTGTTATACCGGACCGGGGGGGCCTTATAAGTGGTCTATTATAACCTTTACTGCCCACCCTGAAGGGTATTACAGCACTTAGAAATCATTTTTTTTAATAAAGTGAAATATAAACATAAATATAAATCTATAAAAAAAAAAAACACACAAAAAAAAAAACATTTTGTATAAAGTAGTTCTTCCAACTGCTGGACCTGGCAGTAGAGGGAGCTGTTGTGTAGGTTACCCATTTACAGCTTGTAAGTTATAGCTCCCCCCCCCACCCACTTCCCAGTTTCAGTAACTGTCTGGTTATAGCCGAGTAGAACGCTGAGGTTTAATTTTTTACGGAATTTCTTAAATTCATAGTTGAGCCGCTATACATAAGTGTGTTAGGCTGAGCACCACAACAGGAATGGCACAGTGTTCATTTGAAGTTGAGCATGATTGGATGGCAGCACTGGAGGTGGGTTTGGAGTCTGGGGGGAGGGGGAGGTACTTTTTTTTTTATATAAAGCTGGAGTTGTGGAGATTACTCGCTCTCGGGAAGCAAGATTTATTAAACCAACTGGGGGGGCTCTTACTCACTAAATAAAAAAACAGACATGATGGGTTTTAGCTTAAAAAAAAAAAAAGGCAAAGGTTACTGATTTTGTTAGATAAGCAGTCAGTTGGCACTGAGACTTATTTCCACGTCTCAGTTAGCAAAGGGATTCAGCCAATCAGAGGTCAAGAAATAGTCAACACATTTTCCAAGTTCATACAACTTACCCAAATATCACTGCATTCCACACCATTATGTTGGTTTCAGATGGAGCCCCACTCACACCTGCTGGTGGATCCTCCTGCATACTGAAAATATACATATACATAAAAAAAAAAAAGAAAGATTTAAAAAGTTAATGCTTAGCAACACAAACAGCACCTTTAAATCCGATTCACATTCTTAACAAGAAAAATATTTTGAACAGTAGTGTCCAAGTCATACGATTAAGCAAACAACTGAAAACTTTCCCACAGAAGGCTATAATCAATGTGGCCACCCACTCCTGATGCATAGAGACAGTACAATACACCCCCTGAAAAAACTATTGGTTTTAAAAGTCGCAAACACTTTTTTTTTTTTTTTAAAAACACACATTAAACTTTTATATTATTTAATTTAAAACATATTTTACCAGGTGAGCAAACAGAGCCCAAAAGACAGTTTCACCAACCACTTTGTGCCGTGACAGGTACTACTACCTACGACATCAGCATTACGCGTTCAGGCCCGAGCCAGGATGTAGGAGGCTGAATGGGGAGGGGAAGGGTCATCATGTCCTAAGGACTGCTCCTCCTTCTGAAGTACCTACACATTCGACCCCTGGAGAAGAATGCGGGTCCAAAAGCCAGAGTAAGGAGCTTTGGGAGGCGCACCAGACATCTGGCGTTTAACATCACTACATCACTGCACGCCATGCCTCCTTGGGGACCACATAAGACAAAAATCACCGGCTGAGCAAGAGGACACCTACCCTCAACCAGACCCCACACAGCTAACCAAGGTACTCCCGTCAGATCACCACCAGTCACTGTTCGAGGAGTCTGAGCCCCTTCCCTAACAGCCCCGCCCTAGGGGGTAAGCCAGGGTGCACTCCAGTGGTGGAAGGCAAATCCTCAGAGATGGGGGCTGGGTGGCATGGGCAGACTGATAACAGATTTTTTTTTTGGGGGGGGGCTTATTTCCAGCTGCAACCAGGGCGGCAGCAGAGGTCATAGGGAAGGTTACATACACACACACTATATTTGATACAAAGGTTTGCAGTGTACACAGTACAAATAACTGCATTTTCAGTATGATCCCCCCTTCGGATTATAAGGTAACGTACACACATAAGCACAGTGCAAGCAGCTTGGACTTGCCACAGAGAGGCAGTTAAGACAAAGAGGAGTGCGCCTTAGGAACGTGGTACCAAGAAACAACAAGTGACATGAGTCAAAAAGCTTCTAGCACACACCAACCTTATAAAAGGGACTTATAGCAGTAACTGCTGTTTCAAAAACATTTTTATTTAAAAACACATACGTAGAGCTGGTCCCACAAGACATACTTCGGACGTGAAGGCCTTTTTCAAAGGCGAAGGACTGAGCAGCCAACAATAAATATATAGGTATAGACCAGATATGTGGTTCGATGATGCCCTGTGACTCGTTAAAAACTATTTCAAAACTTTCTCTTAAAATATATATATATATATATATATATATTTAGAAAAGTGCATATCGACATTCCATAAAAAGCTTCACAGTATTATACATGCCATACCCATAACTAGCAGCAATAATCACAAATAATACAAATATTAAAAAGACACGTGGGTAGGAGGGAAAGAACACATGGGTATGGGGAACAAGAAAAGAAAGGAGGGGTAATGTACAACAGGAGCTGGGAAGACAGGTATATGGGAGACCGGAGGAGGGAGGTTGTTTGGAGGGGAGAGAAGGAGGTAAGAAACAATGCAGAAAAAACTGCTTTGTTCTCATAACATACATAACAGGTATGTTAGGTACTTACATACCATACGTTATATACATCAATCAGGGTTCATTTTTGGGTGGGGGGACTAGGACAAGTGGCACACAGTTTTTAATTCTGACCCACCTTTTTCTCTACCTTGAGGACACCTGCTCATTGTTACAGAGGTTTTAAACAGCCGTTTTATGAATCTGGGCACGGCTGAACAATATGATTCATTGTTTTTTTCATTTGACTCTTACTTTTTATACCCAGTGTGTCAGTTTCCCACACATATAAATATCTGAAATGAACCCTGACATCACACACACACACACACACACACACACACACACACACGGTCAGTGTGTGCTAGAAACGTTTTGACTAAACACAAAGCGGCAGTCCAGCCAAACATTCCAACATTAGTTAATTCAGAGTTTGGATTACCATATTCCCGATCAGCCTCATGCCAAATGGGACCTCTTATATTACACTTTTTAAAATATTACGTCATTATGTAATCCTGATTTTACAGCCTGTTCTAAAACGCCAGTCTCAGTGAAGAGCTACTTATGATGTCTAACCAAAACTCACAGCCTAGTCCCTCCCTGCAAGCTACCTTATATGCCCTATTTCTCCAATGTCACAGAAAACTGCAGTTGTATTAAACATCTGAAAAAGGAACACTGGGTGGGTACAGGGTATGCATTTCCACACTGTGCAGATGCAAGGTACGTAAGAATGTAATAGGGGGTGGAATGCAGCAGCAAACATGGCTTTTGAATGCCGATTTGTAGAATACATCAGGGATGAGCATTTTAGAATGCCATAAGGCTGCAATTGTTCACTGCAGCAGTAAGACAATCTCAGAAAATAGCCGGGTCACACAATTTTGAAATGTGGCATGGTTGCCGACAGTCAGTCTATGGTGGTGTCGTACATTTTAGAATGTGGCAAAGATACGAGATTTCAAAATGTGGGAGAACGCTCCAGAGCTATTCTTTAAATGTGTTATAGATGCGAAATTTGGGCATGTAGCTGTGATGTACACTTTCAGACTGTGGCGGCAACATGCAATTTCACAGCGCGACATGGAATCTTTGAATGTGGCGGGGACACACTGTTTCAGAATGTGGTGATCACACAATTTCAGAAGAGGCAGAAATTCACATTTTTGAAATGTGATGGGATGGGTAATTTTGAAGCATAGTAGGGAAATGTATTTCTGGAATGTGACAGCAATGCATCATTTTAGAATGCAGCAGGGATATATAATTTTAGAATATGGCATAGACATGCAATTTTGGAAAGTGGCAGGGACTCATTTTCAGAATGTGGTGAGGAAGCACAAATTTGGAATATGGTGGAGATGCACATTTTTGGAATGTGACGAAGACTGGCAATTCTGCAATGTGGCAGTTACGCACCACATTTTGTAATGTTGTGGATGAGGTACAATTTCATAATGTGGTTGAGACAAACAACTTTGGCATGTGGGGGGGAAGCCCAGTTTTGGAAGGTGGTTGAGTAACAATTTCAGAATGTGGTGGAAAGGCATAATTTTGGAATGTAGTGGGGATGAGCATTTTCGGAATGCGACAGGGATGCACAATTTTGGAGTGTAGTGCTCATAATTTCAAAATGTGGTGGGAACACGCCATTTCAGAATGTAGCAGACACGCATAATTTTGGAATATGGCAAGGATGCACAATTTTGACGTGGACAGTGACAACATTTTGACGTGGTCTCGACATAATTTCAGAATGTGGCACCGACAACTTTGAATGTGGCGGGGACGTGCAATTTTGTAATGTGCCAGAATGCATAATGTCAGATTGTGACTGGGATTTGCAATTTTAGAATGTAGTGCTGACAATTTCAGAATGTGGCTGGGATGCACAATTTCAGAATGTAAAGTTCAGAATGTGGCCAGGGCATAGAATTTCAAGATGTGGCCAGAAGAAAAAATTACTCACCATAGTAATGTTGTTTCTTCTAATGGAGTCTTGCTGTATTCAGACATAATGCAGTTAGCCCCAGCACTTGAACTGCCCCGGAGAGGAAAGAGTGAACTGTATGCAGAAGCATAGAACGTTGAGCTCGAGCTCGGTTTTCAAACCTCTGTCTGTGGTACTTCCCACTATAACAGTCAGATTCTTACGAGCTAACTGACTAGTAACTAAAGTATGGAAATTGTTTAAATATAGCCAAAGGGCAAAATATATCTTCTTGGGCCCCAAAAGACTCAAGTCAAGAACCCAAGAAGGATAGGTAGTGACAATATTTAGTAAAACACCAGAAAAAAAAAAAAATAATATCTACCCTACTCAAGAGGGAAGGTACAAGGTACACCCATAAGGTGCAACACTGTGCCTGCCAGCCCACTTCCCAAAACCAGGTTCTGAGAGGGGAGGCGGGGGAGGCGGGGGTTCTGAATACAGCAAGACTCCATTAGAAGAAACAACATTACTATGGTGAGCAATTTTTTCTTCAAACAACATGAAGTCTTGCTGTATTCAGACATAATGCAGACTACCAAGCAGTTCCCTATGGAGGAGGGAATGCAGAACCTACTTTGGGAAGAGGCTCTGCAGTACTGTTGTACCAAACCTAGCATCATCCTAGCCTGGATGTCCAGAGAGTAATACTTTCACCAAGCATGTACTGTTTTCCAGGTGGCTGCTTTACAGATCTCTAACAAAGGTATATCTCTGGCTGCAGCTAGAGAAGCAGCTGTACCCCTGAGCCCTCAGGCCTGAAGGGGGCGTCCTACCCAACTTGTCAGAACAAAACTGTATACAAGAAACAATCCACCTGGCAATAGTTCTCTTAGTGGCAGGCTTACCCCTTTCCACTTCACCATAAGTGAGAAACAATTGAAGACAGTCATTTCTATGTGCCTTAGTATGCTCAATGTAGTAGCTAAGGGCCCTTTTAACGTCCAGACTGTGTAACATTCTTTTACCTGAAGAAGAATGGTCAATGAAAAAACACAGGGAGAGATAAAGACTGGTTCAGATGAAAATCTGAAACCACTTTGGGCAAGAACCTCCCATTGGTTCTGAGGACGACTTTGTCCCTATGGAAGGATATGAAGTCAGGTTCCACTGACAAAGCCTGTAACTCACTAATCCATCTAGCAGAAGTAACAGCTACCAGGAACACAGTTTTCCAGGTCAAGTACTTCAATGTGGCCGAAGCCAGAGGTTCAAAGGGTGGCTGCATTAGTCGAGCTATGCAGACATTAAGATCCCAAGGTGGAGTGGGCTCCCTGAAGGGAGGGTTAATGTGAACCAGACCTTTGAAAAACTTTCTGAAAACAGGATGAGATGCCAGGGAAAAGCCCTTCTCTGCTGAGAGGAATGCAGAGACAGCTGCTAGATGAACCTTCAGAGTGGCAGGCCTAAGGCCTAAACCATTGAGATGAACTAGATAGTCCAAGGTTGTGGAAATGTCTGCAGAATCAGGCAGGATGCCTTTCTGAGAGCACCAAATACTGAACCTTTTCCATTTGAAGTTGTAAATTTTTCTAGTGGAAGGTTTTCTAGAGACCTTCAGAATATCCAGAACTCCCTGAGAAAGATGTACAGCTGCATATTCTAACTCTTCAAGAGCCAGGCCTTGAGATGGAGAGACTGGAGATTGGGGTACCAGATCCACCCCTGTGGGGAGGACAGGAGATTGTATGTCCTGGGCAGAGACAGGGGACGTGACACTGACAAGGACAGCAGTAGAGGATACCAAGGCTGTCTGGCCCAATCTGAAGCCACTAGTATCACTGTGCAGGGTTGAGTCTTGATCTTGATCAGAACTCTGAACAGCAGAGGGAAGGCACAGAGAAACCTGCCCTTCCAGTCCAAAAAGAGAGCATCCTGGGGAACCATCCCCAGGACTGGAGGTCTGTAACAAAACAGAGGAGGTTGATGATTACCCGGTGCTGCAAAGAGATCCATCTCTGGAGTGCCCCACCTGGAAAAGATGACCTTCAGTATGTGAGGATCCAGGGACCATTCGTGGTGTCCCTGTGAAATTCTGCTCAAAGCATCTGCTAGTATGTTGTCCTTCCCTGGAAGGTGAACTGCTACCAGAGAAGTCTGAAGAGAATAGGCCAGAGACCACAGCTTCATGGCTTCTGTGCACAAGGCCGAGGACCAAGTGCCTCCCTGCTTGCTGATGTACCACACTGTGGTGGTGTTGTCCGTTCGGACTTGGACCACCTTGCCCTTGCCTGAATCTGAGAAGCTCTGCAGGGCTAGGAAAACTGACCTAAGTTCCAGGAGCTTGATATGAAGGACAGACTCCTGTGGAGACCAGAGCCCTTCGAGCTGTCAGGGCTCCCAGGTGGGCTCTTCACCATAGGAGAGAAGCTTCCGTAGTTAAAACTACTGATGGGACTTGAGGGGAGAAATGGAACCCCTTGTCTGAGGTTGTCCTGATCCAGCCACCACTGGAGAGCTTGGACCAGAGTCCGAGTCACTGGAATCAGTTTGGTAAGTGAATCCTTCTTTTGAGACCAAAAAGACCCAAGATGAAGCTGAATGTCCCTCATCTGGAACCTTGCTCCCTGCACCACTGCCGTGGAAGCTGCCATGTGGCCCAGGAGCTGGAGGAACTGTCTTGCTGGGCGGGAGACCCGAGGTCGAAAGGAGGAAGCAAGATCCACTAGGGCCTTTACCCTTGCCAGGGGAGGGAAGGCTTTTGCTTGTACAGTGTCCAACTCTATGTCTAGAAAGCTGAGAAGCTGAACTGGTTCGAGTACAGACTTTGGAAGATTGAGAAGAAAACCCAAGGAGATGAGAAGGTCCTGGGTAGTTTGAAGAGCTGACTTGACTTGTAAATGAGACTGACCCACTAACAGCCAGTCGTCCAGATACGGAAAGATGGCGATACCCTGTCTTCTGAGGTAAGCAACCACTACTGCAAGGCACTTTGTGAACACCCTTGGGGCTGATGTTAGACCGAATGGCATGGCTCTGAATTGGTAATGGCCTGAAGGCAACTCGAGCCCGAGGTATTTTCTGTGGGCGCACCTGATAGGAATATGGAAGTTGGCATCCTTGAGGTCCAGAGATGCTAGCCAATCTCCTGGCCTTAGAGAGGGAAGGATTACTCCCAGAGTTACCATTTTGAATTTGGGCTTTAAAATGTGTTTGTTCAGATACCTTAGGTCTAGGATGGGTCGCCACTCCCCTTTTTTCTCTGGGGTAAGAAAGTACCTGGAATACAGTCCTTTTCCCTCGTGCCGAATAGGAACCTTCTCTATAGCTCTGAGAGCTAGAAGAGAGAAAACCTCTGTCGCTAGGGCAAGGATTTCTGAGACTGATGCAGGTGGAAAAGACTTGACCCTTCTTTTTGGAAATTGTTTGAAGCTGAGGACTAGTCCCTGGCTTACTACTTCCAGGACCCACTTGTCTGAGGTCACAGACTTCCAGGCCTGGAAGTAGTGAGCCAGCCTGCCTCCTACTGGAAATGGGGAGTCGAGCCGGGCTGACACATCAGGGTGTCTGCTTGGCAGGAGCCTTAAACTGAGAGGAGGAGGGAGCAGCCCTGCTCATCCCCCTAACTGCCCCTCCCTCTGAAGAACCCCCTCTGTGGGAAGGGAGAGGAGGCCTGCGCTTGGTAAAAAGGCCTTTGAAAGGGCCTGCCCCTGCCCCTAGATTGCTGCTTGTGCGGAGTGGCCTGCCTTTCCTTGGCCTGTGCACTCCTGTACGTGGTCCTATCTATCCATTCTATTTTCTTCATGTAAAACTCTGTCTGCTCCCCAGACAGTTACCTACTACAGGAAAATCCATGGCCTTAGTCTGGGTATCCTGTGAAAGGCTAGTACATCTGAGCCAAGCATGTCTTCTGAGAGACACAGATGTAGCCATGACTCTAGATGCCACATCACTGGAGTCCACAGCAGCACGAAATTGCATTTTGGATGCTTCAATTCCATCAGCAGCCACCATCTCCAGCTCCTTGGCTAGCTGGGGAGAGGCATGTTTAGCCAGTTCCAGAACCGTGTCCCATCTGGATTTCTGGTACCTGGCTGTGTAGGCCATACAAGCAGCCTGCCTGAGTCCCAAAGAGGATGCCAAATACTGTTTTTTGGCCATGGCATCCACTTTCCTGGCGTCCTTATCTGGGGGTGTGTGTGACGCCAAAGGAATGTTAGCCCTGTCACAGGCTGCAGCCTGCACTACCCCAACATGGCAGCAATGACTAGAAAGGGACTCCGCAGCTGAGCCCGATAACGAATACCTCCTGTCCATTCTCTTATCCACAGGAGGTACTGAATTGGGGGTTTGTAAAATTTTGCGTGTCTGTTTCCCCAAAGATTTATGAAGAGGGATAGACAGCTTTTTGGACTCTGGGATGTCCATCATTTCCACAAAATCAGGCTCTTCATCCTCCTCTGCAGCTCCAACCAAGGGAAGCTGCAGGGTTTGTGCCACTTTTTTGTAGAACAGAAAGTGTGAAGGGGACTCAGAGAGCCTGGGAGGAGAGACACCTGAGGGCCTGTCTTGGGAGATGTCCGGTTCAATGGGCACATCCAGACCCCCTTCACTGTCATCACCGGGAGTCTTCGTCTCCCTCCCACTCCACATAATAAGCATCTAGGCCACAATCCGGAGGAGACGGATCCGACCGTAGCGAGCACCGAACCGGCAGTATCAGCTCAGACTGAACAGGTCTAAACGCTTGGACAATACTAATCACTTTGGCTATTTCGTCCGCGGTTGGAGTGTGGGATACAGGATCCGAACTGGCAGTCTTGCACTTTTTCTTTGATGGAACCGGCCCTCCTTTTGCCCGAGGAGGTGTCGCCTAGGTCAGTAGGCATCTCCTCAGGTTCGGCCGCAACCAAACTGGGCTGGCCATCCGGATCTACGGACTTCTCGGCCTCCCTTTTCTTCAGCCTATTCAGTCTTTTATCTAGAGTGGTTTTAGGAAAGTTCTTACAGATTTGGCAGCCTGACTTGAGGTGGTCAAACCCCAGACAATAAACACAGATGAGGTGGGGGTCGGCCTTAGCAAAGGCCTCCCCACACTCAGTACAGTGCTGAAACCCAGTGGGACTGATTTTCTTCTTGGTTTCTCAGACATGGCCGACCTAACAAATTACCCTATAGAAGCTTTCAAGTCAGGTAATAAAGCAACCGATCGGTTACAAACCGGGTCACAGGCTTTTTAAAAGAACCAGCAAAAGTCCAGTTCTTTTGAAACCGATCAGTACCAGAACACCCCAGAATCCCAGAAAGAGAAACATTTTACAAAGTCACTTCCAAACCGGACTGACAAAAAAAAAAAAAAAAACGAAGACAATTTCCACTCTTTTTAGCAAAATAAAAACACAGTCACTACCTATTTACATACTACCTGTACCACAGACAGAGGCTGGAAATCCTAAAATAACAAAAATATTCGGTTTAAACCTAACGCTTTATTTTTCTTTTACCGAACCGAGCAGAGGAAATCTCCGGAGCGACTTCACTGTTAGGCAGAGTAAAGAATCTGACAGTTACACTGGGAAGTGCCCCCAGGGCTGACAGCCTCCCTCCCCATAGCCAAACCCCTGGTCTGTACACGGACTTCCCGCAAGACTACCTTCCAGACACCTAGAGCCAGGACCTCCCATGGTCAAAGGTCCTTCCCCCATAGAGCCCCTTCCAGGTTCAACTCACTCCCTCTCCACGTCACAGATGCCCCTACGATCTCCAAATTCAAAACTGCACTCAGAAGTGAACTGTTCATACACGAAATTGCACTTATATCTGAGGTATGCCACCCACTGTGCTCCTGACAATGCCCACTGGCAGCATCCAAACCACACCACGTATCTCCTCTGGCAAAATTACCACTGCTCTGCCGACTGCTCATACTGCAGTATTGCTATATGTTACTGTAACCTGGCTTAAAATGCTCTGTTGATTTCGCCCTGGCAGTGTTACTATGTGCTGCTGTAACCTGGTTAATTTGCCACTGCTCCTGACTGCCCTTACCATTACATACTGCTGTAACCTGGTAAATTATCACTGCTCTACTGACTGCTCCATTTCCAATCTCTATGTTGCCACACCAACCAATCTGGCCTCTCTGTAATATCGGTCCAATCACCGATTGATTGATGTACCCATATCCTGTAACCATAAGTGAGTTTTTGTATTTACTGCTGTATCTATCATGTTCTTCAAAAAATGTGTATGTTAATTCCATGTAACCTACATCCTGTAACATGAATGTCTGTACTGTATTTGTCCTCTTTGTGACGAGGTACCTTTGAAAATGAGCCCTTGGCTCAAAGGTTGTAAACTGATGTGCAAATAAATACGTACCACAGACAGAGGTTTGAAAACCGAGCTCGCGCTCAACGTTCTATGCTTCTGCATAGAGTTAACTCTTTCCCCTCCAGGGCAGTTCAAGTGCTGGGGCTAACTGCATTATGTCTGAATACAGCAAGACTTCTTGATGTTTGAACACAGTTTCACAATGTGTCAGGACATGCGATTTCAGAACGCAGCAAGGACATGCAATTTTGGGATATGTACTTTTGGAGTGTAGCAAGAACACACAATGTCTGAATGTGCCAGGGATGCACAACTGTGAAATGTAGTAGTGCCCCTGTCCACAAGTGATGATTACTACAACTACAGTCACTTACAAGACATAAGGTTGATGACAGGGAGGACTAGGTCATGAGTTCCGATTAGGACATCAGTAGCTCTTCACTTAAAAAAAAAAACAAGAAAAAAAAAAAAAAAAAAACATGTTTTTGGGAAACGGAGTGAAATCAGGGTTACAAAATGACTCGTTTATTCTATTTCTGTGCCTTCCTCAGGGCTGGTAAGCAGCTCCGGCCCCCTCTCAGAGGGCACGTCTTTCAGAGCCCGGTCATCCCGATTCAGCCCTACCTCAGCAGTTCCCTCACAGGTTACTCCCTGTGGCAGGGCCGGAGGGAGGAGTGACTGTCTCCCCCCCCACAATCCCAATGCTGGGGCGAGTCAGCATCGGGATGTAGCCAGATCATCACAAAGCCTGCCAGTCCCACCACCTTTTTCCCAGTTTTCTCCCCGCCCCTTCCCCTTGCAGCGTGAGCGTGTGAAGGCACGTGCACGCCACGTATCTACGCTCCTGTGCCTCCAACTCTGGTGCTGCCCTCCAGCCTCTACTAGGGGGCAGCCAAGGAGTGGGTAGATGACCCGTCCCTCCCCAGGAGAGGAGGGCAGTCCGTCGGACGCTCAATCCTCTCCTCCCCTCCCTGCTTACCTCCAGCCACCAGAGCTTGCTCCCCAACCCTCGGGTTGTCAGGGTGGGGTTCAAGGTGTGGAGGTCCACACCTCAACCCTCACCAGGACGGCATCACTCATAACTTTTAACAGAACTTAGAGATCTAATTTTTGGTCTGAGGCTTATTGGGGATAGACCGAGTCTAACTGTGCAATACAGTACTTCTGGCCAAACTCGCTCTTTAATAGAAACTACTATATATCATTTAAGGCATATAATCCTGCATTTAAGATCTAAAGAGAACTATAAGCTCCAGGACTGGATTTGCAAGCTTGGGGGTTGGTGGAATGTGTGGGGCAGTTGTGGCAGGATATCAGGGAGGAGTACTGAGCCTTGATCAGTCTCTTACCCATTTGGAAAAAGTAGGGAATGTGGTAAGTTTGGCTGGGAGCCTATTCCAAATGCTGGGGAACCTGTAGCAGATAGAGGCTTGCCCTATGTTGCACCTGCAGCGTGGGATTTGGAGTAGACAGCCTACCTCAGATCTTAGTGGGTAGGTAGGGTTTGCTGCTGGGGCGAAGAGATCAGAGAGATAATTTAACAGTTTGCCTGCCAAGTACTTGGCACCCACAAAGGCAGTGTGCAGCAGTTGCCTCCTAGTGGGATGTACCCACCCAAGTTGTTATACATGGAGCAGTGGTGTGTTCAGGGAGTGCAGGCCAGTGTTAATCTGCACAGGTCATTGAACAGACAGTTATATGTCTGGTCAAGGAGGAGTGACTGGCTACAGAAAAAACAATGTCTCCATAATTCAGCAGGAAGAAGACGGGAGCTTTCTCTACAATCCATTTTCTGACATGCAGCTGAATGCAACTTTTTACCCTGTACAAAGCGCCAAGTTTTGCAAAGCTTTTGGCTACTGCCTGGGATACATGCCCAGAGAAGTCAAAGTGCTGGTCCAGGTGTAGGCCTAGGTACTTATGGGTGGAGTCCGAGACCATACTGTCTCCTTGCGAGCAGCATAAATTCAGAGTGGAGGGGATACAGCTTAGTCAATGACTGATGCCGAACTGCATGGAGACAGTTTTCTTTTGGTTCATAACTAGCTGACTGTCCGGGAACCACTTTTGTACTGCAAGGAAGTCTTGTTCCAAGGTCTCCTCTGTGAATGGAATGTTAGGGCCTAACAGAGTGCCAAGTGGAGGTCATTCATAAAAACAGTGAACAGCAGGGGACCCAGGAAAAAGCCTTGCGGGATCCCGAGGCTGACCGAAAAGGAGAACAACATGTTTCCGTCTATCTTAAGAGATTTGAGTTCTGTCAGGTAGGACTGGAACTACTTAAGCACAGGAGGGGAGTCTCCAGAGGCTGCTAGCTTGCCCAGGAGGTTGTTATTGTTTACGGCATTGAAGGCCTTGGTGAGGTCAATGAATAAGGCCCTAGTGCCCATACCCTCATCTATGTTAGAATGGATGTGATCAGTGGCTCTGAGGAGAGAAGTTGAATGGTCAGGTCGGACCCCAGACTGAATAGGAGGAATATTGGACAACAGTCAGTATGTATGTCCATGGGTCCACCTTTGTGTATAGAAACATGCTTCCAAATGTGGAAGAAGGAGCTAGTAAGGATGGACTGGTTGAAAATATGGGCTAATAAATTTGGGAGAAATGCCATCAGCACCACAGCCGGAGACAGAGTTTAGTGCCAAGAGCTCTTTGCATACATCTTTTACTGGCATCACCTGGAGGTGGAAGCTGCCAGCTGAGGAAGGTGTGGGCTGACTGGCAGTGAGGGAGTATGCGAACCAGTGTAGTAGTAAATCGTTTTTTATTCATAAGAATAATGGAATACATCCAATTGAGCATAGATAATTTTTAATGAAGTTCCAGGCCAGGGAAGAACATACAGTTACACAGTGCCCCGGGACCTTCAGCGAAGTACTGTTTAGGACTTCAGCAGTTCGATTGGTGCCAAGACTGGGATGGGACCCTGCTGAAGAGGGGGTTGGGTTGAGAAGACAGCGCAGTTTCAGAATTTGGATGGCTCCGATCTGTTACAGAGTTTGCTCTGGAAGTAGGCTGCCTTGGCCAGTTTTATGAGTTTGGTGCACAGGTTGCAGACAGTGGTGAAGGCTTGCCTGTCGAAGGCTTGCCTGTCCAAGGCATGACCAATGCATGTGCACCTGGCTCATGCTGCAGCTCTGCGCTGGAAGCATTAATAATATCTGGGGTGATCCAAGGCAAAGTGATAACCCTGGACTCTGGACCTCAAAGTCATGTTTGTTACAGATTAGTGTGAAAGTGGAGAAGTAGGCTGAGGCCTCCTCCAGGTCATGGGCTAAGCATGTAGGATCCTAGCTGGATGAGAAGAGATCTTGAAAAAATTTATTCAGATTGAATGATTTGACTAGAGTTACGGGGGGCGGAGCACTATTTGCTTTGATTTTTAGCACTCAATAGGCAGTAGGCCATGAAGCCATGAAATGGTCACTACATATGTCTGGCAAGGTATCCGTGACCAGGATTCTTTGTGGGTGGGATGCCAGCACCCAGCCTAATGTGCTGTGGTTGGTGGACCTGGTGTTGATCCGTGTGGGTGAGGAGCTCAGCTTGTTCAGATTAAGACCTTTGATCCTGGTGTGTAAATTGGAGGAGGTGGCAGGGCTGGTGCCAGCTGTACAATTAATGTTAAAGTCATCGAGTATGATGCGTTCCCTGTTGGACAGGGGGACTAGCACCTTTTGCAGTATTCCCATAATCGTGTGGGGGGTTCCCAGGGGAGCAGTAGGCACCTGTGATTACTATCAAGATCACAAGAATATGCGCTAAAAAGCTAGCTCATTCATAGTACATTACGTAGATAGAGCAATGTGGCAACACTCCGAAAATGTTAAAGATCATAAAGCAGACCATTCTTTCTGAAGTACTTTTTAATGATTTTATTGAATTTCCAATAAACATTGTAATATTGCAATAAAACAAAAAACAAAGATCACTGAAAACTGAATACATGTTAACTTACAGGTCAATATAATCACACAGTCTAGGGGTGGGTTACACTAACAATTCATATCATAACTCAATTTCCACAATTAAAATTTAGAGTTCTGCAATGGCCCAGAGGAAATTAAGGTACGAGTCCAGCAGGTTAGTTAACACTACCATTTTATTTATCTATTGATTGAAAAGTTTCATCAGAAAGGCACACTGAACAACAAGTTGCTCATCTCAAGGTGCATTCTGGGGGAAAGGGTAAGGGGAGACATATATATACAGAGTACAATTCTCATATGAAGAATATAATTTGTAGAAAACGATTATCTTACATTACATAAAGAGACTACGCAATAAATTTGTATGGTGTGTTATACATCACCTAAGTATAATTAAATAATAATAATACATAAGATAGTCAATTGAGCAGTAATTGAAGCAACTATCACTGTTTATTCCTCAAAAACTATAAGCCTTGAAACCTAAGAAAATCATCACTCCTCCTGCAATTACAAGAACTGAGCAGTGGTTTACTAGTTACATTTTATTTTAACAGTGTTATGTTAGACATACAACATTCGTAAAGATTTATCTCAGCTGGTGAGTTTGATTCTAATGAAGAACCAGAAGGTGGCAGCATATAATAAACCTAAAAAGGTGAAACACATTTTCCATCTTCGTGACCAAAAGTTCAGGACCACCTAGCAAAAGCCACGTGGCAGGCACCATTTTAAAAATACACAGTCAAATGGAGTATTACTTGTATAGCATTAGTTTCAACTGTATACTTATTCTCTGCTGTTTGTGCCTTTCTGGATCGGCTCAAACACTGCATAGTTCTCCCACACTGAACCCAAAGTACTCACAGTCCTTAATCTGATCAAGTGTTGAGCTGTTCGATTCCTCTTTTTAGCTAGGATGAAATTCAGAGGCCAACATTTATGGGATCCATAAACTTATACAATTTATCTCCATAGGGTGATCAGCAGTCTAGTAGGTGCCAATGACAGCAAGATCCCCAAGGATCAAAGTTGCTGCCTAACTGCATCAAACTGCTTTCTGTATGTCCTTGTAGCAAAGGACCAGCCCAGAAACAATCTCACAAAGTACTCCTCAAAACAGAAGTCCTGCTTGATCCTGGCAATGTCCAATAGGGAATCCACAGTACCCACTCCCGCTACTATGGTGAGGACTGTACATGCAGACCTTTGTTAGCACCTTCCCCGAGAGTTTGTTCTGTGGGCCCTTCAGATTAAATTCCCACCCCAGGGTTCAGCTAGATGCAACATCTTGGGTAGCTAAATCCTAATAAAGGATAAAATGATGTTATCCTTAACCCATTCAGGCAGGTCAACCAATCTAATGTTAGGGCTCTACCTCTGTTTTAAAGGACCTCCAGCTGATACAGAAGTTGTACATTCTCTTGTGTTAGTTTGGCTACAGCCACCTGCCTCCTTTGTCACAAATGTAGCCTGACCACCGAAAACAGATTTCCAAGTTGGGACGAATCCCGCATTCTCGGATTTGCCAACGCCAGTGCTAGACATGCTGTCCGGAGCCTCTGGTTGGCTGTTTCCCTGCCCCCACAACATTTTTTGTTTAGACAACCCACAGCTTGCGAAAGTGGCACTGATTTATGCAGCATACAGTTAGTTTTTGTACAGGATTCTGCCACTATAATTACTTCACTTCAAGCAGGGTGGAACAAATCAAATCAAGGGGAAAACACAAGGTACCGAGGTTATTAGAAAAGGGTGAAGGGGTAGGGTAAATGAGAACCAACAGAGGTGTATGTTGGTGGGAGGTATGCCTCAATGCCAGGAGTCTGGGTAATAAGAATAGTGAGCTCTAGGCTTTGGTGGCAAACTCTGGGCTGGATCCTGTGGCCATTACAGAGACTTAGACCAGTGTGAACAACAACTGGGACATAACAGTCCTGGGCTACACCTTATATAGGTGTGATAAAAGGACTGACAGAGGTGGAGGGGTGGGCATCTACATCAGAGACAGGATTGAAGCATTAGAGGATGCTACCATTGGGGTAAAGGGAGGCAGAATCATTGTGGGTTCAGCTTACAGAGTCGTCAGGTAGAAAGACTTGCATGGGCTGAGTAACAGGACAATGGGGCAGGGAGAAGAGAGAGATAATGACTTGGGTGCTGAAGTAGGGAGGGGATGGCAATGGGAAGGTTGGTTGTAACAGTGGAGATCTCAACCCGCCAGACATCGACTGAGGCACCCCAGTGGCCAGGACTACCAGATGTCAGGCCTGCTTGATGTCTTGCAGGACTGCATGTTGGTACAACAGGTCAGGGATCCCGCTAAACAATCAGTAATTCTAGATGTGATACTCATGAACCCAAAAATTGTAGACAGAGTTCGGGTTGGTGAACCACTGTGGTCCAGCAACCATAATACCGTACCATATGGGTAGAGGTGGCCCTGGGGACCTGTATGCCACTGCGTAAGGCGGACATGCTAGACTTCAGGACAACAGATTTCAACAATATGAAGGAAATTGTGCTGACAGGTTAGCTGGGGTAAACAGTATCAGAGTGGAGGAAAGATGGGGGGTTATAAAAAAAGGGGCCATTCTCAAAGCAACAAAAAAATGGAAATTACGTACTTACCATAATTCTTGATCTTCTTGGACGAAGTCTACACCATTCATTCAAACTAATGGGACTACGCCGGAGGTGCTAGGACCCCGTGGGAGCGAAAAGTGTTCAGGGGCACTAGGATAGGACAGCAAATGCACAGCACCGCGAGACTAGCTTGCGCCATATAGGCTATCTCAGCGTCGACCTTCCAACCGCCTCAGTACCTTTTCGACCGAGGAGGTGCAGCGTAAACTAACAAAAGAAAACCTAACCCTAACTTCCAGGCACGTGAAGGCCTGGATGACCCATGTAAGATGGGTCAATTCAACAATGTCTTCACAGCCTGAACAACAAGGAAGTGAAGACCAAAACAGAACAAGTAAGCTCGGGGGATGGTGGGTGGGCGGGTGAATGAGTGATAGACACTCTGTCCAAGCAGATCAAGAATTATGGTAAGTACGTAATTTCCATATCTTCCTGGACTAAAAGTCTCCACCACTCATTCACACCAATGGGGGAGTACAGAGTTAAAAATCAACTCCCCCCCCCCAGAGTAAGATGGTAGGAGACAGCTCACTCAGGACAGAAGTCTGTAAGGACTGCCCTGCCGAAGAAAGTTAACTGTCATGCATAGTGCTTTACAGAGGTATGCACTGAGCTCCAACTCGCCGCCTTGCAGATGTCTGCAAAGGGTACACTACAAATCTCCGCCAGGGAAGCCGCAGCCGCTTTGGTAGAGTGGTGAATGGTGAGAACCCAGCCTTCCAACTTGAGCTGTGCCATGGATTAGTAGTGTCGAAGACATGCTACTAACCAAGCAGAAATACACCTCATGGCAACAGACTGACCCACCCACGGCATTCGGAAAGATACAATAGTTGCTCGGATGCATATCTCTTTATTCTGTCGATGTAGAATCGCAGAACCCTCTTAACATTCAGAGAGATAAGGGAGTGCTCTATTTCATTCTGAAGTTAACGAAGTAAGTAGGGAGGAGCAAAACTTGACTAACAGTAAAGGAAAATTACGTACCTACCGTAATTCTTGATCTTCTCTTGTATCTTCACCATTCATTACTTCCTGGGTGTAAGCCGGGCACCCAATCACGGAGCTTTTTTTTTTTTTTTAAAGTTGCTCAACGGCCCCGCCCCCGAGAGCGATCGCCATGCGGCCAGCGCGAGGGGCGTCGTTAGAAGCGATCACTCCTCCAACTCAGTTCTGTGAGCCGAGAGGCAAAATGAAAGCAGAAAATATAGATAGCGAGGCAAGACAGCCGAGGGATAGCAAAGCAAGGAAGAATGAACTGAAAAAGGAATAAGCCGATGGAGGAAGGACAGAGGAGATAAGAACATCCCTAGCCTAGGGAGTGCAGGGCCTCCTACCTGGGCGACTCTAGGAGGAGAGATGAGTAAGGAAATGAGAAAATAGAAGAAGAAGAAGAAGAGAAGAGAGAGATGGGATGTTGAAGGGACCAGAATGCCCAACGAGCATAGTTAGCTTGAAGCTGAAGGCTCGACTAAAGGGGAAGCAAGAATCCCCGGAGATAGAGCTGAAGAGAAGGTTCACCGAACCCGCTAGACAGACTCAGGAGGGCATAGTCCTCATCTTCAACATGCCATTGTTCTTGACACCCACCTCGGGCTCGTGGCCGTGGAAGGCCTTTAACTGGAGGACAGCCGAGGAGGAAGAATAAAACCCCAGCAGCAGAGAGCGCTGCTGAGGGGTTTAGAAATGGAAAATGTAAGCCTTTCAGGCGTTCCAAGATAGAAACGGACTCAGACTGACTGGCTAAGGCCGCCAAGGCTTAGGCTGGCTAAGATTGGATATGGTCAGCAGAGCTCTACTGTAAAAATTGTCCAGGAGGACACTTAAAGGGAGAAACCACTTAGCAAAACAGCGAGAAGGATAGCCTACCTTCTCATTTGCCTTCTTGTTTGATTTCTCCTATTCCTCTTTTTTTTTTTTTTTTTTACAGATAGAAAATTTTTTTTTTTTTTTTAACTAGATGCATGACCCAGATACCAAGATGCCTATAGCAGTCGGAGAGAGTTCCCTCAGCATTTTTTTTTTAGAAGAAAAAGGAACAGGCGTACTCGTTCCTCTGCTCTGCAAGGCAAGAATAGAGGGGGATTAGATTTCAGGGCAACTACCTGAACACGGGATTGCAGGATCAAAACTGAATAGCCTGAGCCAGGCCAAACAACCCCAGAGGTATCTTGCCATAAGAATAGCAAGAGATAGTTGTGCAGTCTGATCGCCAATGCAATCCGCGAGATGGCCCATGAATCTTAGAGTAAATAATTTTTCTGGATTTTACACCCCCCAGAAGATTTTTTTTTTTGAAAATGAAGCAATTTTCCCTATATTTTATATAATGCAGAGAGAGGAAGGAGACGGGAGGTGGAGAAGCCACAGGAAGAGGCCACTGAGGGGATGGTGGGCGGGCGTAAGTAATGAATGGTGAAGATACAAGAGAAGATCAAGAATTACGGTAGGTACGTAATTTTCCTATCTTCCCTTGTCAATCTTCACCATTCATTACTTCCTGGGTGAGTACCAAGCGCCTCTTCCCCAGGAGGGGGAAGAGGCCATACCCTGAGGGAACAAGACCCCCAGCCTTCTGCTGGTGAGAAACAGAAGGAGAAGACCCTGGCTTATTCAGAAAGCCTAAGTGGGAGAAGAGCTAGAGGTGCCTCCCGAGGAGCGAGGGAGACGGAGGGAGCCTGTAAAGTCTCCTAGCTCTGGATGAGAAAAGACGGGTCCCCGGAAGGCAGAGCGCATCACCCACGCGCGGGCCAGGGTGACAACCTGGAGAGCAGCCGCATGCCGTCCGCCTTGATGCAGATCGCTGTCCCCTGAAGCCTGGAAGCCACCTCATTGGCGCCATAAGATGCCCTTGCTTGGTGTCTTGCCAGCTCCAGGCCTACAGCGGAGAGGGCAACGCTTGTCTGGTTTGCTCCGTGTCAGGCATAGATGCCAGCAGCTGGGACATCATCACCACAGATGCCGGTTGTAGGCAGCGTGGTGAGCCTGATGTGATGCAATACATGCACTCTGCGTGAAGAAGAGAACACTCTTGGCTAGCGGTCGAACTGGAGAGAGTCCGAATCGCGAAGGTGCGGCGCCAGGCAACGGCGCCCAGAAGGAGTATCCAGGTATACCAAACCTGAGGACGGTTGGGAAGGGAACCTAGAGACTCAGAGGGCACAATACCCACGCTGACAGTCCGCGGGCTGGGAAGAAACGGCAGGAACTGCCAGGACCGGATAGGCGCCTCCTGGAAGGGATAGGCCAGGAAGGTACCACCAGATGCTGGGCACTGAATTCACCAAGGAATTCACGCGTCTACCGTTCGGTATTGTCTCTCCGAACGTAGGAAATCGAAGATCCCTCACCATCCTCGAGAGGAAACGCTGATATTCAGTGAAATCAGCATCGGAGGACAGATGAGCAGGGGTCCCTCTCCCTCAGAGGAGGGAGACGAGGATGATGGGGAACTGGAATGTCCAGAGGATTCCTGCGGCGGTGGGGAGAGTCGAAAGACCCGCTCATGCATGTAACTAACATATGAGGGGAAGGCCGCCGCAGAACCCCTGAACTGCTCCCAGGATAACGGACCCGTAGGACCGACATGGCCTGGGAGCGGGGGTGGTGAAGGCAGAGAGATGGGAGAGGGGCACCTCCGAGGAGGCAACTGCTCTCTGCGAGGGCTCTGGAATCCGGGGAAGGGAGCTCTAGTAGGAGGGATCCCGGATATCAAACCAGGCCACAGAACGGAGCTCTGGGAAGCGGAACCTGGAAGAGCCCTGGGGAGAAACTCCCCTGTGACGGCGCCTGGGACTGCATGGATCCAGAAGGGCAGTCCGCACAAACGCCGCCAGGACACCCTAGAACCCTGGGGAGGGAGGGCTCTGCGCACGGCTCCTGGCCACCCCTGAGGTGGCCAAAGAAGACCGAGCAGCAGGACGCCTGCCCTCAACCCTCGGATTCGAGAGGGCCTCCTCCCGACTGCAACGCTCCCTAACCCCAGAGGAGGTAACAGCACCCGGGGTAGCTGTCACCGAGCTCAGAGGAGCCTCCCCTCCGTCACCCCCGTCCTGCCCCGGGACTCTCGCCACCCCAGCCGAGGAACCCTCAGGAGACAACGGCAGGGGACAGAGGAGGGGGCCCGCGCCCGCCTGGTACCCCTAGCCACCGAGGACCCAGATTCCGAAGAATGGGGATGCCAGGATGGGTCCACATCTGAGTCATCGTCCTCCGAGGAGGGGCAGAGACCCAGCAGGACCCGATGCTGGCCACCCAGGGTCCCGAGGCCTGAGACACGACTCGACCCGGTACCAGAGTCTTGACGCCGCTCCGCATGCCCTGCAGCATGAAGCCCAACCCCGCTTTCCAGCGGCTCCGGCAGACCGGCACCGCCCTGAGGAGGGAAGGCGCGTCGGGGAGGCGGCGGCACTGCCGCGGCGCCGCCAGGCTCATCAGCACGCTGGCGGCGAGGCCAAAGCGGCATCGCAACGGCGCCGCCTGATCACCGGCGCCGCGAACGGCGCCGGGATCCAAAGCGCGCTCCGATCACCGCACCGTGAACGCGCGGATCGCAAACGGCGCCAGCGAGGCGCGCCGAGGGTCCACCCGAGCCGGGCCCAGCCAAGGGCCTCGACACGGGGGAGCCTGCACTCAAGAGGTGACTGCCGAGGCGGTGTCAGCGCTGCGGCCCCGAGGGGGCTACGACGCCCCCAACACCGCGGGAAGGGCCTCCCTCGGCAAGAAGGGAAGAGAGACCCTCCTCCTCGGATCGATAGGCCCGGAGGGACCGGGGAAAGGCCTAATGATCTCACCCAAGATTCCGCGAGCGACGCCGTCCCTCGAAAGTCGGCGGGGCCTTGCCGAGCTTGTACGCGCGGACTTCGAGGACGCGACGGTCCATCGAGAAACAAGCGTCGCACGAATCCATATTATGGTTGGGTCCCAGGCAACGAAGACAGACGTCATGCCGGTCCGAGACGGAGAAATGCCGGCCGCAGGAGCACCGACGCATAGGGGCACGGCCCGTCTTAGAAGAACGTTTCGCTCCAGAACCGGACATAACGCGAAATAAACAAGATTAAACACAGTCTGAAATACACCGAAGCCCGTACAAAGGAAAGAAAAGGAACAGTCTTACCAGAGAGGCCGAGTGTAGAAAAAGGAGTCGGATACGACTTTTCGTTAGCTACCGCGAACAGGGTGCTGCCTCGACGGGCGGGAGAAACAGAACTGAGTTGGAGGAGGAGTCGGTCTACACATAACGGCCGCGCATGACGCTTCCTCGAGGCGGGCCGCAGGGCAACTTTAAAAAAAAAAAAAAAAAAAAAAAAGCTCCCGTGATCGGCGCGCCTCGGCTTACACCCAGGAAGTAATGAATGGTGAAGATTGACAAGGGAAGATCTAAGCCAGTGACATGTCTACTGGCTCAAGATAGTCCACAAACGTGGAGAGGTGAACATTCTCTGCCAAGAAATGCAAACCTGTATTCGACAGGTCTACAAGACACCTCAAAATTTTACCTGGTGGGCAACCAAAAGGGTCCAGACAGAACTCTGCACACCAGATGGTGAAGTGTAACCACTTAGACACGCAAGTCCTCCTGGTGTAAGGTCTATGTGTGGCTAAGAACCCCCCAACGGCCTTCCTGCACAGAAGATAGGAGAGTGCTCCACCCTGCTTGTTGATGAAAACATCACAATTTTCTCATCCGTCTGAAGTGGGATCACTTCATGGCAGAGGGCCCCATTCAGGACTCGGAAAGTGTATAAGACAGCTCTCGTCTCTAAGAAATTTATGAGAAGATGATGCTCCTCCTCCTGGCTCCACACTGGAGTGTGGCGGTCTTGACAGTGAGCTCCCCAACCGATCAGGAGTGCAACCGTGGTGATGGTGATCTGGGATTTAGAGGGTAAGGCAAGACCTAGCAGAAGCTAGGCCAACTGCATCTACCATGTAAATAATTTTGTCTAAGGTTCTGTCATTTATGCGGAGAACTGCGGATGCATGGTCGGAGATCACTATTTTTAATTTTTTTTTTGTTACATATTTTTTTGTTCCTCTACGGCTGGGGAGGTGTTACCTATGGTTCCTCCCCAGTCCAGTTCGGCCACACAGCCCCTGCACCACCCAAACCCCAAGCTCTACCCCTTGGGTACCTGCTCAACGATCTTTGCCATGGCGGGCACGCGGTCACCACCGCAGGATCCGGGGGGGGTTCCCGATCAGAGGGAGTATCCAGGGAAGGAGTCGGCGGCACCACACAACCAGCCATCATACAGCACGCCAAGGAGGTTTTTCCTTTTTTTTTTTAAACCCCTACGCGTGATCATGCAATGACGCCAACAAGCTAGATGTGGATGTCCATCAAGACAGCTCAATGTGCCCTAGCTGCCGGTAGTACCTCCGTCACCCTAGAGGCCACTACCACTCAGGAAGCCCCAGATCCCACCCCAGGGAGAGGAGAGCTGTCCTCCGGACGCTCAATCCTGCTCCCTCCCTGCTGACCCCCAGCACCTGGGCTCGTTTCCGAACCCGGGTCGCTGGCACGACGTGAGGTGTGGAATCCAGCGCCTCGACCCTCAGCGCCACCAGGCCAGCTTTCGGAGATCACCATTTGTTGTGGACGAAGGCATAAGTCCCGGTATCCGCTGCATTGAAAAGGGCTCGGACAGAGTCGCTTTCCGTGAAGTAACAAGACATTTGAAGATGTTGTTTCTTCCATTCTCCAGAAGCAAGAACCATCGCCCTGGAGGTATCCAGGAGGCCTCCTATGAAAAGGAGCTGCTGGGAAGGTGAATCTGGCGCCTTTCCTGAATCAGAAAATCCCTCCTGGAAGAAAGCAACTGAGAAGCTGTGGCAACTGCTTCCTGCGACTCTAGTGGCTCGGAGTCAAACGTCCAGGAAGTGAAGGCTTGAATGCAGAGGTTGTAGTGAACTCCTCCCTGAACAGGTACTTGTTTAACCTTTCAAGGTCAAGAAATGGGCGCATACCGCCTGTTATCTTGGAACCAAACAAAGGAAGTAGGAACCTGTGTTCCGACTCACCGTGGCACAACTTCTACTGCTCTGAGGCCCAGTCTCTTAGAGGAAAGGGGTCTGACGGACAGGCAAACAGACTGGGCTGCCGCCTGGGTCTAGGGAAAATCTCTGAAAATGGGAGCGCATCCCTCGGACAATCCTGATGACCCATACTTCAGCTGGATTGGACTTCCATTAGTTATAAAACCAAACCAGGATCCCCCCACTATCACTGAGAGGCGTCCACCTCAGACAGCTGAGTTGGGACCTGGGCCGGATCCAAGAGGATGGTACCAGGTGCTTTCGAGCCCTATGCCCTCTGCTGCGATTTTTAACTTTTTTTTTTTTGCAGTCGAGTTGGTTCCCAATAAAGGCTTCCAGGCCTCTGCCTTGAAAGGACTGCCTGTTACGAGAATGACGAAGGTGTCATCCCTCTGAGGGGTAGCTGCAGTCTGAGCACCCTCCAGAGCACAATCTGATGGCCGAATCAATAATCACTGCCAAGGAGATGTTAATCACCTGCTGCCAACGGTAGCCACCCTAGGCACCGGCACCACCGTAGACACCGGCACCACAAGCGACATCCGGTATATGGGCACTAGACCTGGAAAAAAAAAAAAAGGCAGAGAAGGAAAGTGGTACTCATGCTGGCCCCTGCAGAGGAAAAGGTGAGGGGGGTAAGCACGTAGGGTTGGTCAATTTGCTGGCACCGGAGAAGGCACCACGCACATCCCGACCACCCGACTCTGACGTGGCTCAGAGGCCTGAAGGCCATGGAACCAGGTCCACTGGCCAAATCAACTGGGTAGACGTCGTACCCCCTGTTCTAAAAAAGTGGCCCAGAGGTGAAACTGCTCACCGGAGCCCCATCAAGGACAGAGACGGGGCCTGGTGTCGAAGATCGCAGCCGTTAAGAACAGAGCCACAGAGGACCCCACCGAAATCGGGTCAGGCCTACTAGTCGCCACCACCGACAATCACCATGCAGATGTGCCAGAGGGCGACCTTGAGTGGTACCGTTTCTTCTTCCACCAACAGGAGGAAGAAGAGCTCGAAGTCGAGCAGACCCAGCTCCCCGATCGAGGTCGGAATGAGCCTGCTGCTTTTGTGCTTCAGGCGGACTGTCCTCTCCCCCCCCCAGCACTGAACTGCCCATGGTCGGAACCCCCTCCGCAAAGGGCGGCGGGCCGGACACAACCCCACTGCCATCACAGCTTTCAAGCAAAGTCTCCCTACCATCATCGCTACAGTCTAAGGCAGACTCCACTGATGGCTGGCTGAGAATTTCTTCCTCTTTTTGATCATCTTTTTTTTATTTTTTTTTTGCAGTTAATCATTCTTATCCTCCTGGTGCTGGCAGCATGCCTCTCTCTCAATTCCCCAGCCCCGTCCCCAGCTTACCACTCTACTGCCCCATGGCTGTGCCCCCTCCATGCCAGGGTGGTGGGACCCCCCAACCTGCTGTAACACACGGATCCGGTGCCTAGGGGTTACTGCCCATCGTGGAGGCGGTGCCTGCGGGGACAGATTCAGTCTGCGTCACCAGCACCAGCACCCATTTTCTCCTCCATTTTTGACTTGCCCTGAGATGCAGCGTGCAATGACACCACAAGGAGAGAGTGTGCGCATTCTACTGTACGAGCTCCTTCGAACGTCTGCCTTACCTCACCCTCTACTAGCGCCGATTGCACAGCTCTTTAGCCTCCGCTTAGGGGCCAGTCAGTATCGAAAATCTGGTACCTCTTCCCGGAGAAGAGAGCAGTCCCCGACGCCCATCCTTCTTCCCTGCCGACCCCAGCAGCCCATGCTCATTCCTGAACACGGGTCACGTGAGCGTGAGGTATGGCCCAGCACCTCAGCACCACCGGCCGGCAATTAATTTTATTTTTAAAATAAAAAAAAAAAGAACACTAAAAGTAATAAATTAATTGAATACTGAACGGCTATAGCTGCTGTCGTATAGACGAAGACTTCACTCCTGGCAGGCAAGTGATGTCATCAAAGTGCACTCAACGGTGGGAGAAAAGGAACAGAAGTGGTTGGAGGGTCGATGCTGAGATAGCCTGTATGGCACGAGCTAGTCTCCTGGCGCAGCGCATGCACGGTCCTATCCCGGTACCTGCCCTCCTGAAGATTTTGGCTCCCGTGGGGTCCTAGCACCTCCAGCATAGTCCCAATAGTGTAAATGAGTGGTGGAGACTTTTAGTCCAGGAAGATCATTCACCAGTTACTAATAGAAATGAGTATAAGAGACCAATTTGGTTATCTGATAGGGTCAGGAGGCAGTGAGGGCTAAAGAGGGCATTTATAAAAGCTACAAATAAAGGCAGAAGGGGTAAAGAATGGGACGAGTACCAGGAGAAAACTATAAAGGCCAAGAGAGCAGTCAAGATCACAAACGCAAACACAGAGCTGTGCTTTGTGGGGGAGGGGGTCAAGGGAGGGAAAAAAGCAGTTCTTCAGATATCTAGGAGAAAGAAAAAAAAAGAAAGAAGGGGTGGGGAAGACTATCAGTCTAATAATGGGGGCACGGTATCAGAGGAGAACAGGTAGAAAGCAAATGTGCTTAACAACTACTGCTGCTCAGTATTCACCAGAGAGAATAGCAGCCCTTGCTGGAGAGTGGCATAAAGGCAGCTGACGGAGGGGATCCGAAAATGAAACTGCAGTTTCTCAGATCGCAGTCGCCGGTTCCATCATCAATGTTCAGATAAGTAAGGGTGTCTGGAGTACCAGGGGGTGTCAGATCAGCAAGGGACCATTTTCTTTATTGCAGGGGACAGTCACATTCAAACACTGGAGACTGGACACCACAGTGCAGTCATGTGCATATTGAGAACGGGAGGGGAGGGCGATCTGGAGGGGGAAGAGGGTCAACAAAAGCAGCACCAGGAGTGGGCACCCCAATCCACTTAAGAAGAAAAATGTTACGTAGGTAGATAGATAGACATACATACATAGTGAGTGAGACAAAGACAGGAGATCAGGGGACTGCGGCTAACGGCTTCAACTGAAGCCAGCAACACGCCTACAACTGCAGCTTTGGCATTCAAGAAAATCCCGCTGTTCTCAAACAGAGAATGTAGGTCAACGGCTCCTCTCGCTAAGCTGGGCACCCTGGATTTTGCGGTGCCCAAAAAATATATTTCTGGCCACTGTTTCAAAACACTAACACCAGAATGTGGCTAACTGGATCCTGTTTAGCTAGGTTCAGGTGTTTTTTTTTGTTTGTTTTTTGTTTTAAATTACACAACTTTTATGTAATTTCCACATTTTTAGTTTTGGGGAAAACAAGGTGACAGCGATCATAACGCGAAAAAATGTTTCTGTGCTGGGAGAAAAGTGGTGAGAACAAAAATGGTCTGTGCCATGGCATGTTTCTGTGTTGTATCAGAATGGTATAAAAAAATCATACTGAGCATACACAGAACAGCAAACCAAACCAAAAAAAAAAAAAAAACCACAACTTCAGATCCTTGAAACTCTGGAACTGTTTAATATTTTTTTTCACAAAACCTTCCAAAGGCACTATCTTTGCACAGCATGCTTCTACCTTGAGAAATTAGAAGAAAATTCCTTTCCATGTAGGCTGTACGTGAGTGCAAAACCAGAAACCCATGTTAAGTACAGGAAAAGAAATTAAGACTTCTACAGAAAAAAAAATGACATGTGGATCTCAAACCGCACAAGCTGCCGTCACAAAACATTCCACATATTTAGACCTTGCCTACTAGACAACGCATGCAAAATTCCAGCTGATTTCAACAAACGCTGCCAAAGCTATTAAGGTGCAAAGTTATGGTTTTAACATAGAACCAGTCACTCAACCCTAACTATATTGGCACTACCATGCCAGTATAACACACACACTTTTGTGAGTCAATGTCACATAACATCTCCAACGTGCCCAATGGCTGCTGCCAACGGTTCATGTATTCCAAAGCATTCTGAGATGTAATTTGTGCAGAACTTGACATAAAAAGACAGTACAGGCCTTAAAAGTAAGCCTGGACAAATGTCTGCTTACCAATGGATCATGGGGTAACCTGGGTAGTAGAGTGGGTGGAAAGGAGAAACTCAGTCTAATCACAATTTATTTTTTTGTTCGTTCCAACACTGTCACTGGGCTAGGCATTTACTGCTAGCTAATACATGCTTACCTACTAGAAACCAACACACTCCAAAGCTCTGACATTATCACTGAACCTCTGCTCCACCCGATTTATCAGTTGCTTAGAATGTTTAGTCATACGTTTTTCGGAGCCATACAGCAACATAACTGCCAGGGTCAAGTTATACAGTCTAACATATAGAGAGATATAAAAAAAAAGTCATAGCCTTACCTTACAGAAATGTGTAGACAGCACAGAATTCTTCATTTTGGCTTATGTGAGTTAACGATTCACAATATTTTTAACTTATTTATTAAATTTTGGTGACCAGGTAAGCCCACTGGGCCCCAGAGGTCCCTTTTTCAGGGGTGACCCGGGATTACATAGCATTGGTAAATATCACAGTATGAATGAAAATAATACAGTATAATACAAGTTATACAGTAGTATACAGACAGCTGGTTACATGTGCTGAGAACAGCATGCATTCGTGGTGGGTACAGGAGTTAGCAGAGGGTGCGAGCCACGTTACATAGTACAATTTGCTCACCGAGGGTAATATTGGACTGTGGGATTCAGATGACTGTGAGGTGGTCCCAGGAGCCTAGCAGCAGCATCTGGAGGTTGCAATCATGCAAGCCTTAAGCCTAGTGCGGAAACTTAATTGACGGTGCTTCCTGCACCCCGGGAGGGAGGGAGTTCCACAGGGTGGGTGCAGTGTGAGCGAAGGACTTGCCTCCCACCTTGGTTCTTACTCTGGGGACAGCTAGGAGAGTACGCTCTGTTATGCGGAGGAGCCGGAGGTTAGTCTTTCGCGCAATGAGTCCAGGTAGGCTGGGAGCGGGAATTTGGCTAATTAATTTGAAGGTTTGGCATAACAGGGGGCACTGGAGACGAGCATCCAGAGAGGGCCAATTTAGCTGTGATTGCGTATCACAATGGTGATTCCTGGGGTTTGACTGGGCGGCGAACCGGGCCACCTTATTATACAGGGCCTGGAGTCTGTTCATCTCGGTCCTTGCTACTCCATGGAGTACTGGGGCCGCACAGGTGATTGTCAGAAGGAGGACGCTGGTGGCGATGGAGACCCTTGCTTCCGGTATTAACTGTTTTTTCAGTCGGTAGAGGGTGCCCAGTTTCCCCATGTAAGGTTTTAGTAACTTGGTCCACATGGTTCTTGAGGGTGAGGCCAAGGTATTTTAGTGACTCAACTACCTCTAGGCTAGTGCCCGACATGGAGGTGAGGTGTAGGTGTTGTTTTCTATCATGTCCCAGGGATTCTGGACCAAACAGCATGGCCTTGGTCTTATCCGTGTTAAGGACCAATCTACTGTTAACAAGCCAGTTCTCGAGGGAGCACAGGTCACCTTGGAGCAAAGGGCTGAGGTCTAGCAGATTAGCGGAGGGTCGGTAGATAACGGCATTATCCGTGTACTGGACCACGAAGCTCCCCCCCACAGTGGAGGCTCAGTTCACTGAAGAGGGAAAAGAGGAGGGGACCAAGGATCGACCCCTGCGGCACTCTCTCTTTTAGTGGGAGTGACTCTGAAATGGAGTCTTTCCTTTTACCCTCTGAGTGCGACCAGTTAAGTAGCTTTCGAACCTTCTTAGAGAATGGCTGTCAAGTCCTACGTTGCCCAACTTAGTCAATAGCAGATTGTGATTGACCAGGTCGAAGGCCTTGGATAGGTCAATGAAGACTGCACCAGTAGGGGTCCCCTTATCCAGATTTCTGAGTACGGCCGCCGAGAATTTGATACGGGCGGTGTCCGTCCCATGCTGGGTTCTGAAGCCATGCCGGGAGGGAGTCAGAAGTTGATGGTACTCTAGGTAATCACGGAGTTGCCCATAGATTGGCCTCTGCTGTAACTTTGCAAGGATGCAGAGCAGGGAGATTGGCCTGTAACTGCTGATGGACACCCGCTGACCTCCCTTGTGGATGGGGACCACACAGGCCTGCTTCCACTGTTCGGGACTTCACCCTCTTTTAGGGATTGATTAAAGAGCCAGGTCAGGGGGTCTGACCAGGGACGGGAACCCTTCCTTCAGCAGACTGGGATGAATCCCATCGGGTCCCCCAGCACCAGATGTTTTGAGTGTCTTTAATAGTAACAGAACTTCTTTTGGTTTGACCAGTCTGAGATGGAAGGTTGGGCGGTCGAGGTTAGGAAGTGACCTCATGTTAGGGTCAGAGTAGAGAGGCGGTAGCCCAGCCTTGTAGGAGTCTAAGTTAGTGAAGTGACGGTTGAGTGACATGGCAATATGGGGGTTGTCATGTAGTAGTTGTCTGTTGACCTCAATGGGGCCAAGTTCGGACTTGCTGCTCCTTTTAGTAACCCATTAATGTGGGCCCAAAATAATTTAGGGTTCCCTAGGTTCTTTTTCTGAAGTTGTGTGACGTATCCTCTTTTTGCCGTTTTGATACCACCTTATACCTGTTTCTGAAAGTTTTGTAGCTCACCAGGTTGGGAGGAGATCTTGTATTTTTTCTAGGCCTTATCACGGTTTTTCATTAGGGCCTTCAATGGGGGTGATTCACTTATATCAACTTCCCTTAGAGCAGAGTTTCTTCATGGGGGCGAATAGATGTGCTGCGGTATTGAGTGTGCTCTGGAAGAATGCAACCACGTCGTCCAGAGAGGAGAGGAGTTTGACTGGGCTCTAGTCTATGCTGCTAAGATAGCTGGAGAGTTGTTTGGGTGATAGGTGGGTGTAGTCCCATGCTGCCAGGATTCTCGGACGGAATCTGGGAACCCTATTTTTCCAGATACAGAATATGGGGGTGTGGTCACTGAGGGCATCCGCTAGGGTGCCGGCAGCCTTGATATTACAGGGGTTGGTCACCAGTGCCCAGTCGAGGGTGGAGTGATTCCCTGTTTTATGGTTCAGTCTTGTAGGTCCAGAGATAACCTGCGCAAGACTTGCTTCTTGAATCATATCTTTAAGTGACTGGTTTGTATTCGGAGCCCAGTTCAGGTTAAAGTCCCCCAATATGAGAATCTCAGAGGAGACCTCCTCGCCAATGTCCTTTAGGACAGACTCAAGGGATAGGAAAGCATTCTTAGGTGGGTTGTATA